>CM042697.1:272728718-273928718 GCA_023614405.1 Avena insularis
ACCCCCGACATTAGTCCCCGGAGCTGGTGAGGCCTAGCAGGTTTGGTTGTTAGGCGTCTCCAGGTTCCTTTAATGAATCTGGAACTTCTCTTTTTCTTCTGCATTCTTTATGCAGGATGACCTATTTGGCCTGATGTTGATCTTTACCGAGTCTGCCAAAGCGATGTTGAGTATCTTTTTGACTTAGAGGGATTGTTTTATGCTCAGCCGAGTCACTTTGGCTTATGCCGAGTCATCTTTGGCTTTTAATATTCGCCTTAGTCACTGGCAGATTGTAATCATAGCGGTTTGCTTCATATTTGTCTCAAATTTTGATAGCATAGTCCCATCAGTGTGGCAGTTCCATCTCGCAATAACACCCGTCACTATGGCAGTCCCATCGCGCAGCGCCTCGGGTCCTTCGCTGCGTGACATGGTGCGGCCCAAGGCGTGTATCGTGCCCATGTGGCTTGTTTTGACGCGTCTGTTGGTTGCATACACGGCCACATCGGGGCCACACAGCACACGCTGATCCCACAATTGGGGTCTTTCTCCCCCCTTAAGTAGAGGCGTGGGAGGGAATAACCGCCCTGCCGCTTCAGTTTTCCCCCCACCCTTCTTCTTCCTTGCATCGTTCCAATCTCCATCTGCCTCATTGATCTTCTTCTTGCTCGCATCACAGGCTTTGTCTAGGCGTTTTCCTCTGCCTTCCTTTTCCTTCTATCCCTCAACGGGTCCTTGGTAGTCCAGGCCGCTTTCGACGGAGGAAGCTCCCAAAGCACTGGAGCACATAGACGCCCGCGACGGCGGTGAGGAGGTGGAGGAGCGTGAGACCACCGGCGAGCACGGTGCCTGGGAAGGCTCGGAGGTCACAATCGAGGAGATTGAGTGGCTTCGCTCCACCAGGCGCATTCCCCTGGGCATTGGTTGTCGCCTCCCCGTCGTGAGATTTCTCCCAAGCCTAAGACCAACGAGCGCGTTGTATTTATGTCCCATTTTGAGTGTGGTTTTGCTCTTCCCGTTAGTGATTTCTTCAAGTCTTTTCTTTCTACTTTTCATCTGCAAACACACCACCTTCCTGCCAATGCTATTGACTCTTTCTCCTGTTTCATCTCTGCCTGCGAGGGTTATCTTGGACTCTAGCCCACTGTTCTTCTCTAGGCCAAGTACTTTTCCTTTCGTATTCAAGTAGTTCCTGATCCTGGTGTCCCCTCTTAGGAGAAGAGACCCACCCAGTGTGACGCTGATAGCATCACTCCTAGGAGGGGTTCCATCTTTCCCCGAGTCACTGGTTTGGACTCTTGTAAGAAGTGGCATAGAACTTTTTTCTATGTCAAGAACACCGGGCACAATGATTTCATTCGCCTTCCTCCCTTCAAGGATGAAGTTCCTAACAAGGATTTCTGGAAATTTGACGCACGGGATAAGAATACAGTGGTGAATGAGGCTCATGCCCTTATTGAGAGGTTGCTTGATCCGGAAGAGGGGTTTAACTTGACTAGGAAGGACTTAATGCGCACTTTCATTAGCCGCCGAGTTAGCCCCCTTCAGGCCAGGTGTCACAAGATTTGTTTCATGAGTGGTTTGCGGGATCCCACTCGCCACTCAACTTTTGATCTTCCAAATGATGCCATTGCTCCCCGAGTCAGTTCTATCTTCAAGCTGACTATGAAGGCCGACTGGGTCTTGAGCTTTCCCCCCTTCAGCCGCGAGAAACTCGTCCCCTGGGTAAGTTTCTGAGTAACTTAATCTTTCTGACATAGTTCTCACTCGGGTTTCATTTGACATCTGTTATTTGGCATTCCTTTGTTGATTGCACTCTATCTACTTTCCGCAGAACCTAGTGGCCCAGGTTAATGACAGCGAATGTCCTCCTATTGGCTATTATGAAAATCGCCCTGATGCAGATGGCAAGGACTTTGACTCGAAATGCTTTATGCCTATTCCGTTTGCCGCTGCCACCCCTTCTCCGGGTAAGAATCCTACCCGAACTTCTTTGAGGGATTGGTTGGATGATGATGATGACTGTTAGATTTTAGAGGTACTTGATCCTTGCCTTACGCTTTTGGCTTATCCCATTGAATCTTGCATTTGCTGATGTAGCCGGTCAGGTATGATGAATGCGTGAACACTTCGTTGGGAGACCCCAAGAGGAAGGTATGATGAGGACAGCAGCAAGTTTTCCCTCAGTAAGAAACCGAGGTTATCGAACCTGTAGGAGGAAGGAAATGACTAAAAGGTGTTGCTAGCAACTTGGAGACCTGCACAACACAAACTCAAGACTTTGCCCCAATGAATAGTGAGGTTGTCAATCTCACCGGTTTACTGTAACAAAGGATTAACTGTATGGTGTGGAAGGTAATGATGGTTTGCAACAAGTAAATAGTAACAATGGAAGATGCATCAATGGTAAAGATTGGACCCGGGTACATAGTTCACTATAGGTGTTCTCCTTAGATAAACAAATGTGGCATGCTAGGTAAACAAATTACAGAAGGGCAATTGACAGGACTGAGTAAGGCATAACAATGCAATACTATACATCATGATCCTATGAGATTCGATTGGACAATAAAACAACTTGCTGTCCTATTTGTCAGATAACCCGGCGCCAATGGTCAATGTGTGTTTCGGGAAAGCCTCATAAATCTATATCTTTTTTGTTTCCTTAGTAGCTTGGTAGCTTGGAAGGACACACTGCCATGCGGGTTAGTTAGTGTCGGCATAGACAGCTGTGCTGCGTTAGCCAATGCCGCAACATCCATCATTTGATGATTTTCCTGTGCTATTACCAGAGACTCGGCCAACAACGAGCCGGCTGAGGCGCATGCAATAGATCGCTTGTAGTCACCTTCAGCTGTGATCACTCCACATGGACCTGGAAACTTCATCTTTAGATAAGCAATATGAGAGGTGGCCACAAACTTTGCCATAGCTGGTCTGCCGAGTAACGCATGATACGAGCAAACAAGGTCTAGCACCTCAAACTCTATGGCCTCAGTGCGACAGTTCTCCATGTTGCCGAATAAGACATCCACCCAATTTTTTCCAATTGGCTCGCACGATAATCCCGGCACAATGCCATGGAATGTCGTCTTAGTTGGCTCCAGCATGTTCATGGTGATGCCTAGTTCGAGCATTGTATACTTATACATGATATTGATGCTACTGCCGTCATCTATAAGCACCTTGGGAAACTTCACATTGATATCAGGGCCCATGAAAGTTGGGTCTAGTACTAAGGCATAACCTCCAGGAGTTGGCATGATCTTGGGGTGATCCTTTATGCTCAACGTTATTTCTTGCTCAGACCAATGCATATACTTTGGTATGGATGGCATTGTGGTATTCACTTCCATCATCTGCCTCTGCTGACTCTTCTTGTCATTCGGCTCTGTAACAAACACAATGTAACTCTGTGGTGCTCTTTGTACTCATTTCTGCCTCATGGCCGACATTAGCACCATCGTTTCTTGGGTCATGCACTTTATGCACTGCTTCTCTCCTTTCTTGGTTACCGTATCTCGGCTGTTGATTCTCATATCTCGGCTTAGTGCTAATAATCTGAGCATTTCCTCCTGTGAGTGGTGGTAGCTGCTGGCTTGGCGAATATATCCTATCGCCCTTTTGGAACCAGGTACACTATCGAGTTGTGTGGTTTGCCGGCTTACTCGGACTCGGCGTGTGAAACTTGCATGGTTGATCCAACATCATCTTGTAAGTGTACTTTTTCCTTTCCTGCCAAGGCTTCTTCTGTTCATATGGCTTTTTGCCATCGTTCTTCGGTACCCACTGTTGTTTCCCACTTGTTCTTTGATGCTGACTGCTTCCGACATCGGGATGATCTTGACTTACAGCGGCAACTTGTGTCGAACAGTACCTGTAATCTGGCTCTCATCTCGTCTCTTTCTCTTGTATTCACTACGGTCTTGCCGCCTTTGTGACCCAGTTGTATCGTAGATCCGAGTCTCTGTGTTCCCATATGCCAACATGAGCAGAGGTTGAGTCGGATCCCCTAGCGCATACGATTCGTTGATTTTTATTGTCTCGACTAAGCTTACCGGCATAACCCTTTGCAACCTTTGACAGATCACACTTCCTTGTATGCACCCTTGTGCGAACCACGCTATGGCCTGAGACTCAATTACTCCTTCGCAAGAATTGCGCATAGTACACCATCTAGTGATAAACTACCTGTCTGTCTCGTTCAGGATTTGTTTGCACATAGCCAATTGTTGCGGGCGATTCGGCCTTTTGTAAAAGCTTGTGAAATTACTCACAAAAGCTTCCTAAAAATAAACCTAGCTATTGATGCTTCTGGGTGGCAAGTTATTCAGCCACACCCTCATTGGTCCTTCCAGCATCTGTGGTACATATCGCACTGCCCATCTCAGATTACCCTGCGCAATGTTTACTACAGTCCCGTAATCGATAAGCCAATTGATACGTCCAAAACGTATCTACTTTCCCGAACACTTTTGCTATTTTTTCTTTTCTAAACTTGTGTGATTTGGATACAGCTAACACGGACTAATGTTGTTTTCACCAGAATTAACTTGGTGTCTAGTTTTTGTGCAAAAAATCAACTATCAGGAAAAATCCCAAAAAATATGCCAAAAATCATATTTCACCAGAAGACTCACGGAGCCAGAATACGAACCGGAGTGGGGCTCTGAGGGGCCCAGACCCCCTGCCGTGCGGGCCAGCCCAGGCCGTGCCTGGGAGGGGTGTAGCCGCCTCAGGCACCCCCTCGGCCTCCCTCTTCGCCTATAAGTTGCCTTCTGACATAAAAACTCAGGGGGGTCGACGTTTTTCTAGAAAGAGTTCCGTTGTGCTGCCACCACCAAAAACCGCGATTCGGAACCAAAAACTTCGTTCTGGCACCCTGCCGGGACGGGGAATTTGGAGAGGATCATTGCCATCATCGCCAACGCCTCTCCATCAACCATCCATGTTTCCCCCATCAATGAGTGAGTAATCCCCCGCTGTAGGCTATGGGGATGGTAGGTATTGGATGAGTTCTATCATGTAATCGAATAAGATTGTTAGGGCATGATGCCTAGTATCTCTATTAGTGCTATTTGACTTTGTTGCAACTTGTTGTGCTTAATGCTTGTCACTAGGGCCCAAGTGTCATCATCTCAGATATGAACTTATTATTGATTCATTATGATAGTATTGTTTGTGATATTATCTGCAAGTTATGTACACATATCATTGTCTGGATCCAAAGGCCACGAAGTGACAGAAATTGGGACAACCGGAGGGGATGGCTGTGATGTGAGGATCACATTGTTCATGGAGTGTTAATGCTTTGCTCCGGTGATCTATTAAAAGGAATACCTTAATTGCCAGTAGATT
Organism: Avena insularis; assembly: GCA_023614405.1. NCBI lineage: Eukaryota > Viridiplantae > Streptophyta > Magnoliopsida > Poales > Poaceae > Avena > Avena insularis. The sequence continues at coordinate 272,734,059 of CM042697.1, forward strand.
CCCTTGAGGCCCTGCTGCAACGGGCATGCAGGACAAAAGATGTTGTGCAAGTTCTCATTGCAAGCACGTACGACTATATATGGAGCACATGCCTATGATTGTTTAGTACTTGGATGCTTATTCTTATTTATCTGCAATTTCCCTAGATCTTGAAGTTAAATGTTTATACTTGTCCATGCAACGCCCGTCCATCCATCCCTATGCCTACCACACTCATATCCTACTGTTTGCTACTACTTTTACTATTGCTCTTGTTCTACTTCCGCTGTTACTTTTCTATTGCTACAACAAAACTATTGCAACCAATAAACTACTGTGAGCAAGACTATTTCTAGGTGCAGCTGAATTAACAACTCAGTTGTTAAGGCTTATAAGTATTCTTTGGCTCCCCTTGTGTCGAATCAATAAATTGGGTAATACTACCCTCGAAGACTATTGCGATCCCCTATACTTGTGGGTCATCAAGACTATTTCCTGGTGCCGTTGCCGGGGAGCATAGCTTTATTTGTATGTTCACTTGGATCTATTATTGTTCACTCCTACTCCTTTCCTCATGGGTAAGTCTCGTGATGGAAAGTTTCCTATTTTACCATCTACTACAAGAATAAGTACGGTCCTAAACACCTCTACTGCTCTTGATTCACCATCTGTTATAAGTAAGCTTGTTACACCACCACCACATACACATGCTACACGCACTGCTACTACTGTTGAATCTGAAATTGCTTCTGATACTCATGATGTTACTTCTACTGTGCTTGATGCGAGTGGTTCATTAGGTCCTTTCCTAGATGCTACTATTGCTAGAACTATTTTGGGAAACACTGAAACTCCTCGTGAAGACATTATTACACCTGTTAGCTCACCTGAGTCTAGAGAGAGATCCTATATTAATGATGGTTACATTGAGTTGACTAATGAATTTATTGAAGAGTGCCGAAACATAGATGGTGCTAGTGCTATTAAGAGTCTCCTTCAGATACGTATCATTATTCCTAAACTGTCTTCTGATGCTAAATTTGCTAGTTCTCCCATAGACATAAAAGATAAAGATTATGATTTCTCTCTTGATTTATCCTATATAGACATTATTGAGAAAGAACCTTTTGTGGGACGGAAAATGAAAGTGATGTAACTCATATGAATGAGCTTTCCACTATGAGTGTCTTATTCTTTGATGATTTTAAGATGTGCAAGTACTTTGTTACAAAGATCTTCTCTTTTTCACTAAAAGGAGAAGCTAAAGCTTGGTTTAATAGATTACCTCATGGATCCATTGATAGCCCTGATTGCTTGATTGCTTCTTTCTTCCAGAAATATTTTCCTCCTAGTGCTAGACATGCTGCTTTGCAGAAACTTTTTGATTTTAAACAGGGAGAAGAAGAGAAATTGTCTGAGTCGTGGACAAGGTTATGTGCCTTGATTCATGCACATTCTGGATGTCCATTTCCTAAAAATGAGCTTCTTGATATTTATTATAATGGACTATCTGATGATTCTAGAACATACCTAGATAGTTTTGTCGATTGTGTTTTCAAGAAAAGAACTCCTACAGATGCTGAAGAATTAATGGCTAAAATAAGCAGGAATTATGATGATTGGACTTCAACTGAGTTAATTACACATGAGCCTACTACTCCTGAACCAATTGTGCCTTAACCAACTCCAACACCAACACCAAAGAAGAGCGTAATTATTGCATTAAATTATGAAGTGATGAAAGAAGCTAAGAAATGTCTTAAGGAGAAAGGTATTAGAGATGAAGATGTGAAGAATCTACCTCCTATAGAAGAATTATGTAAGCCAATTCCCCACTCATCCAGTATTGAGGTACACTCTCTCCAACACTTTGATGAAGGTGATATTCCCTATGGTAAACCTCGTGATCAATGCTTAGAGGAACTTGACATTTTTATTGTTAAACAAGGTAATTTTAATAAACAAGTTCAGAATCATTTATTGGAAAACTCTAGAGCGATTAATGAGTTGAAAGATATTGTGGAAAGAACTGCTAATGATGTTAAAATGCTTTGTAAACACTTCCAAATGGTTTAAAATCAAATTGATCAACTTGCTAAGGAGCAAAAAGATATGCTAGTTAATGCTTCAGGAGATAAACATGCTTATGGAATTAGAACTAGGAGTGGTGCAGCCACTCAAGATCCTTTTTATCCTGAAGGACACCCTAAAATAATTGAGCAAGATTCTCAATAAGAAAGTAGTGGTAGTCGTCATAAGAGAAAGAGAAAGAAAAAGAAACACAAAATAGTTGAGGAACCACATGAACCTGCTGTAGACTCTAATAGTATATATGTCTCTGATGCTGAAACTGAAAGTGGTAATAATAAAAATGATGCTCCTAATAAGGAGAAAGTTGAGGAAGAACCTGAGAAGCACACTAAGAACACTAGGTACACTAAGGAAGATTTTATTGCTAATAAACATGGTAGTGAGAGAGAACCTTGGGTGCAGAAACCTATGCCTTTTCCCAATAAGAAACACAAGTCAAAGGAGGAAGAACACTATAAAAAGTTTTGTGAGTGGATGAAACCTTTATTTTTGCAAATTCCTTTGACCGATGCTATTAAGTTGCCTCCTTATTCAAAGTATATGAAGGATAGTGTCTCTAATAAAAGGAAGATTCCTAATGAGGAAATTTCTACTTTGCTTGCTAATTATTCTTTCAATGGTAAGGTTCCAAAGAAACTTGGTGATCCAGGTATTCCAACTATTCCTTGCTCTATTAAAAATAATTATGTTAGAACTGCTTTATGTGATTTGGGAGCTGGAGTTAGTGTTATGCCTTTTTCTCTCTACAAGAGACTCCAGCTAGAAAAGTTGATACCAACTGATATATCTTTGCAAATGGCTGATAAGTTAACTACTATTCCTGTTCATATATGCAAGGATGTTCCTGTTCAAGTAGCTCATAATTGCTTGGTTTTAACTGATTTTGTTGTGCTTGAGATGCTTGAAGATGATAATATATCTATTATTCTTGGGAGACCTTTTCTTAATACTGCAGGTGTTGTCATCAATTGTAATCAAGGAAAGGTAACTTTTAATATTAATGACAAAGATCATAATGTCTATTTCCCCAAGAAGATTGATAAGAGCTATTGTCTGAATTCCATTTAAAATATTGAGAGCATCAAAGTTGGAGAAATATATTGTCCCATTCCACAAGAAAGCTTTGAAACTATTATGATTGGGACTATTGCTATCAAGTTTGAGGTAACATAATGATTTTGTGGAATGCAAAGTTTTGTTTCATATAAGATTGTTTTGGTAACAAGACTTGATCAACCTTGTTAACAAAGGGATTTTAATGAACAAAGCAATGCTTTCACAGTGGTTATACTTGCTCAATTTTATTTTCCTCCTTCCTAGTCTTTGCTCTTGCTCTTGTTAAGCTTTAGTTTTGCTAGTATTTGTTTGTTAGAGTGTCTTAGAACTTCTATAGTTTTGGTTTTGGTTTGCTTTTTTGTTTCTTCTAAAAAATCTTTTTCTGCGAGAAAATCAATTTTCATAACCTGAAAATTGGCCAAAAATAAAGTTTCTCGAAAAATTCTAGAAAATTCATATTAAATTTTTCCTCGAAAAAAGGGGCAGAGGGACACATGTAGTGGCCCAGGGGGACCGACCAGGCCATCACAGCCCCTGGTGGCGCGGCCAGCCCTAGGTGGTGCCTGGCCTAGGTGTGGCCCACCTATGGCCCTCCAAAGTGTCTCCTTCTAGCCACTTCTTTCTCTCTCCCAAAAAACACTGGAAAACTTTCTCAAGCTCGAGTTCCTACTATCCTTGATCCCGATTTTCGATCTCCTTGCTCAGCCCATCTTTGCTGCTGATTTTTGGAGGGATTGCCCCTTGGTATGTGCCTCCTCCGCTTGTCCAATTAGATTTGTGATTGGTAGATTGTATCTTGAGTATTTTGCTGCTATAGGTGACAGGTTGTGTGAGCTTGCCTGCTTGTTCTATGCTTAGTGATTTCATTTTTATGCATGTTTAGCCATCTAGCAAGTTCCTATAGTAGTTCCTCATCATTTATCAATCTAGAAATTACTTGGTTTGATGTTTGTCTAAAAATTTCAGAAAAAAAGGTCATGGACAACCACACCTTTGGAGGAGTGTTTGAGAGTGATGCACCTAGGAGGACAAGGCCTTCGAGATCATCCTCCCGATCTAGACCATCATACAATGAGGATCTTATTACACCGCTTTTGGTAACGAGGGAGATGAGGGTGATGCGCACCCTTCTACCTTCCCTTGTTTTACCTTTTTGCAGGCTGCAGGGATTCTCATTGATTTCCTAACTCTTATTAGGAGGGTTGGTCTAACTAGTTATATGCAGGATGAGAGTGAGCAATATGCTATGCTTACCAAAACTTTTGTGGAAAGTTTCTCGTTTACTAAAAACCCTTTGAGGTCAGAGGTGTCATTCAAAATCTATGGTAGGCCAATCTCCATGACATGGAAGAAATTTTGCAAAATTTTGGGTATTGGTATGGATAGGACAGTGAAGAAGATTCCAGCTCAATCCGCTAATTTGTTGGAGCTCTGCGGCGGGGTAACTAATGATGATGACCGCAGAGCCTAGTGCGGAAAGATAAGAAATATTCAACTCCCAGCTATCAGATATTTTGCTTACTATCTTGGCACTAGTATTCTTTGTAGGGAGAACACTAGAAATATTTCTAACTATCATTTGGCCTTTCTAGCTACTGCACTCAAAAATGAAACCAGGTATAATCTTGGTTCTCTCATTGCTCGTCGCTTAGCAGCTAGAGGACCCATTTATGGGGGTGTTATTGCTGCACGTGTAGTTGCTGCCTTAGAACTTTCTGTTGATACAATTTTGGCTCCTCATAGGCTTGATCTTGCTTCCATGAAAGCGCATCACTTTGTCACTGCTAGCTCTACCATTGAGAGTTTGCTTTACAGGATGATGTTTACTGACAGGGAAGAGAGAGAAATTCCTTTGCCACAAACCACTTTGTTCAGTATTTGTCAGGGACCTTGGTCACGCTCCAAGGAGGAGATGGACGAGCAGCTACGCATTCGTGGTTTCCACGGACACTACCAGGGGGACGTGCCATCTTATGACCACTCTGTGCACTATACATGGGCGTCCTCGAGCTCGTAGTAGGACGAAGGGGCCTCTTCGTCATATTATGGAGGTGCACCTTCTTGGCACCATGGGATTGAGCCCCACTTAGGCCAAAAGCCTAAGCTTGGGGGGAGGTATACCGACCTCACACTCATCTATATATCAGGTTTCATCGGTTCTTTGTATATCCATGTTTCGCTTTCTTTTTGGTTCTTGTTCCTATTTTTTCCAAAACAAAAAATACCAAAAATATTTTTTTGTTTCTCTTGGTTTGTTTCTTTGATTTTTAGCTTTGGTTTGCCTTAAGAAAAAATCCAAAAAGATTTTGCTTTGTTTTTTTTTTGCTTTATGTGCTTGCTTTAAAAATTGAAAACACCAATAATACTTGTTGTTCTTCTTTGGTTTTGTGAAGTTCTTTGCAGGGTTCGGTGGTTCTTAGTGGAGTTTGGTTTCCTAATATTATTCAACCCACACAAGTGAAGGGCAATAATGAATATTAAGACAACTTGAGGTGTGGTAAGAGGCTGGTAATGAACTCTATTTGTTTTCATTTTTGTACATATACTCATCATTGTGGGCATGCTTAGTCTATTCATGTAAGGTATATGTTATTTATGGATGCTTAGTAGTTCTTGCTCTCTTATGATTAGCTCCAGCTTGCTAATAGTTTGTAGCATGCCATATGAATGTTTGCTTGCATTGTGCTATTCATAACTTGGTATGATATTGTGGTATCCTCATCTGAATGTTTCATTTGAATCGACTTGGCACATGCTCAGGCATGCATATGACTAAACAATAGTTAGTAAGCCTCGATGATTTATTTTGCCTCAGAGTTCTTTTATCATTTTCATGCCATATTTAGTCTTGTTTTGTTGCAAGCATGATTATGACAGTTAGTGATCTCTCGTTTGTCGCTCCCTCTCTATTGCTAGCCTTCACTTGCACTGAGTATGAGCTCTACTCGTGCTTCCAACTCCCCAAAACCAATATTATCAAAAGTGTCCACCATACCTACCTACTAGAATAATTTGCTATTCCGTGCATATTCATTATACCATGTTTCCTTCCAAATAAAATGTTTGCTTCTTATGAGAAAGTTAGTTAGTAAAGCTCTCACGAACTTGATGGCACACTTTATTTCTTGCACTTAATAAACATGAACCATTGTGACTGTCCATGAAAGTTATATGCTTGCAAATTATAGGTTGTCATGGGGAATGCTTTCAACACCTGTAAATATATACCCAGTTGATATCGTGCTCTTTTGTTTGCGGATGTCATCGGTGTGAAATAAAAGGGGAGCTAGTAAGTCCATGTAATTATGTATATGTGTTAGAGAAACGCCTGGGCCGCTAGCTTAAGCCATGCCTAATCATGGTAGAAACTTGCAGCATAACCATAGTGAGCAGTCTATGAAGCATTCTTCTTATAAAAAAAGAGATAGAGATTGAGAAAAAAAAGAGACATATTGAAAAGAGGAAAGAGAGAGAAAAAGCACCATTTTCCCATGGTAAATAAGAAGATTGCTGAGATGCTCACTGTCTGCTTGCCTTGTCATTTTGATTATGGGATAGCTCCTGTATAATGTGCAAGGGGTACCCCGTTGACGGTTCTCTTTGATACGCATGTATTTACTATGACAAGAACTTGCAAGTAACTAAAGTTGAGTAGCGTAAGGAGCGGTCCTCGTACTCAAGGGACATGATATTTCCAGTTTATTGTCTGTCAAGAATATAACTCATATTGGACCTCACTTTCACCTTAACCATCTAAAGATGCCTATGATAGGTGCAATGAGAGATCAAAGTAATGAGTACCATAGTTTCAGCATTTGGAAGCCTTTCAAACTTTTCAAAACCTTTTCACTTCCTTGTTGAGTCACCACTTATTCTATGAGCACCTTCTTGAGAGCATAGTTGTCATTCTTAGTGTAATGTGCTTGTTTCAAAACTTGGTTAATTATGTCATGACTTTGATGCTTGTATCTTTGATATCTTTACTAATAGACTTCACTTGAACTTCAGAGGTGCCTTGGCATTTATGTTGTTCTCTACAAACAAAGGCAAGCGAGATACCACTCTATCATACCTTCTTATGAGCATTGCAATGCTGCTTATGTTTATGTTTCATGCTACTTATTATTATTGAGTTGGAATATCTTCATAGCTTACAATGACTATTAATTAGACTTAGTTGCATACTCATTATGAATTGCCTAAGTATCTATGCATGTGCTGAGAATATTTACATCATATGAAGCAAATGTGTTCATGAAAGTTCTTCTATCGCACTCAGTTTTCAATTGAATTGCTTGAGGACAAGCAATAAGCTAAGCTTGGGGGGGTTAATACATCCAAAATGTATCTACTTTCCTGAACACTTTTGCTATTGTTTCTCTTCTAAACTTGTGTGATTTGGATACAACTATTACAGACTGATGTTGTTTTCAGCAGAATTACCTTGGTGTCTAGTTTTTGTGTAGAAAATCAACTATTAGGAAAAATCCCGGAAAATATGCCAAAAATCCTATTTCACCAGAAGACTCACGGAGCCAGAATATGAGACGGAGTGGGGCTCTAAGGGGCCCACACACCCCTGCCGTGCGGGCCAGCCCAGGCCACGCCTGGGAGGGGTGTGGCCGCCTCAGGCACCCCCTCAGCCTCCCTCTTCACCTATAAGTTACCTCCTGACCTAAACACTCAGGGGGGTTGACGTTTTTATAGAAAGAGTTTCGTTGCACCGCCACCACCAGAAACCGCGATTCGGAACCAGAAACTCCATTCTAGCAACCTGCCAGGACGGGGAATTTGGAGAGGATCATCGCCAATGCCTCTCCATCAACCATCCATGTTTCCCCCATCAATGAGTGAGTAATCCCCCGCTGTAGGCTATGGGGATGGTAGGGATTGTATGAGTTCTATCATGTAATCAAATAAGATTGTTGGGACATGGTGCCTAGTATCTCTATTAGTGTTATTTGACTATGTTGCAACTTGTTGTGCTTAATGCTTGTCACTAGGGCCCAAGTGCCATGATCTCAGATCTGAACTTATTATTGATTCATTATGATAGTATTGTTTGTGATGTTATCTTCAAGTTGTGTACACATATCATTTTCTGGATCCAAAGGCCCTGAAGTGACAGAAATTGGGACAACCAGAGGGGATGGCTGTGATGTGAGGATCACATGTGTTCATAGAGTGTTAATGCTTTCCTCCGGTGCTTTATTAAAAGGAGTACCTTAATTGCCAGTAGATTCCCTTGAGGCCCTTTGCAGAAATTTGGCGGGACAAAAGATGTTGTGCAAGTTCTCATTGTGAGCACGTATGACTATATATGGAGGACATGCCTATGATTGTTTAGTACTTGGATGCTTATTCTTATTTATCTGCAATTGCCCTAGATCTTGAAGTTACATGTTTAGACTTGTCCATGCAATGCCCGTCCATCCATCCCTGTGCCTACCGCACTCATATCCTATTGTTTGCTACTACTGTTACTATTGCTCTTGTTCTACTGCTGCTGTTACTTTGCTATTGCTACTACAAAACTGTTGCTACTGATAAACTACTATGAGCAAGACTATTTCTAGGTGCAGCTAAATTGACAACTCAGTTGTTAAGGCTTATAAGTATTCTTTGTCTCCCCTTGTGTCGAATCAATAAATTGGGTAATACTACCCTTGAAGACTGTTGTGATCCCCTATACTTGTGGGTCATCACGAATCCTCTGGTTTGGTGCTGCCATTGTATGTCTTGGTTCCTCTTGCCAGCTGAAAGTTTGGCACTGGCTGCTCTCTCATGATCCTTGGGCTAAAGCGTGGTGGACTCGGCGAACCTTGTGATTCGACAAGTTCTGCCATTTTTATTTGGTCAAGTTTCAGCCTTGCATCAACCGGTTGGAGGTTCCTGCCTCCTAGCCGAGATCCCATTTCATTGTACATGTGATCCGAAATTTCATACCCGGCATTCATCATGGCCGAGTAACCATCATTGTATTTGTTTGCACTTTGATATGCGGGTTGTTCCGTCGCTTGACCTGCACTTTGTTGCTGCCTTTGTGGCTGTGCTGGTGGTAGATTCGGAGGTGGGTTTCCTCCACCTGTCGAGTGAGTTCCGCGCCTAGGTTGTGGCGCATAATTTTGGCCTCCATTATCGTTTCTTTGTCTGACATGCTTCTCTTGGCCTGCATTGCCTTGGTTCTCATTTCCCTGGCCAGCATTTTTTCTTGTGCCTTGGGCACGACCCGGATTTCCTTGAGCAACTGTCGGGTCATAGGCTACCATCTGCTTGTTTTTTTCCGAATCCACACTTTTTCTCGTCTCTGTTTTGGTGAATTTCCGGGCGAGGAGGCTGTATGTCCAACGGACCTGGCCGAGATTGGAGTTGCTGAGTGAACAAGTTGTGACCTGCCAGCTACACCCGGATTTGACCTGTAATACACCTCATTCACCTTGCCCGCTGCTCTTATCAGCTCGTTTACCCTTTCCTATTGTTTTCTCTTTGCCTCACCCGTTAAGTGAGGTAGCTTAACCATCGCCGCTTCTGTGGCTCTCAGGTTAGCAGCTAATGTACTATAAGTCGGTTGTATGGCCATTTCGTGGCTACACTCTAGGGTTATTTTGGACGTGGCATCTGCTGTTAGCTCGTCGTTGAGGTTCCTTCCTCTTATTCTTGCTGTGTCGAGTCGGGTCTTAGCGCCCTTGACTCGATGTGCTGAGTTATACTCCTGGAGGGTAATCTCCAGATCCTACTATAGCTTGGCAACCTCTTTAGCTCTTTCCAACACCTTTTTCCTAGTTTCTTCCAACTTGGCTTGTGCTCGTGCCGGGTCAGCAGCTGGTGCCACTGGTTCTGCCAGTTTATCTATCCTACAACTCTTTTGCTCTCCTACTTGTCTCTATGTTCTCCGGTCTCTCTAGTGGTACCTTCGTAGTTCTTGCTGCCCTTGGTGTGGCATCCGTGTCATCTTCCTCGGCTACCTCATTTACCACTGAGACCACTGGAGGTGCTGGGGGACGAGAGGGATCGTGTGCAGTCATCATTACCTCAGCAGAAGAGACCTGGTGAAGCCCTCCCACAGCATGAACCATGGGTGGATTCGGTGCTAAGACGACTCGCTCGGGGTATGCGCGGTCCACGCGCACCGCGACATGGACTTGATGCTCGTCGAACTTGATGAAGCGACCGCCCCTAGGGAACGGCCTGGTCCTAAAGCAACCTGCATTGTTGCTGACGAAGTTGAGCACACCAAACCTCTAGATGAGGCCTGAGTACACGCGCTCGCCCGTTGAAGCGACGATGTTGCACATTCGGATGAAAACCCCAGCAAGCGCCGCTGATTGCCCCACGGTTGGCGCCAACTGTCGTGGTGGTGTCACGATAGATGCCATGGGTAGGATTAAGTTGGGGGCCTGATGGAAACTTGAGGAATCCGGGAGGGTGTGCGCAGTGTAGCCACACACGAAGAACACAATGAACTATCAAAGACCTGTGATTTTATTTCTCCTTAGAACTTACAAGTGCTCCTTGAGCTGTTTTAGCCTAACCTTGGGGCACTAGTTGCGTCTCTCCCTAAATCCTAGCTATACCCCTCCTTATATAGGCAAGGAGAATAGCTAGGTTACAGTTTGGGCCCTTAGGGTTTACTGTTTGGATCTTGTCTTTATTTTGCCGGCCGGGTCAAGCGGCCATCCCTAGGCCCTTGACCCAGTAAGCAAAGCTGTATAGCCAACAATCCTTCCGTAGGTAGAGGCCAGCTCTACGGCGTCATACGGTGCTTTATACGTCACTTGGTGCTTTTAGCGGCACCCGGCTCCTTTGTTGTCACCCGGCGGCGCCCTTCTCTTTTGACTCTGCTTTAACATGGTCTCTCCAGGATCTTACTCGGAAAGGAGCTATGTGTCCTCCTTCACTCGGCTTCCCCTTATGAGATCTGGCTTGTCATTTCCTGCAGGTTAAATTTTCTTTTCATGTACGGGCTGACATACTTCCTATGTCGGCCTTGTACAGTCTTCATATCCCAGCCGTTAAGACCCGGCTGGTTTTTTCCTAACTCGGCCTAAGCCAAGCTGAGTAATGTTTTACCCCTTATGACCCTACCGGGGGTTATACCCCAACACCTCTAGCTTAATCTTGTCTAAAAGGATCAGTGGCGGAGCGTGCTTGTTTTCGAAGACTTGGGCATTCCACTCGTTCCGTAGTTCCCATGACACAAGGAGGGTTAGCGAAGCCATGTCCTTGCGCTTCGCCATGGTAGACCACCAAGAGTGAATAGATTGTGTTAGCCTAGCATCAACATCAATGAAGTGGAGGCCGAGCCAAGTCTTGACGGAGGTACAAATCCTAATGGTGTACCAACAATGAACAAAAAAGGTGATTCACCGACTTCGGCTCACTTTTGCATAGGGGGGAAACCCCACAGTTCGGCCACTCTCTTCTCTCAAGTCGGTCAGCGTTCCAAAGCCTATTTTGAATGGCAAGCCAGGCAAAGAACTTAACCTTAGGGGAGCCCAAATTTTCCAAACCGAAGAGCTTATGGGAGCGCTAGTGGCCTGAAAAACTGAGCCTTGTAAGCATAGTTGGTAGAGTATAGGCCATTCTCGGTGAGGTTCCAAACAATATAGCCCTCCACCTCATGCCAAAGGTTCACTTGCCTAATGAGAGTCCAAAGGGAGATGAATTGTCGGATATGATCCACAGACAAGGAGGCATTTATGTTGATCTTAGAGATCCATCCATCATTATGCAAGGCTTGCTTGATATTCCACTTCTCCTAGTCGAAATATTATGTATGAGAGGGGCGATGTCACTAGGCTTTTTGCCACTGATCCAAGGGGCTCCCAAAAGGTAGTTCTCACCATTGCCCAAGGTAATCTTCGTAGAGGCATAGAAAATACACATGTCCACCTTGTTGCAAGGATTCTCCAAGCCCGCCCAGATTCTTGATTGGTCCTTCCATTGGATCCATGGCCACTTCAAACGTAGCGCTATAGCAAAGAAATCAGTGTTGAGAACCCCGAGGCCACCAAGATTTTTTGGTCGACACACCATGTCCCAGTTCACCTTGCACTTGCCTCCGGAAACCTTGTCGGTGGCCTCCCAAAGGAAGGCACACTGAATCTTCTTTATGCTATGCAAGGTGTTGGCAGGGATGACGAGAGGGGTCAAGTGGTAGATCGATTGGGAAGCAAGAACGGACTTGACAAGAGCAGTGTGGCCCACCATTGTGATGAACTTGCCGTTCCAAGTAGGAATTTTCCATGCTGCCTTATCCACAAGGTGTTGAAAGTCCTCTTTCCGCAAACACCATATAGAAAGGGGCAAACCAAGATACTTCAGGGGGAAGAGGCCCGCTCCAAAGGTAGGCCATCAAGGACCTCATCGATGTTAACCTGGCCATAGCGGATAGGGACGACGGCGCTCTTCTGGAAGTTGGTTTAAAGCCCGGTGACCTCTCCAAAATTGTGTAGGATAGCCGAGAGGTTCTGAATATCGTCCTTGTAAGGAGCCACAAAAAGCGCTGCATCATCCGCATAAAGGGACGTCCTCAGAACAGCCCCACATCTCCTAATATTTTGAAGTAGACCAAGAGATTTTGCCAAGTCAAGAACTTGGGAAAGCGGGTGGATGGCAAGGACAAAACAAAGTGGAGAGAGCGGGTCTCCTTGACGTAACCCACGGACATGCTTGATGGGGGTGCCAGCAACCCCATTTAGAAGGATCTAAGATGAATAAGTGGCAAAAAGGGCGGCAATCCAATTACGAAATCTACTCGGGAAGCTCCATTTTTTGGAGGAGGTCAAGAATGTAATCCCATCGCACTGAGTCGAAAGCCTTACAGATATCAAGCTTGAACAATAGTGTTGGTGTTTTTCTCCTATGTAGGTGCCTTGCAAAAAAATTCACATAGAGGAAATTGTCATGGATGCTTTGCTTCTTGATGATGAATGCACTTTGGGACTTAGATACGAGCTTGTTCATGTGAGGCACAAGCCAAAGGGAGAGAGCCTTGGTAATAATCTTTGCAATCCCGTGGATGAGGCTCATGGGTCTGAACTCGGAGATGTTCTCTGCCCCATCTTTTTTTGGCAAAAGCGCAACATTTGCGCAGTTTATCCAATGAAAGTTTTCCGCATGGAGGTTTCCAAAAAGATTTATTGCATTCATAACATCTCATTTAATTATTCCCCAACAATGCTTGTAAAAAGCCCAGGTGAAGCCATCCAGACCGGGAGCTTTACCCCTAGGCATTTGATCAATGGCCTTCTTGATATCCATCGGTAAAAGGTTCACCGAGAGGTTGCAAGTCCGGGCTCTCAAAATGTAGCTCTTCCCAACTGAAGTATTTGGCTCGCCTTTGGCCCCTACCCATCACCTCAACAAAGTGATCACTAATGATCTTTTCCTTTTTCTCATGATTGGTTACCCATCAGTTGTTTTTCTTGAGGCGGTGAACATGATTTTTCCTTCTACGTGCATTGACCTTCATGTGGAAATATTTTGTGTTGGCATCTCCCTCTCTAATATTCACAATTCGTGAGATTTGCTTTTTTCGAGCCCACTCGATGACCGCCAAACTACTAACTTTGTGCTTCAACTTCATTCTAATCTCTCTTTCCTCATTGGAGAGAGGTCTATATTCTTGGGCAATATCAAGTTGGAGGATCACCAAGAGCGCCGCATGGTGGAGAACCTTGGAATTGCCAAAGAGGCTGCAACTCCAAGAAGCTAAAGCTTTCCCGGTCTTTGCAAGCTTGTGGAAGAGGATTTGACAAGGCTCCATATGATGGCATGGATCACCCCAAGCTTTGTGGACAATCTCATCAAACCCGGGCACCCTCAACCAAAACATTTCAAACTTGAACGTCTGTGGGCGCCTAGATCCACTATCATTGGCAATGAGTTGAGGGAACTAGTAGAATGACTAATATGGTTAATGTGCATACCTGAACCGTTCAAGGTCTGCACTTGATCCTTGCCATTGTAGGGCTCGTGTATGGAGAGATTGGCGAGATCGTTGGTGAAGTGATCGGTAGCCGTCGTGTCAGCGTACCAGGTGGGGTCGATCGGGTAGGATGGAGTCCCACCGTAGGAGATGTTATCAATGTGGTTGTTGGTGGAAGCGGCATTGGCAGAGCGTTTGGTGAAGGCAGCGAGCTGCCTGTCCTTGTAGCGGCCGTCATTGCCGGTACCTAGGTAGGTGAGATCATACCGCTTGAAGCAGCAGGAGGCGACGTGTCCAATTGATACGTCATAAATGTATCTATAATTTTTGATGCTCCATGATTCTTTTGTATCAACTTTATTATGTTTTGTCTACACTTTGAGATATTTTTATACATTTTTTGGAACTAACCTATTGACAAGATGCCACAGTGCCAGTTGCCTGTTTTCTACTATTTTTGGTTTCAGAAAAGCTAATAAGGAAATATTCTCGAAATTGGACGGGACAAAAGCCAAATCAATATTTAACCAGAAGGAACACGAAGACCGAAGGGCAGCCGAAGTGCGGCCATGAGGCGGCCACACCTGGTGGCGGCGTGGCTAGGGGGCGCGCCAGACCTAGGTGTGGGCCCCTCAAGCTCCCACTAACCTTGCCCCTTTGCCTATATAAACACACAGATGCAGAAACCCTAAGTACCCGATCAGAAATGCACGAAATAGTCCGTATACACCGCCACCATCGTCCCTAGATTGGGGGGATCCGAATCTCTACCCGGCACCCTACCGGAGGGGAGAGATCATCCTGGAGGCCTTCTTCATCACCATGCCAGCCTCCAGAGTGATGCATGAGTAGTTCATCCTTGGACTATGGGTCCATACAGTAGCTAGATGGTTATTTCTCCTACTTTGTGCTATCATGTTTAGATCTTGTGAGATCCGTTCATGATCAAGATCATCTATTTATGTAATCCTACATGTTGTGTTTGCGAGGATCCGATGGATATTGAGATACTATGTCAGATTAATTATTGATTTTATCATGTCTATGTTATTTGTGATCTTGCATGCTCTCCGTTGTTAGTAGCTATCTTGGCCAAGTAGATGCTTGCAACTCCAAGAGAGAGTATTTATGCTCGATAGTAGGTTCATGCCTCTAGTAATCTGGGGAAGTGACAGAAATCTCTAAGGTTGAAGATGTTTTTTTGCTACTAGGGATAAAACAACAATCTTTTGTCCATGGGGCAATTGTATTGTTCACTTTACACACATTGATTAATGCAATTATCTGTTGCTTGCAACTTAATACTGGAAGGTATTCGGATGATAACCTGAAGGTGGATTATTAGTCATAGATGCAGTTGGATTACGGTATATGTATTATGTTGTAATGCCCAATCAAATCTCGTAGGAGTCAATATGTCTAGTATATGCATTGTTATGCTTTCTCAATCTGTCAATTGTCCCGCTGTAATTTGTTCACCCAACGTGCTATCTATCTTAAGGAGAACACCTCCAGTGAACTATGGACCCCGGTCCATTCAATACCAATGATATTCCATCTACTATTTACTTTTTACTATCTGCATACTACTATCTTCCACACTATACGTTTAATCCTTTGTTTTCGGCAAACCACTGAGCTTGACAACCTCACTGTAAGTTGGGGCAAAGTTTTGTGGTTGTGTTATGCAGGTTCCAAGTTGTTAGCAACACCTTGGAGTTGTTTCCTTACTCCTACTGGGTCAATAACCTTGGTTTCATAACCGAGGTAAAACTTGTTGTTGTGCTCATCACACCTTGCTCTTGGGGTCTCCCAATAGGCTCTCGTCAACCGAGCCACATCAATATTTTCTGGCGCCGTTTCTGGGGAGTTAAGGACAGCTTCAATCTCTTCCTCCTCGTCAGTCACCTTCCAGGGAGAAAGAAGATTCCTGCAAGGGGATTCTCTCACAACCAATCTCTTTAGTTTGTTTTTGTTTTGCTTCGTTTCTTTTGCTTTGTTTTGCTTGTTTTTATTTATCAAAAATACAAAAAATTGTTTTGTTTGGTTTGATTTTTCTTATCAAAAACACAAAAATATTAGTTGCTACTTCTGTTGGCTTGCTTTACTCTTGCAAAAATGAATACTCCTGAAAACACCAAGTTGTGTGACTTCACTAGCACAAACAACAATGATTTCCTTTGCACACCTATTGCTCCACCTGCTCCTGATGCTACTTTTTATGAAATTAAACCTTCTTTGCTAAATCTTGTTATGAAAGAGCAATTTTCTGGTGCTAGTTCTGATGATGTTGCTACTCACCTTAATAATTTTGTTCAACTTTGTGAGATGCAAAAATATAAGGATGTAGATGGAGATATTATTAAGCTTAAATTGTTTCCTTTCTCTTTGAGAGGAAAAGTTAAAGAACGGTCGCTATCCTTGCCTAGAAATAGTATTGATTCCTGGATTAAATGCAAAGATGCTTTTATTGGAAAATATTACCCTCCTGCTAAGATTGTATCTATGAGAAGTGAAATAATGAAATTTAAACAATTTGATAATGAACATGTTGCTCAAGCTTGTGAAATAATGAAATCTTTGGTAAAGAATTGTCCCACTCATGGACTGACTGCTTGGATGATTATCCAAACCTTTTATGCAGGAGTAAATTTTTCTTCAAGAAATCTGTTGGATTCTGCTGCTGGAGGTACTTTTATGATCATTACTTTGGGTGTTTCAACAAAGATCCTTGATAATATGATGGTTAACTATTCTGAATGGCACACTGAGAGAGCTCCACAAGGTAAGAAGATAAATTCTATTTAATAAACCTCCTCCTTCAGTGATAAAATTGATGTTCTTATGTCTATGCTTGTTAATGGAAAAGCTCATATTGATCCAAATAATGTTCCTTTACCCTCTTTGATTGCTTAAGAAGAGCAAGTTGATGTGAATTTCATTAGAAATAACAATTTTAGCAACAATGCCTATAGGAATAATTTTGGTAACAATAATTATAGGCCATATCCTCCCAATAATGGTAATGCTTATGGAAATTCCTACAACAACAATAG
The DNA here is from genome assembly GCA_023614405.1 of Avena insularis. Lineage (NCBI taxonomy): Eukaryota > Viridiplantae > Streptophyta > Magnoliopsida > Poales > Poaceae > Avena > Avena insularis. The sequence continues at coordinate 272,751,171 of CM042697.1, forward strand.
AAGTGCTCTCTCTGAACTTGAAGTCATGCTTCAGGATTTCATTAGTAAATAAACTACTTTCAACAAAACTGTGGAGGAAAAGCTTTTGAATGTCGAAAAAAATATTTCATCTTTATTTTAAGCACACTCCTCTTTGATTAATAAAATGGCTGCTAAACCTGAAACCATGCAAAATCCCTTTGCTGCTGCTAACACCATATAAGTCAGAATAGATGAAAATGTTAGATTATTAGCTGAATTGCATGCTAAGTGGGAAAGAGAAGATGAAATTGCTAGAAATAATAGTATTTGTACTATTACCACCACCAATGTTGATGCTAGCAAACCACAAGAAGTCCCCATTCCTTTTGCAACAACGACTAAACCCAATAAAAATGCTGAAATTTTTCAAAATATGGGAAACGATAGTTCTACTACCTTGGATTCTAAGTTTGATTTTTATCTTGTTGGTTGCAATATTTCTGAAGTAATTATGTTCCTACAAAAGCTTGCTAGAAGTCCTAATGCCAGTGCTATGAATATGGCTTTTACAAAACACATTACAGATGCTCTCATTAAAATTAAAGAAGAAAAATTGTAACATAAAGCTTCTATTCCTAGGAAATTAGAAGATGGTTGGCAACCCATCATTAATATGAAAGTGAATGATATTAATCTCAAAGCTTTATGTGACCTTGGTTCTAGTGTCTCTATTATGCCTAGAAAAAATTATGAAATGCTTGATTTGCCACCATTAGAAGATTGTTATTTGGATGTCCATCTTGATGATAATGCTAAAAAGAAACTTATGGGGAGAATTAATTATGTTCTTATTATGGTTAACAATGCCTTTGTCACTGTTGATTTCTATGTTTTGGATGTTGAATGCAATGCTTCTTGTCCTATTACTTTGGGAAGACCTTTTATTAGAACTATTGGTGCCATTATTGATATGGAGGAAGGCACCATTAAATATCAAATCCCACTCAAGAAAGGTATAGAACACTTCCCTAAAAAGAGAGAAAATATATCCTTTTCTCCTCCTATTAAAACAAAATTTTATGTTAATGCTTCTTCATTCGAAAATACTTGATTTTTGCTTCCTATGCCTAACTTAAAGGCATTAAATATAAGTACTATTGGGAGATAACCCAAATTTTTTATTTCAATAAGTTTTTCTTTTGTTGATTCTTGGAAGTTATTTCCTTTGTAATAACCTCTCCTTATCATTTTTGTGTGGTTTTTGTGCCAAGAATAACCTCTAATGAGAGAGAAGTAAGATTTGGGGAAGTTGTTGTCTCGAAACAGATTTCTGTGCTTCACTGTAAAAATTCGTGAAAATCCAAGTATGTCGGATTGAGCTATGATTTTCTGAGAATATGCCCCAGGTTATTATATAACTTTCGTTAGTTCAACACTTTTCGATTTGAGCAACAGAAGGTCTTCGAAAAAATCGGTTTTACCCGCTGGTCTGTTTTGATAGATTTCTACCATTATTTGCATTTTCCTCTTATCGGTTTCTTTTTGAGTTCTCTTTGATCACTTGAGCTTTTAAAGGAATTGCTATAGTATCTTGTGTTTTAATGAAATTTTTACTTGTGTTGAAACTAAACCCAAAGGTTTATTATCTTGAATACACAAATGTTGCTAATGAAGATTGTGTGAGGTTTTGTATGAAGGAAAATTTTCAAGTGTAGGGGAAGAATGATGTGATGAGATGAAGAATGTACAAAATATCAAGCTTGGGGATGCAACCCGTGTTACCCTAAGAAATATTCAAGAGGTACAAGCGTCAAAGCTTGGGGATGCCCAATGCATCCCATTCTTCATCAATAAAAATCTTAGGTCTCTTTCTAGACACTTTAGTTTTATTGCTTCATGCACTTTTGTGTTGTTCTTGGAGCGTCTTTGTTTTTTTAGTTTTCTTTTTTTTGGTTTGCTTTAATAAATTAGTTGGACCCTCACATTCATATTTTGTTCCAAATACGTTGATTGGTGTTGGAAAAGAGTACGAAGTTTCATGCTTAAGTGGTACAAAAGGAGCATTGTTTTAACTGTGGCTTAGACTTTATCATGTCATGCTAGATGTTGCTTTGACCATATTCTTAGTGATTATTTATGTAGCATGACTTGCTCCAAACAATTGAGATTGCTTAGTGTGCCTTGAAATAATCATGTGTTGTTTTATCATACAAAAGCATAATATTGTGGTATTCTCCTTTGATGCTTTATTTGGGTTGACTTGGCACATGCTTACACCATGTTAAGACTATGAACCAGTCACCTTAGCCTCTATGATCATTTAGTTTTTGACTTGTGATATCTCTTTATGCTTTAGTTAATAATGTTTTGTCTCTTTGCATGATTATGGCCATTATTGCTCTCTTAGTTGGTCGCTCCGAGTCTTTTGTTAGCCTCCACTTGTATTGAGTAAGCTCTACTCGTGCATCCAACTCCCAAGAAACCAAGTTACTCCAAAGAGTACACTATAAATTCCTATGCATGGTGTGTTACACCATTCCAAGTATATTCATGTTTTTATCTAGCTTCCAAATTAAACTTGTTATGTGAAAATTGGTGATTAAAGCTCTCACAAACTTGATGGCTCATTTTATTTCTTGCTCCTAATAAACTTGAACCATTGTGTCATCAATGTTGTTTATATGCTTGCACTTATAAGTTGGGAATTATCAGAACCATGTTATCATGGGGAATGCTTTCAACACTTGTAAATATTATCCAGTTGATATCATGATCTTTTTTTATGGATGTCAGTGGTGTGAAATAAAAGGGGAGCTTGTAAGTTCATGGAGTACTATATATGTGTTAGAGAAACGCCTGGGCGGCTAGCCTAAGCCATGCCTAATAATGGTGGAAACTTGCAGCATCACCATAGTGAGCAATCTATGAAGCATGTTAAGAAAAAATATAGAAAAAAAGTGTAGAGGTCCCAACTTTTAATAAGGTAGAGATCCCTGTGTTTACAATGCTAGTCCCTGGATCAATAGCTAGCATCCACAGTTAAGATGTAATATCAAGAAACAAAGGTCATAATACAACTTTATAACCAGGAATAAAATAATTCATTACACCTTACATAGCTCATTTGGCTATCACATTACAATGCAGCAGAAATAACTATAGCATTGGGTCCTTCATCTTCAAAGTGCCACAGGCAATCATGTTGGTTGTAGACTTGTAATCCTAATCAACACACACTTCACTAACATCAAACAAACCTGCAACATAATAAGTTACAGCCACAAGGGTCAATACATTTGAATTGTATTGGCAAGTGATACTATGGTAATATAGTGGTATCTATCATCTATATGCATTTGGCTAAGTGGAGCTTAGGCTTGCTTTGCTCAAAATAGATTTTCCTTATCATTTGAAAACACTAAGTTTTTGCTTGTCAAAAACACCCAAGGAACCACCAATAGAAATTGGTGAACCTTCAACCCTTGTTCAACCACAAGTTTTTAACTTAGAAATTGGGATGAGGAGATTCTTAATAGCTTCCATGTATTGATGCTCAAATTGTCCTTTGCCAGGGACATGGCTAAGTACTTAGATTTTACACTCTGCAGAGGTGGTGCACTTTCCCCACAAGACTTGGTTTCCCAAGACAAGATCTTTCAGAAGCCTTCCCTTAGACCAGAATGGAAGCGTTCCAACCTATCATCCCCTACCACCAATTGTCCATTTGGCTAAGTTATTGCAACCTATATGATCCAGGCAGAGCCCATAATGCCAAGTGGCTGCACTTGAAGCTTCTCAACATTTGACATCTCAAATCTCTTTGTTCCTGGGTGGCATTACACAAGTGAGATACACAAGGTAAACCATAGAAATGGTCCTTGTGTAACCACTCAACACAAACCTTTCTTTCCATTCCACCCAAGTGATTCATTCACTTAGTTGTTTTATTAAACAAAACACAAGTCCTTGACTTAGAAATATTCCATAGCATGAATATAATCCACCCTTGTTTCCTACTAGCTAAGCTAAGCATGATGGTAGTGGGAATCTTAACTTAGGAAAATTCTACTAAGGTTTCATCTACTAGGATTTCCCATGGCATAGTTTATACTTAGCAAAAATTCCATGCAAGTCCTACTTAGAAATATCACTAATGCATAGTGAAAATAATAGGAAAAAAGTATGAAGCATCACTTGCCTTTTTGGTAGAGAATTATAAGTTCACTCCTTGATCTTGCAATATTCACACTCTTTAAATTCCACTACAATTCAACCAAGCAAGCAATATTCAATCTACCATTCAAGCAAACATCACATAGATTAACAAAACAAAGAAATGCATGCAAGCATGCCAAGATTGTTTTATTTGGAAAAGTGGTTTCTATTAGGTTATAGACATCATAAAATATTTATTGGTCATTTATAAAAGTGGCAAGGTCATTTGTAAATGTGGCAAAATCATTTGATAACAAGTTAGTGAAAATGGCCATTTAAGTCATTTTTATTTTTCTAGAAATGGTTGAAACCAAAGTAATATTTTCTACTGTTTGACAAATACATTTTTAAACACAAATGTTGGTGTTTTATGCTGAAGTATTTAATATTAAAACCATTTGCAAAAGGTTTTACCTATAAACCATTTTTACACCAAATCAATATTTTTTTGTTGTTGAATATGCGTTTAGCAAAGTAATAATTTTTCTAGGGTTCACAAAATATATTTTTAAATCATAAAACTTTGTGTTTAGGGTCAGAGAGTTTAATCCAAATCATTTTCCAAAGATTTTTCTCCAAAAAGTATTTTTAACATATAAACCACATTTTTATTTGACTAGAAATGTTCTAAATCAAAGATTTATTCTTTTGCCCCACAAAATATGTTTTTGAATCCACAAGTTGGTTTAAATGGTCTGTAGGTTCGAAACAATCCATTTGCCAAATATTTTATCACAAAAATAATTTTAGAATGAATTTTATATTCAAATTATGCCTACACAAGTTTCTGCAAAACAACCAAGTTTCCAGAAGAAAATTACTAAACAAAGTGCATGGTTGGATAGGGTTTGTTTTGCTGATTCCATTCATATAAAATTTGGAAAATTTGGACGTGTGGATCAAAAGTTATAGATTTTACAAAATCTAGCATCTAATAAATACAAATTTCTAATTTAGAACAGACTTTGGCCACGTGGCTGTTTTCTATTCGCCGTACTGCTTTAAATGGATCGAGTGATACGGGCCGCAGGATTAAAAGGTGATCGTGTGGTACAGAGGCAACGTACCCCTTCGCTTTAAGTGAATCTAACGTAGCCTCACGATTTGCATCCAACGGCTCGCAGTGCAAGACCACTAACTGGCGGCGGCGAGTGGCGGCGGCGCGCTCGGCCAGTGAGGTTGCCGGTGATACAGGGGGCTAGAGGGAGAGAGGGGTAGCTCACCAGATTCACAATGACGAGAGGATTCTCAACATGCTCGCCGTTTGTTGAGGGGCGCACGGGGTTGATCGTAATTGCTCGCCGGAGAGGTGCCTAGTGTCGGGTGCGATGCGTAAATCGTGGGGCGAGCTTGTAGGCCACCGAAGGTAAGAGGAGATGCAGTTAGATGCGGCGAGTGTGACGGTTATAGGAGCATCAACTAGTGGGTCAGGGGTGGTTTGTACTTACCAGGAGGACTCGCCGGAGTCGAGGCAGACGGCGGTGTGCTCGGGTGTGGTCGTTGTCGAGCTTAGGGAACACGCGCGGGCAAGGCGAAGGTGCTGGCAGATGCGCACGAAGCTGCCGGTCAAGCTAGTGTGAAGTAGGGGTCGAGGGGGTGACTATCCTCGCCGGAATCGACGAAGGACCTCGTCAGAGACAGTGGAGTGCAGCGCAAAATTCAGGCAGCCTGGGGGCGCTCGGGGATGGGAGGTTGAGGGGGAAACGGAGAGGAGGGAGAGGCGGTTAAGAAGGCCAGGTCAGGGGAGGAATTTACTCGCGCGTTTACGTCAATTTATTCGTATTCAACACCGGCAGAAACAGCAGAGGAAAGGGCGAGGTCAGCGCGTGGGGAGGACGACGATGAGGTGGCAGTGGGTCCCGTTCGTCAGCGAGGTGAGGAAAATGCGCGTGGGGTCCAAACATCAGCGACTCTGCGGGTTCTTTGTCGAGTATGAAACATTTTCTTAGGGGGAAGAGAGAAATGGGCTTGCTGGGCTGGACTAGGCCAGGTTGGGTTGGGCTGGTTGGTTTTCATTTTTTTTATACTGATTCATTTTTATTTTTCCATTTCTATTATTCTGTTTTGATTTTGTTTGATCATTTCAAACACCCATTTGAATACAAACTACTACCAAACTTTGTGTAAAATCCAATACTGTTTATTAATACATTCTAAAATCAAATTTAGAACAATATTTTTATTCTTTTTAGGGTATATTAATTATTTAAAATAGGCCCTTGTATTAATTCAAATAATATTTATTATTGTTTTCAAACCCTAATTAAATTTCAATTTTTTCACAAAACTTTCTCAGTAGGTTTATTTATTTAATAGGGTGTTAAATAATTTACTTTGAAGTATTTATAGTGTTTTAATATGATTATTAATCATTTAACTTGAGAAATTGTTTTTATTCCAATGAAATTCAAATGTGCTTTTAATTCCATATAAATTTATTTAAATAATTTCTTTAATTTCATTTAAGTTAATTAAATAACTTTTATTCCACTTGGGTAAAATCCAATTATTTTTCCCTGATTTAATTAATCATTTCTATTAGGGATTTTGTTTTTATTCAAATAGAAATAGAATTTGGTTAAAGCCCTTTTATTTTATTTGAAAATTCTTTATCCATAATTTTATTTGGATTTGGATTATTTTCATTCCATTTACTTATGGTCTTGGCCAAGTTTTAATTTGGCTTTTAAATATTCCCTATTAATTATTTCTTTCTTTATTTTGTAAAATCCATATCTTTTTATTTATAGATCCAAACTTGGTGATTCCAATTTGTAAAATCTTATTTAATATTGTTTATCCTTTTAAATATATTTAGGATTATTTTCTAACCATTTGGTATGGATTTTTAGATAGGTACTTTATTAGCTTTGTAAATTCAATTTCCTTATCTTACTCAATTCATAAGATTTTATCTATGGCTCCAAATTAAGTGAAATCACTTTCTATGGTTTTATAATATTTCTATTTGTCATTCTTGATCATTTATAAATGTTTGTTGACAAATTTTATATGGATCAAAACCATGATCTTAGTGATATCTTGGAAATGATTTTATTCCATTAGGGTTTTAGGATTTGGGTTTATTTCCCAAGTGTTTAAATTTCTAGATGCATTTATGAAGAATGCATTTCACTTGTTTTGAATTTAGTTAGATTCAAACATTACTCAAGTTTGTTCAATATGGGATTTTAAGTTTCCATTTAGAAACAAAAAAGTTTCTTTTCACCCTAAATTTCAACAATTATTTATTTAGTTTATTTATTTTTCACATTACAAAATTTGGAAAATTTTGGGATGTGACAAAAAGAGAAGAGAAAAAAAGAACCATACTCATGGTAACTAAGAATATTGCTAAGATGCTCATTGTCTGTTGTCTTGTCATTTTGATATGGGATAACTCCTATGTCATGGGGCAAGGGTACCCGTTAGCGGTTCTCTATGATACACATATACTTACAATGACAAGAACTTGCTTGTGACTAAAGTTAAGTAGCATGAGGAACGCCCTCCTACTCAAGGGACATGAGATTGCCAACTTATGATTTGTCAAGCATATACTTCATACTTGTTTCACTTTAACCTTAACCACTTCAAGATGCCTATGATAGGGGCAATGAGAGGTGAAAGCTAATAAGTACCATAATTTTTGGAAGCTCTTTATGAACTTGAAATCCATGTTTCCCTTTGTGAAGGTCCTTTCTCTTTACTTTTATGTTGAGACTCCACCTTCTATCTTTATGCACCAATTAAGAGAGCATAGTTGTCATTCTTAGTTCAATGTGCATTGTCCCAAAACTTATTGATTGATTCATAATGTTGATATTGCTTGTTCTTAAATAATTTGTATCTAGTCATCCTTATAAACTTTGAAGGTGTCCTATGTATTTATGTTTTGCTATACCATGAAGGACAAGATGAATACCACTATTGCTATGTTTTCTATATGTGAAACAAACAAACGTCTTTCATTGCATTATTATTCATGATCTTTTGTTTGTACCTTTTCATGTTACAACATAGTTGCTATGTCTTATTGTTAGAACTACATCATTCATGCTCATATTTAGTGTTATGATCCCAGCTATCAATGCTTTTCAAATACCTTGATCAATTATGGTGCATGTTACCTCAAAAATTACTCTTTTTATCACTTACCTACTCGAGGACGAGCAGGAGTTAAGCTTGGGATGCTTGATATGTTGTAAACATATCTATAATTTTTTATGCTCCATGCTTGTTTTGTATTGAATTTCTTATGTTTTTTCTACACCTTGAGGTATTTTTATACATTTTCCGGAACTAACCTATTGACAAGATGTCGCGGTGCCAATTGCCTGTTTTCTGCTGTTTTTGGTTTCAGAAAAGCTAGTAAGGAAATATTCTCGGAATTGGACGGGACAAAAGCCAAAGTCAATATTTTACCAGAAGGAACACAAAGTCCGAAGGGCAGCCGAAGTTCTCGGAGTGATGCGTGAGTAGTTCATACAGTATCTAGATGGTTGTTTCTCCTCCTTTGTGATATCATGTTTAGATCTTGTGAGCTCCGTTCATGATCAAGATCATCTATTTATATAATCCTATATGTTGTGTTTGCGGGGATCCGATGGATATTGAGATATTATGTCAGATTGATTATTGATTCTATCATGTCTATGTTATTTGTGATCTTTCATTCTCTCCATTGTTAGTAGCTATCTCGGCCAAGTAGATGTTTGCAACTCCAAGAGGGAGTATTTATGGTCGATAGTAGGTTCATGCCTCTAGTAATCTGGGGAAGTGACAGAAATCTCTAAGTTTGTAGATGTGCTATTGCTACTAGGGAGAAAACAACAATCTTTTGTCCATGGGGAAATTGTATTGTTCACTTTACACACATTGCTTAATGCAATTATCTGCTGCTTGCAACTTATAACTAGAAGGGGTTCGGATGATAACCTAAAGGTGGATTATTAGTCATAGATGCAGTTGGATTACGGTCTACGTATTATGTTGTGATGCCAAATCAAATCTCGTCGGAGTCAAGATATCTAGTATATGCATTGTTATGCTTTCTCAATTTGTCAATTGCCCAGCTGTAATTTGTTCACCCAACATGCTATCTATCTTAAGGATAACACCTCTAGTGAACTATGGACCCCGGTCAATTCTTTACCATTGATATTCTATCTACTGTTTACTGTTTATTTTCTGCAATTTCTATCTTCCACACTATATGTTTAATCCTTTGTTTTCAGCAAACCAGTGAGCTTGACAACCTCACTGTAAGCTAGGGCAAAGTTTTGTAGTTGTGTTGTGCAGGTTCCAAGTTGTTAGAAACACCTTGGAGTTGTTTCCTTACTCCTACTGGTTCGATAACCTTGGTTTCATAACTGAGGGAAAACTTGTTGCTGTGCTCATCACACCTTGCTCTTGGGATCTCCCAACAAGCTCTACGGCAACGGAGCCACATCACCAATCTTGCTGCAAATCTGGCACGTGGTATGGTTGCCACCGCCACTAGATGACAAGCCCCCTCCCCCTCCTCCATGGGAAGAACCACCATCGTCGCCGCGCTGCTGTGACAGCGATGTCGGATGGTTGTAGAAGGGGGCCGAGGGAGGCGGCGGGAAGGCAGCGCCACGCTCCCTGAAGTTTACGTTGGCCATGTGTACATCGGCGCCAAGTTCAGTGCGATGCACGTTCATGCGCTGATCGGTAGCAAGTAGCTGCGGGTAGACGTCCCAAACCGGCATAGGATCAGTGAGCGCCCGTGCAAAGACCATTTGAACAAGAGAATCATAATCACCATCTATCCCCGCACACAAGTATCCAGTAAACTCTTCAGGGCGTAGCGTCTGGCCAATGGACGCCAGCACATATGTCATGGACTTGATCTCGTTGAAGAACACGGAGGCAGTTTTGTCCACCTTCTTGGCCTTGTTGAGTTTGCCGCGGATCGGCATCGCACACGCCATAGACTACGAGGATAAGCTAGTGGCTAGGTTTCCCATGCCTCGTGGGACATAGCCCGCATCATCATCATCCCAAGGACACTCTCATGGAGGGAGCAAACGATGGCAGAGATGATGGCCTGGTCCTGTTGTTGTCAAGCAGCTTACTGCGGGTTGGGGATGGTCGCTGGCGCACTAGCGGTTGCAGTGGTGGGGTTGGGGATCATCGTAAACCGACAGGAGAGAGTGCCATCGACGAACCCAACGAGCAGATTTCTCCTTAGCATGGGAACAACCTGGATCCTCCAATAGATGTTGTTGTTGGAGTCAAGACGGACGGTGATATGCCCCGTTAGGTTGATCGGCGATGATGTGATGACCGAGTTCGTAGTGGTGGCACCGGCCATCGTCGAGCCGAAGAGGCTAGGGAAGGCGACACTGAGGGATCCCGAGAAGACAGCCGAGGTAGCGGTGGAGGTAGAGCTCGAGGTCGTCATGATCGGCAGTGAGGTCGGGAGGTAGGCGGAAGCGAGGATCGACGGCGGCACCGAGGTGAGATCTGGGATGGCGGAGATTTAGGGTTTGGCCGGTTTTGGGTCTGATACCATGTGAGAAATAATATTGGTAGGGGTATTGCATGGTACCTCTAAGGGTCCGGCCTATCTTATTATATATGGGGTAAAGTTACAATACATGTACAGGTACAAGTTAGATTAGAGTCCTATACAAATACATCTATCAATGAGCAGTAAAAAGCATTTGAGTAACTAAGCATGCGTTTAAACACCTTTGACAATAATTTTCAGGTAATCCTAGTAGGACAGCCGTGCCAGTTCTCACAGGTTTGTAATAGGTTTGTAATGTTCATGTTCTTGTCTGGTTAGTTTCTCGTACGGTTGCTATGACAGCATCCAGTCGGTGTACGCATGGAAAAACTATGATCAACTATATGGTCATTTGGTCAGTATTCACCATATTGTTTGCCAATCTAACTTTTTTAGGAACCATACACACACTCCCACACGTACAATGGTATCAACAGTCAGATGATATGTCTTGTTTATGACCGAAACAGGTTTACCAGAATTTTAATACAAACACTAATTATCCAATTAAAGTCCAATCATTGGAGCATTAATTACAAAATAATTAATCAGGATAGAAAATACTCCACACAATGTCCATCAAAGGATTCGAAATAAAATGTTCTGCACCTCCTTTAGACTACTATTTAGGTCCATAACTATCATCAAAAGTTATTCCTCTTCGCCATGCAGTTTGCTATTTTCTGTCTGCTAGCTGCCGCATTCCGCTTCCATCCGTTTTGCCGCGCATCAGGCATAGCGCACTGCAAGAACCGCATCAAAATGCGGTCAAATTTGCAGCTTAATTTACTTGGTCCAAGATAAAGAACACAATATGTTCGTGGATCAGCAGTGACCGCCCGATCTATAGCTGCATGCGATCCATGATTAATTTGCATTTCTTTCTGCACCCAAAATGCATCAAGAAGAACATAGGACAGGTGATACTATGTGTACACTTGAGTGCTCCATCTGACATCTCCAGTGTAAGATAAGTAACTTCCACTTAAACATATTGGCATGATTTTAAATTATGCTGGTTGAGGTTTGGAAATTGTGCTTGTTTAATTATCTGATTCTGATCAACAAGCACAAAGTACTGTCGGAAATTGTGCTTGTTTGTACAAAATTGTGTTTGTTGACCTGAATATCCAGTCAAATGGAAAAGTGCTAAACCCGAGAGTACTTTGTTGTTATTACACAAATAACTTTTCTTTTGTAGTCATTTCAAACCGAATTTATTTTCAACCTCCAAAAGAGGTCGGGTGGTCTGGCTAGACTTTGGATCGATAATTCAGCCAACATATGGAATGCTCAGAATAGTCCATCCGAATTAGACCTAAACTAGGGTTCTGGTATGAATCCAAGAATCCAAATCCTTTATCTTCCACGGAAAGTCCATCCAATCTTTATATACGTGAGGGGTGACGACCGATTTAACAACAACACACGATTGTAAAAACCAATCTAAAAACCTCTACCTTTTCTCTCACACTAGTTTTCTGCTGGTCATGTGTACGTGTTATTTGTGTTGGAAAGCTTTGATCCATGATGCCCTAGTGAAGCGCGAAACCGGTCTAGGTCATCCCGTCACCATAATGCGCCCAGACGAGGTCCCTCCAGGGCGTGGGGCTTTGGGTTCAAAAATATCTCGACAGTTGTCCTACACATCGTGCTTCCGACGAGTCTCCTCCAACGACATGACCTGCGTATAATTCTCGACGCCATAGGTACATGTGGCATGTTTCGTGTGCGAATCTTAATATAATACCATGAAAAGTGTTCTAGCAATATTGATCAAGTACAAGAAAACTAGACATCCATGTGAACTAGTACAAAGAGCTCATGAGCTAGAAGATGCACCGAATTTGCATATGAAGAAAACAAATGAACAAACCACAAGGCGACGTCAACATGTGTGTTGATCAGACAGTCACGTTATTGACATGATGGCTGAATGTAGATGTTGTAGTTATAGTCAGGGCTGAGCTCCTAGTAGGGAAAGTTATGGCATCCACCCTTCCTTGATTTTAATGAGAAGTTTGAGATGCACGTGTCTTTTATGAACAATTTAAGTGGTCATATGTTGGAAACGGGCTTGTATGAGAAAGTTTTGCTTATTTTAGTGAACACTACGCAAAACCGATTTTGAATTGAGAAATAAACTAGGTCTGTTCTAGTCGAAAACCAACTCTTTCTCTTTCCAATAACTAATTCTCAATCTAATAGAACATAACTCTAAATAGTGTCCTAGGTGGGGTATTTAAGAAGTACTTAAGGGCATTGGCCAACTTATGGGGTGTGCTCTAAACCAATTCTAGGTATGCAATGGATTATGTTTTATGGTTGAGAAGTGATGTATGATGTACGATGTTAACATCCAAGCAACCATATGCAAAGAAAATTTACAACACAATGATGGATCACCTATTGGATAGGGATTGAATAAAGAAATTTCGTACGGACACTAGTTCCACTATGGTTCTACTTTGGCTTTGTATATTCTATTTTTCTAAAATTCTAACTATATTAGTTCAATCAATGTCTTTGGTTAATGATGTGATGAAATATATGTTGGATTGGTTACATGATGATTGAGAGCCCCTCTTGGAAGATGTCATTTTACAGAGAAATGATATCACAATTCTAAGTATGGATGAAATGGTAACAAAATAAGAAAAATCATGAAAGGGAGGAAGATCCAGGTCACAATTGATCATTTTTATAGTTTATAAAACTTCTATGTTGATATAGACCCTATTATCACGGGTTTTGACCATCGCTTCAATGAGCTATCTTCAGAGTTTCTTCAGAATTTCTCTTGTCTTGACTCAAAGATACTCATTTCCTAGCTTTGTTGTGAATAAGATTGCGTGTCTTATAAATATTTATTATGGAAATTTATTTTATTATGAGCATGATATATACAAAATAATATTGGCGTCTTCATTATTCATAAGAAGAAAATTGAAGTCATCACAAATTGTCTTGATATTCGAAAGACACATCACTTTCATGTGGTTTATCGCCTCACTGAGTTGGCATTGCTATTACCGGTGGCGACGACCAACATCCGAAACCGCTTTCTTGGCAAGAAAGATGATCAAGATAAACTTACACAATAAGATGTCCGCAATGACTTGTTGACGACTTTATTATGTGCTATTGGGCCAGTGATGACCCACAAGTATAGGGGATGTATCGCAGTACTTTCAATAAATAAGAGTGTCGATCCCAAAAAAGAGCAGAAGGTGTTGACTAGTGGTATGGAGCAGGAACTCTCTGTAATACTTAGGAAACGGATTTTTAGGGGTTTTCTGAGAAAGCAACAAAACAGAGTGCAAGTAATAAAGACAAAGGAAGCAAGTGGCCCAATCCTTTCTTAGAAAAGGACAAGCCGGTGGAAATACTTATAAAGACCAAATGTTCTCGAGGACACATGGGAATTATGTCAAGTGCTTTCGCTTCAAATAGCTGAGTACTCTTATTTGGTGTTGTAAGTGTTGTGTGGGTGAACTTGTGCTAATGTACCGACCTTACTTGGACTAATACATATTTGTGATTAAACCCCCTGCAAACATCCGTAACTACATGAAAGTAATTAAGATATAAATTTAACCATAGCCTTAAACTCTGAGATCCTATGCTCCCTTATGCAAAGGTATCCTAACGGGGGTTCAGGTTTCTGTCACTCCGGCAACCCCATAATTAGTAGCCAAATACACAATGCATTCCCCTAGGCCCATAAATGGTGAAGTATCATGTAGTCGACGTTCACATGACACCAATAGAAGAATAGCACCACAACTTAAATACTAAACCATTGAATAATAACTCAACACAAATCCACTAATAACAATATGACTTCTCCCATGTCCTCAAGAACTAAACGAACTACTCACGATACATCATATGGATCAAGATCAAAGATGATATGATAATGGATAACAATCTGAACATAAACAATAATCCAATGGTTCCACTCACAAGCATCAACTACAATAGTAATCAACACCGGGAAAGTTTCCCCTAAGAACTAAAGCAATATCCAACACAATTGTTACAGCGGGATGGAGTGGTGATGATGGTGCTGGTAGAGATGATGGTGTGGATGATGATGATGATGATCCCGATGAAGACTAGCTTGATGACGGTGTTGATGGCGACGATCTCCCCTCTCCGGGAAGGAATTTTCCCGGCAGAAATCTGTCTGCCAGAGAGATCTTTCTCTCTCGATGTTTTCCGCCCCGCAGAGGCGGTGGAAATATATCTACGGCCGCTCCCCTGGTATTAGGGTTCCGTAGGGAAGATATAGGCGAGAGGGCGGAGTCGGAGGCCGAGCAGGTGGGCCACACCTGCCCTAGGCGCGGGGCAAGATGGGCCCACGCCTAGGGGGTGTGGGCCCCCTGTGGCCCTTCTTCGCCTCCCCTTCTGGCTGCCTCAGTCTTTCAGGAAAATATAATTTTCCCATATTTTTCTGGTATATTTCTGATCATCACGAAATTGCATCAAAACACCTCCTTTTCCATCAGAATCGAGACTCCGGCAGTCCATCTTCCAAGAATCATCCAACATGCAAAAATAGTAGAAAAGACATAAGTAATACCTCATAATAAGACATATATCAATTAATTGAGAAAAATTATGATATAGAATGGTGATGCAAATTGGACGTATCAGCCAGGGATATTCAAAAGTCTTAATCGATAAATGGACTAAAGATTTTCAAAAAATGGCAAAGCTTTGCCATTGCCTAAAACTTCTACCATGTCATTAAAACTTCATTATCGGTATGTTTTAGGTTCTACTTATATTTAGATATGTTTATATTACTACTAACAATGTTATAATGGCATATAATATTTTTCTCCATGTTTAATTTTAATTTTGTCTTTGCATCATTTTTTAGAGTTCATCATACCTTAAACTCTTCCCGTTATCTTCCACTGGTTGCAGTAGTTGTTTGATTAAAATCCCATCATATGATGCAAATGCAACCAAACAGAACTTAGATGGCGCGCGCTGCACAAAGTGCGCAAGGAGGCAGGTTCAATCTAGTGTTTTGTGATGGTAGTGGAAAGGTCGAACAAGTTATGGATTGTATAAAACAAGTTTTTGCTCACATATCGCTCCCTAGGGTGGCACAGCGGAGAACCCTAGCTGTCGCCAGAAAATCCTTCCATGGAGTAGTTCCTCGCCATCGGACCCTTTCGTGGCAGTGGCGGGCCTCAACGCTGAAGGTGCAGCGGGTTGCAGATGGCAGCAATGATGGCAGCTTCACAGGCGGTGAGCGCGTGGGGCCAGTGAGCCATCCATGAGCGGTCGGGGCCGGCGAGCAGTGGCGAGCGCAACGGACGGTGAGCTGCGAGCTCACGCGCATAGCGGCGAGCGCGGGGGTCGGCGAGCTGCTGCCCACGGCTTCTCACAGGCAGGGCGTCGAGCTATTGACGGGCGGGGCATCCATGGGAGGCGGATGACGGCCGTTGCGCTCATCAATGTCCGTGCAGTGGTGTCGATTACAGGTGGTCCACCCGTGCGATCAGACGAGCTAATTGCCCGATTACAAGAAGTTGGTAGTTCTTTATAGTTGGAAGCCCAAAGTTTGTGATTTTTCTGCAACTATCCCCAATTAACGTAGAATTTTAATTGTCATAGTTTTCTGCGATGTTCTCAGTATTAATCAAAAAGAGCTAAAATCTTTTCACCCTCTACTTTAACATTGTTTATTAAACAACTAGTTCCGTCCATGCATAGTGGTATAATGGTATTGCTTCTGCTGGCTGCCGGCCGCGCATAGAAAGGCTGCAACATGAAGACACTGCACTGGAAAACGATGAGGTTAAATCTGCATAAGGGAGTTTATAGTAAGACCCAAGTTATTGGACCAGCAAAGGGGGCTACCAGCAGTATGATGTGCCTTTGATTTGTGCACCCGGCCGGAATGCATCAAGAAAACTGGTTCTACAACGCATCCTTCTCACCCTCCCCTCTCCCTACGCGCTTCTCCCGTTGAGAGTCGTCTGTGTGTTCCCGGGCCTCCCCCGACCCAAATCCGGCGGTGATGCTGGCTGGAGGCGGCGACGGGGCGGTCCCGGAGTAGGTAGATTTAGGTTAGGGTTTGGTCTGGCCAAGATGGCCGTGTGTGGGAGTAGGACGCCGGTGGATCTCAGCTTCCATCAGCGCGTCCTGGTGCTCTCCTTCCTCGTGGCGACGCTCTGGTGGCAGGGGCGTTCGTCGCTGGAAGGTCGGAGGCCAGGCATCTCCGCCAATAAAGCTGAAGCCTGGAGCTCTTCTTCGCTGTTGATGGCGCGCACGGCGGCGGAGGCGTCTGCAGGGATGCTCTTCCTTCCATGGTGGAAGGTAACTGTGTCCCCGACCGCAAGCTCCTCTAATAAGTGCGTTGGTCGGCGGACTCGGGACGCCGATGACAAGATCCTGCCCCTGGCCGGCCGTGGAGGCGAGGGGGTGTAGGTTCTTGAAGTCTTTCGTCTCGATCTTGGCCGGCTGAGGGATACCACTGCTGCAGAGGCGAGTCCTTCCATAGAGGCGGCAGCGTGCCAGCCTGTGATCCACGCCGACAACCGGCGGCTCGTGGCGCCTGCAAGGCGCATCTTCAACCTCCATCGGAGGCCAGGAGTTGGTGGCTCGACGGCGGCGGCCCATGCTGTCCCCTTCCCAAGTGGCTTGTTCCCCGGTGAAGAGGGTGGTGGCCGGAGCTTGAGCGCACCCATCGGAAGCGAAGGAGGCGGAGGACCAGATCTCGTTTGTGGAATTAGATCTAGGGTCCTCTATGCAAAATCCAGGGGCTTGTGTGTTATTTCCGTTTCTTTGAAGGGATCCTTTGTAATTGTACCTCCACCGCTTTGACTAAATGGCAGCAATCTAGGTCCTTCGGGACCGCCCTCGGTTCAAAAAAAACGAGAATGCATCAAGAACAGAAAAGGGTAGGTGACAGTTTGTACACTTGACTTGAGTGCTCCATCTGGTATAATTGAGCAGAAAATTAGTGCAAGACAAGTCAATATATCTGCCACATGACTAAGGTATTATGTGCAGCTAGTTGATCACAGTACCTAGTTTTAGTGTATAAAAATATACTAGTTGTCATTGTAACCATACATTTTTTCTTGAATCACACATACTGTAATAAACATATTACTACTAGCTGTTAAGCAAGCTCTGCAGGTCAGAACTGAAACTAGATTTGCCACAACACAACCTGACATGTACACTGAAATCGATGAATTGAGACAGGCTGTACCAAAGTTACAAAAAGAGAACCTGCACGGAGAAGGAACAAAACCTTGGCATGGCCATCGAGTACATTCTCCCCATGCCACGCCTCCTCACTCCAAAGAAATCAAAGCGCCATACGTGGATCGCCACTGCATGCCCTCCTCCTTTTATGCCATGGCTACATCAGATCCGGCTCCTTTTCCTTGAGCTCTATATATAGTAGCTTGGAGTAAACTTTAATTCGAAAAGGGAGGGGAGGGGGAAAAGAGGTGGCAAACCAAGATCCATCCATGGAAAAGTGAGAAAGGCAACTAATGCTAGACAAAGAGATTGGAGATATGTTGGACTATCGCATACACAAAGGGCGTGTTTGGTTGGGCAGACGCCAGTTTTTCACACCGCGCGGGCAGAAATAAGTCTGTTTGAAGAGCTGGGTTGTATGAAATCTTTGCACCGTATGATTTTTAAAGCAGGTCAAAACTTGGCCCACTAGGAATGCCGAAATCAGCCATTTCCACGAAGCTAGGCCCTGGCGAGCGTGGCATTCCTGCCGCTTGCACGCGTGGGGAAGAGTGGGACACGGGACGTTTTCGCCTTAACCCCCAGGCCGCTCCGCTCGCCGCCCAGTCCGCCTCCCCTCACCATGATTCACGACCATGGTCGCCGCCTCCTGCCTCCTCTCCTCCGCGCAGCGCCAAGATCAATGAGGTGAGCGCACACAGCCTATGGGTTGTCGTTCAGCTCGAGAAGCTTGCCGGCGGCGACGAGACAGTCCTCGCGAGGGCGCTCTGGGCTCCTGTGCCCATCTGCTCACGCGGAACTAGGGCGGCCATGGCGGCGGATGCGTCAACAATGACCGCGGAGGAATCGGCATCTGCGGCCAAGCAGGTCGGAGAAGCCCCCGCCAGAGTCGGGGTTACCCTCGACTCGGATAGGGGTTTTCCGGCTACGTCGGTGGCCCCAATCCCCACGCCCGGAGCTTCTTCTCTCGCCTGGCGGTGCATTCTATGGCTCCCTCACATCGATCGTGCCACCACCGACTGTGGTATGTTCCCGATCTACATAGTGGTTAGGGTTTAGCCCCAAATCGGCGGTGGTTAAGGCTCGATATTCGGTAGTTCTTGCGTGATTTGGGGATTGTATGTAGAAACGTATTTCGTAGTTTTGTTGCCCGATTCGTCAATTTGGATATTGTCCTGGGGCATTGCCCAATTGGGGAACATAGCCGATTACTCAATTTGGGTCTTGTCCTAGGGCATTGCCCGATTGGGGAGACTAGTGCATGTATGTACCATGATTCCTGCATGTTCGTACCATGTGCATTGCCAAATTTGGCAAAGCTTCTTGCTCCCACATTTTTCCGAACTTGTTTTGCTTCCTGCCAAGGTGGTTAAGTTTGAATGCGAGACAGCGATAAGGGACTGGCACCCCCCCCCACCGGGTTATCAGGACGTGCTCCCGACCAACCGCTGGCAATTCAAGCCGGTGGTCCTCGGCAGGGTGGAGGTGGCGTCGCAGCCGCAGAGAAAAAAGGGCCGGCAGCCGAAGCTTGGACACTATGCTATCGCCGAGAGCCCAGGTCGGTTCATCATCCAGATGGACCCGGGGGACCTCCACATGCTGGTGATTCCGTCAGCATTGCAGTTTGGCCTCGGGACCTAGATAAAGTAGCCACTGCCACGCGTTTTGTAGGTCATGGCCTACCGATGGTGCGCCAAGTGGGTGCGGGTGGACTGGTTCTCCGGCCAGGTCGCCTTTAGGAAGAACTAGCTGGAGTTGGTCTACAAGTACGACCTGGAGCACGATGACGTTGTCGAGTTCAAGTTGAAGCCGTTCGTCATCAAGATGACGATCTACAAGGCGGGCTCCTCTAGCGCCAGGCAATACACTGCCAGACCACGTCGCCAGCGGCGGCGCCGTTCATGTCGTTGCATATGTAAGTTTGTAAGTAGTAGTGATGGACAACTAGCTGATGAACTTAGTAGGTTCTGTTGATCAGGGGTGAAAACCCCTGGTGGTGGTTCAGGGGCATGGTATGCCCCTGTTGATGGTATGTTTCATCAGGGATTAAGCCCCTGGTGGTGGTTCAAGGGCATGGGATGCCCTTCCTAATGGTTCTTTTGATCAGGGGTCAAGTTTAGGACCCCTGATTGCTACCTGTAATGGTGACTGCTACTCTTATGGTGATGATCTAAATATTGCAATGTTTATATCTACATATGGCTTTTATGGTGTGTTGTGTGTGCATATTGACTGTTATTGTAATTATGTGTTGTGTGTGTTGCGGTGGTAATATCACCAAATTTGAAAGGGGTGATCATAACCCATTTAATCAAATGCAAAGCAGCACACCAAACACCTATAAAATACATCATCATAAAAAAATACAACAATCTGGGCAACCAAACAACTGGACTTATTTGCCTGAGTAATATATGAGTTTTCTCCCCTAAAAAAGAAACCACCTAGCGATCACTATAAGCAGTCGAGCGAGCCGAAGACGCGCTTTTCTCACTTCCCTCACTCATCGGAGCCGGAAAACCCTTGTTGTAATAAACATTTGGAAAGTCGTCATGCTAAGATCTCACAAGACGAGCATACTAGAACAACAGCCGTCCTAGATGAAAAGAAATGAAGATCGAAAGGATCCAACATGTAGACACACAGTCGCAGACGAACGAAGACGAGGTCCATGCAAACCTATTGAAGAAAACTACGACCAATTCTAGCAAGATCCATCAGAGGCAAACATCCTCACGCCCCGAAGATGTTGGACACATTGTCGAGATGAAGATTATCTAGGAGGAACTTATTCCATCTTCAGGGAGCTGTCGCTAGCATGTCTTTTTGAGTAGGACACAAATCCTAACCAAACTAAAAAATATATATAAAGTGGCCCTGTCGCTGGCAAGGACGAGGATTCACCATGCCTCCATAGCCCTAGCGCCACAAGAAGTAGCAGATTCGCCGCAACGCCGACAGGAGACAGGAACCCTATTGTATGTTTTCTAAGTTGGGAACGGCATGTCCATACTTGGACCGAAAAAACTAGTCCAGTGAGGGAGGAGCCCCACTGAATTATTAACATTAAGAAGAATGGGTAAAACACCAGAAACTGAACCACAATGTGATTCCAACTGATCTATGGTGTTTTCCACTGTTACAATTGCGACAAGAAGATAACGAAGAACGAAAATGAAAAACACAGAAAGGGGACACAGATTTAACATGGAAAAAACCTCTCCAACAAAGATAGGAAAAAACCACGGGCGCCAGCTAGCAAAACTTCACTATATCGAGGAGTGTTTACAAACGCTGGGGATTTCACAGATGCAACTCTTCCCAACCGGTGGCTTACAAGGGGTTTATATATCGGTGGAAACTTAGGTCTTCGACGATCTGTACCGTACCCCCCACAAGCGTCCCTGTTGGGCATGGAGTGGGCCAACTTCAGACTTGTTACACTCGGCTGAAGCCTCCGGCGATGGGCCTCGCTCCACTCGTCAGAAGTTGGCCTATACTTTGTAGAAATTTGGATCAACATATAACAAACTCCACCTTGATACAAATTCCTTCTTGTAGCATCAACAGCAACCATCTCCCTGAACAAAACAAAGCAAATACTTTCGGCACCAATAGCCACTTGGGCTAATCAGTTAAAACAACTAAGTTCAACAAAGCTCAAACTTAGCAACAAGAACAGGTTTAGTCATCATATCAGCAGGATTATCATGAGTGCTGTCTTGCATACCTTTAATTTACCTTGAGCAACAATGTCTCTAACAAAATGGTACTTGACATCAATGTGCTTAGTTCTCTCATGGAACATCTGCTCTTTTGTAAGGTATATGGCACTTTGACTGTCACAAAACAAAGTAATGCAAGAATCATCTCCACAAAGCTCAGCAAACAAACCTTTCAACCAAACAGATTCTTTGCAAGCTTCAGTAATAGCCATGTATTCATCCTCAGTAGTAGATTGTGCAACAACAGCCTGCAATGTAGCCTTCCAGCTAACGGCACAACCACCAACATTAAACACATAACCTATGAGGGATCTTCTCTTATCCAAATCGGCAGCAAAATCTGAATCCACATAGCCAACGAGTCCCTCACCAGTCCTGCCAAACTTCAAACAAGCATTGGAAGTGCCAAGAAGGTACCTGAAAACCCACTGAACAACCTTCCAATGTTCTTTACCAGGATTAGCCATGTATCTACTTATCAAACTCATAGCAATCAAGATGAGAACAAACCATGGCATACATCAAAGAACCAACAGCACTAGAATATGGCACCTTTGACATGTACTCAAACTCTTCATCAGTAGTAGGAGATTGAGAAACTAACTATTTAAAATGAGGAGCAATAGGAGTACTAACTGAGTTGGCACCATCCATATTAAAATGATGAAGAACTTTCTTAATGTAACTTTGCTGACTAAGAAATAACAAACCAGATTTTCTATCTCGCGTAATATCCATACCTAAGATCTTCTTAGCAGCACCAAGATCCTTCACCTCAAACTCACTACTTAGGTGTTCCTTCAAAGTAGTGATTTCTTTCATGCCCTTGGCAGCAATTAACATATCATCAACATATAGAAGCGAGTATATAGGTGACCATCAACAAACTTTATATAAACACAACTATCATATTTAGACCTCTCAAAACCATGTGAGATCATAAATGAATCAAACATTTTATACCACTGTCTTAGAGATTGCTTTAATCCATAAAGAGACTTCTTTAATTTGCACACAAAATCCTCTTTACCAGGCACCATGAACCCTTCTGGTTGGTCCATGTATATTTCCTCATCAAGCTCTCCATGCAGAAAAGCAGTCTTGACATCTAACTTCTCAAGATCAAGATCACGCATAGACACAATACTAAAGAAAGTATGAATGGAACTACGCTTCACAACTAGGGAGAACACATCATTGTAATCAATACCTGGAATCTGGCTGAACCCTTTTGCTAATAACCTTGCCTTGTATCTTGAAGGCTCTTTGGGAGACAAACCTTCCTTTTTCTTGAAGATCCACTTGCAACGGACCGCCTTCTTTTGTTTAGGCAAGCGCACAAAATCCATGTGCTATTTTTCTCAAGTGATTGCATCTCTTCTTGCATAGCAGAAATCCACTTCTCGCAGTCAATGGATCCAATGGCTTCATTATATGTAGCAGGTTCAGAATCGTTCTCCACCTGTTCAGCACAACTCAAAGCATAATGAACAAGATTACACTCTTCAATTAAACGAGGACGAGGACCACAGTTACGCCTCGGTCTATCAGCAGCAATGGACTCATGTGGCTGCTGCAAAATAGTAGGTGAGTGCTGAACAACAATATCATCAATATTTTCCTCATGTGTATATTCAACGATAGCATCATTTTCAATAGTTTTCTGCAGGTTCTCCACCTGCACACTAACTCCCTCCTCTCCAACAGCAACAGGAGAGGTATCTGATGGCAAGCTATCATGACACATAACGGACTCATTGAAAACAACGTTCCTACTTAGCAAAATCTTTTTAGTTTCAGGATTCCATAGTTTATATGCTTTAACTCCTGAACCATAACCAAGGAATATGCACTTAACATCCCTAGGCTCTAACTTTCCATTATCAACATGAGCATATGGAGTGCAGCCAAAAACTCTCAACTGTGAATAATCAACAGGTGAACCTGACCATACCTCAATGGGAGTTTTCTTCTCAAGTGGAATAGAAGGTGACCTGTTGACGAGGTAACACGCTGTGTTGGCTTCTTCAGCCCAGAAACGCCTATGCATACCTGCATTAGACAACATACAACGAGCCCTCAAGATGATGGTTCTGTTCATACGCTCTGCCACGCCATTCTACTAAGGAGTATACGGGATGGTGTGATGCCTGATCATGCCATCGTTACTGCAAAACTCCTCAAACTCATTAGAACAGAATTCCATACCATTGTCAGTACGTAGTACCTTTACCTTCTTCTCAGTTTGCTTTACAACCATAACTTTCCACTTCTTAAAAGCATCAAAAACATCAGATTTATGCTTCAGAAAATAAGGTCACACTTTTCTTGAGTAATCATCAATAATAGTAAGCATGTAATTAGCACCACCAATAGAAGTCTTATGGGACGGACCCCATACATTAGCATGCACATAATCTAATGTGCCTTTGGTGGTATAAACGGAAGCATTGAATTTAACTCTTTTATGCTTACCAAAGATGCAGTACTCACAGAACTCAAACTTACTCAAGTTGCAACCATCAATCAGCTCTCTCTTGACCAACTCTGCCATGCCTTGTTCGCTCATATGCCCAAGATGCATATGCCACAAATGTGTTTTACCACAATCATTAGAATCATTAGAAGTAACGGCAGCAACAATACCAGGCAAAGTGCTACCTCTATGAACATATAATTTAACAGAATTCATATCACCTATCATGTGAATAAGAGAACATTTTGATACCTTCAGAACTCGATGCCCACCGGCATACTTGTATCCATCAACGTCCATGGTACTCAAGGAGATCAAATTTCTGGCCATGCTTGGTATGTGTTTCACCTCACTAAACGTATGTGTCATGCCATCATGTGTCCTGATCTTAACAGATCCAACAACAACAATATGGCATGGGTTTTCATTTCCCACACGCACAAAATCTCTAGTCTGCACAGACTCATATGAACTGAACCAATCTTTGTTACAGCAAATATGAAACGAGCATGCAGTATCAAGTATCCATTCATCATCACGAGAAGCACAAGCAGCAAAAACAGCTAAGCATTCACCTTCAGAACTATCAGAAACAACAGCAGCCTTACCAGCACCTTCAGACCTATCTTTCGGTTGGTAAGTTCCGTTTCTTTTCTCCTTATTCTGCAGCTTCCAACAATCATCAATAACGTGATTAGATTTCTGACAATACCTGCAGAGTTTATCCTTTTCCTTGGACTTTGAATAACTTCTACCGTCCTTTCTCTTATCTCGGTTGCCATAGTTGTTATATCTCTGCTCGGTCCTGCCACGAACCTTTAGAGCCTCGGCCTTAGATGACGTTCCATCTGACCCTACCATAGTTTTCATCTTTTCCCTCTGTTTGAGGGCGTCATGTACTTCGGCAAGGGTTAGTTCATCACGGCTCAAAAATATTGTATCACGAAAATGTGTATAGGAACTAGGCAATGAGCATAAAAGTAGAAGAGCTAAATCCTCATCATCATATTTTACCTCCATAGACTGCAAGTCTGAAACAATCTCTTTAAATACAGATATGTGATTCATTACTGATCCACCTTCTTGCATCCTATGCGAGAACAACTTCAACTTCACGTTCATCTTACTGGTTAGATCCTTTGACACACAGATCGTTTCCAGTTTTTCCTACAGGGCAGCAGCAGATTTCATCTCCAGTATTTCCTGCAAAATATTATTGGACAGATGAAGTTGTATCAAAAACAAAGCCTTACGGTCCTTCCGCTTCTCTTCGGCGGATCAGGTCTTAGCATCATTTTCGCCGAATCCATCCAGCCCTTCATCCAGATCAGAAGTTTGGGCGAGAATCGCCCGCATCTTCACCTGCCACAAGGAGAATCTTGTGGTGTAGTCCAGTTGTGGTAGATCGAACTTCAATAACGACATGTCACAAACCCTAGATTAGAACCTGGGGCTCTGATACCACTTGTTACAATTGCGACAAGAAGATAACGAAGAACAAAAACTAAAAACACAGCAAGGGGACACAGATTTAACGCCGGCGACGGGCCTCGCTCCACTCGTCAGAAGTTGGCCTATACTTTATAGAAATTTGGATCAACATATAACATCCACTGTATTTATGAGAGTGGCTTTTCTACCATATACCGTGCATGGGCCCACCCTCTCTCTTCTACTTTGTCATAGAGTGTGACTTTAAACTAATTCTAGAACATGAAAGCACTATATATTTCAAATTAGAAATTCAATTTAAAAATTGTTTTAATATTTGGGTTCGTATACAGAGACAGCTTAAACAATACTATATTACTCCTCAGATTATTGAGAATATGCATAATGGGTAAACAATAACATGGCCTTAATCCGACTAATCCGGGTACCCATAGATAGTGGCAAGGTGTAGGGCCTGTCAAACGGTCTAGTTAGAGGATTCCAGCAGGAATGTCTAGCTGGATCCAGTAAGGCCACGCGTACCACTTATGACGAAGCTAGAGCCTTGGAGTATACGACGTGTATCTCATGTATCTAATACGATTTGTATTAGTGTAGAATTCTGTAACCTTTTGACAAAGACTACTTGTTATAATCCTGAAATCTGGTGCCTTTATAATCCGGACCTACGGGAGTTTAGGAGCACAAGTTACACATCCCTATAATCCAGCCTATTGCCGTTATAGTGATTTTATAGAAGGAGTAGGATCTCACCACCGTCGTGAGATGTGAACCTGGATAACTCATTTTACACATCTTTTCTTGATGCTCGTCGTCTCTCACACCGGCTCTCTAAACTCACTATCAGGACCCTCTCATGGTGTACTCGTCAGACAAATACCACAGCACCAATCCAAATTAATAGGCTCGGGCTTATTTAGATATGGACGTATCTAGCATTAAAATATGTCTAGATACATCCGTGTTTAGAAAAATCTAAGTCAATTAATTTAGATCAGAGGGGGTATTTTGATAATATTTAAAAACCGACTTTTAAAACTTGATGTAACTTTGAAAATCTTGATGACACCTTGTGATTTTTTAAACAACTTGCTTCACTTTGTTCCAAACATTCTTCGTAGTTTTAAAAAATATACTCCATCCGTTCACGAATGTAAGACCTCTTATAACTCTATAGAAACTGATTTTTATAGAGTTGAAACCATAAAATATATTGACGGAAAATAAGATAAAAAAACATTGAATGTGTTTCACTATGAATCATGATGTTTCATAATTCAGTTTCTATATTTTGTTGATTTTGGTTTCGTATACATGAATCTAAAAGATGTTCAAATTTTTTCAATTTTTGATTATTGTGGTGAATTTTGAGAGAAAATTTCCCCAACGGGGGAGCGCAAGATAAAATTTTGCCAAATGAAATTCGAAATCAATAAAATTCACTGAATTTCAATAGGCGCCGGAATATTTCCGAAACCGAAATTTGAAACCATGAACGAGAGTCGGAGAGTGGGTGCGCAAGCAAAGAAGCTTCTCCTTTCATCGGCCGGCCGACTCACTCGAGTTGTTTGATCGCTTTCCAACGAAAATTTGGCAAAAGAAAAGGCGGCGAGACGATCAAGCCGGTGGCGCGCACGCGTCCGACAAAACCCAATCCCGCGCGTGTCTCATGCATGATGCGTCCATCCATCCATCCACAGGCCCCCCTGAAAATGGCTGGAGCTTTCGGCATGTGTACTGTACGCTTCCCTTTCGGCCTTCTCCTTCACCTTAACCCTCCTCCGCTTTCTGGCCACGCCATGCTTGCCATGATCAAGCCACTCGATTCACTCCTATCTGGAGGTCCAAAGGCAGCAAAACTCCCATCATTTCTCCTCAATCCCACCACGAAATCAACAGCCTTGTTTGTTTTTTCAAACTTTCTTCCGCAATACTATCAATCTGCTAGCAAGAAGATGGTGCTCGGCCATAGGTGGAAACGGGTGAGAGACTTCGGATAAGAAAGTCGATTAGTTCCAACAAAAAGGTAAGGGTAAAAAGCTCCGTAAAAAGTTTGGAACACCATGCACCTGTTTTATTTTACCCCTACGATCGACTACGACGATGGAAATTAATTAATCTTGTTTTAACAAAAAAGACGATGGAAATTAATAGCATATGTTCTGGCCTGTTGGGTTGTGTTACATCATGCTTAGCGTTTGTGGCATCCGAAAGCAATATGGAGCACGATCATCATTGGTTGTTGTGGCTACTGGATGTAGCAAGGTAGTTAGACCGACATCACTGTCACTAATGATTGTATCTTTCTTATAAACACTCACTCACCTTGGGAATGAAGATTAATTAGCATAGCCTTTCCAGATTTGTTTAGTCTTGCCACATAAGGGATTTGAGAGGCTGCTGCGTGTGAGCTTCTAATAATCATCATCTTCTTTTCCTAGATGACCATGTCATTCAGTTAATCCTTTTTTTACTACTTAAGTGTGGGAAATAATATTGGTAGGAGTATTGCACAGTACCTCCAAGGGTCCGGCCTATCTCATTATATATGGGGGTAAAGTTATAATACAGGTATTGCCGAAGCGTAGGGCTATCTCATTTTAAGATGAAGTCGATGTGATGACGAAGAAATAGTAGAATGACCAATATGTTTAATGCGTATACCTGAACCGTTCGCGGTTTGCACTTGATCCTTGCCATTGTATGGCTCGTGTACGGAGAGCTTTGTGAGATCGTTGGTGAAGTGATCGGTAGCTGTCGTGTCAGCGTACCAGGTGGGGTCGATCAGGTAGGATGGAGTCCCACCGTAGGAGGTGTTATCCGTGTGGTTGTTGGCAGCAGCGGCATTGGCGGAGTGGTTGGTGAAGGCAGCGAGCTGCCTGTCCTTGTAGCGGCCGTCATTGCCGGCGCCTAGGTATTCGAGATCATACCGCTTGAAGCAGCAGGAGGCGACGTGTCCAATCTTGCTGCAAATCTGGCACGTGGGACAGTTGCCACCACCACCACCGCCACCAAACGACGAGCCCCCTCCCCCTCGGCCACGGGAAGAACCACCACCGTCGCCGCGCTGCTGTGATGGCGGTGTTAGCTAGGTGTAGAAGGGGGTCGAGGGAGGCGGCGGGAAGCACTAGTAGAAAACAGGCTATCCGTTCGTGCCTCCTAACAGCATTAGTCCCGGTTGCGCCACGAACCGGGACTAATGCTGGCACGCATCCCGGTTCGAGCGGGCACGGTGGCCGGAGGCATGCGTCCCGGTTCATAAGGGGTCATGCGTCCCGGTTTGTAACACAAACGGGACTAAAGGTTGGACGTCAGCCACGTGGCGTGGCACACACCTTTAGTCCCAGTTTGTGGACGTATGATCCCGCCCTCTATAAATGCGACGCCCCAGCCCTCTGTCTCCCCTCTGTTTTTTCTTGTGGAAGGTGTGAGAGGTGTGCTAGTTTATTTTTTTTCCTATGCATGCATTCAAGGTGTTTGATGAAATGTTTGAGTGAATTATTCCGTTCAATTTCTCACAGAACAAAAATATAGAAGGTGTCCGAGACGCACTTGAGCTTTCTCCTCTTCATTTCCCTCGATCGAGGTTAGCAATCTTATCTTTTCTCTGTCATTGATACAATGCATGTGTCGATGTGAATTGGTCATTTCACTATTTATGATGTCCTGTTTTTGATAAACTTACTTATATGATGCAGATGAACGGTCGGGAATGGATGTATGGTGACCGGCGTGTACCCGGGTACATTAAAGGCGTGGATAAATTTATCGATGTGGCTACGTCAAACAAAGAGAATGGTTTTATACATTGTCCATGTGTTCAATGTCGGAACAACAAGGAGTACTCTTCCTCGAAAATCATTCGCGGCCACCTGATTATGAAAGGTTTCATGCCCAACTATAATTCTGGACCAAGCACGGGGAAAGAGGGGTTACGATGGAAGACGGTGAAGAAGAAGATGATGATAACAACTATCATCATATGTTTCCTGAAAACAGTGATACTGCAATGGAAGACAATGAAGAGGAAGGAGGTGAAGAACGGGCATCAGATGAGCCCGCTGATGAACTTGGTAGGGTCATTTCTGATGCAAAGCAAGACTGTGAAACAGAAAATGAGAAGTTGAAGTTAGAGGGCATGTTAGAAGATCACAATAAATTGTTGTACCTAAATTGTGAAGATGGTAGCACAAAGCTCGGTACCACACTGGAATTGTTGCGATGGAAGGCAGAGTGTGATCTAACTGACTCCTCATTTGAAAATATGCTAAAAATAATGAAGCCGAAGTTTTCAAAACATAACGAACTTTCCGTGAGTACCTACGAAGCAAAGAAGACTCTCTGTCCTCTAGGATTTGATGTGCAAAAGATACATGCATGCATTAATGACTGCATCCTCTACCGCGGTAAGGAGTATGAGAATTTAGATAAATGTCCGGTATGCAATGCATTGCGGTATAAGATCAGATGAGATGACCCTGGTGATGTTGAGGGAGAGCCCCTCCGGAAGAGGGTTCCTGCTAAGGTTATGTGGTATGCTCCTATAAAACCAAGGTTGAAACACATGTTCATAAACAAAGAGCATGCCAGGTTGTTGCGATGGCACAAAGAAGACCGTAATAAAGACGGGAAGTTAAGACACCCTGCTGATGGGTCACAGTGGAGAAAAATCGAGAGAGACTTCCCGGACTTTGCAGGTGACGCAAGGAACTTATGGTTTGGTCTAAGTACGGATGGCATGAATCCTTTTGGGGAGCAGAGCTGCGCCACAAAGACTGCATGTGACTCTATGTATCTACAACCTTCCTCCTTGGTTGTGCATGAAGCGAAGTTCATTATGATGACAAGGTTTCATCCAAGGCCCGAAGCAACCGGGCAACAACATTGATGTGTACCTTAGGCCATTAGTTGAAGAACTCTTACAGCTATGGGGCAAACCAGGTGTACATGCGTGGGATGAGAACAAACAGGAGCCATTTGATCTACGAGTGTTGCTTTTCGTAACCATCAATGATTGGCCTGCTCTTAGTAACCTTTCGTGATGCATAAACAAGGGATATAAGGCATGCACGCACTATTTAGATAAGACTGAAGGTACATATTTGCATAAATGCAAGAAGGTTGTGTACCTGGCGAATCGATGATTTCTTCTGACCAATCATCCCGTAAGAAAGAAATGCAAGCATTTCAAAGGTGAGACAGATCACCGGAAGAAGCCTTGAACTCCCTGCTGGTGATGATGTATTTGGTATGGTCAAGGACATAGAAGTAATCTTTGGAAAGGGTCCCAGCGGTCAATCAGTTCCGAACGACGTCGCTACAGGACACGCACCCATGTGGAAGAATAAATCTATATTTTGGGAGCTGCCATATTGGAAAGTCCTACGTGTCCGCTCTTCAATCGACGTGATGCACGTGATGAAGAATCTTTGCGTGAAACTGCTAGGATTCCTAGGCGTGTATGGGAAGACAAAAGATACACCAGAAGCACGGGAGGACCAACAAATTATAAAAGACCCAAAGAATATGCATACATAGAACAAGACGGATAAAGGGCGTCAGTTAAGTCGTGCCAGCTATGCTCTTACTAAATTAGAGAAGGAAATCTTTTTTGAAGTCCTTTACAGTATCAAGGTGCCGTCTGGCTTCTTATCTAATTTAAAGGGGATAATAAATATGGCAGAGAAAAAGTTCCAAAACCTGAAGTCTCATGACTGTCACGTGATTATGACGCAGTTGCTTCCGATTGCATTGAGGGGGCTTCTACCGGAAAATGTTTGAGTACCCATTGTGAAGTTGTGTGCATTCCTCAATGCAATATCTCAGAAGGTAATCAATCCAGATATTCTGCCAAGGTTACAGAAGGATGTGGTACAATGTCTTGTTAGTGTTGAGTTGGTGTTCCCACCATCCTTGTTCAATATTATGACGCATCTCCTGGTTCACCTAGTGGAAGAGATTGCCATTCTCGGTCCTGTATTTCTGCACAATATGTTTCCCTTTGAGAGGTTCATGGGAGTCTTAAAGAAATATGTTCATAATCGTGCTAAACCAGAAGGAAGCATCTCCAAGGGATATGGAACAGAGGAGGTCATTGAGTTTTGTGTTGACTTTATTCCTGACCTTAAGCCGATTGGTGTTTCTGACTCGCAGCATGAGGGAAGACTAAGTGGAAAAGTCACGCTAGGAAAGAAAGCAATGATATGTAGGGACGGGGATTCTTTCACTAAAGCACACTACACAGTTCTACATAATTCCACCTTGGCAGCTTCGTATATCGAGGAACACAAGAATATTGTATGCTCCAAAAACCCCGGGAAGCCTGAATCATGGATTACAGATGAACACATGAAGTCTTTCGGTGGTCAGATGCGGACACATCTCTTGAATGACACCACTGTTGGAGATCAGCTATACTTGTTGGCCGCGTCACCATCTTCTACTATTGTGAATTTCCAAGGGTACGAAATAAATGGGAATACATTCTACACGATCTCCCAAGATAAAAAGAGAACCAACCAAAATAGTGGTGTCCGTTTTGATGCAACAGACGAGAATGGACAAAAGGACACATACTATGGTTATATAGAGGAGATATGGGAACTAGACTATGGAGTCTCTTTTAAGGTCCCTTTGTTTCGCTGCAAATGGGTCAACCTGAATGTGGAAGGGGTAAAGATAGACCAGTTGTACGGAATGACAACCGTGGATCTCAACAATCTTGGTTATAGAGATGAACCATTCGTCCTAGCCAATGATGTGTCTCGGGTTTTCTATGTGAAGGACATGTCCTCCAGACCGAAAAAAAGAAAAAATATGCAAACGAATACATCATATGATGATCCAAAGCGTCACATAGTTCTTTCAGGGAAAAGAAACATCGTGGGAATCAAGGATAAGACAGACATGTCAGAAGATTATAATAAGTTTGATGAAATTCCGCCCTTCATAGTGAAAACTGACCCAAGCATTCCGTTAAGTAAAGAAGATGCTCCATGGTTACGTCTGAAGCGATCATAAGGAAGGACATATGCCAAGAAGTTCATGTTCATATTGTGTAACTCTAGTTCATGTCTGGCCGGGATATCTTATGATGTTTGCAATTTTCCAAGTTTAATAAATGTATTGAGTGTTAGTCCCGGTTTGTGGCTTGACCGGGACTATATATAGGGGGGCCTTTAGTCCCGGTTTTGTAGTCTCGGTTTTTAATATTAATAAATGTCTTGAGTGTTAGTCCTGCTTAGGAGCCGGACTAAAGGAGGCCTTTAGTCCCGATTCGTAGAACGACTTTCCCAAACTATGAAGAAGTTGTCCCGATTGGTACTTACCATTAAGATTTGATCTCCAAACGCGCGTGGTCACATATTAGGGAGTGCCTCTATGACCAGTTTCTTGGAGATGCCGGAGGACTGGGATCCGGCGGCATCTCCCTAAAACTGGTCGTAGTGGTGTCCCTGCTCTCGCACACCATCTTGCAGCTTGTAACTTCTCTAACTAGATCAATACACCTGGGAGCTAACTAATTTCACATATTAGGGAGTGCCTCTATGACCAGTTTCTTGGAGATGCCGAAGGACTGGGATCCGGCGGCATCTCCCTGAAACTGGTCGTAGTGGTGTCCCTGCTCTTGAAAACAATATTGGAGATGCCTCAATTTGGCTGGAGGATTGGACTCACAAGGATGCATATTTATAGTACAAGTAGCTCGGCATAGTGTCGACACTTACATAATGTCGACACTCACCCCTATTATTAGTGTCGATTGGTGTTTTGTCGGTTGGTGTCTCCAACTGACTAAAGGTTCATCTTTAGTCCCGGTTGGTGACACCATCCGGGACAAGGTACACGCCGCACGACATAATGCCGACACTCACCCCTATCATTAGTGCTGCTTGGCCCAACCTGCCGAAATCCCTCCAACCGGGACTAAAGATGAACCTATTAATGTTGGTGTGCCCATATTATGCATGCATGTGGACATTGGTATGGAGAACAATATTGCAGGAGGAAGTTTTCCTTTTCGTCGCACGAAAAAGCCATTTTCTATTTTCCGAGCGCAAAAAACTGGTCGTTTTATAAAGTAACCACCAAAATGCTGTTTTTGAATGCTACCGTCCCATTTTTCTAAAATACTAGACCACCTTACATGGACTATCTCCCAACCGGGACATCTCAAACCTTTTCGTCCATCCCGGGTAAAAAGGACAAATGTCTGCCAAATCGGTAGGAAGTGGGTCCGGTTTGTACTACAGGTACATGATCTAACGCCCGTGATTTTTTGAAAAAATCATTTTTAGACTCGCAATATGTGGTTTCTTCAGATATCCAATGCAAGTTCTAACGATGCTCGTCCCCTATCTTCATACACGCCGGTTCGACCATAGTTAGAAATTCAAAAAATTCAAAACGGGCATAAGAAATTCAAAAAAATCCGAACAATGAAAATCCTTCGCGTGGTGTCATATTATGTGACATAGTTTAAAGGAAAAATACCAGACTTGGTATATTGATCATGTCTCGAAAAAACCTTCACAAAATGACCTATCATGTTCGAGGTTTCATGGCTTTCGGTCCAAATGACCGATGTTATCTGCTGAATCACCGCATAGTTTGTGATGCTGTGCCTATATTATGCATGCATGTGGATATTAGTATGGAGAACAATGTTGCAGGAGGAAGTTATCCTTTTCGGCGCACGGAAAATCCATTTTCCATTTTCCGAGCGCAAAAAACGGGTCGTTTTGTGAAGTAACCACCAAAATGATGTTTTAGAATGCTACCGTCCCATTTTTCTAAAATACTATACCACCTTACATGGACTATCTCCCAACCGGGATATCTCAAACCTTTTCGTCCATCCCGGGTAAAAAGGACAAATGTCTGTCGAATCGGTAGGAAGTGGGTCCGGTTTGTACTACAAGTACATGATCTAACGCCCGTGATTTTTTTGAAAAATTCATTTTTAGACTCGCAATATGTGGTTTCTTCAGAGATCCAATGCAAGTTCTAACGTTGCTCGAAAAAACCTTCATAAAACCCTAAACCGTAAACCAAAGTTTCTTCCCACCATTTCTTCCCGCCATTTTTTTTCCCGCCATTTCTTTCCGTGATTTCTTCCCGCAGTTTTTTTCCCGCCATTTCTTACTACAGTTTTGTTCCCGCCATTTCTCAGTACATATATATGTAGGATTGGCCTCCATTATCATTGCACATCTCTAGACTCATATCTGCAACCTCATCACTCTTTCCCATGGCTTCCACCATACGACTAACCCCCAGGGAGGCGGATGCGCTTTGCGCTTCGAACTACCCCTGCCCGCCGGGCTACTACATCCCCGTCGGCTGGATGCTGAGCGCCGGAGGCGTGCCGGTTCCTCCTGTCCCTCTAGGTGTGGCGCGCCGGATGGCTATCACGAACCACTACTACTTCGAGCTCACGCCAGAGCAGCGGAGGAATCCCAACTATTTGCCTACTTGGGAAGCCTTCTTCTGGGATCGGCGTGAGAGGGCGCTCGCCAGGCACGAGGAGGACGGCCCACCTCCTCCGAACTTCAACAAGGCCGGCCGTCGGCTCTGGTGGCACGACCGGACTCTCCAGAGCGTCATGGCCTACGACACGGCCGCCGACTCTAACCCCCGCCTGCGCTACCCTCAAATCCAGCCCATTCGTACTCAGGCTTCAACGTTCAACTACAGCAACCCCGATGACGACAGCGACGAAGGCCGCGACAAGTACGACGACTAAAGTGGCGAGTATTACAGGTGTAAGCAGGAGCATGACTGAATCACTCCAATATTGCAAAACAAGTTCAGTCAATTGTGGCTTAATCTGGCCATGTATCTTAATTTTCAGTTCATCTATGTATCTTAATATCCAGTCGTGTTTTATGTAACTTAGTGTTAGTTGCGTTATGTACTACAATTCCAGTTCTATCCTAAAAAAAATTCTTCCCGCCCATTATTTCCCGTCCTTTTTTTCCCGCCCATTAATATATAAAAAATATAAGTTAATTCAAATCCAAATTAAAAACAAAAAATGGTTTTGAATTAGTTATTCAAATCCAAACACTTTTTATGTTTAAAGTTTTTCTAAATTCCAAATTAATATTCAAAAAATATAAGTTAATTCATTTTTAATTTTAAATGGTTACATTAATTATTTTTAATAACATAAAATGGTTTTGAATTAGCTATTCAAATCCAAACACTTTTTATGTTTAAAGTTTTTCTAAATTCCAAATTAATATTCAAAAAATATAAGTTAATTCATTTTAAATTTTAAATGGTTCATAGTTTAAATGGTTTATATTAATTATTTTTAAAAACAAAAAATGGTTTTGAATTATTTATTCAAATTCAAACACTTTTTATGTTTAAAGTTTTTCTAAATTTCAAATTAATATTCAAAAAATATAAGTTAATTTATTTTTAATTTTAAATGGTTACATTAATTATTTTTAAAAACAGAAAATGGTTTTGAATTAGTTATTCAAATCCAAACACTTTTTATGTTTAAAGTTTTTCTAAATTCCAAATTAATATTCAAAAAATATAAGTTAATTCATTTTTAATTTTAAATGGTTACATTAATTATTTTTAAAAACAGAAAATGGTTTTGAATTATTTTTTCAAATTCAAACACTTTTTATGTTTAAAGATTTTCTAAATTCTAAAGTAATTATCATTTAAAAAACATTACAAAATTAAACCCCAAAATAAAAAATAAGGCGGAAATAGAGAGAAAATTCCTGAAGTTTTTTGAAAATAGGGTCATACGTCCCAGTTGGAGCCACCAACTGGGACTAAATACTCGGCGCCTTTGGGCTGATGAAAAAGTGGAGATACGTCCGTTGGTGGCTCCAATCGACGATGATTCTTTAGTCCCGGTTGAAGCCACCAACCGAGACAAAAGGCCCTTCGTTTATAACTGACGCGTCTCATCTTCTCCTTCCCCATCTCACTTCTCTGCTTCATCGACGCGCGCACAGGAGACGCCGCCCCACGACGCCGACAGGCTGCCCGAGCTCCAACGCCTTGCTGACCCTGCCACGAGCTCCGCCTTGTTGCCCTCTATCTCCCCGCAAAAGGAATTGAAGACGGGCATCTGCAATCGTCGCCATCGACGCCAGCCTTCTGCTGTCCCTGTTTGCCGACAAATTCCGGTGAGACCTATCCTTCCTCCGCCCTACTTTGGCCACCAAGATCTCATACAGGACCTAGCGCACCCCATTGATGCCCTGTTTTGCTTGCTCGAGCCCTAGATACTCGACATCGTCTTCGTCTGCAAGCGTCGTCCGCAAGCGCAACTCCGGCGAGGAATCTAGGACGAACAGGAGCACCCCTTCCTCAACCGCGACCACCACTGAGCCCACCTCGACCACCGCAACCTCTGGTAATAGTCCATGCTCCCCTTACCCCTCTGGGATCGTCGGAGCACCACCCTCCCGACGTGTCGCCGCCGCGCGTAGTGAGCAGCACTGCCAGCTCATGGCAAAGTGATGAGATCCATTGGATATGCATCCGAGGGCCAGAGTTAGATCATATACCGAAGCAGTATCAGCCAATCTGGATCGTTCGTTTCCCTTAAGATCCAACGGCCCATGTTGCCGATCCGGCCAAACCAGTACCGACCAATAAGAACCGGCCACGTTACCTGTCACGATGGAAATTAGTGTTTCTTAATTACAAAATAAATAGAAATAGCTGCCAACTTCAAAAATTCATATAAAATCAACCATAAGTCCAAATATAACAAATAATATGTCCCTAGATTCAGAAAAATGAGAACTTCACTTCAGTAACCCCATTTTATTCAATTACTTTTGTAAAAACTGAGTTTTAGGCAGAACCATTTGAGGAGTATTTTGAGTGTAAAAATTATTGTGTAAATTATTTTTTAGTGAATCCTTTTGCAAATGGTTGTATATTGAACCCTCTGACCATAAAAATTAACATTTGAAATAAGACATATAATTTAATTGCAGTAGAAAATATCCCATTGAATAAAGCTTTTCTAATAAAATAAAAATAATTTAAATAACTTAATTGCACTAACTTGGTTCCAATTGGAATTCCACCTTTATAAAAAGGACCGGTAGGTGTTTGTAATGTTCAGAACCTTGTTGGAACAACTTGTTCAATAAAATGATCTTGTTGCATGCTTGCATACATTCCATTATATTGTTTTGCTGATTTGTGTTGTAGTTTTGAGTGTGTGCTTTTTGCTTGATTGTATTGTTGTAGACTTTGAGGAGTGTGATATTTGCAATATCAAGGAGAGTATCTAAATATTATACTATCAAAGCAAGTGATATTTTGGTCATCAAAAGTCCTATCTTTTCTATATGTATGTGCATGGTAGGACTATTATGTATATTACTATGCTATCCTACTCCTATAGTGTTGTCCCCTCTTCTTCTTCCCCATCTCACTTCTCTGCTTTATCGACGCGGAGTAATTGCTAGGCTACGGGTTTAGGTTTTTAGAGCCAGCAACAGGGTGAAGATTTACTCAGGAAGATAGGCCTTTAAGACGCGAGCAAGAAGGCGTGTTAAAATATCCTTTCGGGGGATAGGGTCTTCGGGTGGAAAACGGGTTCAGAGGGGCATTTCGCTTAGTGAAATCGCTTGTTCGGTGTTTTGGATTGAGCTCGGTTTCGGGGAAAAGCCAAGGAAATCGGGAACTATTCGGGAACCGGGAACAATCGGTTCGGTTCGGGAAAAGGAGGAAGTCGGGTCGGGCGCGCTACAGGCGCAACAGGGCCCGGTCTCACCGCAGGGGCAGGCCCACCGCCGAGGTGCTTTTAAAATATCTTTGCGAGCCCCTGGAGAAGGGGATGGGGTTGAAGGAATGCCGGCTAGGCACTATGAGGGGGAAGTCTTGCTGAGTTAGTTCGGGTTTCGGATTGGGTCGACAGACGGGGGTGAGCTCGATCTTGAAAACGTTCTTAGACGCGCACTCGACTGAGTCGGAATGCATGTTGATGTGCTTTTCCATAGGTGCCTACTCTTGTCGGAATTGAGACCCTGTTTGACTCAGGTGTCTCAATCGTGCGTGCATGCGGGTGTGCATGCGTGTGCTTTATTACGCACGCGCATACGTATGTGTTCTATACCGCGCACTCGTCTAAAGAGAAAATAATAATAGTCTAAGTGGACCTCTCAAAGGTATAAATAAGTAGACATTAGTCTTACTAGTTCGGTCTTTTTATTTTTTTGTTATGATGCCCACATTTCATACTTCTCAATTCTTATTTATTCAAGGGTTCAAATGTACTGAGTGACTCTAGGTCTATTCGGATGTAGCTTCAAGAGAGCTTTATTCGGCCTTTTTTGTATGACTGTCTTCCCTTCCTGTCTATCTCCTTCGGTCAGTTGGTTCTGCTTTCGATGCCAGAGGAGCAGGGTGGGATAGAAGGGTAGTTTCTGAGTTCGAGATGTCTGAGCTTGGAGGTTCCGCTTCTCTAATGTGATAATAAAGCAACAAGCAACGTCGCTCCCGTGCGCTCATCCCTTGCTTGTTCTTGAGCGCTAGTCATTCATCCCGCACGACCGCAGGTCGCCTGAGCTGTGGGTAGCCCTAATCGTCACCATGGGTAGCCCTGCACCCGTGAAAACTACCCCTTGTGCTGATGTGAAGTGATGGAGTAACTGTTTTAAATGGTTTAATATTTTCAGAAATTGATATAAACTTCTAAATTCAATAACTAATGATTTATAAGTCAGAAAAATACAAATAATATATCAAAATGTTCAGAAAATTAAGAGCTATCTGTCTAAGAAATTATCATACATTGTCAAGCAACTTAAAAACCCTAGCTTAGGTAAAGCAACATCGACACCCCTTATGTACATGTGGGTCCGAGCCCGAGGGTTTCTCCGAATTAGGGTTTCTGATATTGTAAATTCATTTTTATTATTGTGTATATATATATATTAGGGTTTCTCCGAATTAGGGTTTATATATCTCAACACCCTACCTAACATTCTCCCTTAGCCGCTTTGACTTATCCGTTTTTCCACCTATGCAGAAAATATGGACCCACACGACAGAGACGAAGAAAAGGAAGAGTTGATCCAAGGTGTGATCCGCGGGGAAGAAAATTTAGATGTATCGACGTTTCTGAATAACTTCGGTGAGGGTGATCCTCTTTTTGCCAGAAGAGACGACTTGTTTGAGGTTGAAGGTGATGCCTTCCGCGAGGGAGAAGACGATGCCTTGTGTGATGGAGAAGACGACCGCTCCGGCGAGGTGCATGTAATATAATTAATTCATTAATTAATCATCTGCTATCTATATAGAAATAGTAATAAAGATCTTTCTTCTTTTAGCCCTCTGGATCGAAGAAATCTACTGAAAAGAGCGGACGAGGCCCAACCAAAAAGTTGGAAGACCATGAGAGGTTCAGGATCGATGATATCGGTGAAGACGGCAAACCAATTGCTCCCGAAGTTGTCGCAAACAAATTTGTGGCACACTGCAGAGTAATCGTTAGGGACTTCATCCTGATCACCGTTCAAAATTGGAATAGGCATGCTGATGCGGAAGAAGAGGGAAAGTCTTTATTTCTCCCTACCGTGGCCAAAGATTTACTGTGGAAGAGGCTCATGGTTAATTTCAAACTACCGAAGATAGAGCTTGATCCAAATGCGAAGGATCCAGTTGAGGACGTCTTAGAACATGCGCGAGCCATGGAGGCTAAGGTCAGGGATTGGGCTATGAAGAAGATGGCCCAGTGTTTCACCAACTGGAAGAAAAGATTGCACCTTGACTATGTCGTGAAAGAGAAGACTCCGGATTTCAAGAAGATTCAGTTTGAGAAGAAAAAACCATTCTGGGCTGAGTTTGTGAATTACAAGACATCAGAAAAATCTAAGAAAATGTCTGCAACGAATAAGTTGAATGCTGCTAACAAGAAGTATCACCATACTATGGGGCAAGGTGGCTACAGGGCTGGCATTCCTAAGTGGAAGAAACTTGAGGATGAACTGCGTGCTAAAAAGATCATCCCAGAGACAGACGATTGGATCGAACGTGCAAGGAATTGGTTTTACGGGCTTGGGGGCACGTTGGATTCGGAAGGGAAGTGTATATATAACATACGACATAAAGAAGACCCCTTGCCAATCGAAAAGATGAGAAAAGCAGTAATGGCTGTTAAAGATGGGGACTTCATTCCCGATAGAGAGAATGATGAGCAAACACTCGCCCTTGGAAATAACGAACATGATGGACGAACACGAGGCACAAGCGTCTCCCAACCATGGAGGACTGGGTTTCCCGAAGAGAGGAAGAAATATCCTGATAGAAGCCGTTAGAGGAGAAAGGACAAGGCGGAAGTTGAAGCAGATATTCAGAAAGAGCGAATGCGTATAATTGAAGAACGAATAAAGCAACAACAAGATGAAATTAACGACTTAAAGAGAAGTACTACCGCCCATCTCAGCAGCACATGGTGGTAGAAGCTGCATTCGATGCTACCGCCTATCGAATAATCAAAAAGCAAGGTGGCTTCCACCGAGGTCCCGGTGATGATGACGATGATGATGACGGTGCATCGACGATGGCTCCTGTTGGCTACCTGGATGATATCACACAGATGACACATCGCGAAGCTACATGTCAAAGTTGTGAACATATCAATGAAGGTGGCGATCGGCTATGCCTTACCAATTGGACCCACACCAACTTACCACCGTCTGTTCCACAGGCTACGATGTTGTCGGGGTGGATGAAATCATGCCCACCTTTGAAGTTTTGAAGCTTGACTATCCTGTAGGTGAAGGGGATGTGACTGAACTGGGAGAAGCAACAAACGCCACCATTCTATGTCCAAAGGAATGTATCGTTCTTCGAAATCACACGCCAAGGCCATCTTCACCGCCACCACCGCCTCCAATGAGATCATCGCTGGCAAGGCAGCCGCCTCCGCCGCCTCACCTGCCTTCGCCGCCGCTTCACCAATCTCCGGCGCAGCCATCATCAGCAGCGATCGCCAAATACCAGATAAAAGGCGAAGCGTATTTCACCGCTACTCAAGGCCGTGGTAAGCGATCGCCGAAACATAAACAAGAGCCTCTTCCAAAAGTACCAAAGGTTCCTCCCAAGAGAGCTTATGACTATACTGAAGAGGATAATACGGCTACCCTTGATGCGGAAACGACAGCGTTTTTCGCTAAGCTGAGGCGGTCGAAAGAGCCAAAGTTTCCCAGCACCAAAGAAGAAAAAGCCCGACTGTTCAAAATGTTAAAGACTCTTCATCAACCCGAGCCAAAGCTCTCATCAGACTATGAGCGTTCTATTCTCAAGTCACATGCACAACAAGCCTCAAGAGCAAGATCGATGCAAGCGAAATTGTTGCCCAGCTCGGAGAACAAGCAAAACAGTCTTGCACCCCTCTCAAGGTGATTTCCATACCAATGTGGGTCGAGCAAATATGCGTCAAGAGCAAGATGATCCAGAGGTAGTTGCACACACGGAGAAGCCGCCGCTGCTCAAGGTATGAGTATTGCCCGCACTTATCCCGCTTAGAGTACTTCCCATGTGTGAAGTAGCATACAAATACCAGTACGGCAAACCTCTCGTCAAACCTGAGGAGGTAAATAATCTTTCAACAAAAATGCGAAGATTGCATAACTGGTACATGCATGCCACAAAGGCCGGGGCTAACTGGATAGTGCTGAGGATTACAAAAAAGCATTATGGGAAAGAAATAGATGACATGATATCCATTGAATTTGATGAACTATTTCAATTATTCAATCAAGACGCCTTGGACAAATCGATCATCAGTGCCTATTGTCTGTAAGTACTAATTCTGTAATTAATTTAGTCTCTAGCTATCTCACCTCGTTTATTGCATGTATATAATCATACTATATGCAGAATGAAGATTCTCGAATGCAGCAGAGGACAAATCTATGACATTGGGTTCATTGACCCATATTGGGTTCATCAAGCTAATCTCAAAACAAACCCCTAGGATACTGAGGATAATATCGTACACGCGTTAAGGTTTCAAGAAACCAGAAGGGAAATACTATTTACTTATAACTTCGAGTGAGTGTTATTGTCTTATATACACTTTCTATTTCGCTTACTCGATGTTAAGTATATAATTGATTAGTTATGCATGTGCAGCTTTCACTATATTCTGTTAATCATTCAACTTGACAAAGGGCGTGTACTAGTCATGGACTCGAAACATAAACCCCTTGAGTCATGGAAGGACATGCAGATGCTTTTCCAGTGGTAATTCTAATCATTACGACACTATATCGTCAACGTTCGTGAATTTTATGATATCAAGTAATTAATAACTTCTTTTATTCGTTTTCTTCG
This sequence comes from Avena insularis, assembly GCA_023614405.1. Taxonomy (NCBI): domain Eukaryota; kingdom Viridiplantae; phylum Streptophyta; class Magnoliopsida; order Poales; family Poaceae; genus Avena; species Avena insularis. The sequence continues at coordinate 272,794,114 of CM042697.1, forward strand.
CCGGGCAGCGCTTGGAAATGGTTCAGCAACAAGGCTAGGGGTGTTTGGAAAGAGGAGCTTACATTTCAACCACTAGATGTAAGCACCACTAGCTATATCGTGCATCTCTTTGATTCTAGTTTTGATACCGTTATTATCATGCTTGATTATTTTTTTGATTGAACTCTGTTCTTATAAAGTGCCTGACGCGGGGACCAGGGAATAATTTATGTGGATACTATGTTTGCGAGTTCATCCGTCAAACGTGTTGTGAGAAGGGCAGAAATTTAGAGCAACTCCACGTACGTAAACAATTTCTATAGTTTTTAATTACCATCAAATTGTGTTTAGTTTCATTCATATAGGTTGACTCCTTTTTTAAATCAGATCGAACGTCTACGGGATGGTCTTCTGCCAAAGGATCGCGTACGAGCAATTCAGGAGGAATTACGGATTCTTGGATATGTAAGTCCTAAACCCAAAAGGAGAATACTATTCGGTCTCAGATAAACAATAGGGATTGTACAAAGAGCTTATTTTGTATGTAGTGCATGAACTCGATCCGTGTATCGAATGTAATATGTTCGACACTTGGATCTATATTGTCATGATGATCTTGTGTAATATAATGGTTCCTTAATTGATGAGTGCAAAACACTTAAATAAACAATAAAACAATATAAATGAATTCTCTGCCGCGGCACAAAAAGTGGCCAAAATGCTGCCGCGGCAACAAAAGTTGCCAAAATGAATTCTCTGCCGTGGCAGAGAAATGTGTCAAATCTCTGTCGCGGCAGAGGGTTATTTGTCCCGGTTCGTGTTACGAACCGGGACGGTTGCTCCTCCCCCCTCGCCCTCTGTCGCGGCCACGTGTACGCCCTTTTATCCCGGTTGGTGGGGCAACCGGGACTAAAGGTTGGGGCTTTAGTCCCGATTGCCCAGTCCCGGTTGGGGAACCGGGACACATGGGGTTGTTTCCACTAGTGAAGGCAGAACCGCACTCCCTGAAGTTGACGTTGGCCATGTGGACATCGGAGCCAAGTTCAGCGCGACGCGCGTTCATGCGCTGCTTGGTAGCAAGTAGCTGTATGTAGACATCCTGAACCGGCATAGGATCAGTGAGTTCCCGTGCCAAGACCATCTAAACGAGAGCATCATAATCACCATCTAGCCCCACACACAAGTATCCAGTAAACTCGTCGGGGCGTAGCGGCTGGCCAATGGAAGCTAGCACATCTGCCATGGAATTGATCTCGTTGAAGAAGACAGAGGCAGTTTTGTCCATCTTCTTGGCCTTGTTGAGTTCGTCGTGGATCTGCATCGCACACGTCGTGGACTGCGAGGTGAAGCTGGCATCTAGGGTTTCCCACGCCTCATGGGACGTAGCCACCATCATCATCATCATCATCATCATCATCCCGAGGACACTCTCGTGGAGGGAGCACACGATGGCAGAGAGGATGGCCTGGTCCTGTTGATGTCAGGCAGAGTACTGCGGGTTAGGGATGGTCGCCGCTGCACCAGCGGCTGCAGCGGCAAGGGCTCGGATCATCGTGACACGGACATGGGAGAGTGCCATCGACGAACCCAAAGAGAAGATTGCTCCTTAGCATGGGAACAACCTGGATCCTCCAGTAGATGTAGTTGTTGGAGTTAAGGCGGACGGTGATCTGCCCCGTTAGGTTGATCGGCGATGACGGGATGACCGAGGTCACAGTGGTGGCGTCGGCCATCGTTGAGCCGAAGAGGCCAGGGAAGGCGGCGCTGAGGGAGCCCGGGGAGACAGCTGAGGTAGCGTTCAAGGTAGATCTTGAGGTCGTCATGATCGGCAGCGAGGTCTGGAGGTAGGCGGAAGCAAGGATCGACGGTGGCGCCGAGGTGAGATCGGCGGTGGCGGAGATTTAGGGTTTGGCCGCTTTCGGCTCTGATACCATGTGAGAACTAATATTGATAGGGGTATTGACCTCTAAGGGTACAGCGATCTTATTATATATGGGGTAAAGTTACAATACATGTACAGGTACAAGTTAGATTAGAGTCCTATACAAATACGTCTATCATTGAGCAGTAAAAAGCATTCCAGTAACTAAGGAAGCGTTTAAACACCTTTGACAATAATTTTTAGGTAATCCGAGTAGGACAGCCATGCCAGTTCTCACAGGTTTGCGGTCTTCGGGTTCTTGGCTGGTTAGTTTCTCGTACGGTTGCTATGACAGCATCCATTCGGCATACGCATGGAAACCTATGATCCACTACATGGTCACTTGGTCAGTAGTCAACATAGTGTTTGCCAATCTAATTTTTTAGAAACCATACACACACTCCCACACATACAATGGTATCAACAGACAGATGATGATATGTCTTGTTCATGGCCCAAACAGGATTGCCAGAATTTTAATACAAACACTAATTATCTAATTAAAGTCCAATCATTGGAGGATTAATTACAAAATAATTCATCAGGATAAAAAAATACTCCTCACAATATGCATCCAAGGATTCGAAATAAAATGTTCTGCACCTCCTTTAGACTACTATTTAGGTCGACAACTATGAGCATCCGTTTTGCTGCGCGGCAAGCAAACAGTGCACTGCAAGAACCGTATCAAAATGCGATCAAATCTGCAGCTTAATTTACTTGGTCCAAGAGAAAGAACACAATATGTTCTTGGATCAGCAGTGACCGTCCGATCTGATTTTGCATGCGAGCCATGATTAATTTGCATTTCTTTCTGCACCCAAAATGCATCAAGAAGAACATAGGACAGGTGACACTATGTATACACTTGAGTGCACCATCTGACATCTCGATCAACAAGCAAAAAGTAAGATGAGTAACTTTCACTTAAACCTATTGGCATGATATTAAATTATGCTGGTTGAGGTTTGGGAATTGTGCTTGTTTGATTATCTGATTCCGATCAACAAGCAAAAAGTACTCTCAGGAATTGTGCTTGTTTGATGACTACAAAATTGTGCTTGTTGACCTGGATATCTACTCGGATGGAAAAGTGCTAAACCTGAGAGTATTTTGTTGTTATTAGACGAAGAACTTTGCTTTTGTAGTCATTTCAAACCGAATTTATTTTCAACCTCAAAAAGAGGTCGGGTCGTCTAGCTAGACTTTTGATCGATATTTCAGCCAACATATGGAATGCTCAGAATTGTCCATCCGAATTAGACCCAAACTAGGGTTCTGGGCATTAATCCAAGGATCCAAAGACTCTATCTCCCACGGAAAGTCCATCCAATATTTATATATATATATATATGAGGGGTGACGATCGACTTAACAACAACACCGATTTTAAAAACCAATCTAAAAACCTCTATATTTTCTCTCTCACACTAGTTTTCTGCTCGTCGTGTGTATGTGTTATTTGTGTTGGAAAACTTCGATCCATGACGCCCTAGCGAAGGGAGAAACCAATCTAGGGCATCCCGTCGCCATACTGCGTCCAGACGAGGTCCCACCCGGGCATGGGCTTTGGGTTCAAAAAGATCTCGACAATTGTCCTGCACATCGTCCTTCCGACGAGTCTCCTCCAAACGACATGACCTGCGTATAATGCTCAAGGCCATAGGTACATGTGACATGTTTAGTGTGCGAACAAAAATATAATACCATGAAAAGTATTCTAGCAATATTGATCAAGTACAAAAAAACTAGACATCCATGTGAACTTGTACAAAGAGCTCATGACCTAGAAGATGCACCGAATTTTCACATGAACAAACCACAAGGCGACGTGAACATGTGTGTTGATCAGACGGTCACAGTATTGACATGATGGCCGAATATAGATGTTGTAGTTATAGTCAGGGCTGAGCTCCCAGTAGGGAAAGTTACGGCATTCACCCTGCCTTGATTTTATGAGAAGTTTGAGATACACATGTATTTTATGAATAATTTAAGTGGTCATATGTTGGAAACGGGATTGTACGAGAAAGTTGTGCTTATTTTAGTAAACACTGTGCAAAACCGATTTTGAATTGAGAAACAAACTAGGTCTGGTCTAGTCGAAAAGCAACTCTTTCTTTTTCCAATAGCTAATTCTCAATCTAATAGAACATAACTCTAAATAGTGTCCTAGGTGGGGTATTTAAGGAGTACTTAAGGGCATTGGCCAACTTATGGGGTGTGCTATAAACCAGTTCTAGGTATGCAATGGATTATGTTTTATGGTTGAGAAGTGATGTATGCCTATACGATGTTAACATCCAAGCAACCATATGCAAAGAAAATTTACAACGCAATGATGGATCACCTATTGGATAGGGATTGAATAAAGAAATTTCCAACGGACACTAGTTCCATTATCGGTTCTACTTTGTCTTTGTATATTCTATTTTTCTAAAATTCTAACTATATTAGTTCAATCAATATCTTTGGTTAATGATGTGATGAAATGTATGCTCGATTGGTTACATGATGATTGAGAGCCCCTCTTGGAAGATGTCATTTTACAGAGAAATAATATCACAATTCTAAGTATGGATGAAATGGTAGCAAAATAAGAAAAATCAAGAAAAGGAGGAAGATCCAGGTCACAATTGATCATTTTCATAGTTTATAAAACTTCTATGTTGATATAGACCCTATTATCATGGGTTTTGACGATCGCTTCAATGAGCTGTCTTTAGAGTTTCTTCAGAATTTCTCTTGTCTTGACTCAAAGAGACTCATTTCCTAGGTTTGATGTGAATAATATTGCTCGTATTATAGAGATTTATCATGGAAATCTTTCTTATTATGAGCATGATATATACAAAATAATCTTTGGGTGTTCATTATTCATACAAAGAAAACTGAAGTCATCACAAATTGTCTTGATATTCGAAAGACACATCACTTTCATGTGGTTTATCACCTCACTGAGTTGGCATTGCTATTACTGGTGGTGACGACCAACATTCGAAACCGCTTTCTTGGCAACAAAGATGATCAAGACAAAGTTGTGCAACAAGATGTCCGCAATGACTTGTTGACGACTTTATTATGTGCTATTGAGCGAGGGATATTCAAAAGTTTTGATCGATAAATGGACTAAAGATTTTCAAAAAATGGAAAAGCTTTTCCATTTCCTAGAACTTCTACCATGTCATTAAAACTTCATTATTGGTATGTTTTAGGTTCTACTTATATTTAGACATGTTTATATTACTACTAACTATGTTAGAATGGCATATAATATTTTTCTCCATGTTTAATTTTAATTTTGTCTTTGCATCATTTATTAGAGTTCACCATACCTTAAACTCCTCCTGTCATCTTCCACTGGTTACAGTTGTTGTTCGATTAACATCCCATCATATGATGCAAATGCAACAAAAAATAAGTTAGATGGTGCACGCTGCACAAAGTGCGGAAGGAGGCTGGTTCAATCTAGTGTTTTGTGATGATAGTGGAAAGGTCGAACAAGTTATGGATTGTATGAAACAAGTTTTTTGCTCACATATCACTCCCCGGTGTACAATGAGAACCCTAGTTGTCGCCGAAAAATCCTTCCATGGATTAGTTCCTCGCCGCCAGACCCGTTCACGACAGTGGCGGGCCTCAACGCTGAAGGTGTTGCGGGTTGCAGATGGCGGTGAAGATGCACGAGCGTGGATGGGGTGGCGTTTGTGTTACTCATTTACGCATGGAGGCCGAGACAGAGCTCCCTAGTAGAGGCGGCGGGGCCGATCTTCTTCCTTGACGACGCGCGGAGGGCAGGCGGTGATGCTGCGGATCTAGGGTCCCACATAGATCCATCATCATTGTGGTTCAAACCATATGGTGGCGCGGGGTGGAGGTTCTGCTGCTTCAGCTTGGACGTAGGTGTGGCGTGGGTTCTTCTGGCCCATGTGGGTTGTGGCTAGGTCATTAGGTGCCTTCGCTCCTGAATAAAGGTGGTTTGTCCATGTTGTTCTTCGAGCGCCATGTCGTCGATCTTCTTCACATCAGCCTCCTTGATCTGGGCACCGATGAGTTCCGGTCTTCCTCTCAGAGATCTCGGTTGATTAGCGTTTGGCAGCACTAGACATCTATCAAAATTGATCCGATCATGCACACCCTCATATTCATCTAGTGAGGCTTCACGAGGGGCATGCTGTGAAGCTTTGTTTTCTTGTTGGTGCCCTAGGACATGACTAAGTATGGATTTCCACGATACTGATAGAGGTAGAGGAAGTCATGGTGGCTGCCATCAGTGGTTGTAATGGTGGAGAGGTGTATTGGGTGTGTGGGTTCTTCCTATGTTCGGGTGTTTGTTTGCTTGCACCGACCTTGGCAAAAGGGATGGTGGCGTAGGTGGACTGCAATTTTGGTGGTGCTCCTCGAGTACCAAGTCGCGATTTTCATGATGAAAACTCAAGTCATGGTCTTCATTAGTTGTACCTGGCAATAGTCTTGCTTAAGGCATTGTTTTGTGTTCTCGTACTTTCTCTATGATGGAAACCTAGGATCTTTGATTGGACAAGGACAACGCTTGTGCATTATTTTCTTCATGGAGACTTTTTTGAAAAATCTTTGTTGGAGTTCATGTATTTTCTTCGGTGGTGGTTAGACCTGTGAGTGTTCATCACCGCGACAGGGTTATTGTATTTCATTTTAAATTTTTTCTTAGTTATGTGTATCCATAATTTTTTGGACATCCTGCTGATACAAATGCTAAGTGTAATTGGATGAGTATATTCCCTTTATAAAAATGAAAAAAGATAAACAGAATTCGGAGATACCAAGTGGATTGCATGCAAGACTAATTGTCCAGTATTAGTGAGAAAATTACAGAAAACTACGACATTTGGGACTAGGGCTTTAGAAAACTATAACAATTGGGGATCGCCGCAAAAAACTATGAACTTTGGGGCTACCAACTACAAAGAGCTACCAACTTTGTGTAATTAGGTAATTAGCTCATCTGATCGTGTTTTCGACACGGGTGCCCCACCGTGGATCATGACGTGGCAGGCGGTGACGGTCTTCTCGCCAACAACCATTAACAGCCGGCAGCTTGTGGGGCTGGCGTGCTACTGCTCAAGCGTGGAGAAGCGAGCGCGGAGGCCAACGAGCTGCGGGCTCACACTTGGGGCCGGCGAGCAGCGGCGGGCAGTGATCCGTGAGCTCACGCGCGTGCCGGCGAGCAGCGGCAAGCGCGGAGCCGTCGAGGCAACAACGAGCGGCTGTCGAGCAGCTGCCCGCAGCTTCGTAGGCGGTGAGCGCGCGGGGCCAGCGAGCCAGCCGTGAGCGGTCGGGGCCGGCGAGCAGTGGCGAGCGCAACGGCCGGTGAGCTGCGAGCTCACGCGCGTGGCGGCGAGCGCGGGGGCCGACGAGCTGCTGCCCACGGCTTCTCACAGGCAGGGCGTCGAGGTGTTGACGGGCGGGGCATCCATGGGAGGCGGACGACGGCCGTTGGGCTCATCGATGTCCGCGCAGTGTTGTCCGATTACAGGTGGGCCATCTGTGCGATCAGACGAGCTAATTTCCCAATTACAAGAAGTTGGTATTTCGTTGTAGTTGGTAGCCCAAAGTTTGTAAATTTTTTGCAGCTATCCCCAATTAACGTAGGATTTTAAAACCCTAACCCAATTGTCGTAGTTTTCTGCAATATTCTCAGTATTAATCAAAGAGAGCTAAAATCTTTTCACCTCTACTTTATCATTGTTTATTAAACAACTAGTTCCGTTAATGCAGAGTGGTATAATGGTATTGCTTCTGCTGGCTGTCGTCCGCGCCTCAGAGAGGCTGCAGCATGAAGACACTGCACTGCACAACGATGAGGTTAAATCTGCATATGGGATTTTGTAGTAAGACCCAAGTTGTTGGATCAGCAAAGGGGACTACCAGCGGTATGATGTGCCTTTGATTTGTGCACCCGGCCGGAATGCAATGCATCAAGAACAGAAAAGGGTAGGTGACAGTTTATACGCTTGACTTAAGAGTGCTCCATCTGGTATATACCTGGAGTAACTTATACTTCAACCTATGGCAGTTTGGGCATGGTGCTGGTTGAGCAGAAAATTAGTGTGACACAAGTCAAGATCTTTGCCATATGATTAAGTTATTATGTGAAGCTAGCTAATCAAAACAGTGCCTATCATTAGTGTATAAAAATGTACTAGCTGTCATTCTTACCATACATTTTGTCTTGAAGCACATGGACTGTAATTAACCTAGTACTACTAGTTGTTAAGCAAGCTCTGCAGGTTAGAACTAAAACTAGCTTTGGCACAACAGAACCTGACATGTACACTAAGATCGATGAGTTGAGACTTGAGACAGGATGTACCAAAGTTACAAAAAGAACACCTGCACGGTGGAACGATCAAAACCTTGGCATGGCCATTGAGTATATTCTCCCTATGCCTCGCCTTCTCGCTCCAAACAAATCAAAGCGCCATACGTGGATCACCATCGTAGGCCCTCCTCCTTTTATGCCATGGCTACAATCAGATCCAGCCCCTTTTTCTTGAGCTCGATATATAGGAGCTTGGAGAGTTAATTGGATAAAACTACCACAATTGTTACCACTTTCGAATTTCGGCATGTCGTACCAATTTGCGTTGAATCGGACTAATTCACGACTAAGAGCACTTTGACACGCTCGACAGCTCGGCCCATCTGTAAGTGCTGAGTTGGCGCCACGTGTTCAGACAAGCTGAGGTGGAAGTGGGTCCACCTGTCAGACATATCTTATGTTATCTTTTATTTTTCTTTCCTATTTTACTATTTATTGTCAGTGGGTCCCAGTCGTCAGCCTCACTAATTTTTCCCCACCCGTCTTCTTCTTCCTCCATCCCGTTGGTACACCACCGATCGTTCGCGCGGCCTCCTTGCCCCGGACCTGCCGCCGACGTTCTCGCCGCTGTCCATCAAGCAGCCCCCGCGGCTGTTCGTTCGGCGGTGCTAGGAGCGCGAGCCCGTCGTCAGGCACGCCAAGACGGCGCAGAACACGCCCCGCTTCAGCGGGCCTGACCCACCACCGTCTGACGACTTCGCGCCAATAGCGTCGACGGGCTGACGCCACGGCCATTCTGGCACCGGGACCTCCTCGTGAGCCCGCGCTACATGGCCGGCACGGTCTCGTCGGCGGCGAGGATGCAGTGCCCCGTCCTGCCGCGGGCCAAGCTTCTCGCGCACCGGTTGGAGCGGGACGGAAAGAGGGTGGCGCGGATCTCAGCGGTCGCGGGCGCGGTCAACCGGACGCGTGGTGGCAGGAGCGGAGTCGTGGCCCCTGTGGTGCCTGGGCTGGCCCAGGGGAGCGGGCAGTACTTCACCAAGATCGGGGTGGGCACGCCCGCGACGCCAACGCTCATGGTGCTCGACACCGGCACGGGATCTCAGCGCTCATGGTGCTCGACACCGACACCCGCGACGCCAGCGCTCAGGAAGGAAGAAGAAGACGGGTGGGGAAAATTTAGTGAGGCTGACGGGTGGGACCTATTGGCAGTAAATAATAAAATACGAGAGAAAAATAAAAACATGTGGGCCCCACTTCCACCTCAGCTTGTCTAGACACGTGGCGCCAACTCAGCACTTACAGATAGGCCCGAGCTGTCAGAAAGTATGTCAAAGTGCTCTTAGTCGTGAATTAGTCCGATTCGCAACGCTTGTATCCCAAAATTGGTACGACATGCCGAATTACCAAAAGTGGTACTTGACCGACAGCCCTAATTGTGGTAGTTTTATCCAATTAACTCTAGCTTGGAGTAAACTTTAATTCCAAAAGGGAGGAGAGGGGGAAAAGAGGTGGCAAACCGTAGCAAGATCCATCCATGGAAAAGTGAGAAAGAGAACTAATGGGAGACAAAAATATTAGAGATATGTTGCACCGTCGCATACAAAAAGGGCGTGTTTGGTTCGGCTGACGCCCGTTTCTCACGCTGCACGGGCAGAAATAATCCCGTTTGAAGAGTTGGGCTGCATGGAATCTTTGCACTACATGATTTTTAAAGCAGGCCAAAATGGCCTGCTCAAACGAAATCAGTCATTTCCACGGAGCCAGGCCCTGGCGAGCACGGTGTGCATGCCGCTTGCATGCGTGGGGAAGCGCGGGAGACGAGGTGTTTTTGCCTTAACCCCTAGGCCACTCCGCTCACCGCCCAGTCCCACTCCCCTTAATACAATTCACGACCATGGCCACCGCTCCTCTACCTCTCCCTCCCTCCATTCCGGTGTCAACATCGGCGAGGTGAGCGTGCATAGCCTATGGGCTGCCGTTCAGCTCGAGAAGCACGCCGGCAGCGACGAGGCGGTCCTCGCGAGGGCGCTGAGGTCTCCCACGCCCATCTGCTCGCACAGAACTAGGGCGGCCACGGCGGCGGCTGCGTTGACTACGACCGCGGAAGAAGCGGCAAGTGTGGCCAAGCAGGCCGGAGAAGCCCCCGCCAGAGTCAGGGTAGCCCTCGACTCGGATAGGGGATTTCTGGCTGCGGCGGCGGCCCCAATCCTCGCGCTCGGAGATTCTTCTCTCGCTCCGGCGGCGTACTCTATGGCTCCCTTGTCATCGGCTGCGCCACCGCCGACCAGGGTAAGTCCCCGATCTACATAGCGGTTAGGGTTTGGCCCCAAATCGGCGGCGGTTAAGCTGGATTTTTGGTACTTCTTGCGCGATTTTGGGCTCTATGTTGTATGTAGCAACGGATTTCGTAGTTTAGTTGCCCGATTCATCAATTTGGATGTTGTCTTGGGGCATTGCCCGATTGGGAAACACAACCGATTACTTAATTTGGGTCTTGTCCTGGGGCATTGCCCGGTTGGGGATACTAGTGCATGTGTGTACCATGATTCCTACATGTTTGTACCAAGTGTATTTCCAAATTTGGCAAAGCTGCTTGCTCCCACATTTTTGCCGACCTTGTTTTGCTTCCTGCCAAGGTGGTTAAGTTTGAATGCAAGATAGTGGGAAGGCGCTTGCACCCCCCACCGGGTTATTAGGACGTGCTCCCGACCAACCGCTGGAAATTCAAGCCGGTGGTCCTCGACAGGGTGGAGGCGGCGGCGCAGCCGCAGAGCAAAAAGGGCCGGCAGCCGAAGCTTGGACACTATCCTATCGCCGAGATCCAGCGTCGGTTCATCATCTAGCTAGACCCGGGGGACCTCCACATGCTAGTGATCCCGCCGGCGTTCCAGTTTGGCCTCAGGACCTCGATAAAGTAGCCATCGTAGCTGCAGTCACGGCTCGCGTGGTGCACCGAGTGGGTGCAGGTGGACTGGTTCTCCGGCCAGTTCGAATTTGAGAAGAACTGGCCGGAGCTGGTCTACAAGTACGACTGGAGCCGACGACATTGTCGAAGTTCGCTAAAGCCGTTCATCATCAAGATGACGATCTATAAGGCGGGATCCTCGGCGGCCAGTAAGACACTGCCGCACTACCAGCCCGGGTGGTCTTCATGTCGTTGCATATGTAAGTTTGTAAGTACTAGTGATGGACAACTAGTTGATGAACTTAGTAGGTTCTTTTTATTAGGGGTGAAAACCCCAGGTGGTGGTTCAGGGGCATGGTATGCCCCTGTTGATGGTATGTTTTATCAGGGGTTAAGCCCCTGGTGGTGGTTCTGGGGCATAGGATGCCCCTCCTGATGGTTCTTTTGATCAGGGGTCAAGTTTATGACCACTGATTGCTACCTGTAATGGTGACTGCTACTCTTATGGTGATGATCTAAATATGTAGGTTGCAATGTTTATGTCTGTATATGGTTTTTATGGTGTGTTGTGTGTGCATATTGATTGTTATTGTAATCATGTGTTGTGTGTGCTGCGATGGTAAGATCACAAAATTTGAAAGGGGTGATCATAACTCATATAATCAGATGCAAAGCAGCACACCAAACACCTATAAAATATATCATCACAGAAAAAAGTCAACAATCTGGACAATCAAATAACTGGACTTATTTGCACAAAACGAGGATTCAGGAGTCCAAATAACTGGCCCAAGTTGGTCCAAGTGAAATATCCCTCATGCAGGCCCAGTGGGCCAAGTGGGGAAAACGAAAACGGAAAATCCTGGCCCGAGCAACCAAACACTCCCAAAAGGCTCAAAAGCTCGCATAGATTCATAACACTAGCTACCTAGTTATATTAATTGGCTATTATAGTTACTCAGATTCAACTCTTGCTTTCAACGACAAAATGTAGAGTAGCACTCGTATTTCATTTTCCATCTGGTGTCTATCTGGCGAAACAAGGACCGCAAATAATTAGAGCTGAATAGGTAGTTCGAATTCTAAATGAAATTCACGCCAAGTGCAACACGATTCCGAATTCTCAATCAGTTTCAACTTGTTCTCACTTTCAGTGAAATTCATGCTTACCTCCCAGTCAAAAATATATGCCAGTAATACAAACAAATTGAAACCAGAATCACAGAAATTTACTGACATTCGCTTCATCCAGTTGTGGCTGAAATATTTAATAAATAGAAATTTGATTCCAATTATATTACTGTACCACTATCATATATAGATAGCTTCTTGTAATTTTTCTTGCCCGCTTTGTACAGTTCTTTAGTACTCCTTCCATACCGGTTTATTGGACTAACATGGAGCTTAAAAAATATGTTTGACTACTAATTTAATCAACAAAATATGAATTAATATATGTCACAAAAATTATATCATTGAAATGATCAACTCATATTTTATTGATAAATTTTATGGTCATTTTTTTTCTTAAACTCCATGTTAGCTCGATAAAACCGGTATGGAGGTAGTACACTTGCACATATAAAGATAAATAAATGTGGCAGAATGCTAGAAACTTTTGTCAAAATAAAATAAATATTAGCGCTGATCACATGAGCGCTTTTTTGTAACACAATTGCGCTCAATCACCAAAAATTTAGTAAAGTTCACTCGCGGTTATCTCAAACATCAGGCTTCGCTTTGAGATTCTGAAAGAAATTCGCACAAGGTGCAACATGATTCTTAACTCAGAACCATTTTCAAGTGGTTTTCACTCTCAGTAAAGTTTCAACAAGATTTTAGATATTTCAACAGATACTGAAATATTTGCCTTTTAGTTATATTTTAACAGTTGTTGTCTACACATGAATTGACAAAATATCATATTTTCTTTGTCAAAATCCGTAAAGCAAGGTTTGATTTAAGGGAGTATATCTATGGTATGGCTCCACATGAGATCTTTTTTCTTGAGAATTGCTAATTCAGTTGCTTGTATTTGAAAATTCAGTAGGTTTCACTGGTTCATTCAGAGTTGCTTTGGGATTACAGTAAGTATTCTCTCCGTCCTAAAAAGTATGTCTCAAATTTGTCTAAACTTAAATGTATATAGACACTATTTAGTATATATTAGTATATAGATACATTTAAATCAAACAAGCTTGAGACATTTTTTTAGTACGGAGGGAGTTGCTGAAGTACGGGGATATAAGAGTTGTAGTAATCAAAAAGGAAATTCAGTTGGCTGTATTGGTAGGTGGCAGGAGCCCACGAGGACCGAAAATATTTCACCTCGGTGACTCTCGTATGTCAACTGAGGAATCTACTAACCATCGGCAGTTTGGCATGTGCAGGGCACAACGGAAAAGCTATCGACCTAGCGATGGCGGCTGCTGCTCCAGCAGCTGAGCAGCAACAGGCAAAGTCGTTTCTTTCTTGCATGCAAAGCCAGGCCCGCCCGACCACCGCCATCATCACCACTTCCACCACCGCGCGCTCTCTCTTCTCCACTCCACTCCTTCCGTCCTCCACCACAACCAGCTCCTCCTCCTCGGCTCCTCCCTCCCGATCGACCCTCTCATCATGACGTGCCTGCGCCAGTGCACCACCGCCATTACCTTTCCCACCTCCATTTTACCACCTCCTGGCCTCCCCAACTCTTCACACCGCCACTATCTCCTCCATGGACGCACAGCTCTACATCCATGGCATGCTCCTTCTGCTTCCGCTCCTCACTATCACCGCTGCGTCATCCGCGCCTCTGCCGCTCCTCGCGCTGCTCTCCCTCAAGTCCTCCTTGAACGACCCGGCCGGCGCGCTCAGTCCGTGGACGTACGCCGCGGCGGCGTCCGCGGGCGCCACCCGGTCGCTCTCCCCCCCGTGGTGCGCGTGGTCGGGCATCGCGTGCGATGCGGCCACCGGGGACATCGTCAGGCTCGACCTGTCCCGCCGCAACCTCTCCGGCACTTTCTCCCCCACCGCGGCCGCGCTGCTGGCGCCCACGCTGGCATTCCTCAACCTCAGCAGGAACGCCTTCACCGGGGAGCTCCCGTCGGCTGTCTTCTTGCTCCGGCGGCTTGTGAAGCTTGACATCAGCCACAACTTCTTCAACTCCACCTTCCCAGATGGCATTGCCAAGCTCGGCTTCGTCGCTGTCATCGACGCCTACAGCAACTGCTTCGGGCCAGATCCCCGCAGCATCGGCCAGCTCCGGCAGCTCGAGCAACGCAACCTCGGCGGAAGCTTCTTCAACGGGACCATCCCAGCCGAGCTCGGACAGCTTCGGCAGCTACGGTTCCTGAACCTCGCCGGGAATGCCCTCTCCGGGCGGCTGCCCAGGGAGCTCGGCGATCTCGCACTCCTCGAATACCTTGAGATCGGGTACAATGGCTACGAAGGTGGGATACCGGGGGAGTTCGGTGGGCTAACGCAGCTCCAGTACCTCGACGTCGCCGCGGCAAACCTATCCGGCCCGGTTCCGCCGGAGCTCAGCGGGCTTGCGCGGCTCGAAGCTCTGTTTCTATTCAAGAACAAGCTGGCCGGCGCGATACCACCGTCGTTGTCGCGCCTCCAAGTGCTGAAGGTTCTTGACCTGTCGGACAATCAGCTGGCGGGCGAGATCCCTGCTGGCCTCGGCGAGCTCGGCAACCTCACGACACTGAACCTCATGGGAAACTTCCTCTCCGGCACGGTCCCGGAGACGATCGGCCAGCTTCCCAGCCTCGAGGTACTGCAGCTGTGGAACAACTCGCTCACCGGAAGGCTACCGGAGTCGCTTGGTGCAAGCGGGCGGCTCATCCGGCTCGACGTGTCGACCAATTCCCTCTCCGGGCCCATCCCGCCGGGTCTCTGCGCCGGCAACCGTCTGCTCCGCCTAATCCTCTTTGCCAACAGATTCAACTCTACCATCCCAACGAGCCTCGCGAACTGCTCCTCTCTGTGGCGTGTCCGGCTCGAGTCGAACCGTCTCTCCGGCTCGATTCCGGTGGGATTCGGCGAGGTTCGCAGCCTGACATACATGGACCTAAGCTCCAATGAGCTCACCGGTGGCATTCCTTTCGATCTGGTTGCTTCACCGAGCCTCGAGTACCTCAACTTCTCCGTAACCCGATCGGCGGCGCGCTGCCCGACACGGCCTGGCTGGCTCGAAGCTGCAAATCTTCGCGGCGAGCAAGTGCAGCCTGCACGGCGAGATGCCTCCGTTTGGCACCTCCGGGTGTGCAAACCTGTATATGCTGGAGCTGGCCGGGAACGAGCTGAGCGGTGCGATCCCCATTGACATAGGCAGGTGCAAGCGGCTGGTGAGCTTGAGGCTGCAGCACAACAACATCAGCGGCGAGATCCCTGCCGTGCTGGCTGCTGCCGTCGGTCACCGAGGTCGACCTCTCCTGGAACGCGCTCACCGGTAGCGTCCCGGCAGGCTTCGCCAACTGCTCGACGCTGGAGACCTTTGATGTGTCCTCCAACCATTTGGCGCCTGCCGGAAAGCCGTCTGGGTCGCCGGATTCCGGCGAGGGCAGTTCAGCGCGGCACACCGCGGAAATGTGGGTGTCGGCCTTGGCGGTGGCGTTTGCGGGGATGGCGGTGCTCGTGCTCACCGCGCGCTGGTTGCAGTGTCTGGAGGACAACTCGGCGGCGCCGAGCGGTAGCAGTGGTAGGCAAGCGCCCCAACATCGTCGTCGGGCCGTGGCGCATGACCGCGTTTCAGAGGCTGAGCTTCACCGCCGACGACGTGGTGCGGTGCGTCGAGGGCAGCGACGGCATAGTCGGCGCCGGGTCGTCGGGGACGGTGTACCGGGCGAAGATGCCGAACGGCGAGGTCATTGCCGTGAAAAGGCTGTGGCAAGCACCGGCGCAAAAGGAGACAGTCTCGAATCACGCGCCGAATCAGATGTACCGACAAGACGGCGGTGACGGCAACGAGAGGGTGCTCGCCGAGGTAGAGATGCTTGGCCACCTCCGGCACCGCAACATCGTCCGGCTACTCGGGTTGTGCACCAACGGCGAGACAACGATGCTGCTCTACGAGTACATGCCCAACGGCAGCCTCGACGAGCTCCTGCATGGCGCCGCGGCGGGGAAGACACCCAAGGCGCGGCCAGGGTGGGACGCGCGGTATAGGATCGCCATGGGCGTGGCGCAAGGCGTGAGCTACCTGCACCACGACTGCCTCCCCGCGGTCGCGCACCGTGACCTCAAGCCCAGCAACGTTCTCCTTGACGCCGACATGGAGGCGCGTGTCGCCGACTTCGGCGTCGCTAAGGCCCTCCTGGGCGCCGTGCCCATGTCCGTCGTCGCCGGCTCCTGCGGGTACATCGCACCAGGTGAGCAGATACTGATCAATGTCGTCGTCGCCACTGGCCATCAACTGAAATTTCTTGATCTTGTTTTTTTGTAAGAGTACACGTACACTCTGCGGGTGGACGAGAAGAGCGACGTGTACAGCTACGGCGTGGTGCTACTGGAGATTCTTACCGGGCGGAGGCCGGTGGAGGCAGAGTACGGGGAGGGGAGCAACATCGTGGACTGGGCGAGGCGCAAGGTCGCCGCCGGCGAGGGTACTCTGAGCGACGTGACGGAGCAGAGCATGAGCGATCCGGCCCGTGAGGAAATGGCGCTGGTGCTCCGGGTGGCGCTGCTGTGCACGAGCCGGTGCCCCCAGGACCGGCCGTCGATGAGGGACGTGCTGTCCATGCTGCAGGAGGCCAGACCCAAGCCCATCCGGAAGCCGGCGGCGAAGAAGCAAGCGCCGTAGATGATGATGTGCATGGTGTACCTCGTAGTTAATTAACCTACCTCTGCTAAAAAAAGTTAATTAACCTACCAATTCGCGCATGTGTCATGTGTATTTTGTTCACTGTCATCAACGAGCTTTAAGCGTTTGTCCTGGAGCTCTTCCAAAAATAATTGTGTATTTTTTTCCTCTCCATGCACCAAGCCAAATCATCTACTCCCTCCTTTTAAAGTAGATGTCACAACTTTTTTTAATTTAGATTTAGTATATCTAGATTCATTTAAATTTAGATAAACTTTTGACATCCATTTTGAGACAAAGACAAAGGAAGTACAAATTGAGTACAATCACAATGAAGTATCCAATTAATCAATCAGGGCACATAAAATGTTTTAGGGTCTGACTGCAAACAAGTCGACTGTTTTTCTTTTAATCTACCAGCTACTATAGAAACAAAAGAAAAGTTAATTTTGCAACTAAAAGGTAAACGAGTACATTTCATTTGCATGGTATAAAATCGGTAGTTACACAATTCTAAACGTGCAACTCGCATGGATTAAATGCAAAAGCAAAGCAAAATTCGTCCTTCTTTTATTCATGTGTTTGATTCATCGATCATTCAACCAAACTAGTTGGGTGTCTGGAGCAATTTAGCCCCCATACTGATGATAGATCAACATATTTGATTCTAAGTTCTTATTTTATTATTGGGCTTTATGGTCAACTGCTTTTACACATTCTTTAGGTCAATCAAATGAACTAAAGTTTCCAAAATCACATTGATTTTGGAAAGTTGTAACAAATAAAATGAATCTCACACAACATTGCAATAAATGAAGTATTGGGATTTAAGGGCAGAAAACAAAAAAAATTCTACGGTCGAAATCCTAATGCCAGGATCTATCTACTAGTATGCAATAACAGGATGGGATACGATATTTATATCTTTGAAAACCGAGCGCGATTAAGGTACCGCGAGGAACATGGATAAAGAAGACACCCTAACGCTGACCTCGAGGTCACGAAGACCTGCGGCTCTGACAACTCCTAGCACCGAAAGCACGGTGCCGCCAGAGGAAGTCACATACGTCTGGTGCTTGATGACGACCCCCGCTTCTATGCGATCTAGCCGAGATTGCGGAAGTAGATCTCCCGGCTCCGAATCCCATAGTGCAACGGCGCTCATGATGAAGAACTTCTCGCGTGATAGCCTCGACAAGGGGCCACAATCGCTTCAAGAGAGAGAGAGAGAGAGAGAGAGAGAGAGAGAGAGAGCATGCCTTTTATTTATTTTCAGGAGGAAATTGATGTATTTTAATCCTCCTATAGGCACCCCTTTATATAGATGGGGGGTCCCTCCACCCCTTTATATATATGCCATGCCGCCTCTCTTGGAGCCATGGGTGATGACGCTACACAGGCCGCGCAGGCCGCCAAGGAAAAGGAAGATCGTAAGGCCGCCGACGCCAAGTCCAAGCTGGCCCTCCCCACCGCCCCTCCTCCAGCGTGGGGGCCTTCTCGCTCACCTCCCTGCATGCCCAAGCCATCGTCCTCCACTCCATCAAGAGGCACATACCAGTCGAGCTGGCCCTCGACACCGACGTTCATCGTCAATGGCCCACCTGCTTCTGCGCCGCCCTCCGCAAGTACGCGCTTCTCGACCATGTCGACGCGCCCGCTCCGATCGATCCAACTCCGGACTGGTCCTTGTTGGATGCCACGGTGGTCTCGTGGCTCTACGAATCCATATCCCTTGGCCTCCTCGACGCCATCATGACACCGGGTGAAGATCCTCTTGTCGTTGATCTGTGGACAAGCATCAACGGCCTCTTCAATGACCACAAGATCAATCGCCAGCTCCAACTCTCCACCGAGCTTGGCGAGATCAAGATGGGAAAACTTTCCATGACCGAGTACCTGAAGAAGATCAAGGCCCTCATCGATGGTCTAGCAGATCTCGGAGCACCGGAAGAAGATGCCAAGTTGGTGATCCACTTCCTCAACGGCCTCTCCGAGCAGTACGGGCACGCTGTCGACTTGATCTCCCTCATGCCTGAGATCACCTTCGATAAGTGTTGTTCTCTCCTCGCGCTCCAAGATATGAAGCGCAAAAATCACCGATCCCGCAACTCCGACACGGCTCTCGTCGTTGACGGCACCAACCCTAGCAAAGGCAACAGCAAACGCCGCAAGAAGAAGAAGGTTGTGGATGAGGCCGCCAAGGAGGGCGCTATCGACCATTACTAGGCCCCTACTGCACCACCGGCCATCGCTTTGCCAACCTGGCCCATGTTGCAACTCCCATGGAACAGTCATGATCCAGATGTGGCCCTTTGGTCGGGCACACAACTATGTGCCACGTCCTGCGCCCTCGCCACACGCCTTCTACGTGCAGGGGCCCTACAGTGTGCCTCACTCCTCCTATGGATACTGCTATGGCTATGCGCCCTTTACATACGGCGCCGCCTTGGCTTCACCCGCACCGGCTCACAACCGCCTCGGATCAGTCCGCGATCATGCACCAGTTCGATTTTACGAGGTTCGATGCCAATGGTATGGACTTGGGTTTTGGAGAAGATGGGGATGCTGGAGAAGATGGGGTAGCCCTGCTAACGACGTCGATCTCAAAACCTTCTTAAACAAAAGGGATGCCGACAAAGGGCAAAAGAAAAAAGAGAGCGATCAGTACTGAGGCCAGTACACGGCGAGTCTTAGAATTCGGCGGTCCTCGCCTACATAGGTATGGTGGACTGACGCGGCAGTGCAGCATGCACTAAACAATCTATAGAGACTCGATAAAACTGTCGGCTATTAGAGAGGGATAAGAAAGACCTATTCGGATCCAACCTGATATTAACACAAAATATACCCATCCCGGCGTTTCCCCCTCGAGACCAAACGAGGAAGTCAGACCGAGAAACTCACACGGTTGACAGCTTTATTCATTCTATTATAGTTGCAGCAATAACTAGTAAAATATAGATGGCATGAGTCATCCTGATATTATACACAGTGGGCAGTTTTAGTTAATCATTCACAGAAGTTGCAATACTTACTAGTCAGATACATATAGCATGAGGCATCTCAAAACCAGTAGTTGTTGGTACTTTTATTTAGCCATTCCGTTGTAGTAAAGTTGATTACTAGTCATCACAAAGTCAAATTTATGGAACTACTTTAGTTATAATTGTCTATGATCGAGATACTAGTCGTCCATAACCATGACACGGCTTTCAGAAAATTTTACCCTGCAGGGCACAAAAAGCAACACATGCACGATCAACCTCGTAAAAACCAAATGAAACCCAACGAGACATCGCGATAAATAAATCGCAAGATTCATATAATATTCCAGAGGGCCACCCTGCTAAGCTACCCGCTACGAAGTTGGCCGGTTCCGCGACGGACCGAGGGGTTTGCGATAATGGTTGTAAACGACTGGGAAACCGAAAGTGTGACTGGGCTTGTCGACACCGTGTAAACATTCCGCATTTGTTCCAAAACAGTACAGGCTCTCCACGCGCAATAATAAATAAAGCAGTAAAGCATGGCATAATCATGGCATAAGTAAAGGATAGTAATAAATCCCCAAACTACTTTGTGGCCCCAAGAAATAAGATATGACTCAAGCTCATGCTAAGGGGATTCATGGTCCCACATGCGGATAGTGCGAATATTCAAGGAACAGGTATCAAGTACTCGGGGTCCTATAGGACACAAGTGGACGGTTAAAAACCAAATAACATCTATTTCCCACATATGCATCTGCATTATTTACCTACTTTCGATTTTAGTTATTAAACGATAATTAAAGCCATGATCATCTTCAACATCAAGCATGAGGCATTTCTCCAACAACTGTGGAACATCGACGGTGCGAAGCAACACCTGCGCAAGCAAATATGACTCGTAGGACCAACTAGCTACCAAACAACAGGTAATAGGAGGTGTCCATGATAATATAGGGGCTGCACGGAATTATAAAGGGACACGGAATCTATAGCATCGCAACACAGGTAGCAATAGACCAATAGAAAAAAGTAAAGACTAGAAATGTAAAATAGATAGAAGGGGAAGAATGCTTGCCTAAAAATATTGTCGAAGGATCATATTCGAAGAACTTGTCAAAGCTCACAACATCTCATCGTCCTATCCGGGAAAAAGTAAAACACTAAAAGGAACAAGCGATGCAGCAATTACAACTAATGCGGAAGAATTGGCATGATCATGATATGATGCATGACATGGAAAGTTAATGATGCAAACTATGTCGAAAAGGTATTAGGGGCATGGCACATTGATGATATAGCATTCATGAGGCATTATTAATAAGAAACAATTAGTTCCCAATTTTATTTATCATGTTTTCCTTACATAAACAGTACTGATTATGAAACTGATCTTAATGCATGATGCAAATGATAACATGGATATCATGGTTGGAGAGGTATCGTCGCGCTGATCGATTTGGACATATTGAATGTTGAATTCGGAATTACGGTTTTAAAGTTATGCAATATTTAAGAAATGACATTTATCAACATTTACGGTTATAAATTGCAATATTATTATTCCACATGTTTTTATGATTCAAAAACATATATTATTTATATTATTTGGATTTATGAATTTAAATTAATATTAAAGTCAAATTGTATTAAAAGAGGTCAAAGTCAAAAGTTTGCCTAGATAGAGTCAACTCTGGTCAAATTTAAATACATGGTTGAATTCATATTTGAAAATAATTCTTACTAGATGGACACGCGCCGCCTGCTTGGAGTTGTTGCATGGCGCGGCTGGTGCATTGCATGTGGGCTCTTTGCTCTGGAACATGGCCATGTTTGGCATGAAACCGATGAACCAACGAACCCAGTGAAGCAGATTTGATGGCTCCCTAGACTATCATGCATGAACTTTTGCGAAACTGTATGCGGTGGGGGCACAATGACATCGTCAATAACACGGTAAAGACTGGGGCATAATGACATGAACGGCATGCTCAAATGTATGAGCCTAAATCTTTAGCTACATTCAATTCAAAAAATGAAAAATATTTGGCTACATTCATGAGCCACTACTGGAATTGTACGGTACAACTACATCATGTTGATGTCCATCTTGCAAAAGTACTAAGGATCCAAGGCGCACCAGCACCCGCAGAACGCTAATCCAGGTTACAAACCCACAAGGACACATAAATAACACATAACTCAAAAAATGAAACGGGCATTCAGGAAACCTTTTGCTACGGGCCACTATAAGCACCAAGATATCTTTCCCATAATGGAGCCAACAGCCAAGCACCCATCACCCTTGTGTAAAACACGAATGGCCCCTGCCTTGTAGGAAAAATTGGCAGCAAACTTTGTACGGCAACCAATATCAAAGAAGCAGACTGCAAGACATTTGTCTGCATTATAGATTCAAAAGGAAGAGGAAACAAAATGGCGCACCTTATCAATCCAGTTCGTCCAGGTTAGACGTATCTGTGAACATTAATCCGATGATAGAGCTAGTAAACCTCTCCATAGTCCATACTGGTAGAAGGTGTCTTGCTTTAAGTATAGGCTACATAGTCTGTCATAAGTGTCCTCACGGATAACGCACGAGATATCACCGAGAGAGGAAGGATACATTCATATTCAGCACACAGGCATGCAGAATGATTCAAACAAGCTATATTTTTGTCAGGGGACCTTTTTGTAGACCATGGCTAGCTACTTTACCTGCTATCGAGTTTCTTTGTGTAGTCATAGTTGATGACATACCATATGAGGCTCTGACTGACTTGATCAGCCCAATGATCCTCTGCCTTAGGCTCTCTTCTGCGTCGACTTTCATTTCATAGGGGCGGCTCTCAACTATTTTCATCAAGAAATCGGCAGGGTTATCTTTCTGTGGCAGCATAAAGCCAACACACACGGTTATTTTTCCACATGGCATAGTTGATCCCTTCAAAATGGACAGGTAGCCCAAGGGCATTATATCCCAGGCAAATCAATATGTGGGATAAGCCTATGACTTGGAAAATTGCATGGACAGACAAGCATTATGAGACCATCGGCAAATGATCACGACCAGTAAGCATGAAAATTGACACTTGTGCACGCTCAAACTATGACCATGTAATGATGATTATGGATTCCGCACAAAAAAAGACTTTGTTGCATGCCACCGGGGAAAACATGAAGTCAGATAACCCAGGTACCTAGCCTAGAGAAAATTGGTATATTTGGTAAGATCTTTCAAAGTTTTTTAATAGAGTGCGTCAATGCTGGAAAATACTAAAAGAATGCCTTGTTCTAGCCAGGAGATCCACTCTCCGTGAGATTTTATATAAATTCGTATAATCGCAGCAACCTGAGTGTATATAATACCTTGTCCGCAGGTAGAAATATTTCAAACATGTACGCGTATATATCTCGAAATTTTAAGTATTTGGACATGGCGGGCATGTTGTAAAAACCTCTAAACAATGTCTAGTTATAGCTAGGTAAGTCACCCTCAATGGGATCTCATAGAAATACAGGTATTCCCATTTTTTCTCAGCGGACTCTAAATTAGTTGGCAACCTGCAAAAACAGTCCAACGTCATACGTGGACTGACCATATTGTAACACATACTTTAGGACTTGTAATATATGGATGCATTTTGAAGAAAAATTCTAGCAGTTCCACCGAAACATAAATATCAGCTAGTCCAGTCTAGCTAGTCCATCTATAGACGACTGACCTTTTTCTCAGAAAAAACACAGACGTCTTTCATAAAACATGAAGTCTATTTAGCCATTATATGTGCATCATAATCACCAACACTAATCTTCATAGGGTAATGCACAAGCCGGTGAGTAATCTTAGGACTACTCTAAATAGGTATAAAACTGAAATCTAGGGCCATGGCGCTACATAACGTTCACGAGAAACTTTTTCTTAGCTTAACATTTTTGTAGAAAACAGCAAGATAACTATAGAACATACAGTTTTTTCACCCTGTGATGAATCTAGTGTGTCTGTGTGTGGTTGTGTGCCCTCGATTGATATACATATATATAACACTATGGTGGCCACATATTACAGAGGCCATATAGGCTAGATCAAATGCTAATAAGGGAAACAAAATTTGGAAGTGAGACATCAAATAAATGTCAGTCCTATCAAAACTAAACTCTATAACCTTCTCTTATATATAATTTATGAAGAAATGTTTGGATGGAAAGAACAGAACTCTGCCATGTATTTCATTAAGCATGTAACATAATAACATTTCATTTACAGAATAGGTTTGTCCATTATGTTGTCCTACAAACTGTAGGTGAATCTAGCCAACACAATCCAATGCTAAATCTTGACATGGGTCGATCTATGTATAATGTATTGTCTATTTTAAGATCTAACTCAACCAAAGCCTTAAGAATCACCGAATCATTATAACTGGAACAAAAAGGCATGTGTTCAATGTTAATTCGACCATTTGTGTGTGTCTCGGGCAATTGTAGGAAAACAGAACACTTGAACAAAGTACAAAAATGGTCTTGCTGTAGAACAGCAATAAGGCAATACCTTCCACCTTGAACCAAATCATAGTGGTCTCCATGGGAGGCGGGACAGCGGTGGCTGCAAAATGAGTAGGCATAGCAACACGTACATGCAACCACAACAGATGATGAAGCAACCAACATTGTTGCCCGATTGAGGGGTGCAGGAGTGTCGAGCCAGCTCCAAGTTCACAGGGGCACAAGCTCTGTAGACACCCCTGACTTCATCCTCTGCTTGCCTCTTCACCACCTGCCTGCGCCGAGGGCTCGCCGCTGTTAGGAAGATGCAACTTGTATTATCTGGGGGCCAAAGGCCACAATATATAGTACAGGTACAGGTACAAATATGCAGGAAGCCCCCTAACATATGGGGAAACTACAATATACATCTAACACCCCCCCTCAAACTCATGGTGGATCCACAACACTGAGTTTGGAGAGTAAGAAATCATGCTGCGCCTAGTCTCAGGCCTTTGTAAAGAAGTCCGCCGACCGTAACTCTGAAGGCACATACTGAAGTGTAATAACCTAAGCCTGCACCTGAGCACGTGTATAAAAAGCATCAACACCAATATGCTTGGTAATCTCATGCTTTACCGGATCACGTGCAATACTGATAGCACTTGTACTGTCAGACAAAACTGGAGTGGGTGTCGTAATAGAGACCCCAAAATCCGCAAGCAACCACCGTAACCAAGTCACCTCATGATATGGGATCCCTTGTGGGATTGACCCTAGGGTGGCCCGATCTTCACGGATTTGGGGCAGGACATGAGGGGATACCCGATTAACACGATGAACGTAACACAAACACAAGGTAAAGATACAAACACACACAATCACAACCCGATTCGATTTGCTCCCGTTGGCTTGAACAACCAATCCAATAGAATCCTCGGCGAGAGACCGTTAGGTAGAATCACCAAAGGAGAGATCGGCAAGCGGATGATAGAATCCAAATCAAAGGAGAGAGTAGCAACCAAGTAGAATCCCAAAGGGGAGAGACCTAGCACTACTAGAATCCTTGATGAGGAGAGACCAAACACTTGAGGAGGGTCTTGACGACTTGGAGACGAACAACCGAACTCCAAGGCCTTGTACAACTCATAGATTAACTATAGAGAGGTGTTCCCATCTAGGGTTAGTCACAAGCCTTCATTCATCATCAACTCTAGGGTTTCAAGCAGGGGGTGGGTGCTTATATATAGGCCAGCCACGAGCTAGGGGCAAAATAGACATAAACAGGGAGTTCTGGGCGTTACATGGGCCAGGCCCAAAAGGCCTTAACATGCCTGGCGTCGAGCAGGCCGGAGACTCCGGTGTTGGGTCCGGAGACTCCGGTCTGGACAAGAGACTCCGGTCAATCTCCGGACCCGTCTCTGGAGGGGGCATCAGACTGTCCTGGGCTTGGTTCCTGGGTCCGGACCGGAGGACGGTCGGGAAACTCCGGTGTAGTCCGGAGACTCCGGTGTGATGGCCGGAGACTCCGGTCTAGCTTCAGCAACTTCTTGCGTCTTCTCTTCCAGGCCTCTTGCTTGGGGGTCTTGGTTTCTGGGGTCCTCTTGTCATCTCCTCTCTGTGTCATGGTCATGGGCCTGGTCATAGCATGGGTACTTGTCTCAAGTAGGATTCCATTCACATGATAACCAAAGGAGGGTGAGATATGGAATGAGTTCATCTTTGAGGGTGTGGTTGATGTAGCATGGTGTGGACCAATGGTGAATGCCATGTGTTGGGCTGCATCATCTCCCCCCGCTTCAAAACGAGTCGTCCTCGACGAAGTTCCTTCAACATATACGGAGAGAGGTGTGCACATGGTCTTGAGCTTGTATGTTGTTGGATCGCCGGTGTCGTAGCCTTGTTCAAATTGGTTGAAGATCTTGAAGTTGAGCTTGTCATCAAGATGTGGTTGGAGATCTTGTAGCGTGTTCCTTGTAGGTGGAGGGTGAGGTTGTGTATCCTGCAAAACGGACAACAAGGATAAAGAGTTGTATGATGGATTGTTAGTATTGGGCGCACTCAAATCACTCTTCTCACGTGAGGTGGCATGCGGCGCGGCACTCATGATTTTTCCACTCATTTGGGGCTTGTAGCACTCACTCACGTGTTGGTGGATCACTCTCTCACCACTCATCTCACAAGGGTCCTTATCTTGTTTTATATTGGGCAACGACGTCATGTTGGAAGTGATAATTTGGCTTGGCGTCATAGGTTGTAGCACCAATGTCTTCATTCCACTTAAAGGAGTATTGGTTGGAGGTACCATCGTGTAGTGCGCCCTTGTCGTATTGCCATGGTCTTCCAAGGAGCATGTGACACACGGTCATAGGCACGACATCACACTCGACGGTGTCTTGATATGGACCAATCTTGAAGGAGACTTTGACCTTGTGTTTGATTTGAATGGTGCCATTGTCATCAAGCCACTTGACATGATAGGGCTGAGGGTGCTCCATGTATGGTAACTTGAGTTTCTCACAAAGATTGATGCTCGCAAGGTTGTGACAACTTCCTCCATCAATGATAACTTTTATGGACTTGCCATCAATTCTGGCTCGGGTTTGGAAGATGTTGAGGCGTTGGTCCTCTCTAGGGATGGAGTTGGTCGTCAAGACTTGGGCGATGACAAGTGAGGGGCTTGGATCATGTTCACAAAGAAGCGTGTCCTCATCTTGCATTGCGGCATCTTTTGTGATAGCGGCTTGGTTCATAGCTTCAAATTCATCTTCGCTCACGGAGTATGTTGCGCCGTTCTCATCCGTTAGCATGACTCTTGTGTTGATGCACTCATAAGACTTGTGGCCCTTTCCTCCACACTTGTAGCAAACTACTTGACTCTCCGTTGTTGTGTTGGAGGAGGATGACATAGGTGTCTTGGCTTGCTTAGAGGAGCTTGTTGCTTGGTTTGTTGGCTTGGAGGGGCTACTCGAGTTGATTGAAGCTGGCACGCCTTTGCTTCTCATAAGCATGTTACTTTTGCAAGTGGCGCCGCTTGGTTGCTTGGTGAAGAAGGTTCACGAGAGTCTTGTAAGGTTGGAAATCGACTATCTTATGACAAGTGGCTCAAACCGTTGAGGAACCGTATATTGTTTGCTCCTCGAGTTCCTTCACATCGGCTCTCATCATAGTCATCTCCATCTCCTTATAGAACTCTTCAATTGTCTTTGTGCCTTGCTTCAAGTTTTGTAGCTTGTCGAAGAGGTCTTGGCGATAGTGCTCGGGGACAAATCTTGCATACATCACATTCTTCATCTCGGTCCAAGTGGTGACCGGTGGTTCTTCTTGCTTCTCACGATTGCTTTGGTAGTCTTCCCACCAAACATTGGCGTAGTCCTCAAACTCAAGAGATGCCATTGCCACTTTCTTCTCTTCGGAAAAGTTATGGACTCGGAAGATCTTGTCGACTTTGAGCTCCCATTCAAGGTATGCATCGGCATTTTCTTCTCCTTTGAATTTGGGCATAACGAACTTGAGCTTCCCAAACTTGCCATCATCACGCTCATGGTGGTTGTTGTGATGTTCTTGGTGCATACTTGCGTTACTTGGAGGGCGTGGAGGCGGAGGAGGAGGCTCTTGATTGCCTTGAGGTTGTTGTGGTGGATGAGCTTGATGATGCTCAAAGTCTCTCTTTCGCCGTTGGTCGGCATCATTGACATTCATAGCTTGACGGTGTCGGTGGTGGTGTTGTGCATGCCGGTTATTGCGTCGAGCTTGGCGTGCATCCTCATCATCATCACTTGTGTCCCATACCGGTTCTTGATTTTGTTGACGTTGCTCGTGGTGGTTATGAGGAGGATGACGACGCCTATCATTGTGGTTAGCTTCATCATGGCATTCTCGAGGTTGGTGCACGTTGATGATTGCTTGGTGTGGTGGTGGACCATGCTCTTGTCGTTGTTGTTGAGGTTGAGGAGCATTTGGGTCCACCGCTTGAGGGCGACGATGACGAGCTTGGTGGTCCCCATTATGGTGGTGGGGTTCTCCGCGTCGGGAGTGTGACCTTGAAGACTCGCCATGTCGACTTGAAGAGTGCGTGCGGGAGGAACTTGACGAGCTTGAGCGATGACCGTGTAGGTTGACAAGGTTGGCAATAGCTTGGTGAAGAGCTTGGCATTGAGCATGGTGCTCCTCTTGACGTTGTCGCTCACGGTACTCAAATTCTCGAAAAGTATCATCAAGACGGTGCTCAAGTCGCTCAAATTGATTGTTGAATTCTTGGCATTGCGCCCATAAGTTGTGGCGCGTGGCAAAGCCATCTTGGTTGTTGAAATTGCTATCTCCACTAGCTCCACTTGCCCTAGACATGGTGCACAAACACACTTGATATATATGGTGAGATTGGTGGAATGGTAATTGCTACCTTGCCTCACCGGAGTCAAAAATTGTAAAGATTGTTCTTGCCGAGAGCAATGCGAATAGCAAGTACACAAGACACACACACACATACAAAGGCCTATGGTGGTGGGTTAGAAAGGTGGATAGCAAATGGAACAATCAAAGGAAAAGGGTTTTTGTCAAAAGTGGGTAAAATCCAACAACAAAAAAGTCAAAGGAAAGGGTCAAAAAGGGTGACGAGAACCTACGACTATACACACACGGTGGAGATTAATGTGGCTAGCACGACTATGAAAAATGAGCAACGAACAAAATTGGACCTAACAAAGACTAATGCTCGGTGTCGTGCCAACGCTAGGAGAGACCATAGCCCGTTCGCACAAGGTTGAGAAGCAACGGATTTGTACGCTTGCCTTGCTCTTGCTCGCACTCTTGCTTAGAAGCTTTGGACTCTCTTTAGCTATTGGTATCTTTCCTTGTTTCTTTTGCTTAGAAGCTTTTTTTTGTTCTATGGAGTCAATTTTGTTATTGCCTCTATATCATGACTATGCAAGAGCAAGCGCACAATGCTTCGGCAAATATAAGAGGGCTACTCTCAATAGGTTAGGTAACACACACAGGAAGAAGGGGGGTTAACAATGGTGGTGCAAGTTATACCTTGTGGTGATGTTGTACTTGCAAACGTTGGTGTAGGGATGGTTCGAGTTCCGCGGTGTCGATGTCGAGGTGTTGTTTGTGTTGCAGAAGCTTGTTAGTTGGTAGACACTCAGGCGAAACACAAACACATAAAGGAAATTAGTCGAAAAAGGAAAAGGGGTCAAAAATTTGTTCAGGGCCGGAGACTCCGGTGTGTTGGGGCTGGAAACTCCGGTGTAGTCCGGAGACTCCGGTGTGATGGCCGGAGACTCCGGTCTGGCTTTAGCACGACGAACAGCTCGAGTTCGTGAGCGGAAATTCGGCCCTTTAACCCTCAAATCCACAAAATTTCGACCAAATTGGGGTAGGAAACGCAGGGCAAAGGTAGACCAAATCCAAGGACAAGTTTCTAATGGACCAAAACCACAATCAACTCACCAAATCAAGAGATCGATCCAAAAGCAATTTGGGGCTAAAATTTTTGGTATTTTCGAATTTATGGTGGAATCGGTGAACAAAGTCAAATCCGTGGCAACCAAAAGCTGCTGATACCAGTTGATATGGGATCCCTTGTGGGATTGACCCCAGGGTGGCCCGATCTTCACGGATTTGGGGCGGGACGTGAGGGGATACCCGATGAACACGATGAACGCAACACAAACGCAAGGTAAAGATACAAACACACGCAATCACAACCCGATTCGATTTTCTCCCGTTGGCTCGAACAACCAATCCAATAGAATCTCATAGAGACCGTTAGGTAGAATCACCAAAGGAGAGATCGGCAAGCGGATGATAGAATCCAAATCAAAGGAGAGAGTAGCAACCAAGTAGAATCCGAAAGGGGAGAGACCTAGCACTACTAGAATCCTTGATGAGGAGAGACCAAACACTTGAGGAGGGTCTTGATGACTTGGAGACGAACAACCGAACTCCAAGGCCTTGTACAACTCATAGATTAACTATAGAGAGGGGTTCCCATCTAGGGCTAGGCACAAGCCTTCATTCATCATCAACTCTAGGGTTTCAAGGAGGGGTGGGGGCTTATATATAGGCCAGCCACGAGCTAGGGGCAAAATAGACATAAACAGGGAGTTCTGGGCGTTACATGGGCCAGGCCCAAAAGGCCTTAACATGCCTGGCATCGAGCAGGCCGGAGACTCCAGTGTTGGGTCCGGAGACTCTGGTCTGGACTGGAGACTCCGGACAATCTCCGGACCCGTCTCTAGAGGGGGCATCAGACTGTCCTGGGCTTGGTTCCTGGGTCCGGACCGGAGGACGGTCCGGAAACTCCGGTGTAGTCAGGAGACTCCGGTGTGATGGCCGGAGACTCCGGTCTGGCATCAGCAACTTCTTGCGTCTTATCTTCCAGGCCTCTTGCTTGGGGGTCTTGGTTTCTGGGGTCCTCTTGTCATCTCCTCTCGGTGTCATGGTCATGGGCCTGGTCATAGCATGGGTACTTGTCTCAAGTAGGATTACATTCACATGATAACCAAAGGAGGTTGAGATATGGAATGAGTTCACCTTTGAGGGTGTGGTTGATGTAGCATGGTGTGGACCAATGGTGAATGCCATGTGTTAGGCTGCATCACCTCAGCAGTCAACAAGGCCATAGCTCGCAACTCAGCCTCAACACTCGAACGGAAAACCGCTGTCTGTTTCTTCGTCTTCCAAGCAATGAGCGAACCACCAAGAAACACAGTAAGTAGAAAGGGAACAACGATCCGTAGGATCACTCGCCCACGTAGCATCCGAGTAGCACAGAAGCTGGAGGGAGCTGGAACAAGGAAAGAAAAGGCGACGAGTGATCGTGCCACGAAGATAGCGAAGAACACGGAGGAGATGACTATAGTGAACAGTGGTAGGAGCTGAGACAAACTGACTCAGAATATGAACAGGATAAGATATGTCAGAACGAGTGACAGCAAGATAAACAAGACTCCCAACAAGATGACGATAACGCGTCGGGTCAGGAAGAGGATCACCATCAGTAGGATGAAGCTTAACATTAAGCTCCATAGGAGTCTCAACAGTGCGCTCATCCCCAAGAGCAGCACGAGCAAGAAGATCCTGAATATACTTTTTCTGAGAGATAGAAAAGCCATCAGAAGTGTAGGAGACCTCAATCCCAAGAAAGTAGCGGAGAGGACCAAGATCAGTCATAAGAAACTGATCACGAAGACGAGCCTTAACAAAGGCAATATACTCAGGATCATCACCAGTAATGATCATATCATCAACATAGAGAAGGAGAAGAGTGCGTCCACGAGGAGAAGTGTGAACAAACAGTGCTGGATCATGAGCACTGGGAGAGAAACCAGCAACAGTCACCACAGAGGCAAAGCGCTCAAACCAGGCACGATAGGCTTGTTTCAGGCCATAAAGAGAACGTTGAAGACGACAAACCATCCCATCGGGAACAGAATACCCAGGAGGAGGCTGCATGTAAACCTCCTCACTCTCCATTGAGGAAAGCGTTCTAAACATCAAGCTGAGACACAGACCAGTGTCGAACAGAAGCGGCAGCAAGAAGAGTGCGCACAGTGATCATATGAGCCACAGGGGCAAAGGTCTCATCATAGTCACGGCCGTGCTCCTGCTAAAAACCACGAGCCACAAGACGCGCTTTATAGCGCTCAAGAGATCCATCAGAGCGAGTCTTAATTTTATAGACCCACTTGCACGTGATGGGACGCACCGAGGGGAGAGAAAAGATCCTGTGTGTCAAGGCGCCAAGCTTAGCAATCTCCTCAGCCATGGCAAGCTGCCATTCAGGATGACGCTCAGCATCCCGATAAGAAGTCGGCTCGAGGGCAACAGAGAGACCGTACTGACTAGGAGAGTAACGGTCAGGTGGACGACGAAGAAGAGTCACCGGAAGAGGAGAGGGAAGCTCGTCAGAAGAAGAAGACATATCAAAAGAAGAAGAAGAAGAAGGGACATCAGGAGGAGGATCTGGAGCATAAGAGCGACGAGAATAATGGAACGGAAAAGGAGACAACGGTGAGGTGGGTGGAGGACCAGGAGAAGAAGTAGGAGAACTAGGTGGGGAGGAGAACAACGGGGTCGAAGGTGAGACATCAGCAAGAATAGGTCCCGAAGGAGGATCAATAGGAACAGAGGGAGGTGTGTCAGGAAAAAGTAGAAAAGAGATATCCTCCATCGAATAGGTCAAGGAGGTGGGGCGAGGATAGAAAAAACACGTCTCATCAAACGTGACATCACAAGAAATGCGCATCCGACGACCAACGGGGTCCCAACACCGATAGCCCTTATGCTCAACATTGTATCCAAGAAACACACACTCAACAGACTGAGCGGTCAGTTTGGTGCGTTCACGAGGAGCAAGAAGAACATAACAAACGCAACCAAATGAACGAAGCGCCGAGTAATCAGGGGGATGACCAGAGAGGCGCTCTAGAGGAATACCACCCTGCAGCAGTAGTGGGTTGAATATTGACGAGATAGGTGGCAGTGGAAATAGCCTCATCCCAAAAGTGAGGCGGAAGATAAGCGGCAATCATCAACGCACGAGTCGTCTCAAGAAGGTGACGATGCTTGCGCTCAGCCACACCATTCTGAGCATGAGCACCAGGACAAGAAAACTGAGCAAGAGTACCCTCCTCAGCAAGAAAAGTGCGCAGTGAATGAGAGATATACTCACCAGCAGAATCTGCACGAAACACACGAATAGGAGTGGAGAACTGGGTTCGAACCATGGCAGCAAATTTCTTATAGATAGACAAGATTGCACTACGAGAAGACATGAAATATATCCAAGTGTGACGAGAAAAATCATCTATAAAGAGAACATAGTAGCGATGACCTCCTTTCGACGGGAAGGGAGCAGGAGCCCAAACATCAGAGTGAACAAGATCAAAAGGACGCCGCACAGACTCATCAGGAGGATACGGTAGCTGAATCTGCTACCGAGGCGACAACCCCGACAATCCAAAGAAGCGCTTCCGGAGACGCACCCTGTAACACCAATGCATTTAACTAAATACGAGAGTCGAGAACCACATAAATGTCCAAGACGATGATGTCACTGCTGAAAAGAGCTAGTAGCGACGGCTACAGATGCCGAGGAACTAGCGATGGTGGCATCAGAAGGAAGACGAAGCCAGTGAAGCTCCCAGAGGCCATCATGGCGGCGGGGGCCAACACCAAGCATAGTGTCGGTGCAACGATCCTGAACAGAACAGGAATCAAAGTCGAGAGTGATGCTACAACGAGAGTCGATGATCTGACTACCAGAAAAGAGTTGCATGTTAAGGTGAGGAACATGCGCAACAGAAGGAACATGTAACGAGGAAGTACTAAGAATGCCTCGACTAATGACTGGGTGAGGGGTACCATCGGCAGTAAGAACACGAACAGGAGGGTCGACAGGTCGAACAGAATGCAACAAGGAAGAATCAGAAGTCATATGAAAAGAAGCTCCAGTATCAAGAAGCCATGGGGATGTACCTGGAGAAGGAGGAGGTGGTCGCTCAGTGCCAGAAAACTCAGTCGCAGAACCTGTCGGTGAAGAATCCCAAGCATCAAGAAGGCATCAGAGCTGCGCTATCTCATGCGCAGAAAGGGGCACGACTGGAGAGGTCAAGGTACAATCAGGTGCCGACGAGGAGCTGTCACCCACACACACAGAGGCCGCCAAAGGTGGCAATGGAGAGAAACATGCCGATGAAGACGAAATCGACAAAAGACGGTCACAACCGCCTGAAGAAGCCACAAGAGTTGATGTCGAGCGACTAGCCGGCATAGACGGTGTCGGCGAAGCGCGACCATAACCACATGAAGAGGCCACGAAAGTCGATGTAGAGTGGCGAGCCGACGTAGACGGGGTCGGCAAAGCGCGGCCATAACCACGTGAAGAAGCCACGAAAGTCGATGTAGAGCGGCGAGCCGACATAGACGGGGTCGGTAAAGCGCGGCCATAACCACGTGAAGAAGCCACAAAGGTCGAGGAAGAGCGGCATGCCGACGTAGACGGAGTCGGCGAAAGGCGGTCATAACCGCGTGAAGAAGCCGTGAAGGTCGAGGAAGAGCGGCAGGCCGACGTAGACGGAGTCGGCGAAAGGCGGTCATAACCGCGTGAAGAAGCCGCGAAGGTCGAGGAAGAGCGGCAGGCCGACGTACAAGGTGTCGACGGACAAGAACCAAGGACCGAAGAAAGGCCCGAGTGCAAGACAGGAGCAGCGGAAGGCGTCATCGGGTGAGAGAAAGAAACGCCCGACAACAAGAGAAGCAATTTTTTTTATTTTTTTTACACATCAGATCGAGATGCAGATTTCGGCGAAATTTGCCCAATCAATGCAGATTCTGGCGAAACAAAGACCACCGGCGGTCAATTCCAGTTGACCCCGACCAATTCTGGCCAAAAAGCGGGCGAGCTGGGCGAGGACGATCGGGAATAGCTCGGGAGCCGAGCGGGCAGCGAGGCGGAAGGAGGAGGGCGCTGGCGGCGGGAGCCCCTGGCCCGATTCGAGTAGAGAGCGGAGGGGGGTCTCGGGCGGCAGAGGAGGGCTCTGGCGGCAGGAGCTCTCGCCAAGCAGCTCTGGCCAGCGCTGATCCAATGATCCCAAGAAGAGAATCCAGCAAGAGCGATCCGATCGGGACAACAGCGACGGAACCGGCCGATCCAATCCAGCAGCAGGGCGTCGACGGGCGGACCTCCACCAGTGAAGGACGAGAAAGACGGGGAGGCTGACGACGGCGACAAACGGCGGCCGGCGGCAGCTATATCGGAGAGAAAAGAACACGAGTTGTGCGTGCCAAAAAAAGCCTTGGCTCTGATACCATGTTAGGAAGATGCAACTTGTATTATCTGAAGACCAAAGGCCACAATATATAGTACAGGTACAGGTACAAATATACAGGAAGCCCCTAACATATGAGGAAACTACAATATACATCTAACAGCCGCCATCTGTCACAGGCGACAGTGGCAACTGTATCTATTCGGCTGCCGAGGTGACGTTCTCGCCATGAAAGGATATGGTCAAAGCGGGCACGTTCATGGACAGTCCGTGCCGTGTCTATGTTGCTGCAAGGGAAATTAACATGTGTCGCGTCTGTCCATGAGTTCACGACGATGTGTCGTGTGCGTCCGCGACTGTCCGTGCGTCCCCGAGCCTAGTGATGATTCTCCTAAATGCTTCGCATGCAGGTTGTGATAGTAGTATTGCGCTATCCGGCATGTCTGCTGCAACTCACAAATGAATAATTTGGCTATTTTCCGTCACCATCGCGCCTTCATCTTCTAAACATGAGAAAATAAAGGGTTAGTCACTGATCTAAAACTCACATGAACTTCACAACAATTTCAGATGAAACTACATGAAGGTCACCGTGAGATCAACCTCAGCCCCGGGACTGGCTCAACGTCGGAATGGGCGTTGGTGATTATCTAGTTTAAGTACTTCACATATTTGTTGGCACATTAATTGCGGCTATAAATTAGAAACAACCATAATTCTGTGAGCTATTCTAACAAAAAGCTACATGAATGCAACCTGAAACAATTCTGGTTTGTTCAAATACATCGTTCATATCTGCACATAGTACAGTTTGTACATTGAATAGAATAGCTATTTGAGATTTCCTAATTTGTTTCCAAACTCATGTCTATATAATCATAAAAGGTACAATATGCACATCTAATGCCAATTGATGTGAGAAATTGGTGCGGTCATCCCCAGATTAGGACTACAAACAGGATATACATGTACCTAAGAAAAAATAAAGGGGAATCGCTCACCTGCAGCTGCGTGCCCCCATAAGGCCATGAAAAACCACCAGCTTACCTCCCGATAGGCCAAGACGGCGACGAACTGATGGAAGGATGGCAGCAATCTGACCCAAGCCCTCAGGCGAACAACACGAAATCAACAACGATTGCAAAACCGGGACCAACCGCCATTCGACCAGATGTCGTGGTGGCCACACCGAGATCACGCTAAATGGCGGTACTGGACATATTGAGATCTTTAAGCCGGATATGAGAACCCAATGATGGCGGCGCACAAAAGGAAAGAGATGGACTGGAGATGTTCCTACTCAAGACGAAGCCTGGAGGGGAGAGGTCTGGGCAGGAGGTGAATGGCATCCCGACTTCCCCTTGCACATCAAGAGGGACGGGAGAAGGGAAGGAGGCGGCCCCGCCGTGGAGAGAGACGGGATGGGAGAAGAAACAAGGTGCCGTAGGTGTGTATGTGTGTGTGGTGGGGGGAGGGATAGGGGAGAAGGGGTGGACTGATTTTTCTGTACGGAGGCATCAAAGTTGGATGACACTGAGCCATGGGGTCAGCAGTAGTCTCGCGGCAGTTACAATTACTGTAGAAATCACCCCAAAGTAAAAAAAAACGACTTCAACAACAGGAACGAAAGGTCTAGATTGGCTTCTATCGAGGATCTCACAGCGAGGAATGCTTGTGCGAGAGTAGCTTCAGCAGGCGGGTCAGTGACCAAACTTAAGCTTTAGAATAATTTCATGTTATGAGTTTCCTATTTAAAAAGATATGATTTATTTAAATTATAAACATATTCTGAATTTTTTGTTAAATAGGAAGATCGTGCCGGAACTTTTCATACTCATGCAAACGTACTCAAAGTCATAGACAGGTGGGGTCGGAGGCTGCACATGGCCACACACGCGTGCACAAGCGGTGGTGTGACACGTGGGAGATTTGGGGGTTGCGGGTTGGACAAAGAAAAATGGAGCAGCCCTTTTGCAAAAGGTGCAGAGTTTAACTGACGAAAAATTGTTCGATCGGCGCGTTTTGAATTAGCTGGATCAATCTTTAGATGAATATGACGAGTAAACAGTTGTGAATTTCACAACGCCGCAAGAAGTAAAGTTGGAGAGGCAACAACAGGGAGTACAATTGGTGTTTGGAGTTTCTCCGGAGAAGGTCTAGAACGACAGGAAAATGGAGGGGAATAGAGGCCGATCGAGTGAAGGAAAACTGAATCTCACTGACAACAAAACACACGATTTCCTTGAACTTTTGAGGACGAAGGCTAGCAAACGACTGCATATTTTGCGACGGTGTAAAAAGAAAAATCGAATAGGGGACAAAGTCCTACAAGTTTCATTTAGGAGTTTTCGCCGGAGAGGGAATGTGGTGGCCGCGATCTGATGTGGAACAGAGGCGAGAACGGCTGCGCGATCTCATCGCCATCGCTCACATTTATGCTGCCTGCAGTGCAACGCAGTGAGCGCCGCAAGCAATGGGCTGGCGTGGCGCGGCACGTGCTGGCGCTGCTAGTGTTGCGTCGGTGCACAAGAGAGAAAGGAGGCGAGCCAAGGGGTAACTGGGAGCTCACCGAGATGGGGTTGGGGAAGAGTAGCTGGGCTGGAGGCGGTCGGTGGGGATGCTAGGATGCAGAACAGCTCGCGGCCATGGAGCAGCGGCTTCTGGAGTTCAGGGCGACAACGACGGTGGTTTGAGGCTTCCTAGACGCTCCCGCTGGTGCTGGTCGACGAAGGGGATGCAGGGGAGCCTCCTGGACATTTGGGCTCTGCATTGGCATAGCTCTAGCCGCCTCCTCTCGCTGTTTGGCCGAAGCTAGGGTTTAGGTGGCATGGAGGAAAATTGGGGAGGAAGAAGGTGATGGGGAACAGGAGGATCCGATCTGTGCTGGGGTTGCTGACTTGCTGGGAAAAACAGGAAGAGAGAAAGGAGAGGGCTCACATGGAGGTGGTGGTCTTGCAAAAAGTAGATACAGAGGGGAAGCTTTCTATCTATCTTCTTGTTATCCACCAAGAGAGGAGGGGGACCAAGGAGGTGTGGTGGAGCTGGGCTTTACCTTCTTGAGGAAAAGAAAGAGGAGAGAAGGGGTGGATGGAGTTATCGTGGTATTGCCGACGAGTACGCCATGGAGGGGTCCTCAAAGTGCGTGTTTAGAGACGTGGGGTAAGGTGGACGGTTGACGGGTACGAGGTAACACAGCTTACCCAGGTTCAGATCCCATGACGGTGGCGGAATCCTACTCCTGCTATAAATCAATATAATGGAAATACGCTGAGTTACAGGGATCGGTTCGCTATGCGAGGTATGAGTTGTGTCTTTTACGTTATGCCCTAAAGGCTCCCATAGGCCCGACTTATATAGTCGCCAGGTCCTAGGGTTACAGGGAAAGTCCTAGCCGAACAGGTTAAAGAGTCCTACACAGTATACAATTAGTCTAACGTGTCTTGCACTCCAAGGCTCCGGGTACGTCGGTGACTCCTCCGTAGCCTTCCTTTATCCGGCATGGGGCTCCCTTTTGGATCCATGTAACTGGGCCGCCCAGCAGTCCATGGGCCATGCCACCAACTGTGGGCCACCCGGGTTATCCGGATAGGAGACATGCTATGAGGATACCCATATAGCATATCCCCAACAGTAGCTCCCGGAGAACTCCGAGATCTTGCGTCGTCTTGCCTCTTCAGGTTGAATGCTCTGTCTAGATGGATGTCGGCAAATCATCAAGTAATATCTTATAGTCCTCCCAAGAACCCTGCAATGCTCTCCGTCTTCAACTTGTAAGTCAGAGAAATGCTAAATCTTCCATCGTACTCTTCTCGTAGCCAGACTGGATCCGTCCATGCTGGGATATTTCGATGGGATGGTTCACCTGCCTGTGTCAGCTAGAACGACGTAGACATAGGTCAGCGGCGCCTCGTAACTCACACATGCAGAGAACACAATCATGTCCGTTTTTCCCGTGCGGAGGATACAAACCGTTGGCGGTGGCGGTTGGGAACGTGGCGAAATTTCCGCGCACACGTCGTCCACGCGCCGACCATTCGATCACCTTGCACGAATCTTGACGCTGGGGTTATAAATTTTAACCGTGGCAGATTTTCATCTCTTCACCTCATTATCCCCCTGCGTCATCATCTTCCTCCTGCGAGCACCTCCTCGAGCACTCCGCGCGCACGCGAAAAACCCTAATCTCCCAATCTCCCTAGTCACCTCTCCTCCCATCTCAACGGTGACAGCGGCTCCAACCCTTCAATGGCAAAATCGACCGATGTCGTGGCGAAGCCGGCGGGCTTTGTCCAGGTGCCCCCAGAGGGCCTGTTGCTGCCAAAGTCCGCGGTGGTGGAGTCCACCGGCGGCGTCCATATCCCAGCGGCGCTAGAGCTGCTGGAAGAAGAGGGCGACTCCCATAAGGGGGAGTGGCGTGGCTCGGATATCACCAACAATGATATCAAGGAGCTGCTCATCGAAGGCTACCTCCCTACGACGGAGGGTCTTGTCTGGCGGGCGGCGCCGGCCAGCGAGGTCACTCCTTCTCCCCAAGCCAGAGAGAAGGTGTACCTCAAAGATCAACTGGTACGCGGCGTCACCCTCCCCATCTCCGACTTCTTCCTTGTTGTCCTCAAGCATTACCGGGTTCAACCTCGGAACCTTTCCCCCAATAGCATCCTCGCGCTTAGCAATTACGCGGCGCTTTGTGAGGGTTACCTAGGGATTAGGCCTAGGTTAGACTTGTTCATCTACTTCTTTACCGTCAAGAGGGAAACCGGAGCGAACAAGGACGAGCTCAGGAATTGCGGAACGATTAGTTTTAAGATCCGGCCTGGCCGGCGGTTCCCCGACATCGTCGGCCATGAATCTTGAAATAACTGGCAACGAACGTGCTTCTACGGCCCAGATATCCCTCTGGCTGATCGAGAAGAAACGTATCCAGACTTTGTCGATGGAGCCGCCGCCGAAGCCTCGACATGGAGATCCCAGGCCACCCTTCCCTCCGACAACGACGCTTCCCGCGCCATAAGGAGGATAGAATGGTTTGTAGAGACGAGTCTGACCGGGTTGGACCTAGCCATGTGCTGGTTCGTCGGGCGAATCCAGCCTCTGCAGCACCGCTCGAAGCTGATGCATGAATATACCAAGGAGAGGAAGGATAGCCTCCGCATCTCCGAGGACAACTTCTCAAGTGACTCCGTCAAGCTCCGCCTCAAGGAAATCGTCAAGGTGAAGGATAGGAAGCATGGCTTCACCATCACCTACGACATGTTCGAGGAGGGCAAGTGCCCAGAGGTACCTATTTATTTTTCGTGTATGATATATACTCCAGTTCTTCCGTCTAGTCGTTATCATCTCATATAACACTTTGGGATTTCACTTAACATCATAAAAGTCTAGAGGAGGATAGCATGGCTATCCAAATCTATGACCCCAAGATGAAGGAAGTCACCTTCGTGTCCGATGACGATGTCCCGTTGGCGCGAAAGCGGAAGAGCTCCACCTATGACGCTGCTGACGGAGGCAAGAAGAAGAAGACGGAGGGTGGAGACTCCAAGAAGACTACCGCCGCCCTGGAGGCGGAGAAAAGAAAGATTACCGGGATCTCTTTTACCAAATCACCCACTATTGTGTAAGCCTCTTTTCCTCCGACATTGGCCATTGCTCATCTTTTTCCTATACTTATACTTTTGCATGTTTCAAGAAGAAGGCTCGTTTGAGTTTGAAGAAGACCTCCAAAACATCGAGGGCTTCTAAAAACATTAAATATATGTTGCACCGAGATGTGTCACACCAAGCATCTCCTGCCATCGCCCCTACCACTCCCAGCGTCCAGCCTACCGCTGCTCCGACAAGCTCTACGGCCAAGGATGCATCTGGCCCTTCAGCCATGGAAGTGGACCCAGCTGCCTCCGCGGAGTTCGTCATTGTCGGCGAGCAGGCGACACAAGAAAGTACTGCCTCCAAAATGGCTGAAGCTCTCGCTAAGGATGCCATCGGTAGCAGTAAGGCGATGGTGGTAGGCGGAGCGTCTCTCGAAGGCGGCGCCTCTGCACCCAGGACTTCCATAGAGCTTACGAAGATAGTCTACCCGGCGCTTATGCCGAGTAGCTCAACTCTGGTTCCTGGTGCAGCACCAACCTCTCTAACTTGCGGTCTTGAGGAGCTCCTCAGACAAGCTGGTATCCTGCGAGGAAATAGCCTTTCCTTCAGCAAGATATTTGCCGAGAGCGCCACCAATCTCAAGATCATCGCACTTGTAATTTTTGTTTGCCTTTTGCATTTCATATGAGTATCCCACTGTAGCCCCCGAGGATTTAGATGGAAAACCATAGGTCTTTGCATCTGAATGCTCTAAGAGTGACTAAGCTAAAAAAAACTTCTCACTATAGCCCCCAAGTATTTAGTTTGAATGAATTATTCTGACTAGATACTTTCAGAGTAGAATACGCAGTGTTTGTAAATTTCAATACTGTAGCCCCCAAGCTTCTAGTTGAAACTGAATTAGTTCTGACTAGATGCTTAAAGAAAGACTAAGCATATCACTGAGCTAAAAAACTCGTACTTAGCCCCCAAGCTTCTAGGTGAAAACGGAATTAGTTCCGACTAGATGCTTAAAGAAAGACTAAGTATTATGCCGAGTTAAAAACTCTCACTGTAGCCCCCAAGCCTCTAGGTGGATACTCATCCGGATAGATGCTCCAAGTAGACTAAGTTATTTTGATCTTATTTCCACAGAATGAGAATGCTAGGAGAGGCGTTGCCAACGAGAAGTTCCATAAGATGCGCGTAGAGCTGGAAGCCGAAAAGGGTAAAACTGCCTTCTTGAAGGAACAAATCACCAAGAGCAAGAGTCTGTTTTTCCTTTCATTTTCGTACTCCGACTTGGTCTTGTGTCATCACTCTCTGACTACTCACTGTGTATTGTTGTTTCTCTGACTTGCAGAAGCCATCGCCAAGGCCAAGGACATTGTTGAGCAATCTAAGCACATTGAGTTGCTCGATAGAGAAAACAATATCCTTAAGCAGGAGAGGACTGATACCCTGAAGATGCACGAGGATTCCATGAAGGCCTTGCAGGAGTCCACCAATACGGAGATGAATCGCTTGAAGGAGGATATTGCGATGCTGAAAGAGCAGAAAAAAGCTGCCGATGAGCAAAATCAGCGCAATTTTGAAGCATACAAGATCCTCCGACAATAACGGGACTCCATGGCAGAGAAGCTCTAGCAAGCCGAGGCGAGCATCTTTGATAAGTGATTCTCCGTCTTTGTACTTATGTAAGTTAGGTACTTTGAATTTGTGTGTTACTGAACTCATGTTCTCCCTGTTAGAATTGCAGCTCCTATTGGTTTAAACAAGTCGCCTCCTCCGCCAAAAGAATGCATGGCCCTCGCCGGCAACTTCATCAGCACCGCCGTCAAGGAGTCAAGGAGATTGCCAAGCCCCTCAACATCAATATCAAGGCGGTGGACTCCATGATGAAGTACTCAGAGATCTTGCTTCAAGCCCCCGAGCGTATCGTAAGCTGGAAAGCTTCATGTACCCGGGCTAGCGCAATGATGGTGTTGGCAATGGTCAAGGCTCACTACGAGAACACCGACATCGCCACTGTAAGTTCAGGTCTCCCCGACGTAGACGATGACTGCCAGAAGATTGGCCACAAGGCTATCTGGTCATCGCTCGCGGGTTTTGACACTAGGGTTGCCGAGTTGGTCGATCACAACGTCTTCGTGCCTCTAGAGATCATTGACGGCGACCACCAAAGCTCCTCCGAGTCCCTCAGGACCACTGACTTCGAAGATGATGGCTCTCGTGCTGTCGACGATGCTGCATCAAAGTCTCTTGTGCTAGAGGAATGAAAAAACACTTTGTAACATTGTTTCCTCTGGTTTGGTATATGCGGAAAAACTACGATGTTAAATTAAGGCGGAAAAACAATAGGTGTAATTTCCTGCTACTCAAGTACTGGTTCTAGCATGTAATTATTTTTTAAGCAAGTGTTGGCTTATCCATCACTCTGGTTTTTATGCTTGACCTTTCCTGAGTCGGAAGACTCCTAGTCAGAACCATGCGCTCAGGTGATGATGCCCAATGGCACCATCAAAAAACCTAAGCACAAAATCACCGACAACAAGTGCCAAAAGTCACTACTCCAGAATCCACATAAAAACAACAAAGAACATGTAGACCAGAAAACTTAAGCTATCGCCCGTAGGCGGAATTTTCACAAGTGCAAATGCAAAGCTTGCGTATAAAGGTTTTATACGATCCAAAAATAAACACTAAAGGAGGTAAAAGACTCAGAAATATGAGTTAACCAGAGAGCTTTATTTCATTGATCATATAAGAGGTACATAGTAGATAAAAAATATGCTAAGTGTAAAAAGGACGTAGATGTGCTGTATTCCATGGCCGATCAAGCTCTGGGTAGTCGTCATCCGGGTCATGTCGCTTACGCTTATGATCTTTGTTGGGTCTATCCTCAAGTTCACGATTGTCAACGAGGTAGTAAGACCCATTGAGCAGCGCCTTGCTTATGATGAACAGTCCGTCCCATGGCGGGGATAATTTGTGTGACTTCTTCTGCTTAAGTCGGAGCACCAGATCCCCCTCTTTAAACGAGCGATGCCGAACGCGGCGACTATGGTAGCTACGTAGCTTATGCTGGTAGATGGTGGATCTTTGGCATGACAATACGCGCTCTTCCTCGATAAGGTACACATCTAGGCGTCTGGATTCTTTAGTGTCATCTTCGTCGTAGGCGGCAACTCTTGGTGAATCGTGAAGGATGTCGGAAGGCAGGATGGCTTCTGCTCCATATACCATGAAATAAGGGGTGTAACCGCTGGATCTGTTGGGTGTATTTCGTAAACTCCACATCATAGATGGTAATTCCATCGCCCAGGCTCCAACTGCTCTATGTAGCAGTGCCTCAAGACGTGGCTTGATTCCCTATAGAATTAATCCATTGGCTTGCTCAACTTTCCCATTGGACTGTGGGTGTGCCACAGACGCTAGGTCAAATCGGATGCCCTTGTCCCAACAATAAGCTTCCACTTCTCTGAGTGACAAGTTTCTGCCGTTGTCGGTGATAATGCTATGTGGGAGACCAAATCTCACCACTAGATCCCGGACAAACCTAAGGGCAGTTGCCCCATCAATCTTTCTAATGGGTTTAGCTTCTATCCATTTTGTGAATTTATCAACTGCTCTTAGCAGATGCGTAAACCCGCATGTTGCCGTCTGTAATGGACCAACCATGTCTAGCCCCTAGACTGCATACGGCCAAGTTATTAGTATTGTTCGCAATTATCAGCTGGAACATGTGGTTGTCGGGCATAATACTGGCATCCCATGCATGTCTCAACCAGCTTGTCAGTGTCCACCTTCGCGGTCAGCCAGTAGAATCCTTGCCGAAAGGCTTTGGAGACCAATGATCGAGGAACGACATGATGCCCGCAATCTCCGAGATGGATCTCACATAGGATTTCAATACCTTCTTGCTGGGAAACACACTTAAGGTATACACCAGTGGTGCTTCTCTTGTAGAGCTGTCCATTGATTATGGTATAGCCCTTTGCTCGACGTACTATTTTCTGTCTTTCGACCTTGTCGTCGGGCAAATTTCCGTGCACGAGATATTCCATGAACGGTTGTGTCCAAGCCGGAGGAACCTTTATCACTGTGTGAACGAAAGAGCAACTCTATCTGGGTTGTTGATGTCTGCTCCCTTCACGGATGGGTGTCCATAGATGCTCTAGAAAAACG
This sequence comes from Avena insularis, assembly GCA_023614405.1. Classification (NCBI taxonomy): domain Eukaryota; kingdom Viridiplantae; phylum Streptophyta; class Magnoliopsida; order Poales; family Poaceae; genus Avena; species Avena insularis. The sequence goes on from CM042697.1 coordinate 272,839,014, forward strand.
CCAGGCGAAATTCGTTTACGCCCTGATCCAGGCTTAGACAGTAGATCAGCTGCCTCGTTTTGCTCCCTAGGTACTTACTTGACTTCTTAGCCTAAGAAGCTCTTGGCTATCTCGTCCACTTCGTCATGATATGCCGCTATCATAGGGTTTCGTGCGTTCTAGGTGCCAGCCACCTGCTGGGCAACCAAGTCGGAATCTCCATAGCGAACTATGCGCTTGATGCCAATATCCTTGGTAGTTGTTGGAATCTCCACAGCAATATACCAAGTCGGAATATCCACAACAAACTAGCAAACTCCGCGTAGTTGTTGACGGTATTCACCATGTTTTTGAAAGTGAGGCGTCCTGAAGCCTGCTGCCGCCTTAGCGTATGTCGAAGAAGTGTACCTTGGTCCAGCCCTTCCACAAAGTGATACATCGCATCATCATTGGGGTAATGTGCCGGATCGGCCCGTATATTGAGCCACCTGGCAAGGTAGTCACGGAGTTTTCACCCTCTCTCTGCACGCAACGCGCCAGATCGAAGATGGTCACCACTCCGACAAACTTGGATCTCTGCTGTCCAGACGCACAGACGAAGCCGGCGGATTTGCAGCGATCTTCCATCGTTATATCCTGCACAGGGGCGGTTTGGGTGGGGCTTGAATTTTTCTGATCTTTGCCGGCAAATTCTAAAGAGAGATCCGACATCGATCCTTCTGCGAACGTACCCTGCCCGTAGGCGGTCCGTGCGGGTCTTGACGCTCCTCCAACTTCCAGGGAACTAGTGCCCGAGTTGGTTTCACCGATGAAGAGGTGGATGTCTCTGATGGGGACGATCGAGCAACGGGTAGGGTTCGTCTTTGTCGGGATCCAGAACTCGTCGGGAGGGACGATCGGTACGTTGCCGGAGAAGAGAACGCGACCGATGGCTACAGTTTTGCCGATTCCCGCAAAGATCTTGGACCTCGCCCGCTGTAGAGCCTGAAGCACCTCTTGCCCCACGGTGGGCACCAACTGTCATGGTATTGCCGACGAGTACGCCATGGAGGGGTCCTCACAGTGCGTGTTTAGAGACGTGGGGAAAGGCAGACGGTTGACGGATACGAGGTAACACAGCTTACCCAGGTTCAGATCCCACGATGGTGGTAGAATCCTACTCCTGCTATAAATCACTATAATGGCAATACGCCGAGTTACAGGGATCGGTTCGCTGTGCGAGTTATGAGTTGTGTCTTCTACGTTATGCCCTAAAGGCTCCCATAGGCCCGACTTATATAGTTGCCAGGTCCTAGGGTTACAAGGAAAGTCCTAGTCAGACAGGTTACAGAGTCCTACACAGTATACAATTAGTCTAACGTGTCTTGCACTCTAAGGCTCCGGGTACGTCAGTGACTCCTCCGTAGCCTTCCTTTATCCAGCATGGGCCTCCCTTCTGGATCCATGTAACTGGGCCACCCAGCAGGCCATGGGCCATGCCACCAACTGTGGGCCACCCGGGCTATCCGAATAGGAGACATGCTATGAGGATACCCATATAGCATATCCCCAACAGGAGTGGTGGGGTTGGAGCTTTTACCAAAAAGAAGCAAAGAGAGAGAAGGGAGGAACATGCACACAAGCACACGATCATGCCCACGACTTGGGAGGTTTGGGGTTTAGGTGGGAAGTAGTTAGCTTAGATTATAGGAGGATAGATGATTTGCAACAAATAAGAAGATATTAGTTCAAAGGTTGATTTGGTTTTTAAAACAATACACAACCACATAGGAAAATGGAGTTTGGATAAGATGCTCTATTATTGCATGTGGCGTTTTTGTGAAAACAAAAATGTAGGAAACATGCATAAGGGAAACATGGCCATAAAAGAACTTGTAGAGATCAAGAATTGGAGGGGAACAATCTTATGGCATAGTTCGATTGGTTTGAGTTTTCCCCAAAAGGCCATTTGTATGTGAAAAAGAATCCATACTAAAATATATATGGGATAGAATTTAATACCAAAAGAAAATACAATTTCCCACATACAAATGTATGGTAGAGTTGTGGATAGATATCAAAAGAAGGTGGCCAAAGGAATATGTAGGGCATGAATTAAAACCTAAGAACAAATGGCTGTGCCACCTACATATATATGGTGAAGGAGGATATGATCACATGGAAGTTGAGATAGACAAGTTAGTAGGTGGAAGAGAGAATAAGAGATATGCCCTCAACTCAAATTGGGCATTTAACACATATCAAGATGCAAATACAATATATCAAGAAGCAAATATTAGATAATGGGAATACAAATTCATATGAGGGAAGAACCAAATAAAAGGGTGTTCTAATATGATGCTCAAATGCAAGGTGGTATGGTGACATGAGCATGATATAATGGTGATGCAATGTAATTATGATATGTAGGAAGTAGCAATGTAGAATAGGCAAGTAGCATTACAATTGTTAGACAATTGGGATGCTACAACTCTCCCCCACTAAACAAGAATCTCGCCCCAAGATTTCTAGAAAATAAATCTTCATGATCCCATGTAGCTCCTTCAAGGGGATGGTGCGTCAACTGTGCCTTGCCAAACTTATCGAGAGAACACTCCCGCAAACAAAGGACGAAGGTAAAGGTCTCAATAGATAAATCCACCTCTAACTTTGATAGAAGGAGATAAAAGATGCATTCTAATTCACTTCAATGTACAAGAGCAAATAGAATGAATAGTCGGCATGGGGGCCAATCCATCACGCACCCAAACGTTTACTCCACACAATCAGTACAAAAGCGTGAAATCCATTCTTGGATTTAGACTGAAGATCTTGACAAGCGACATTCAGAAACAAAGGACTGATGCAGGCTCTTTATCGGATCTAATGTAGATGATGTCGTCACATTGGGAAACTCCGGGAGATACAAAGAATTTTTTTAGTGAATGTTCGGTCCACTGAAAGATACAGCAGAGGAAAATTCCTTAGATAGCATGAAGACCAGATGTCAGTGCACCATTACAAGAGGTTGGAAGCGAAACCTTGAAGGTACGATGGAAACCCAACCACGAGAATTCCTAGACTCGAAGAAAAGATAAGAGAGCAGATTCAAAACACGTCGAGGTTAGAGGAAAATAGTAGAGGGGTAAGGAGTAAAGGCAGACCTAATCAGATCTATCCAATCGATTTTTCCAAAATAGTTTTTAAACTCTACATCGGCTGTTAGCTAGGTTATCCTACAGGCTGGACCAGTGGAGTATCGTATCTGCTGAGCTCTGATACCACTTTGTAACACCCCCGGATCGGTCCTATGCAAGTCTTAGCGATTCCCGCCAAACCCGCATAGAAACGATTCAAAGGCACCCACCAGGCACTTTCGTGCGGGTGTATAACCAAGTGATAGCATTACACATTAGTCCACTATGGAACCCATAGAACATATATATATATAGAATGACTCCACGAGTCAAGAATACAGATATACAGTACAAAGATCCAAATCACCTTGAAAACGATACAGCGTCCGAGTACGGACAAGATGCAAATGGGGCTAAGAGACCTGAAGAATAACCAATGGCATCCATAACCCTGCCCAGGCCAAGCCGGAAGGGTAGCCCTGCTAACAACGTCGATCTCAAAACCTGCTTAAACAAAAGGGGTGCCGACAAAGGGCAAAGGAAAAAGAGAGCGATCAATACTGAGGCCAGTACATGGCGAGTCTTAGAATTCGGCGGTCCTCACCTACATAGGTATGGTGGACTGACGTGGCAGCGCAGCATGAACTAAACAACCTATAGAGCCTCGATACAATTGTTGGCTATCAGAGAGGGATAAGAAGAGCTATTCGGATCCAACCTGATACTAACACCAAACATACCCATCCTGGCGTTTCCCCTTCAAGACCAAACGAGGAAGTTAGACTGAGGAACTCACACGGTTGATAGCTTTATTCATTCTGTTATAGTTGCAGCAATTACTAGTCAGATATAGATGGCATGAGTTATCCTGATATTATACATAGTGGGCAGTTTTAGTTAACCATTCCGTTGTAGTTGCAATACTTACTAGTCAGATACATATAGCATGAGGCATCCCAAAACCAGTAGTTGTTGGTACTTTTATTTAGCCATTCCGTTGTAGTGAAGCTGATTACTAGTCATTAAAAAGTCACATTTTTAGCACTACTTTAGTTATAGTTGTCTATGATCGAGATACTGTGCTCCAAGTCGTCCATAACCACGGACATGGATTTCTGAAAGTTTTACCCTGCAAGGGGGCACAAATAGCAACACACGCATGATCAACCTCAGAAAAACAAAATGAAAACCCAACGAGGCATCACAATAAAGAAATTGCAAGATTCATATAATATTTCACGGGACACCCCGCTAAGCTACCCGCTATGAAGTTGACCGGCTCCGTGACGGACCGAGGGGTTTGCGACAATGGCTATAAACGACTGGGAACCCGAAAGTGTGACTGGGCTTGTCGATACCGCGTAAACATTCCGCATTTATTCCAAAACAGTACAGGCGCTCCACGCGCAATAATAAATAAAGCAGTAAAGCATGGAATAATCATGGCATAAGTAAAGTATAGTAATAAATCCCCAAACTACTTTGTGGCCCCAAGAAATAAGATATGACTCAAGCTCATGCTAAGGGGATTCATGGTCCCACATGCGGATAGTGCGAATATTCAAGGAACAGGTATCAAGTACTCAGGGTCCTACGGGACACAAGTGGACGGTTAAAAACCAAATAACATCTATTGCCCACATATGCATCTGCATTATTTACCTACTTTCGATTTTAGTTATTAAACGATAATTAAAGCCATGATCATCTTCAACATCAAGCATGAGGCATTTCTCCAACAATTGTGGAATATCGACGGTGCGAAGCAACACCTGCGCAATAAAATATGACTCGCAAGGCCAACTAACTATAGGTAATAGGAGGTGTCCATGGCAATATAGGGGCTGTATGGAATTATAAAGGGACATGGAATCTATAGCATCGCAACACAGGTAGCAATAGACCAATAGGAGGAAGTAAAGGCTAGAAATGTAAAATAGGTAGAAGGGAGAGAATGCTCGCCTAAAAACATTGTCGAAGGTTCATATTCGAAGAACTTGTCGAAGCTCACAACATCTCATAGTCCTATCCGGGAAGAAGCAAAACACTAAAAGGAACAAACGATGCAACAATTACAACTAATGCGGAAGAATCAGCATGATCATGATATGATGCATGACATGGAAAGTTAATGATGCAAACTATGTCGAAAAGGTATTAGGGGAATAGAACATTGATGATATAGCATTCGTGAGGCATTATTAATAAGAAACAATTAGTTCCCAATTTTATTTATCATGTTTCCCTTGCATAAACAGTACTGATTATGAAACTGCTATTAATGTATGATGCAAATGATAACATGGATATCATGGTTTGAGAGGTATTGTTGCGCTGATCGATTTAGACATATTGAATGTTGAATTCGGAATTACGGTTTTAAATTTATGCAATATTTAAGAAATAGCATTTGTTAACATTTATTATTTCGAAATTTTTAAATTGCTCAAATGATATTATAAATAGCATAAACATATTCCACATGTTTTTTTATTTAAAAACATATATTATTTATATTATTTGGATTTATGAATTTAAATTATTATTAAAGTCAAATTGTATTAAAAGAGGTCAAAGTCAAAGGTTTGACTAAATAAAGTCAACTATTGGGGATATACTATCCGGGTATACCCAAATGACTCGCTGACCAGGGTGGCCCACCGACGGGTTAGAGGTTTGCTTCACGGGTGGCCCAGTCAGAGAAAGAGGAGGAGCCAGTTCCGTCTACGACAAGGTCCAGAAGAGTTACCGACTTAGGCATGTATTATTACTTGTAGTCCAAGCTGTATCTAGTTACCGACTTTGTAACGTAGTCGGATAGGTCTCTCATGTAACCCTAGGCCCCGATGACTATATAAACCGGCCCTATGGGAGCCTTTAGGGCACACAACCAATCATAACACCACAATCAACTCGCACAGGCTAACCTCTCTTGTAATCCGCTGTAATATCCGGCTTACGTCGGTATATTACTGGGTTGCTAGCAGGAGTAGGATCCGATCACCGCAGTTGGATCTGAAACTGGGTAAACTTGTGCTCACCGCTCCTGGAACATCCGACGTCTCACACCCCACCTTTCCAACGCCACTAGGACCCCCTATGGCGTACTTGTTGACAATCCGATGACAGTTGGCGCCCACGGTGGGGCAGGTGACCTTTGGAGCATCGTTCTAGGCGGAATTTGTGCGTGCAGGAATCAACAAAACTATCGCCATGGGTTGTGTGGTTTACGCCAGTGATGTCCCTCTCGTCCTTCTTGATGAGACCTGGATTCCGGCTTTGAAACTCGTGACGACCTACACAATCATGTCCATCGGCGAGATCGATATTTATCTCGGTTTCGTTGAACCCTCCCAACCCACCCTTGAGGTGATGACCATGGCGGAAGAAAAATCCAGATCTACTTTGTTCGCAGAGGCGGAAGAGTTCAAAGTCCCGGAGAAAATCAAACCCACCCAGCCCACTTCTGAAGTGGAAGAAGAGGTGGAAGAATAATCCGGATCCGATCTCCCTGATGAGATCGGATACACGGACGAGGAATATATCCACTACGGATCCGTCCTCCCGAACGTCATAGGAGAAAAACTACCCTTAAATCACAGGATAAAGGAGATGATAAAACGCCCTACATCGATTACGAAGCAATCCCCAACGTCAAGGAGAACTTTGAGATGGAGGAGGCGGAAACCCATCTGTGCCACTACTTCAATAACATGAACAAGAAGAAGCACTATTTCATGTACCACATAAGCTCTGGATCCGACTCGGTCGATGCTGGAGCTTGTATCGATTCTATCATCGGATTGTCGACAAGTATGCCATAGGGGGTCCTAGTGGCGTTGGAAGGATGGGGTGTGAGACGTCGGATGTTCCAGGAGCGGTGAGCACAAGCTTACCCAGGTTCAGATCCGACTGTGGTGATCGGATACTACTCCTGCTAGAAACCCAGTAATATATCAGCGTAAGCCGGATGTTACAGCGGATTACAAGAGAGGTTCGCCTGTGCGATTTGGTTGTGGTTATTTCTATGATTGTTGTGCCCTAAAGGCTCCCATAGGGCCGGTTTATATAGTCACCGGGGCCTAGGGTTACAGGAGAGACCTATTCGGCTACGTTTACAGAGTCGGTAACTATGTACAGCTTGGACTACAAGTAATACTACAGGACTAAGTTGGTAACTCTTCTGGGCCTTGTCGTAGCCGGAACTGGCTCCTCCTCTTTCTCTGACTGGGTTGCCCGTGAAGCAAATATCTAACCCGTTGGTGGGCCACCCTGGTCAGCGAGTCCTATGGGTTTACCCGGAAAGTATATCCCCAATAGTAGCCCCCGGAAGTCTCCAAGATCTGAAGTGGGATAAATCGTCTATCTTGATGGTTTCTTCGTCTTGAGAATCTTGAAGGGTTCCCGAAAACATCTTTCATTAGTGTAGGATTCCGAGTCAATCGAGTCGGATATATTTTGCTCTGACCTTAGTCCTTTCCCTGCTTGGTTTGAAACATAAGCTGGATTTTTCAGCAACGTGTGAACTGACAACTTTCCATACCAGGTCCTATCACTGACAGGATTTCCATCAGCACGACCGTTGGTGGGTCCATTCCTTACGAAACAGAACTCCGTTTCAATGCCTGCACGAAAATCGAGGGGGAGGAAGAGTCGCGAGGAAGCTAACTCCCCCTCTCCTATACGAGTGGCGCTAATCGCGCGTGCCATCGCACGAATCTTGACGTAGAAGTAAATAAAGAGGGAGAAAACCCTTTCTCTCAGATTCACCTCTCCATTGATTCATTCATTGCTTCCTCGTACTCCTCGAGCTCTCCGCACCAGTTGCCATCTACGCACCATTGAGAAAAAGCCTCTCCTTCCCCCACCAACCCTTTTCCTCCAAGTTCCATGGCTTCTGCCTCGACCTCAGGAGCGGCGGCGGCGGCGGGTTCGTCGGCGGCGGAAGAGAAGAAGATGCGGGGTCTTTGGATCCCCAGTGCCATGGACAACGCGGAGCTCCAAGTCATGGAGGATGAAGGGTTCATCATCGCCTGTGCACGGCGGAGCGCCTCGGGGCATGCTGTTCCCGCCCCGCTCGATGGCGAGAGGGTGCTGTTCGGCACTCACGTTGACCGTGGCCTCACCCTTCCACCGTCGGACTTCCTCATCGAGGTCCTTAGCTTAGTGCTCACGCAGCTTTGTGCGAGGAGTTTCTTGGCATTAGACCAAGTCTCACTCTTTTCCGGTACTATTATGGTACTCAGAAGAACTCCATCAGTGCCGGTGTGCCTTATGTCACTGGCACTCTTAGCTTAGACCTTAGGAGGAATGGGATCTATCCTAGGATTAACGCTAGTGAGTCCGTCAAACGCTAGGCCAGAACTTTCTTCTATCATAAGGATATTCCGGCTCCTGGAAAGGCGGAAGGTCTTCCGGCGTTTGTCAATGGCGCTGCTCCCCACCAAGATTCATGGGACGCAGAGGCACTGGAGCTGTCGGATATTTTGATCCTCGCCAAGAGGCGGATTGAATATTTGATGAAGCATGAGGGCCTCCGTGGATTTGACTTGATCCACTGCCGGCTGGAGCGCCGGATTCAGCCTCTCCAGCACCACGGAGATCGCCTCATGCACCAAATCACGAGCAGAAAGAAGGACAAGATGCGGTTCAGTTGTAGTTGGCTTGCGCCGAAGGACTAGAAGACCCTCATGCAATATTTGATCAAGGAAAGAGTGGAATGGAAAGTTCCGGAAGTTTCCATGAAGATATATACGACCAACCGTCCTCTAACTCCGGTAAATATTTCGACTCTGCTTTTGCATTTCGTCGTTCTTTTCTGTTCTTTCTCTGACTCTATTTTCATCGATGCTTTTTGACTTTGTCAGCTCGAGAAACTCTCCGAGTCTAAGCTAGCTCCACTAGAGGGCTATGCTTTAGACGACCCAGAGGCGACGAAGGATGAAGAGGTGCAAGAAGTTGCCGCCCCCGCCTCCAAGAAGTGTAAGGTGAAAGAAGTTGTTGCTGCTGGTAGCCAAGTGCTGCCAGTAGTTAAAAAGTAAGAACCCTACCTTTCATTTTTAATAACTTTGTACCCTTATTTCTTTCCAGAGAACACCTAATATTCAGGATTTTCGTGTTATAGAGTTAAATCAACGTTGAAGAGCAAGATAAAGCTGGACAGCAAGCCGGGCAAGCAGATGCACCAGCAAAAGCTTGTCATCTCCCCTGCTATGCCGCCATCGACTCCATCCAGTACTCCATCAGCACAGGGAGCTTCTGCATCCCCTGATGCTAGCAAAATCTCAAAAGCCCTGGTCACCGTTGATGACCAGGCAACTAACAAGGGTGAACCCTTCAAGGGTAATGATCCCATGGTAATGTCTACATGAACGATGGTTAAAATGGCCGGATCTGTTGTCCTTGGACTAAAGAGGAAAGAGAAGGATGAGATCCTCAGACTGGCTCAGTCCAGTCTTGAGAAGCAAACCTTGACTCCAGAGGCAGCGAGCTAAGAGGAGGGGGACGTCAAGCTGGTCAGCCTCCTAGACCAAATTTTGGTCTGGGACGCTAAAGTCGCATCTGGAGAACTTCCAGCGACGGATGTTCCTTCCCTCACCCTTACCTAGAAGGTGTTTCATAGCACCAAACTCGTATTTGAAAAGATGGACCTGGAACACATTGTAAGTTTCCGATTCTTATTTGCATTTATTATCATATCCTCTAGCCCCTTAGCATAAAGTCGGATAAACATCGTTGGATCCGAGTTGATGTTTTTAGGTTGCAAAAGAACGATGTAGTGTAGCCCCGAAGGCTCCTGTTGTAATTTTACTTAGTTAAACTTGCATCTCGAGTCTTATTAGCCGTCTGATGGTATTCCGTCTCTAAACTTACAGAAAATTGCATCTTCCAACCAGGAATTGTTCAAGAATATTAGCAATAAGCGCAAAGAAATCAAGGCTTTGTGCTTTGAGAATTCAAAGTTAAAAGTTGAAAAATATGAAGCAGAAGGTAAACTTTTCCGACTTCTTATTTGTCCATTATCTTTTTTATCATAGGCAAGCTTTTGTTTTGTCCGACTGATATTTTGTCTTTGCAGAACTATTATGTCAGTCTAGCAAGATGGTGGAGCAAGCCGAAAAATTCAAGGTCTTGGAGATAGAAAATGCTGAGATCCGGGACAAGCTTGAGAAGCTAACTTTGGAATCAGAGAAATCCGTAGCCGTAGTCCTAGAGTCAAGCAATCACGAGACCATGAGGCTCGAGAAGCTCCTAGCCCTTTGAGATAAAGAATTAGATGATCTCGAGAAGGATTTTGATATTCAGAGGGATCTTGTCCAAGCCTTAGCCAGTGAATTGAACAACCTCTGGAAGGAGCATGCGCAATGGAATCACTCTGTGCTAGGTAAGATTTCCGAATCTTTTATTTTGTTGTTTGATTTTTTTGACTTTCTTTTCAGCCGGATTTTGACTTTTTTGGTTCTTTCCGAGCCCCCATGAATCTTTCCGACTCTCCTACCTCCGAACCTCGCCTCGAGCGCATTAATCTCGTCGGAGATGTCTTGTATGACTTCCACCAAACTCTAGAAGAGACTAGCGAAACCGTCAAGCTTTCCGACTTGCACACAATCTCAGTGCACAAGGTGAGGGATAAGGTCAAGGAGATTCCGAAATTGATCGAAGACTGGAAGATCTCCTACGCTCGGACTGCTGCGCAAACAGCTCTAACCATGGTGATGAGCCACCATAGCGAGATGGAAATCTGGCACGTCACCAAGGGCATTGCCGAGGAGGATGATGAGGGTAACCCGCAAGACATCAAGGCCATCCAAGAGTCTTGTGCAGGTTACGCTTGTCGGGTGGGAGAGATGACCAACTACACGACGCCATTCTTCGAATCCGCCGCCGCTCCTCCCTCGCCCCAAGAGCCAGAAGCCGTAAATGCTTTCGAGTCTGAGATCGAGGGCGAGACTGCTGTTGATTGCAGTGCTCCACCTGCTTCATCACCACCGCCTGCAGCATAAACAATTTCTATGCATTATCTTGAACTTATGGCAATGTAATGATGGATAAAATGTTTAATTTTTGTGCTGGTCCTGCAAAAAATAATGCTTTTACTATCTTAGCACTTTTTATTATATATTCTTATGCATGTGCTTGAAAAATTTCTGAAGCACTTTGCATTTTTCATGCCTATACTTATCAATTTATCTGGCTCTCTGCCTCGTCCCTTTCATGGGCCGGCCAACCTTTAGCACGGAAACTTTGCCGAGCAACGGAGCGTAATTGCTAAACCAGTTTAAACTAGAAAACAAAGCTGGCTTCCAGTACCAACAACTCATTACTCGGAGAATGCCCGTGTCTAAGTAATCAGATAAAGAATCAAAGTATGGACAGTAAATTAATTTTTGTACCCTGAGGTAACATTTTTAGATATTCAAAAATCATAACCAGAATGAACATGAGAATAAATTACTTTCAAGCATTTTGGGATTTTTGAAAAAAATTACATGCTCTTTTTGAAATAAGATGGCAAAAACCTTCTCAAAGATAATATATGAGAAAATCAACACTTTATTTCACTTAGAACATGTACATAAATGATTACATGGAAATATAACTAAGAATAGAAGGGACGTAGCTGTGCAATATTCCATGGACGGTCTATTTCATACGGGTCTGTGCTGCCACCAGCTCTCTTTCTCTTTTGAGTATCAGGTCTTTCCTTGACTGGTCTCATGTCGGTTAAATAATATGACCCATTATGCAGGACACTGCTAATCATAAAAAGGCCTTCCCAAATTGGGGAAAGTTTGTGCTTTCTTTTTTTCACAAGTCGGAGAACCAAATCGCCTTTTCTGAAAGAACGATTTTGCACTCTCTGACTATGATACTTGCGCAACTTCTGCTGATAGGCTGTAGATCTCTGCTCAGCAACAACGCGTACTTCTTTGATTATATCGAGATCATATTGTCGGGAAACTTTTGCATCTTCTTTGATATATGCTTTGACTCATGGAGCCTAATGAATCAGATCACTTGGAAGAACTGCTTCTGCACCGTAGACCAAGAAAAAAGGAGTATAGCCAGTTCACCTGTTAGGAGTTGTACGTAAGCTCCATATCACAGACGGTAGTTCTTCCGCCCAAGCCCCCGCAGCCCAACGAAGCAGTGCCTTGAGGCAAGGTCGGATTCCTTGTAGAATGAGGCCATTAGTTCTTTCGACTTGTCCATTATCTTCTGGATGTGCGACTGATTCAATATCGAGTTGGATCCCTTGTTCTTCGCAGAATTCGGCAAGTTCACCCATGAAAAAGTTGCTCCCATTGTCAGTAATTATACCGTGCGGATATCCGAATCGGATGATTACGACCTCGACGAATCTTCTGGCTGTGGCTTGATATGTTGGAAACGTATCTATAATTTTTGATGCTTCATGCTTGTTTTGTATCTACTTTGCTTTGCTTGTCTACCCTTTGAGGTGCTTTTTACATGTTTTCTAGTACTAACCTATTAACAAGTTGCAACACTGTCAGATGCCTGTTTTATACTATTTTTGGTTTCAGAAAAGTTAGTAAAGAAATATTCTTGGAATTGGACGGGACAAACGTCAAATTCAATTAATTTCCGTGGGGAACAAGATGTCCAGAGGAGAGCCGGAGGGGCCGGCCAGGGGGCCAGACCCACCCCAGGCGCGAGGGCAGGTGGGCCCATGCCTGGCTAGGGTTTGGCGGCCCTGATCGCCTCCCGATCTCGCCCCTTCGCCTATAAGAAGCCCCCGATGCAGAAACCCTCGGTACCCGATCAGAAATCCACGAAACCATCTGTAGCCACCGCCACCATCGTCCCTAGATCGGGGGGGGGGGGGATTTGAAGTTCTTCCCGGCACCCTACCGGAGGGGAGATCATCTCGGATGCCTTCTCTCCTGTATGATTCGTGAGTAGTTCCAGCTTGGACTATGGGTCCATGTAGTAGCTAGATGGTTGTATCTCCTCCTTTGTGCTTTCATGTATAGATCTTGTGAGCTCCGATCATGATCAATATCTAATCTATTTGTAATCATGCATGTTGTGTTTGTGGGGATCTGATGGATATTGAGATTATTATGTTGGTTTGATTAATGGTTTTATCTTTATGATTCTATCATGTCTGTGTTGTTTGTGATCTTGCATGCTCTCCGTTGCTAGTGGTTACTTGGCCAAGTAGTTGCTAGTGACTCCAAGAGGGGGTATTTATGCTCGATAGTGGGTTCATGCCTCTAGTTTCCAAGGGAAGTGACAGAAATCTCTTCGGTTGTAGATGTGCTGTTGCTACTAGGGAGAAAACAACGGTCTCTTGTTCATGTAACATGTGGACTATTTACCTTACACACTTTGCTTAAAGCAGTTGTCTGTTGCTTGCAACTTAATACTGGAGGGGTTTCGGATGATAACCTGAAGGTGGACTTCTAGTCATAGATGCAGTTGGATGACGGCTATGTATCTTGTTGTATTGCCCAATCAACCTCATAGGATCTTTCTGGATAGTAATTTCATTGTTATGCCTTGCTCAGTTCCTGTCAATTGCCCCGCTGTAATTTGTTTACCCTTCATGCCATGTTGTTTATTTAAGGAGAGAACCTCTAGTGAACTATGGACCCCGGTCCAATCTTTACCATTGATACATCTTCCACTGTTACTTGTTTACTTGCTGCAAACCATTACCTTCCACACCATACGTTTAATCCTTTGTTACAGCAAACCGGTGAGCTTGACAACCTCACTGATTCGTTGGGGCAAAGTCTTGAGTTTGTGTTGTGTAGGTCTCCGCGTTGCTTGCAACACCTGTGTGACGTTTCCTTCCTCCTAGTGGTTCGATAACCTTGGTTTCTTACTAAGGGAAGACTTGCTGTTATGCTGCTTCACACCTTGCTCTTGGGGTTCCCGGTAGTCTCCTCATCAACTGAGCCAGTCATCAAGCTTTCTGGCGCTGTTGTCGGGGAGGCTAAGGACGTCTTCACTAGGGGAGTCCTTCACTTCATTTCTCTTTACTTTGTTTTGAGTTTGCTTTGTTTCTTTTGCTTGGTTTTGTTTGCCTCTTTTCAAAAAACCCAAAAAAATTAGTCTAGTTTGATTTGCTTGCTTTATTCAAAAACACAAAAAAATTAGTTCCTGCTCTAGTTGCCACCTTTCTCTAGCTCACCATGTTGTTCCCCAAGTTCGCCCTTAAATACCTTGCAATAGGTAGTGGCTCCATAATTGGGAAAGATAATATTGAAGAATTCTTTAATTATGTTAGTAGGCATGAGGATATTGAGGATAAATCTATAGCTAAACTTGCTCCTAATTATGAGATTCCTGTAGCTTCTCTAGTTCATATGCTGGAGGCTAGGTTTGTTAGCCTTAACCCCTTCATACAATTCTTGTTCCTAAAACTAAAAGAAGAGAAGAATGTTGAAAAAAGGGAATTCATCCTTGAAACCTTATCAAAAGAATTCCATGATGTTGCTAGGGAAGACAAAAATGTTTTTGAACGTTTCAATATGCTAGGTTCAAGTGTAGATGTTGTGGGTATCTCTAATAAAAATAAGCCTAGAGAGGAATACAATAAATCCATACCCTTTAAGCTTGTTGGAATGCATGAAGCCTTTGAAAAGAACTTTGATTGGATTGCCCCTGAAAATATTTTTGATGAAGGTAGTAGACCAAAGAGAGATGAGAAAGGATCCTACAAAACCCATTTGGATGAGATACCTTTCATAGTTGAAGATTTTGCAAGTATGAATGTTAATGCTTCTTCATTTGAAAATACTTGATTCTTCTTGCTTCTTGTGCCTAACTTAAATGTGTTAAAGAAAAGTACTTGTTGGGAGTTAACCCAAGAGTTTCCTTGAGTATTGGAAGTTATTACTTCTGTAATGACATCTCCTTATCCTTTTTGTTTGCTTTTTGTGCCAAGAATGACCTCTAATGAGAGGAAAGTAAGATTTGGGGAGTTGCTGTCCCGAAACATATTTCTGTCCTACACAAAAAAAATTGCGAGGAGGTTCTGTAACTCGGATTGAGCTGAAAATGTACGAATAAATCGCCCAGTATGTTATATAACTTTCATTAGTTCAACACTTTTTGATTTGAGCAACAAAAGATGTTCGAAAAAATTCGTTTCTACCCGCTGGTCTGTTTTGTCAGATTTCTGCCATTATTTGCATTTGCTTCTTATTGATTCCTTTTTGAGTTCTCTTTAGGTAAATTGAGATTTTTGAAGGAGTTGCTCCAGTAGCTTGTGTTTTTAGTGAAAAGACTTGCTATTCCAAAGTTTTTCCAGAGGTCTAATATCTTTTGAATAAACTAATGTTGCTAATGAAGATTGTGTGAAGTTTTGTATGAAGGAAAAATTTCTGGTGTAGAGAGAGAATGATGTAATGAGATGAAGAATGGAAAAAAGCTCAAGCTTGGGGATGCCACCATGGTGTAGCCCCAAGAAATATCCAAGAGGTACAAGCGTCAAAGCTTGGGGACGCCCAAGGCATCCCCTTCTTCATCAATAAAAAGCTCAGGTCTGTCTAGACACTTCGTTTTTATTATTTCATGCACAGTTGTGTTGTTCTTGGAGCGTCTTAGTTTTTGTTTGCTTTGCTTAGTTTGTTTAGTTTTCTTTAGTAGTTTGGACCCCCGTTCTCGCTGTGTTGTTTTGCAAATAAGTTTGCTTGGTGTTTGGAAAGGAGTAGTAAGTTCTTGCTTGAAGTGCAAGAGGAGCTTGCATTGACTGTGGTTTAGACTTTAGCATGACATGCTAGGTGTTGTTTTATCAGTAAGCTTGGTGATTATTGCTGTAGCATGTCTTGTTCCAAACAATTGGGATTGCTTAGTGTGCCTTGAAGAAATTATGCGTTGTTTTAGCATGCAAAAGCATAGTATTGTGGTATTCTCCTTTGATGTTTTGCTTGGGTTGACTTGGCACATGCTCACACCATGTTATGACTACGACAAGTCACCATTAGCCTCTATGATCATTTAGTCCTTGACTTGTAGTACCACTCTTTGCTTTGATTAGTTTGCTTTGTTGCACTGCATGATTTTGGCCATTATTATCTCTTAGTTGGTTGCTCCCAGTCTTTTGCTAGCCTCCACTTGTATGACTAAGTTCTACTCATGCCTCCAAACTCCCAAGAAACCAAGTTATTCCACAGTGTCCACTATAAAATCCTATGCATGGTGTGTTACACCATTCCAAGTATATACTTGTTTTCAACTATCTTCCAATTAAAAACTATTTTGTTATGTGAAAACTTAGTGATTAAAGCCCTCACGAACTTGATGGCACACCTTATTCTTTGCCCCTAATAAACTTGAACCATTGTGACAACTTTTTTTTATATGCTTGCACTTATAAGTTGGAATTAGCAGAGTCGTGCTGTCACCGGGAACGTTTTCAACATTGCACTTGTAACTTGTTGTACTCAGTTGATATCATGTTCTTTTGTCTATGGATGTAACCGGTGTGAAATAAAGAGGGGACTTGTAAGTCCATGGAGTTTGTATCCTGTGTTAGAGAAATGCCTGGGCAGCTAGCCTAAGCCATGCCTAATCATGGTGGAAACTTGCAGCATCACCATAGTGACATCTATGAAGCATTATTCTTATAAAAAAGAGACACATTGAGAAAAGAGGAAATATATAAAAAAGCACCATATTCCTATGGTACATAAGAAGAATTGCTGAGATGCTCATTGTCTACTTGCCTTGTCATTTTGGTTATGGGAAAGCTCATGTACCATGTGCAAGGGGTACCCCGTTGGCGGTTCTCAATGATATGAAAATACTTACAGTGACAAGAACTTACCTGGACCCAAAGTTGAGTATGCATGAGGTGTGGCCCTCTATAAGATCCCTCCTTTGTAAAGGAAAGGACCATGTGATTGCAATGCTACTCCCTGGATCAATGCTAGCATCCACAGTTTGAGATGAAGTACACAGAAACAAAGGTCATTATTACAAGTCATTCCAAAGACAAACATAGTCTTTTACAACTCCATGGCCACAGGCCTAATACAAGAGTTTAAATATGTAATAAGATAAGTAAGTCTTCATCTTCATGTGCCACAGGCAACCATGTTGAGTGTAGACTCATGACTCCTAATCATCATCAGAATAACCTGCAACATCACAAGTTACAGCCACAGTGGATCAATACATTGGATAGTATGGCAAGTGATACCTTAGTAGAATATTGGTGGACTAGATAGTATATGCATTTTGGCTAAGTGTAGCTTAGGCTTGCTTTGCTCAAAAATAGGTTTTACCTATTAGTTGAAATCACTAAGTTTTTCTTTGTCAAAATCTTTCCAAGGAACCACCAATAGACATTGGGGTCCTTCACCCTTGTTCAACCACAAGTTTTTACTTAGAAATTGGGATGAGGAGATTCTTGATAGCTTCCATGTATTGATGCTCAAGTTGTCCAATACCAGGGACATGGCTAAGTACTTAGATTCTTCCATCTGCAGAGGTTGTGCACTTTCCCCACAAGACTTGATTTTCACCAAGACAGGACCTTTCAGAAACCTTCCCTTAGACCAAATGGACGCGTTCCAACCTATCATCCCACTACCACCAACTGTCCAATTGGCTAAGTTATTGCAACCTATGTGATCCAGGCAGAGCCCATATTGCCAAGTGGCTGCACTAGAAGCTTCTTAACATTTGGCCTCTCAAATCCCTTTGTTCCTGGCCTTGTGTAACCACTCAACATAACCCATTCTTTCCATTCCACCCAGGTGTTTCATTCACTTAGTTGTTTTATTAAGCAAAACATAGTCCAAAGACTTAGAAATATTTATTCATAGCATGAATATAACCACCCTTGGTTGCTACTAGCTAGGCTAAGCATGGCATTGATAAGACTTAGAAATATTTCTAGCAATTCTACAACTACTAAGATTTCCCAAGCATAGCATATAGATCAAAAATATCCATGCAAGACTAGCAAAATATTTCTAATGCATATTTGAAAAACATAGGAATCAAATCATGAAGCACCACTTGTGTTGGTAGTTTGGAGAGTATCTACAATCCTCACAATCACAATCACTATTTGCACCAAAATCTACACATAAAATAATAGCACCAAAATCACATACAAAATAAATACAAGCAAAAATATATGGATGCATGCATAATGCCATGTGATGATTTTCTACACCAAACAAGACAAGTGCACAGTACTGATTCATAAACAAGTTCAAAACTTGCCAAACAAACTTTATTTGAACATTAAAACATTTCCCAAATAATTATTATACACAAAATAGGCCTACACATGTTTTTGTAAAATAACCATTTTAACAGAGGCAAAACATTAAACACATTGCATAGTTGGAAAGTATTTTCTCTCCTGATTCCATTGATATAAAATTTGTCAAATTTGGACGTGGGAATCAAAAGTTATGAATTAAACAAGTTTTAACATCTAATAGATCTAATCCAGATTTTTAAATTTAAATCCTAGCCACGCGGCGTCTCCTGATTGGACAATACCGCACTCAGGATCACGCTTCCGCACCGTCGGATCAAGTTAGGTCCAATGCGCCAGATCTAAATAAAACGGTTCGCTCCCGATCTAATCTACACCCTACGATACAGATCTAACGACGGACGATGCTTTGACCAAGGAGTGGCGGCGCGAATGGTCGCTGTCAGCGGCGGCGCTTCTGCCGGCGACGCACCGGTGATTCTAGAGGGGGCTAAGGGTCGAGCAGTGGCTTACCAAACTCGCGGAATCATGACGAAGCTCAAGGTGTTGCTGGTGTGGGCGGGGGTGTGCTGCAGAGGCTGTCGGGGCTCGTCGGAGTTGGAGACAGTGTCGGGTTTGCTCGGACGGCGACGAAGGCGACGTTACTGGACCCCCTAGCACAAACCAAGGGTATCAGCGAGTGCACAACACTCAGGCGAACCTGACAGGGTCAAGTAGAAGGCGCGGGGCGGTCGGCCTTTACCTCAATCTCTCGCCAGAGTTGGAGACGGCGTCGGATGCCCACGGTACTCGTCGAAGTCGACGCTTTGGATCACAAGCGGACGAATAAAGAGGATCAGAAGGTGCGCAAGGATCATAGGATCATTCCAGGGTGAACAAGGAGTAGGTGCGAGCACTAGGCTTACCGGAATACCTCGCCGGAGTTGGCTCTGTCTGCGGCGGTGTAGGAGCAAATACTGGCAGCCTGGTGGCGCTCTTGGCTAGCTTTGTTGGGGGAAATGGTCGCGTGGGGGAGGGGTTTAAGTAGGCAGCAGCGTGACAGGAAACGCTCGCAGAATCAAGGCTAATTACGCCGCGACATTATCAGCATCAACGGCAGCGGCGACGTGGTCTGCGAGTGGGATTTTGGGGACGACGGAGTGACGTGGCTGTAGGGTCCACTTGTCAGCGAGGGTATCTTGTGACAGTGAGAAAAATAGGGAGAGGGGGAAACCCGGGTGGGCTAGTTGCTGGGCTGGATCCAGTGTTGGGCCAGATTAGTGACGCTGGCCTTTTTCCTTTTCTTTACTCTTTTTCTTTTTCTGATTGAATTTCCAGGAAACATTTTCAAATGATTTCAAAAGTCATTTGAATTCAAATCTTTTCTGGATTTTTGTAGAGTGTAACACTCATATTTCTGGGCATAAAATCATGTGGTCTCTCTGTATTAGCTTGGTCCTTTTGATCAAACAAAATAAACAGTGACATAGCACTTGATTTGAACAAGTTTTGAAAATGGTTTTAAATCCATATTTGTTTTGTAAATTTTGGTTTAAGCACTAGCAATTAAGCAAAACAATCTGAGAGCAACAAGGTTTGGTTTTGAAACAAAAAATCTCCCATTGGAGAGTAGCATTTGATTAATGTTTGATCACATAAAATCATAGCTCCCAAGTTCTGTTTTCTTTCAAAATGAGTTTGAATTTGATCCCTAAATGATATGCATGCATGCATGATATGAAATCTGTGAAAACATGATTTTAGGGATGTTACAAATCTAACCCCCTTAAGGTGAATATCGCCCTCAAGATTCGGGTTGGCTAGCAAATAGGTGAGGGTGGTCTTTCCGAAGATCATCTTCTCTTTCCCAAGTTGCTTCTTCTTCAGAATGATGGTTCCATTGAACTTTGCAGAATTTGATAGTCTTAGTCCGAGTAACTCTTTCTGCGGTCTCAAGAATCTTGATTGGTTTCTCCTCATAAGTGAGATCACTTCCTAATTGCACCTCTTCCAAAGGTATAGTATCCTTCAAAGAAGTTTCTTCCATTTCTGGATGACATTTCTTAAGCTGACTCACATGAAACACATTGTGAACAGCTGACAAAGACTCTGGCAACTCAATCTCATAAGCTACTTCTCCTTTACGACTCAGAATCTTGAATGGTCCAACATATCTTGGGGCCAATTTACCTTTGACACCAAACCTTTTCACTCCACGGAGTGGTGACACTCTAAGATAAGCTCTATCACCTACTTCATAGGTGACTTCTCTACGCTTAGGATCTGTGTAGCTCTTCTGTCGGGACTATGCTATCTTCAATCTGTCCTTAACCAGCTTGACTTTCTCTTCAGCCTCATTGATGAGTTCTGGTCCGAACAAACTTCTTTCTCCCACACCATTCCATAGCAATGGGGTGGTACACTTTCTCCCATAGAGAAACTCAAATGGTGCCATCTCAATACTGGCTTGATAGCTGTTATTGTAAGAGAATTCTGCGTACGGCATACTTTCATCCCAACTAGCTCCATAGTCCAGGGCACATGCCCTCAACATATCTTCTAGAATCTGGTTGGTCCTTTCTGTCTGTCCATCAGTCTGAGGATGAAAAGCAGTGCCGAACTCCAATCTCGTTCCCAATGACTCATGCAGTTGCCTCCAAAAATGAGAAGTGAACTGAGTTCCCCTATTAGACACAATACTCTTGGGTACTCCATGTAGACATACAATTCTACTCATATAGATCTTGGCTAACTTAGCACTTGTGTAAGTTGTCTTCACGGGTATGAAATGAGCCACTTTAGTTAGGCGATCCACTACTACCCAAATAGAATCATATCCTGACCTGGCCCTTGGCAATCCAGTGATGAAATCCATACTAATCTTGTCCCACTTCCATTCAGGAATAGGTAGTGGTTGTAACAATCCTGCTGGTTTCTGATGTTCCGCTTTCACTCTACTACATACATCACACAAAGCAATATGTTCGGCGATGTCCTTCTTGAGATTATTCCACCAAAATCTTTCCTTCATATCCATGTACATTTTGGTGGTACCCGGATGAATAGAATATGGTGAGTTATGTGCTTCTTGTAATATCAGTTTCCGAAGTTCTGGATCCTGTGGAACACAGATTCGTTTTCCATGCCATAGAGTACCCTATTCGTCTTCATGGAATCCTTTGGCTTTCCCCTTACCAATCTTTTCCTTAATCTCTTCAATTTCCTTATCTGTCTTTTGGGCTTCTTTGATCTTGTCCAACAAAGTGGGTTGAACATCCAAAGACATGAGATGTCCCTCAGGCACAATCTCCAATCTAAGATTTCTAAATTGGGCACACAGATCATCTGGCAATTCTCCTTTAGTAAGGCCATTCACAAAAACTTTACGGCTTAGAGCATCCGCTACAACATTTGCTTTACCGGGGTGGTATTGCAAACTCAAGTCATAGTCCTTGATGAGTTCTAGCCATCTTATTTGTCTCATGTTAATTTCTTTCTGGGTGAAGATATACTTCAAACTCTTGTGATCTGTGAACACTTCACATCGCTTTCCCAAAAGATAATGTCTCCATGTTTTGAGTGCATGGACAACAAAGGCTAACTCTAAATCATGAGTAGGGTAGTTTACTTCATGAGTTTTGAGTTGTCTCGAGGCATAAGCCACAACTTTCCCTTCTTGCATAAGAACTACACCTAACCCATGATGAGATGCATCACAATACACTTGGAAATCTTTCTCCAAATCTGGCAAACATAAGACTGGTGCTGTCACTAGTCTCTTCTTCAATTCTTGAAAACTGAGTTCACAACCTTCAGACCAAGCAAATTTCTTGTCTTTCTTTAACAATTCTGTCATAGGCTTAGCTACCTTGGAGAAATTCTCAATGAACCTTCTGTAGTAACCTGCTAAGCCAAGGAAACTACGAACCTCTTTCACTGACTTGGGAGATTCACATTCAGTTACAGCTGAAACTTTAGCAGGATCAACTGCTACACCATCTCCTGACACAACGTGTCCAAGAAAACCAACTTCATTTAGCCAAAATTCACACTTGCTGAATTTGGCATACAATTTATGCTCTCTAAGCTTCTCAAGTATCAAACGCAAATGTCCTTCATGCTCTTCTTTGCTCTTGGAGTAGATTAAAATGTCATCGATGAAAACGACAACAAACTTATCAAGAAATTCCATGAACACCTTGTTCATCATATTCATGAAATATGCTGGTGCATTGGTCGAACCAAATGGCATCACGGTATACTCATACAATCCATACCTTGTGGTGAAACCTGTCTTAGGTATGTCTTGTTCCCTTATCTTGAGCTAGAAATAACCTGACCGGAGATCAATCTTTGAGAACACACAAGCTCCTTCCAACTGTCAAACAAGTCATTGATTCTAGGCAAAGGGTATTTGTTCTTGATAGTCTCCTCATTGAGTGAACGGTAATCTATGCATAACCTTTGACTTCTATCTTTCTTTTCCACAAACAAAACTGGTGCTCCCCAAGATGAAGAACTTGGTTGGATAAATCCTTTCTGCAACTATTCTCCAAGCTGCTTCTTGAGTTCTTTCAACTCATCCACTAACATCTTGTACGGTCTCTTTGCTATTGGTCCAGATCCTGTTAGCAAATCAATAAGAAATTCCACATCTCTATCAGGTGGCATTCCCGGTAATTCTTTCGGAAACACATCCGGATATTCACTCACAATTGGCACACTGTCCATGCTAACCCCCTTAAGAGAATTTAGCTTACTCCCTTTTGCCTCAAAGTTGGTCTTGAATCTGATCCTCTTATTTTCTGGAGTTGTGAGTGAGACAGTATGATTGGCACAATCTATCACTCCCTTGTGATTAGTCATCCAGTCCATTCCCAAAATAACATCCAATCCTTGGGAGTTTAGGATTATCAAGTTAACGGGAAACTTATACTTCCCAAACTCTATGACTAGATCATGACATCCTGAATTCACTATCATTTCTCCGCCAGGAGAACTTACTTTTATAGGACACCCAATAGTTTCTACCGGTAGTTCATTTCTTTCAACAAATGCTCTTGATATGAATGAATGAGATACACCAGTATCAAAGAGAACAAATGCTGGAACAGAATTGAGTTTGAACTTACCAGCAACAGCATCAGGTTCCTCATAAATTTCCTCCACATTGATGTGCTTCACTTGTCCCTTTTGAAAAGGGTTGGGATTGTTGGGTCCTTCAACTTTCTTTTCTAGGCATTCATTTGCATAATGCCCCATCTTCTTGCACTTGAAACATTCAACCTGACTAAGATCCTTCTTGACAGGCTGGCTTCCACTGCCACTTCCACTTCCACTGTGGTGGCTCTTATATCCACCCTTGTTATTCTTGTACTTATCATTGTCATGACTACGGTGGTGCTTGTTGTCATGATAACGGTTGTGGTTGTGGTGCTTGTTGAATTTCCCATGCTTGTGGGATCCAGAACTCCCACTGTCATCATAATGGGAATGCTTGTGAGTCGATCTTGAGTTGTGCTTGTCAGAGTGCTTTCTCTTCCTTCTTTCAACCTGTTTCATCTTGCTCTCCAAGATGGCATCCTTGTCACAAAGAGACTGGTATGTGGGAACATAGGCCACAGCTAACTGCAGGTTCAATTCATCATTCAACCCTTCAAGGAACTTTTCCTTCCTCTTAGCATCAGTGTCAACTTCATCCGGTGCATAACGCGCCAGATTGTTGAACTCCTCAATATATTCAGCCACGCTGCGGTGGCGCTGCTTTAGGTTATGGAACTCTTTCTTCTTAAAACTCATCACTCCGGATGAGATGTGAACAGTATGGAAAACATCTTCAAAGATAGCCCATGTCACATCCGCAATGGGAGTGGTGATCTGGAAGTTATCCCACCAAGTGGTTGCTGGCCCTTCCAACAAGTGAGCTGCAAATCTGACTTTCTCTTCATCAATACAGCCAACAGTTACCAAGTCCTTGTTCATAGAGCGTAGCCAATCATTGGCCACCATAGGATCAGTAGTTCCTGAGAACTTTGTTGGCCTCAGTCTTAAGAACCTGGTAAGCATGTCAAAACCCGATGGGTTGTTCTGATTGTTGTTGTTGTTGTTGTTATTGTTATTATTATTGTTGTTGTTGTTGTTCTGATTCTGGATGAAAGTAGTCATCATTTGCATCAACTGAGTCTGAGCTGTCATCATCTTTGATCTCGTGGGTGATGTTGTTGTTGTTGGGGTTGGGATTGGCACGTCGAGGAGGCATCTGTGGTTTTCAATAAGGATAAGAATGAGATACCCATAGATGCTAACATGCACAATACAACACATAACAAATCGCAATCATGCATCATAGTAATAAAAGTTCAACAACATAGACAACAAGTTCTGAAAAGTAAACACACCAATAGCAAGCCATCCACATGTTGGATGGTCATTGCGACTCAATAATCAAAGACATGATAAATAAAGGTAAATGAGTAGTCATCACTACTCCTCTGCATCAACCTCCTCGTCAACAAATGTAAGACCTGCATTCTCCATTGCGGTCTTGTATTCCTCGACATTGGTGGTCAAGGTCTCTACTTTGGCTTTGAGAGCCCTCTTTTGTGAATGAAGTCTCTCAATCACAGTATGTTGATGCTCGAGCTCAAAGTCCTTGGCCTCTAGTTCTGCAGTCATGTCTCGAATCCTCTTGTTCCTATCTTGGACTCGCTTCTCTTGACTCTTGAACTTTCTATCCTGACTCTCAAACTTAGCCTCCATCTCCTTGACTATCTCATCTTGCTCCGCGAAGAGCTTGTCCTTCTCACGAAGCTGCACCTGGATTTCGTCATTGCTAAGCATGACGTTGGTCCTATCAGTGTCTATGTGCCTAAGAAGAACCTCTATGTCCTGGAGGTATAGGCGAATCGGCTCTGCCGTCTCTCTCAAAGTATCCTCAAAGTCAAT
The DNA here is from genome assembly GCA_023614405.1 of Avena insularis. Taxonomy (NCBI): domain Eukaryota; kingdom Viridiplantae; phylum Streptophyta; class Magnoliopsida; order Poales; family Poaceae; genus Avena; species Avena insularis. The sequence goes on from CM042697.1 coordinate 272,864,244, forward strand.
GGCCTCACCATCATCATCACGTCTACCAAAAGTGTGGAAGTGAGTACCTCTAACCTCTCGAGAGTATCTCCCTAGTAAACGTCCAAACAAATCCTGCATGACTACCTCTAGGCCTCTCTCCTTGTCATCATGCATGAGCTTGAAGATGATGGCCTCCGTGGCTGGCTCAGTCTGGCGTCCTGGCTGATTAACCTTGAAGCCCCAAAGGTCTTTCCTCTCAAACTTGGTGAGGGGAAGCATCATGATAGTAGGAAGAGGGAGATTGAGCAGACTAGTGAGCTCAATAATACGAGTGCCAAAACGAGTTCCCTTGAACTCTTCAGCCGTGCTGATGGTAACATTAGGCATCTATTTAATAAGATAGAAAAAGTTAGAATCAACACAATTTAAGACAATCACAAGACAAGGCATCACGTGCATAACTTTGGAAATCAAAACACACAAGTCATGGCATACATGGATCCATTACAAACAACCAAGGTTCAACTTATTTTAAACAACATCTGGGAAATAAAATGATAGGTGTGGTGGTCCAACTAATAGAGTACGTTACAAACCCATCTCACTTGCCAAGTTGGCTAACAGGGCATCCCTAGAGGCAATCTGTTTGTCTAGATCACAAGACTCCATTGCTAAGTCTATGATGTCCTTCCTTAAGATTTGGTTGGTAGCCTCTAACTCTTGGGTATGCTTCTTTTCTTCCCTAAGATCATTCTGAGTGTTGAGCATTCTGCACTTGATTCTATCACCAAGTTCTTTGATGGCCTTCCAAGCTGCATCCCTTGCTGAATCAAAGAATGTAGTGTGCATCACTGAATTGGTGACCATGCAGAATCATGAGTCCTTGTGGTTGTCTTCCTTGTTTTTATACAAGTGAAGTTGCACCCACCAGTACTCAACTCCTTCATCCATCACAGGAAAACCTTTGTACACAGCTGCACCATGTATTCCCATGGCAACCATGAGGTCCTTGAGAGCCTTGGGGAACTCTGTCTCACATTCCAAAGTCATGGTCATGAGTGGTCCCTTCTTCACGGCTTCGTTGATGGAGTTCATCTACAAATAGAGATGAGAAAGAAGATTAGAAAAGTTTACGAGAAGAAAAGACAAGTGTGGAAGTTGTTGAATTTTTTTCCTTAGTGGTTTCCAATCCTAGGGTCATAATCCTACAGGCAACACAGCGCTCTGATACCATCTGTAAGATCCCTCCTTTGTAAAGGAAAGGATCCCTGTGATTGCAATGCTAGTCCCTGGATAAATGCTAGCATCCACAGTTTGGATGAAGTACACAAAAACAAAGGTCATTATTACAAGTCATTCCAGAGACAAACATAGTCTTTTACAACTCCATGGCCACATGCCTAATACAAGAGTTTAAATATGTAATAAGATAAATAAGTCTTCATCTTCATGTGCCACAGGCAATCATGTTGAGTGTAGACTCATGACTCCTAATCATCATCAGAATAACCTGCAACATCACAAGTTACAGCCACAGTGGGTCAATACATTGGAATAGTATTGGCAAGTGATACCTTAGTAGAATATTGGTGGACTAGATACTATATGCATTTTGTCTAAGTGTAGCTTAGGCTTGCTTTGCTCAAAAATAGGTTTTACCTATTAGTTGAAATCACTAAGTTTTTCTTTGTCAAAATCTTTCCTAAGCAACCACCAATAGACATTGGGGTCCTTCACCCTTGTTCAACCACAAGTTTTTACTTAGAAATTGGGATGAGGAGATTCTTGATAGCTTCCATGTCTTGATGCTCAAGTTGTCCAATACCAGGGACATGGCTAAGTACTTAGATTCTTCCATCTACAGAGGTTGTGCACTTTCCCCACAAGACTTGATTTTCACCAAGACAGGACCTTTCAGAAGCCTTCCCTTAGACCAAATGGACGCGTTCCAACCTATCATCCCACTACCACCAACTGTCCAATTGGCTAAGTTATTGCAACCTATGTGATCCAGGCAGAGCCCATATTGCCAAGTGGCTGCACTAGAAGCTTCTTAACATTTGGCCTCTCAAATCCCTTTGTTCCTGGCCTTGTGTAACCACTCAACATAACCCATTCTTTCCATTCCACCCAGGTGTTTCATTCACTTAGTTGTTTTATTAAGCAAAACATAGTCCAAAGACTTAGAAATATTTATTCATAGCATGAATATAACCACCCTTGGTTGCTACTAGCTAGGCTAAGCATGGCATTTATAAGACTTAGAAATATTTCTAGCAATTCTACAACTACTAGGATTTCCCAAGCATAGTATACAGATCAAAAATATCCATGCAAGACTAGCAAAATATTTCTAATGCATATTTGAAAAACATAGGAATAAAATCATGAAGCACCACTTGCCTTGGTAGTTTGGAGAGTAGCTACAATCCTCACAATCACAATCACTATTTGCACCAAAATCTACACATAAAATAATAGCACCAAAATCACATACAAAATAAATACAAGCAGAAATATATGGATGCATGCATAATGCCATGTGATGATTTTCTACACCAAACAAGACAAGTGCACAGTACTGATTCATAAACAAGTTCAAAACTTGCCAAACAAACTTTATTTGAACATTAAAAAATTTCCCAAATAATTATTATACACAAAATAGGCCTACACATGTTTCTGTAAAAACAACCATTTTAATAGAGGCAAAACATTAAACACATTGCATAGTTGGAAAGGATTTTCTCTCCTGATTCCATTAATATAATTTTTTTTAAATTTGGACGTGGGAATCAAAAGTTATGAATTAAACAAGTTTTAACATCTAATAGATCTAATCCAGATTTTTAAATTTAAATCCTAGCCACGCGGCGTCTCCGGATTGGACAATACCGCTTCACTCGGGATCACGCTTTCGCACCGTCGGATCAAGTTAGATCCAACGCGCCAGATCTAAAGAAAACGGTTCGCTCCCGATCTAATCTACACCCTACGATACAGATCTAACGGCGGCCGATGCTTTGACCAAGGAGTGGCGGCGCGAATGGTCGCTGGCGGCGGCGGCGCTTCTTCCGGCGACACACTTGTGATTCTAGAGGGGGCTAAGGGTCGAGCAGTGGCTTACCAAACTCGCGGAATCATGACGAAGCTCAAGGTGTTGCTGGTGTGGGCGGGGGTGTGTTGCAGAGGCTGCTGGGGCTCGTCGGAGTTGGAGACAGCGTCGGATTTGCTCGGACGGCGACGAAGGCGACGTTACTGGCCACCCTAGCACAAACCAAGGGTATCAGCGAGTGCACAACACTCAGGCGAACCTGACAAGGTCAAGTAGAAGGCGCGGGGCGGTCGGCTTTTACCTCAATCTCTCGCCGGAGTTGGAGACGGCCTCGGATGCCCATGGTACTCGTCGAAGTCGACGCTCTGGATCACAAGCGGACGAACAAAGAGGATCAGAAGGTGCGCAAGGATCAGAGGATCATTCCAGGGTGAACAAGGAGTAGGAGCGAGCACTAGGCTTACCAAAATACCTCGCCGGAGTTGGCTCTGTCTGCGGCGGTGTAGGAGCAAATACTGGCAGCCTGGTGGCGCTCTTGGCTAGCTTTGTTAGGGAAAATGGTCGCGAGGGGGAGGGGTTTAAGTAAGCAGCAGCGCGACAGGAAACGCTCGCAGAATCAAGGCTAATTACGCCGCGACATTATCGACATCAACGGCAGCGGCGACGTGGTCTGCGGGCGGGATTTTGGGGACGACGGAGTGACGTGGCTGTAGGGTCCACTTGTCAGCGAGGGGGTATGCGCGAACGCGGTGAGAAACAGAGGGAGAGGGGGAAACCCGGGTGGGATGGTTGCTGGGCTGGATCCAGTGTTGGGCCAGATTAGTGACGCTGGCCTTTTTCCTTTTCTTTACTCTTTTTATTTTTCTGATTGAATTTCCAGAAAACATTTTCAAATGATTTCAAAAGCCATTTGAATTAAAATCTTTTCTAGATTTTTGTAGAGTGTAACACTCATATTTCTGGGCATAAAATCATGTGGTCTCTCTGTATTAGCTTGGTCCTTTTGATCAAACAAAATAAACAGTGACATAGCACTTGATTTGAACAAGTTTTGAAAATGGTTTTAAATCCATATTTGTTTTGTAAATTTTGGTTTAAGCACTAGCAATCAAGCAAAACAATCTGAGAGCAACAAGGTTTGGTTTTGAAACAAAAAATCTCCCATTGGAGAGTAGCATTTGATTAATGTTTGATCACATAAAATCATAGCTCCCAAGTTCTGTTTTCTTTCAAAATGAGTTTGAATTTGATCCCTAAATGATATGCATGCATGCATGATATGAAATCTTTGAAAACATGATTTTAGGGATGTTACACCCTCGTATTCAAGGGGCATGAGATTGCCAGCTTATACTTCGTCAAGCATATACTCCACCTTTGCCACTTTAACCTTAACCACTTCAAGATGCTTATGATAGGGGCAATGAGGGCTGAAAGCTAATAAGTACCATAATTTTTGGAAGCTCTATTTGAAACTTGTAATCCCTGATTCCTTTACAAAAATGTCTTTCTTCCACCACTATTGAGTCTCCACCTTCTACCTTTAGGCAACATTAAGAGAGCATATTTATCATTCTGTGTGCAGTGTTCCAAAGCATATTAATTGATGCATATTGTGTTATTACTTGCTCTTGTGCTACTTGTTTATAGTCACCCTTGTGAACTTTGCAGGTGTCCTATGCATTATATTGCTACTCTACGAGGGACAAGTTGATTGCCACTATGCTATGTTTTCTGCATGTGAAACAAACAAACGTTTTTCAATGCATACTATTCATGATCTTTGTTTGTAGCTTGTCATGTTGCATGCATAGTTACTATGTCTTATTGTTAGAACTCCATATTTCATGCACATGTTTAGAGTTCTTTGATCCAAGCTTTCAATGCTTGCAAATGGTTGGATCTTTATTGTGAGGGTTCATGTCACCTCAAAAATTATTCTTTTTATCACTTACCTACTCGAGGACGAGCAGGAGTTAAGCTTGGGGATGCTGATACGTTGGAAACATATCCATAAATTTTGATGCTCCATGCTTGTTTTGTATCTACTTTGCTTTGCTTGTCTACACTTTGAGGTGCTTTTTACATGTTTTCTGGTACTAACCTATTAACAAGTTGCAACAGTGCGAGATGCCTATTTTCTGCTGTTTTTGGTTTCAGAAAAGTTAGTAAATAAATATTCTCGGAATTGGACAGGACAAACGTCAAAGTCAATTACTTTACGTGGGGAACAAAAAGTCCAGAGGAGAGCCGGAGGGGCCGGCCAGGGGGACAGACCCACCCAGGCGCGGGGGCAGGTGGGCTTGCGCCTGGCTAGGGTTTGGTGGCCCTGGTCACCTCCCGGTCTCGCCCCTTCGCCTATAAGAATCCCCCGATGCAAAAACCATGGGTACCTGATCAGAAATCCATGAAACCGTATGTAGCCGACGCCACCATCGTCCCTAGATCGGGGGGGAGGGGGATCTGAAGTTCTTCCCGGCACCCTGCCGGAGGGGAGATCATCCCGGAGGCCTTCTCTCCGGTATGATTCGTGAGTAGTTCCACCCTGGACTATGGGTCCATGTAGTAGCTAGATGGTTGTATCTCCTCCTTTGTGCTTTCATGTATAGATCTTGTGAGCTCCAATCATGATCAAGATCTAATCTATTTGTAATCATGCATGTTGTGTTTGCGGGGATCCGATGGATATTGAGATTATTATGTTGGTTTTATTAATGGTTTTATATTTATGATTCTATCATGTCTGTGTTGTTTGTGATCTTGCATGCTCTCCGTTGCTAGTGGTTATCTTGGCCAAGTAGTTGCTAGTGACTCCAAGAGGGGGTATTTATGCTCAATAGTGGGTTCATGCCTCTAGTTTCCAAGGGAAGTGACAGAAATCTCTTCGGTTGTAGATGTGTTGTTGCTACTAGGGAGAAAACAACAGTCTTGTTCATGGAACATGTGGACTGTTTACCTTACACACTTTGCTTAAAGCAGTTGTTTGTTGCTTGCAACTTAATCCTGGAGGGGGTTCGGATGATAACCTGAAGGTGGACTTCTAGTCATAGATGCAGTTGGATGACAGTATATGTATCTTGTTGTATTGCTCAATAAACCTCATAGGATCTTTGTGGCTAGTAATTGCATTGTTATGCCTTTCTCAGTTCCTGTCGATTGCCCCGCTGTAATTTGTTTACCCTTCATGCCATCTTGTTTATCTAAGGAGAGAACCTCTAGTGAACTATGGACCCCGGTCCAATCTTTACCATTGATACATCTTCCACTGTTACTTGTTTACTTGCTGCAAACCATCTCCTTCCACACCATACGTTTAATCCTTTGTTACAGTAAACCGATGAGCTTGACAACCTCACTGATTCGTTGGGGCAAAGTCTTGAGTTTGTGTTGTGCAGGTATCCGCATTTCATGCAACACCTATGTGACGTTTCCTTCCTCCTACTGGTTCGATAACCTTGGTTTTTACCGAGGGAAGAGTTGCTGCTATGCTGCTTGACACCTTGCTCTTGGGGTTCCCAACAGGCTGCTCATCAACTGAGGCAGCCATCATGGCTCCATCGCAACTTGTTACGGGTTTAGCATGAATCCATTTTGTAAATTTATCCAGCATCACTAGTAGGTGAGTAAATCCACATTTTGCCGTGCGAAACGGCCCTACCATATCAAGCCCCCAGACTGCGAATGGCCATGTAATAAGGATTGTTTGCAGCTGCTCAGCCGGAACATGTGCTTGATGAGTGTACTTTTGGCATCCCTTGCATGTTTTGACCAGTTTATTGGCATCCGCCTTAGCTGTAAGCCAAAAGAATCTGCGTCGAAAAGCTTTTGCCACTAAGGATCTGGTTGCAGCGTGATGGCCACACTCGCCTTCGTGGATTTCTCTTAAGATTTCCACTCCTTCTTCTAAAGAAATACATCTCTGAAACATGCTAGAAACACTCCGTGTAGGCTTTTTCTCATCGGACAATCTGCCGGCTCAAGACTTCGTCTTCGGGTAGTTTTCCGTCTATCTGGAAATCCAAATAGGGTTTTGTCCAGCTGGGAATTACAGCAAGAACTGCTATTAAAGGTGAGTCGGATTTCGTCAGATAGTCCTCATCAACTCTGACTATGGAGGGGACCCTTAAATGCTCTAGAAAAGCGCCATCCGGTACTTGTTTCCGCGCAGAGCCTATTCTTGATAGAGCATCTGCTTCCTCATTTTCTGCTCGAGGGATGTGTTGAACCTCAAAACCCTCGAACGATTTAGATAGTTCATCCACAACAACTTTGTATGCTTCCATGTGCTTGTTTGCGTTGCAGATATCGGATACTTGCTGGGCAACTAAATCCGAGTCTTCGTAACACATGAGTCTAGATATGCCAATGTTTTTGGGCATGTGTATTCCATGCAGCAATGCTTCATACTCGGCAATATTATTCGTTGCCATGAAATGTATTTGCAACACATAGAACAACTTATCTCCTTGGGGTGGTTTCAGCACCACGCTAGCCCCCGAGCCTCCTCGTGCTTTTGATCCGTCAAAGTGAAGGGTCCAAAATTCCGAGTCTGGAGGGCCTGTGTTTTCTGCCATTTCTGTCCAATCAACAACAAAGTCGGCAAGGATTTGGGACTTGAATGTTGTACGTGGTTTGTACTCAATATTGAAAGCTGCAAGCTCTATTCCCCACTTTGCGACACGTCCTGTGGCATCGCGGTTATTGATTATATCTCGCAGGGGAGCGGTGCTCACCACTGTGATCTTGTGCTCTTGAAAGTAGTGGCGTAGCTTTTTGGATACAAAGAACACTCCATAGGCTAACTTTTGATGATGTGGATACCGTTGTTTTGATTCTCTGTCAGGACCTCACTTAAATAATAAGTTGGTCATTGTACCTTATGCTCGTGGCCTTCTTGCTCGCGCTCAACTACTGTTACCACACTTATGACCTTGTTGGTCGCTGCAATGTAGAGTAACACAGGTTCCTGAGGTTCTGGCATTGCGAGAACTGGTGGGTTTGAAAGTAGATCTTTCAAACTTTGCAGGGCGGTTTTGGCCTCCTGGGTCTAGATGAATTTGTCGGTTTTCTTCAAGAGTTTGTATAAAGGTGCGGCTCTTTCGCCGAGCCGGCTGACGAACCGACTCACTGTTGCAATGCAACCAGTGAGGCGTTGTACGTCCTTCAGACAAGTCAGCCTGGTAATGTTTAAGATAGCCTTGATTTTGTCTCGGTTCACCTCTATGCCTCGCTCAGAGACGATGAAACCTAACAATTTTCCGGCTGGAATTCCAAAGAAACACTTCTTCGGATTTAGCATCATATTGAATTTTCGTAGACTAGCAAACGTTTCATCCAAGTCGGAAATTAAAGTTTCCTTCTTTTTGGACATGACTCCTATGTCGTCTACGTATACATGGACATTGCGTCCAATTTGGTCATTGAGACAACATTGCATGGTACGTTGATATGTTGCTCCTGCGTTCTTTAAGCCAAAAGGCATAGTTTTATAGAAGAAGGTTCCGAAGGGAGTGATGAAAGATGTCTTAATTTGATCCGACTTTTTCATCGGTATTTGGTGATATCCGGAATATGCGTTGAGAAAACAGAGTAGTTCCGACCCTGCCGTCGAGTCGATAACTTGATCGATTCTTGGCAAAGGGAACACATCTTTTGGGCATGCCTTGTTCAAAGCGGTATAATCAACACACATCCTTATATCAATGGTATCCTTTTTAGGGATGAGTACAGGATTTGCCACCCAATCTGTATGGATGACCTCTGTTATAAAATCCACTAACTCTAGGCGGCTAATTCCTTGGCTATTGCTTTGCACTTTTCATCACCAAACCGTCGTAAGGACTGTTTGATGGGTTTAGCATCTGGGTACACATTAAGAGAGTGCTCGGCAAGTTACCTAGGTACTCCGGTCATGTCAGATGGCTGCCATGCGAAGATATCACTATTATCTTTGAGGAACTCGATGAGCGCGCTTTCCTATGCGTGGCCTAAGCCTACCCCTATGTTCGTCGTCTTGGAGGGATCATCTTCCTTCAACAAAGTTTTCTTTGTCTCTTCCGACGCCTTGAACTACAAACTTGGCTTCAGCACCTCGTTCTTCATAGCGGGCATCTCAGACGGATTGATGGTATTATTGATCCCCTGGTACTCCTGGGCGTGCAGCACGACTTAGGCGAAGGCAGCAGATCCTTCGTTGCACTCTCGCGCCTTCCTTGGACTTCCTCGTACGGTGATTATGCCCTTTGAACCTGGAAGTTTAATCATGTTGTACATGTAACAGGGACGGGCCATGAACGCCCAGTAAGCCAGACGTCCGAAGATGGTGTGGTAAGCACTTTTGAACGGTACCACCTCAAAAGAGAGTGGATCGGTCTGGTAATTGTCTCGGGTTCCGAATGTCACGTCCAGAGTAATCTCACCCAGATAATCCGCCTGTCTCCCTGGTATAATGCGATGGGAAGTTACACTGTTGTAACTCAACTGGCTCTCGTGTAGCTTCATGCGGTGGAGCGTCTCGATGTAGAGGATGTTAATGCCGCTCCCACCGCCCATGAGTGTTTTTGAGAACTCATAGCCATCAATAAGAGGGTTGATGACTAGAGGGTACTTTCGCCGACGATGTGTTTTCCTCGGGTGATCTGAACGATCAAAGGTGGTGGTCACCTCTGACCAGTCCAGGAATTGTGGAACAGCCGGAACTGTGGCATTGAGCTCACGAAGAACCGCCTTTTTGTCCTTAGCTGGTTGGGATCTAAGGAAGCAGGCGTATGTGTCTTTATTGGTTGGAAAAGTCTTATTTCCATTTGACTTGGGCTCTGCATTTAACATCCCAAAAATATGAAGCAATGATCATCAAACTCTAATCACTAAAATTAGGGTTAACAAAAACTTTGATTAAATAAAAACCAAATGAATGCATGTGTGTATGTGATGATTTGAAGAATGCATGAATACACTTGTGTGATTCAACTAAATAGTAAGGAATGGTTCAAAGATGAATATAACATCATCTAATTCATTTCCAAGCAGAAAAAAATCAAGAAAAAAATCAAAAACAAATCAAATAAGGCAAATGGTCATTTTTGCCAATCTTGCTCACTAGGTCACTTTGAGTGTTTCTTGTCCAAGATTTCAAACAGAAACTTTTCCAATTCTTTTCACCCCTCACTAGACCAAGTAAAAGTGAATCAAAGCCCACCTTTCAAACTTGCAGAAACATTTAGCAACCCCATTCAAATGACAATTCAAAATTGAATCTTTAACATATGTGAAGATCACACCTTTTCAAAACCCAACCAAACCAGTGCCCCTTGACCAATCCAACTAACCAGATACTACCTAGTATGTGCCTAGCAAACTCACCAAGTTTGAATCCAAAATTCAAATTTGAATCTCTTGCGGCCATTTCATCAAACACCTTGTCAGCAGCAAACAAACGAACACAAAACACTATAGTGAGCAGTGATCAGTGCCTAACTTGCTCCCTCTATAGCTTACTCTACACTCTCAGTAGATGATCAAAGTAATCTAATTAGCTTTAGCACCAGCAAGCCTAGCCATTAATGGTGAACATGCCGAGAGCACCATTGTCACCCCCAAGTTGCCAGCAAGCTAGAAGAAGAACTAGCCTCGCCAACCTTGTCTGGGACACGCAGCACCGTCCATCGCCACTCCCTGTCCAAGCCCCGAGCGCAGCCAGCCACTAGACTACAAGGCAAGCTCATGCCAAGCTTCTCTACATGCAAGCCGAGAGCGCGCCAGTGCACCGTCAGCGACACCAGCCCACAAACCACGCGCTGCCCTCGCCGTTTGTAGACATGATCGCCAGCACCCCAGCACCCCGCCAGACAACCTCGTTCGCCGCCGCGCGGACCATGCATGGTGTGCGCCATTAAAATCCCCTTCAGACCCGCCCAGAGCGTCGCGGCATTCCGACCATCTCGCACCACCCCATGCCTCGCCACCATGCCGTTGAGCGTCGCTAGGGATCATAGCACCGCCCCTATCGTCGCCCATGTCAGTAGAACTCTGTGCCGCCGACACTGACGAGCTCCACCCGCGCCATTCGGTCCCCTTCAGCCACTATAAAAGGAGGCCTCCCCCGCTTGTTTTCTTCACACCAGTTCACTCCCCACCTCTCACTGATCACACCGACTCACTCTCGAAGCAAGGCGAGCACCAGGTGGCCGTAATTTCACCGGAGTTCTCCACTGTAGAGGAGGAGAGGCGCCGTCGATTGGAGCCGCCCCTCGAGAAGCTGCTGGTACCAGGAGAATCACCATCATCGACTTCGTCGTTCGCCCCCATCGCTGACCATCTCCTAAGCCCCGGTGAGCCTCCCACGACCCCCACCGGCTGCGCTAGGGTTTTGTCTCGCCGGCGCTGCCCGACATGGACGATGAACCAGAGCCGTTCGATTAGAGTTAGATCCTACGATCCTAATCGCCCCATACCGCTTCGCCCCTCATTGTCTCACTAACGAGTGGGGTCATTCACATAACCAGCCCGCGCGCGCACTGTGCGTAGTGGGTCGGCCCAGTTAAACCTCCCGCGTGACCCAACAATTCAAATTTAGTTTTATTCATTTAGTTCTAAACTTAGTTCTATACCTAGATTCAAAAATCAACCCAGCTCGATTCACTAAAACAAAATGCATGAAACCAATTTTGTTAGAAAGGTACTGAAATGCTTAATCCAAGCCCGTTGGATTCAAACCATTTAGATTTGTAGATCACCTATGGTAAAAATAACAAGGCAGAAACTTTTCTGCATTCAAACATTTTTCAAAATTCAACCATAAGGGCGTTTGAGTTGATTCCAACTCTCAAAAATCACATTTAATCATACCTTTCAGAATATATAAAAATATATAGGTTTACTTACAGAAATAATGATCAAGTAATAAAAGAATGCCACACAGGCATTTCTAGTCACTTTAATTAAATAAATAAAAAGGTTAAACCTTATTAAATTGGGACACCACTTTAAATCACATTCCCATGTGCTGAAATATGTGGTGATGACATGTGTCAACATGATCCCATGTTTTAGTTGGAGAATATTAAATCTTAAGTAGTTTTTCAATGAGTAGAAATTACTTTTCTAAAATAAAATAAATGAGACAAGTGCTTTAATCTTGTAATGTTAGTGATGATGATAGATCATCTAGTGTGAACCTTTGTGTGATGATTAGAAATAGTTAAATATTGTTTGGTGATTGTGTACCTCGTATTTATTTATAGACGCTAGTACCGACCAAGGATACGAGGAGGAAGGAGGATACTACGAGGAAGAAGCCGAGGATAACTTCAACCACTGCTCTGCACAAGGCAAGCTTATACTAACATCTTAGCAAGCCAATACTTGCAAGCTACTCATTAAGCAAGCTAACACTTGCAGCTTAGCAAGCTACTACTTGCTTGTTACTATGCCAACTATATGCCTTAAGCATATGTGATTATACCCACTTGACACACCATCCTAGTTTTACTTGCAAGCTTAGTATTTTATTTTCTTTATTAAAAGCATTCTATCAAAAGTTTAATTAGTGACTTATAGATTCTAGAAAGATAATCAAAGGTAGAATAAAGAGCATAAAACTTGGCCTAAGTTGGATAATCTTTATGTCCTCCTGAGGCATGAGATTTTACTTAGATAATATACACTTGTTTACTACCCCCTCATTAGTATTTACCCCCACTTGTAGATGCTAGTTCTAAGCATAAAACTTGATCAACTTTAGATGGGAATACTTGGTGAAAATGGTTATGAAAACCTTAGAATGATGAGTCATTCTACTGAAATGTTTTGACCTATGTTTCCAAACACCAAATGATTTTGATGATGAAAATGTTAAGGCATGAGCCTTAGCCCTTCACAAAACTGATGGTTGTCTAGATGCGATACCATTCCAATTTTACCGTATAACCACAGTACCTGAAATTTGGGTAGGGCTTGACTGGAAATTTATATACCTTAGTATGGGTTCCCTTGCGGCCAAGGTCTGAGCTGAGGCTAACTTGTGAAGATTGTCCACCTGTGCAGTACCCAAGATGACAGTTGGTCATGGTTGGGAGCCCAAACTCACGGGAGAGGTGCCTATACTAGGGCGTGTAATTGAAATGTTAGGATTGATTATCAGCATACTGAGTATGGTAAATTTAGGATTGTTCCTGACGGATGTATCAAATGTTGTGGTGAAAGTGTACAATCTCTACAGAGTGTCAAACTATTCGAATAGCCGCGTCCGCGGTTATGGACAGTTGGAGTGGCCATACTGTTCCGTCATCAGATGTTTTCAAAATGACTCATGAAATGATTTGTGACTTTGACTTGAACACAACAGTGTTGTGACATGAAATTCAAGTTCCCACTTAGGTGTTATAAAACTTTCAACTAGCTTTCTTTGCTTCGGAACTTAGTAGAGGTAAATATGGCTTTTTCAAAACATCCCTAGAGCTTAGTATATCCTATTCAAAACCACTTCACTTGTTAGTATTAGTTTGCGAGTACTTAACAAGTACTCATGGCTTTGTCCCTAGCTATTCCCATGTCCAGACTATGAAGAGGAGTATCAGGAAGAAGGACAGCAGGAAGGTTACGACAACTAGGATCATCTCCCATCGTCAGCATTGCCTGTGACTATGAAGATGGAGATTCGCCCACGCTATCGTTATTATTACGTTATTCCGCTGCTTGAATTGTATTAAGAACTGGATCCTGAGATCCTTATTTGTGTAAGATCTTATGTATGGTTTGTAATTGATGATGTACTGTGATATCCAATCTGTTATGTCTCGCAAAAATGGTAATCCCGGGATTGCGATGTATGGCATAACAAGCATCTGTGATTAAAAATACGGGTGTTGACACTGCAGCGGCTTCTGCTTCTTCCATGTCGGAATCTTCCTTGGGCTCCTTTCCTTTCTCGGAATTTTTCTTTCCTTTTTTTCGCTTGGCTCTGTACCCAGTGGATTCGTCTTTCTTGATGTCATCATTGAAACGACACTCGGCATTTGTGTGGGTAGATCCTCCGTTACTATCTAAGTGGTAGACACAGGGATTGTTGGGAATGTCGGCCCAGGTATAGGTTCTTACAGGTTGCTGGTCTCCTCTGCCCTGGATTCGGGAAGTTCCTCGGCCTCTACCCTGGCCGCCTCCGCGCCCTCCTCGTCCTCTGGATCCGAACGTTGCGTTGACAACTGCGTTTTTCGGAGCCGGCTTTTCGTCCGAGGTGTTCTTGTGCTTCTGAGTTTGTTTTGGCTGTTTGGCCGCATTGGGATTGGCTAGAATATTTAGCAGCCCTTTCGAATCATCGTCGACATCAGCATATTTGCTTGCCGTCTCTATAATTTCTCCCAAATCTGTGACGTGGTCACGCTTCAGCCTGTGATGTAAAAGTCCGACTGGAAGTCCTGCAATAAAAGCTTCTATGGCAGTTTGCTCGTTTACTCCTTCACAGGAGTTCTTCGTGTTGATCCAGCATCCGAGGTAATCCCGAAAGGTTTCTCTGGGACTTTGGGTGCAATGCTGCAAGTCTCCGACTATGCAGGGCCACCTGTATGTTCCCTCAAAGTTTGAAAAGAATGCACTTTGTATATCATACCAGTTATGAATTGAATTCTCTGGCAGTTCATTGAGCCATGATCGAGCCGTCTTCCTCATCATGAGTGGGAGATATCGGACTGCAACCAGGCTGTTTCCTCCTTTGGCGATGCAGCAAGCCTGAAAAAAATCTTGGAGCCAAGTATCTGGCCGAGCTGTACCTTCATAGGGATGAATATGTTTGGCGATACCAAAGTCAACCGGAAATCTGGTTTGACATATGCATGGTCCGAAGCACTTGGGTACCACGTACACATCTTCTTCCTCGTACTGCCGCGCTTCTATGTTTGATTCGATACGATGGCGAGCGTCGTTTGGCGAGAGAGATCTGTGCCTTGGAGGCTCACGGATTCTGCGCGGTGGAGTCAGATTTCTGCTTCTCCTCTCACCATTGCCTCCTCCGCCCCCGCGGCTCCCATGGCTACGACGTTATCCTTCATGGTCGCTGCTGGAAGGCGATGGTGGCCCTGGTGGATTATTTCTGGCTGGGTTTCTTGGTGGTGGCGGTGGAGCCTCATTATGCTGACTCTGATGCATGTTTCTTTGGGCACCGTCCCTACTTGATTTAGGATGATCCAGGTCATCTCTTCGTCCAGCGTTGCCAGCCGGTCGGCTTGGTGGTGGCATCCTTAGCCGATCTTGCTCCTCTCGCTGGCGGCGTGTTTCTGGGTCTTCTCTATGGCGGTTGTTTTGCCGATGATGGTCCTGATGAGGAACCATTGCCCTAATGGCATCTTTGGACGCAACCGGAATAACTCTTGCCCAGTCACGTGCTGGCCTGCGAGAGTGGTCGTTTGATCCAGTTCTTGAATTCTCTTCTTCTCCACGGGGACGATAACATTGAGTCGTATCCCTACGAAGCCTTACGTCGGCGCTTTGGTAAGCACCAGTGTGGCAAAACTTGGACTTTGAGGCCAGCTTGCCACTAAATGACGCGGCCGTCTTCTGCTGCGTTAATCCTTTGTCCAGCAACACGACGCACTGTTGGACCTGCTATGGAGACGAATTGTTGGCGAGGATGGATCGAGCTACAGCAACGTTTTCCAATGGCATGTTGTAGACTCGGATCTTCTCTCCATCTTTTCCGTCGAATAGATCTTTGTGGATATCCGGATTCTTGTTAGCAATAAACGGACCTCCCCTTGTCTTGTTTGGATGTCGCTTGAAATCTGACTAATATCTAGCAGGATCACTGTCTAACTGCTGCCTCATCTCAACGAGGTGCGTGGCCTCTTCAAGTAGAAACAAACGGTGCTTTTCCAGGTCCTCAACCCTTTTCTCCAGCGCCTCCGGAGTAAGATCCGAAGCTGTTGGGATTGGAATCGTGAGAGCATCTCCGTAAATTTCACGTGCACCCTTGGTGACAACGTGTCCATCCACAAGAAGGTCGAAGGGGTGGTATTAATCGGATCTCCGTCCTGATTCTCCATCTCGATCTCTTCATCAACTTTTTCTTTGTTGGTTTCCTCGACGTCTGGCTCTACTGGTGTTGGATTCTTGTTCTTCTTATTCTTCTTCTTCTTCTTCTTCTTATTCTTCTTCTTCTTCTTCTTCTTCTTCGACCACCCAGTAGCCTTAACCTACGTACCAGTGGCAAAGACGGCTTTCGGTCTGGTACTGGGGGATAAATTTCGGTCGGTACTTCCCGTCATGGTTGGCTTGTGGACCTCGGAAGAATCTCCGGTGATAGGGCAAAGGTGTCCGATCTTTCGATGAGATGGTGATAGTCGATTTGGTGGAGTTCGGGCTTGACGATCCGACTACACTTGCGAGCACGAGTGCCAATGCAATCGCTAGGCCAATCTTCTGGAGGTTACCGATCCTGCGGAAACACGATCAGCCTCACCAGCGAGGGTCTTAATTCCTACCTGAAATCGAGAACAAGTAAGAACTAATATTGCAATCAAGATATTGCAGATTAAGATGAAAGCTTTATTGAAAGGTGGGATCCTGTATAGGTGCGAAGTACAAGAGGCCTCTATGACGCTCGAGCCTTGGCGATGTTGCTATGATGGCTAACTTAATGTCTAAACAAAATCTGAGTCTATGGTGACGGCTAAGGCGAGTATTTAAGGAGGAAAAGGTAGGGTTTCGGCCAGCCATAGAAGTGGTGGCCGAATCCAACCCTAGAAGTCCATTTCTCCTCAAATACGGACACTAAAAAGTGGCTATTTAAAATCCTGCGAAAATTACATGGGCCTGGCCCAAAATAAAGGTGTCACGGCACCATATTAAGCTATGGACGAATTTGTGAAGTATTAATCTTGAATATTTCGTCCAAGCCTTTTTTCTTCAGTATGGTGGCCTCAAAGTTCTGAAATCTTCATCCGTGGCCTTCTCTTGGATCATCACATGCTTGCTGCCATCTCCATGCATGACCATGCTACAATGCTTGTCCCTCTCATCCATGCTTGGTCCATCATTCCTAAGAGTAAGAAATACATCTGATTTATGCAGCATCATATTCTCATGTATGTGAGGAATAGTTCCAAGAAACGAAAGTACCTGATAGTTAAGTTGTTTAGCACGAGATCGAGTGATATGTCCTTGTATGTGTGTAGCTGTAGGTACAACGGTTGTATCAATAGATGGGATGTCCACATCATCCGGTGTCCATATCATCCTGCAAGGTGTAGCTTTCATCCATGCTATCATATGGACTAGGAGGAGTTTCCGGCTCACCTTGCGTTGGCTTGGAGACATGTTCTTGTTCATACTCCTCCATCTCTTTGTCGAAGTCTCGAAGTTCCTGCGATGTGATTGACTCCTGAGGGGAGTCAGGTGAGTCGGTGTTTTCTTCGATTGCGTCTAGAACCGAATCGACACCAGCCCCAGCATCGACAGAGTCGGATCCAGTGCTTATGTGGTACACGAAACAATGTTTCTTCTTGTTCATGTTCTTGAGGTATTTGTATAACTTGGTTTCCGCTTTGACGTCAGCAGAGCTGGATCCGTAGCGAATGTACTCCTCATCTGTGTATCCAATCTCGCTAGAGAGATCGGATCTGGATTCTTCTTCCACCTCTTCTTCCACCTCTTCTTCCACTACAGGAGTGGGCTGGGTGGGTTTGATTTTCTCCAGGACACTAAACTCTTCTGCCTCTGCGGACAGAGTAGATCCAGATTTTTCTTCCGCCATGGTCATCACCTCAAGGGTGGGTTGGGCGGGTTCAGCGAAACCGAGATAGATATCGATCTC
The DNA here is from genome assembly GCA_023614405.1 of Avena insularis. Taxonomy (NCBI): domain Eukaryota; kingdom Viridiplantae; phylum Streptophyta; class Magnoliopsida; order Poales; family Poaceae; genus Avena; species Avena insularis. Next base: position 272,882,063 of record CM042697.1, read on the forward strand.
GCTGATGTACATGATCGTGTAGGTCTTCACGGGTTTCGAAGCTGGAATCCAAGTCGCATCGAGAAGGATGAGAGGTACATCACTGGCGTAGACCACGCGACCCATGGCGATTGTTTCGCCGATTCCTGCACGCGCAGATTCCGCCTGGAACAATGCTCCAAAGGTCACCTGCCCCATGGTGGGCCCCAACTATCGTCGGATTGTCGAAAAATACGCCATAGGGGGTCCTAGTGGCGTTGGAAGGATGGGGTGTGAGACGTAGGATGTTCCAGGAGCGGTGAACACAAGTTTACCCAGGTTCAGATATGACTGTGGTGATTGGATCATACTCCTGCTAGCAACCCAGTAATATATCGGCGTAAGCCGGATGTTACAGCAGATTAGAAGAGAGGTTCGCCCGTGCGAGTTGGTTGTGGTTATTTCTATGATTGTTGTGCCCTAAAGGCTCCCATGGGGCGGTTTATATAGTCACCAGGGCCTAGGGTTACAGGAGAGACCTATACGTCTACGTTTACAGAGTCGGTAACTATGTACAACTTGGACTACAAGTAATATTACATGCCTAAGTCGGTAACTCTTCTGGGCCTTGTCGTAGCCGGAACTGGCTCCTCCTCTTTCTCTGACTGGGCCGCCCGTGAAGCAAAGCTCTAACCCGTTGGTGGGCCATCCTAGTCATCGAATCCTGTGGGTATACCCGGAAAGTATATCCCCAACAGATTTGGTCCTAGTCGCAATCGAAGAAAACACCGACTTACTTGGCTCCCCTCAGGAGTTAATAACATCGTAGGAACTTCGAGACTTCGACAAAGAGATGGAGGAGTATGAATAAGAACACGTCTCCAAGCCAACGCAAGGTGAGCCGGAAAATTCTCCTAGTCCATATGATAGCATGGATGAAAGCTACACCTCGCAGGATGATATGGATACCGGAGATTCCTCCGAGGTCCACAAGCCAACCATGACAGAAAGTACCGACGGAAGTTTGACTTCTAATTCAATAGACCCCCAAAGGAATGAGAATAAGGAGACAGATTAGATCGATGGCTTGGATCGACCGATACCTCTTTGTGCATGGGGGCATGATCGGGATTCAAAATATTAGACCACGTATGTACTTCTCGCCAAAGCCCGTACGGGCACGGAGCATGTTAGTACGCGAGTATTCTGCGCATGTGACGTGGAAACGTAATTGTCCAACTCAGATACAACACTTTCACGTGTCCACTGACATGGAAACACTGTGTACGTGGTTTAGGTGAGTTCATTTCGACCCTTCGGCGGGTTACCCTCGCGCACCCTCCCTCTAATATGCACAGGGGAAATTCTACCATTTGGGATGTCTACAACTTTTCTGAGTGGGGGTCTATGGAATCACACCTCCGGAAGTTTATCCCCCGATACCGGACCGAAAGCTATCTTTTCCACTGGTACACACGTTAAGGCTACTGGGCGGTCAAAGAAGAAGAACAACAACAAAAATCTAACACCGGTAGAGCCGGACGTCGAGGAAACCAACGAAGAAAAAGTTGATAAACAGAACGAGATGTAGAATCAGGACGGAGATCCGATTAATACCACCCTGATCGACCCTCCTGTGGATGGACACGTCGTCACCAAGGGTGCACGTGAAATTTATAGAGATGCTCTTACGATTCCAATCCCAACGGCTTCGGATCTTAGACCGGAGGCACAGGAGAAAAGGACTGAGAACCTGGAAAAACACCGTCTATTTCTGCTCGAAGAGGCCACGCGCATCGTCGAGATGAGACAATAGTTAGACAGTGATCCTGCCAAATATCAGTCAGATTTCAAGCAACATCCAAAGAAAACAAGGGGAGGTCTGTTTCTTGCTAACAATAACCAGGATATCCACAAAGATCTATTCGACAGAAAGGATGGAGCGAAGATCCGAGTCTACAACACGCCGTTGGAAAACGCTGCTGTAGCTCAAGCTATCCTCGCCAACAATCCGTCTCCACAGCAGGTGCAGAAGTGCGTGGTGTTGCTGGATAAAGGATTAAAGCAGTAGAAAACGGCCGCATCATTTAGTGGAAAACTGGCCTAAGTTCAAGTTTTCCCACACCGGCGCTGACCAAAGCGCTGACGTAAGGCTTCGCAGGGATACGAATCAATGTTATCGTCCCCGTGGAAAAGAAGAGAATTCAAGAACCGGATCAAACGGCCACTCCTGCTGAACGGCATGTGACTAGGCAAGAGTTATTCCGGCTGCGTCCGAAGATGCCATCAGGGCAATTGTTCCTCATTAGGACCATCATCGGCAAAACAACCGCTATAGAGAAGACCCGAAAACACGCCGCCAACGAGAGGATCAAGATCGGCTAAGGATGCCACCACCGATCCGTCCTGCTGGCAATGCCGGACAAAGAGATGATTCGGATCGCCCTGAATCAAGTAGGGACAGTGCCCGAATAAACAGGCATCAGAGTCAGCATAATGAGGCTCCACTGCTACCACCACGCAACCCAGCCGGAAAAATCCACCAGGGCCGCCATCGCCCCTAGCAGTGACCATGAAGGATCTAGACGTAGCCATGGAAGCCACAGGGGTGGAGGCGGCAATGGTGAAAGGAGAAGCAGAAATATGACTCCACCGTGCAGGAGTTGTTAGCCTCCAAGGCGCAGATCTCTCTCGCCAAACTACGCTCGCCATCATATTGAACCAAACATAGAAGTGCGGCGATACGAGGAAGAAGACGTGTATGTGGGACCCAAGTGCTTTGGACCACGCATACGTCAGACCAAATTTCTGGTTGACTTTGGTATTGCCAAACACATTGAGCCCTATGATTGTGCAGCTCGTTTAGAGACCAGGCTCCAGGATTTCTTCCAGGCCTGCTGCATCGCCAAAGGAGGAAATAGCCTGGTTGCAGTCCGATATCTCTCACTCATGCTGAGGAAGACGACTCGATCATGGCTCAATGAACTACCAGAGAATTCAGGTCACAACTGGTATGATATGCAGAGTGCATTCTTTTCAAACTTTTAGGGAACATACAGGAGGCCCTGCACAGTCGGAGACTTGTAGCGTTGCACACAAAGACCCGGAGAAACCTGCCGGTACCTCGGACGATGGTGGATGGACACGAAAAACTCCTACGAAGGAGTAAACGAGCAAACTGCGATAGAAGCTTTTATTGTAGGACTCCCAGTCAGAGTTTTGCGTCACGGACTGAAGCGTGACCATGTCATAGAGTTGGGATAAATGATAGAAACCGCAAGCAAATATGCTGATTTCGATGATGATTCAGAAGGGCTGCTAAATATTCTGGCCAATCCCAATGCGGCCAAATAGCCAAAACAAGCTTAGAAGCGCAAGAACACCTCGAACAAAAAGCCGGCTCCAGACAATGCAGCTGTCAATGCAACGTTTGGATCTGGAGGGCGTGAGGTGGCCGGGGTAGAGGCCGTGGAACTTCCCGAATCCAGGGCAGAGGAGATCAGCAACCCGGAAGAACCTATACCTGGTCCGACATAGCCAATAATCCCTGTGTCCACCACTTGGATAGTAACGGAGGATCTACCCACACAAATGCCAAGTGTCGTTTCAATGATGACATCAAGAAAGACGAATCCGCTGGCTACAGGGTCAAGCGACGAAAAGGGAAGAAAAATTCCGAAAAAGGAAAGGATCTCAAGGAAGATTCCGACATGGAAGAAGCAAAAACCGCTGCAGAGCCCAGGTCGGATGGAAAGAAGACTTTTCTGACTAAGAAATACACATACGTCTGCTTCCTTGGATCCCAACCTTCTAAAGACAAGAAGGCGATTCTCCGTGAGCTCAATGCCACGGTTTCGGTTGTTCCACAGTTTCTGGACTGGTCGGAGGTAACCATCACCTTTGATCGCTCAGATCACCCGAGGAAAACGCATAGTCGGGGAAAGTTCCCTCTGGTCGTCAATACTCTAATTGATGGCTATGAGTTTTCTAAAACACTCATGGACGATGGACGCAACATTAACATCCTCTACATCGAGACGCTCCATCACATGAAGCTACACGAGAGCCAGTTGAGTTATAGCAGTATAACTTTCCATGGCATTGTACCAGGGAGACAGGCGGATTCTCTGGGTGAGATTACTCTAGACGTGACATTCGGAACCCGAGACAATTATCGGACCGAGCCACTCTCGTTTGAGGTAGTACCGTTCAAAATTTCTTACCACTCCATCTTCGGACAACTGTCTTACTAGGCGTTCATGGCTCGGACCTGTTACATCTACAACATGATTAAACTTCCAAGTCCAAAGGGTGTAATTACCGTACGGGGAAATCTAAGGAAGGCGCAAGAGTGTGATGAAGGATCTTCTGCCTTTGCAGAAGCCGTGCTACACGCCCAGGAGTACCAGGAGATCAAGAAGACCATCAATCCATCCGAGATGCCCGCTACGAAGAATGAGGTGCTGAAGCCAAGTTTGCAGTTCAAGGCGTCGGAAGATACGAAGAAAACGTCCCTGAAGGAAGATGATCCCTCCAATACGACGAACATAGGGGTAGGCTTAGGCCACGCATAGGAAAGCGCGCTTCCTCAAAGCTAATAGTGATATATGTGCATGGCAGCCTTCTGACATGACCGGAGTAGCTAGGGAACTTGCCGAGCACTCTCTTAATGTGTACCCTGACGCTAAACCCGTCAAACAGTCCTTACGATGGTTTGGTGATGAAAATCGCAAAGCAATAGCCAAGGAATTAGCCCGACTAGAATTAGCGGATTTTATATCAGAGGTCATCCATACATATTGGGTGGCAAATAATGTACTTGTCCCTAAAAAGGACACCATTGATTTAAGGATGTGTGTTGATTATACCGATTTGAACAAGGCATGCCCAAAAGATCCATTTCCTTTGCCTCAAATCGATCAAGTTATCGACTCAACGGCAGGATCGGAACTACTCTATTTTCTCGACGCATATTCCGGATATCACCAAATATCGATGAAAAAGTCGGATCAAATAAAGACGTCTTTCGTCACTCTCTTTGGAACCTTCTGCTACAAAACTATGCCTTTGGCTTAAAGAACGTAGGAGCAACATATCAATGTACTATGCAACATTGTCTCAACAACCAAATCAGACGCAACATCCACACATATATGTAGACGGCATAGCAGTTATGTACAAAAAGAAGAAAACTTTAATTTCCGACTTGGATGAAACATTTGCTAGTCTACGAAAATTCAGTATGATGCTAAATCTGAAGAAGTGTTTCTTTGGAATTCCAGTCGGAAAATTGTTAGGTTTCATCGTCTCTGAGCGAGGCATAGAGGTGAAATGTGACAAAATCAAGGCTATACTAAATATTACCAGGCCAACTCGCCTGAAGGACGTGCAACGTCTCACTGGTTGCATTGCGGAAGTGAGTCGGTTCATCAGCCGGCTCGGCGAAAGAGCCGCACCTTTGTACAAACTCTTGAAGAAAACCAATAAATTTGTCTGGACCCAGGAAGCCGAAACTGTCCTGCAAAGTTTGAAAGATCTCCTTTCAAACCCACCAGTTCTCGTAGCGCCAGAACCTTAGGAACCTATGTTACTCTACATTGCAGAGACCAACAAGCTCATAAGCGTGGTAACAGTAGTCGAGCGCGAGGAAGAAGGCCACGAGCATAAGATGCAGCGGCCAACTTATTACCTGAGTGAGATCCTGATAGAATCAAAACAACGGTACCCACATCATCGAAAGCTAGACTATGGAGTGTTCTTCGCATCCAGAAAGTTACGCTACTATTTTCAAGAGCACAAGATATAATCAATAACCGCGACGCCACAGCATGTGTCGCAAAGTGGGGAATAGAGCTTGCAGCTTTCGACATTGAGTACAAACCACGTACAACAATCAAGTCCCAAATACTTGCCAACTTCGTTGTTGATTGGACAGAGACGGCAGAAAACACAAGTCCTCTAGACTCGGAATTTTGGGCCCTTCACTTTGAAGGATCAAAAGCACGAGGAGGCTCGGGGGCTGGCGTGGTTCTCAAATTACCCCAAGGAGATAAGCTGTTCTATGTGTTGCAAATACACTTCACGGCAACCAATAATATTGCCGAGTATGAAGCACTGCTGCATGGAATACGCATGGCCAAAAACATTGGCATATCAAGACTCATGTGTTACGGAGACTCGGATTTAGTTGCTCAGCAAGTATCCGATATCTGCAACGCAAACAAGCACATGGCAGCATACAAAGCTGTTGTAGATGACCTATCTAAATCGTTCGAGGGTTTTGAGGTTCAACACATCCCTTGAGAAGAAAATGAGGAAGCAGACGCTCTATCAAGGATAGGCTCTGCACGGAAACAAGTACCGGATGGCGCTTTCTTAGAGCATTTAAGGGTCCCCTCCATAGTTGGAGTTGATGAGGAGTATCCGACGAAATCCGACTCACCTTTAATAGCAGTTCTGGCTGTAATTCCCAGCTGGATAAAACCCTATCTAGATTTCCTAATAGACGGAAAATTACCCGAAGACGAAGTCTTGAGCCGGCAGATTGTCCAAGGAGCAAAATCCTACACTATAATAAATGGTGAGCTCTATAAATGGAGTGTTTCTGGCGTGTTTCAGCGATGTATTTCTTCGGAAGAAGGAGTGGAAATCTTAAGGGAAATCCACGAAGGCGAGTGTGGTTATCATGCTGCAGCCAGATCCTTAGTGGCAAAAGCTTTTTAACACGGATTCTTTTGGCTTATAGCTAAGGCAGATGCCGATAAACTGGTCAAAACATGTAGAGGCTGCCAAAAGTACGCCCATCAGGCACATGTTCTGGCTGAACAGCTGCGAACGATCCCTATTACATGGCCGTTCGCGGTCTAGGGGCTTGATATGGTAGGGTCGTTTTGCATGGCAAAATGTGGATTTACTCACCTACTAGTGATGGTGGATAGATTTACAAAGTGGATTGAGGCAAAACCCGTAACAAGTTGCGTTGGAGCCATAGCTAGAAAGTTCGTCAAATACGTAATCTTCCGATTCAGATATCTGCACAGTATAATTACTAACAATGGAGCAATTTTTCCATGGGTGAACTTGCCAAATTCTGCGAAGAACAAGGGATCTGGCTCGATATTGCATCAGTCGCACATCCACAAGCTAATGGACAAGTCGAAAGAACTAATGGCCTTATTTTACAAGGAATCCGGCCTCGCCTCAAGGCACCGCTTCGTCGGGCCGCGGGGGCTTGGGTGGAAGAATTACCGTCTGTAATACGGAGTTTACGTACAACTCATAACAGATCAACCGGCTATACTCCTTTCTTCTTGGTCTATGGTGCAGAAGCAGTTCTTCCAAGCGATCTAATTCATCAGTCTCCATGAGTCAAAGCGTATATCGAATAAGATGCAGAAGTTTCTCGATAAGATGATCTCAACATAATCGAATAAGTATGCGTCGTTGCTGAGCAGAGATCTACAGCCTATCAGCAGAAGTTGCACAAGTATCATAGTCAGCGAGTGCAGAACCGTTCTTTCAGAAAAGGTGATTTGGTTCTCCGACTTATGCAAAAGAGAAAGCACAAACTTTCCCCGATTTTGGAAGGACCTTTTATGAGTAGCAAAGTTCTGCATAATGGGTCATATTATTTAACCGATATAAGACCAGTCAAGGAAAGACCTGATACTCGAAAGAGAAAGAGAGCTGGTGGCAGCACAGATCCGGATGAAATAGACAGTCCATGGAATATTGCATAACTACGTCCCTTCTATTCTTAGTTATATTTCCTTGTAATCATATATGTACATGTTCAAAGTGAAAAAAAGTATTGGTTTCCTCATATGTTATCTTTGAGAAGTTTTTTGCCATCTTATTTCCAAAAGAGCATGTCATATTTTCAAAATTCCAAAATGCTTGAAGGTACTTTATGCTCATGTTCATTCTGGTTATGTTTTTTGAATATCTAAAAAAGTTTTACCTTAGGGTACAAAATTTAATTTATTGTTTATACTTTTGTTTTTTATCTAATTTCTTAGACGCGGGTATTTTCCGAGTAATGAGTTGTTGGTACTGGAATCCGGCTTTATTTCTGAGTTTAAACTGGTTTAGCAATTGCACTTCGTTGCTCAGCAAAGTTTCCGTACTAAAAGTTGGCCGGCCCATGAAAGGGACGAGGCAGAGAGCCAGATAAAATGACGAGTATAGGCATAAAACACAAAGTGCTTTAGAAATTTTCAAGCACATGCATAAGAAATATGTAAGCATAAGTGCTACGATAGTAAAAGCATTAGTTTTTACAAGACCAACACAAATAAAACATTGTTTACATCATTACATTGCCAGAAGTTTAGAATAATGCATAAAAACTGTTTATACTGCAGAGTTAGGCGGTGGTGATGAAGAAAGTGGAGCGCTAGAGTCGACAGTATTGTCGCCCTCGATCTCAGACTGGGAAGCTGCAATGCTGCCTTTGGATCTTGGGGCGAGGGAGGCACGGCGACGGATCCGAAGAACGACATCGTATAATTGGTCATCTCTGCCACACGACAAGCATAACCTGCGCAGGACTCTTGGATGGCCTTGATGTCATGTGGGTTACCCTCATCATCCTCCTTGGCAATACCTTTGGTGACATGCTAGATTTCCATCTCGCTGTGGTGGCTCATCACCTTGGTAAGAGCAGTCTGAGTAGCCGTCCGAGCGTAGGAGATCTTCCAGTCCTTGATAAGCTTCGGAATCTCCTTGACCTTGTCCCTCACCTCGCGCACTGACATTGCATGCAAGTCGGAAAGCTTGATGGACTCGCCAGCCTCTTCAAAAGTTCGGCGGAAGTCGTACAACATATCTCCGACGATCTTGATGCGCTCGAGGTGAGGTTCGGAGGTAAGGGAATCAGAAAGATTCAGGGGGGCTGGAAAAGAACCAAAAATTCAAAATTCGACTGAAAAAGAAGTCGAAAAATCAACAAAAAGAAAAAGTCGGAAGTCATACCTAGCACAAAGTGATTCCATTGAGCATGCTCCTTGCGGAGGCTGTTCAGTTCACTAGCTGTGGCCTGGGAAAGATCCCTGTGAATATCGAAGTCCTTCTTGAGATCATCTAGTTATTTATCTCAGAGGGCTATTAGCTTCTCGAGCCTCACGGTCTCATGGTTGCTTGACTCCCGGACAACAGCTATGAATTTCTCCGATTCTAAAGTTAGTTTCTCAAGCTTGTCCTAGAGCTCAACATTCTCCATTTCTAAGACCTTGAAGTTCTCGGATTGCTCCACCACCTTGCTGGACTGGCACAACAGTTCTGCAAAGGAAAAATATCAGTCGGAGAAAACAAGTTTGACTATGACAAAAGTTAACTAACAAAGAGGAAGTCAGAAAAATTTACCTTCCGCTTCATCTTTTCAATTTTCAACTTCGAATTCTCAAGATGCAAGGCTTTGATCTCTTTACGTTTATTGCAAATGTTCTTAAGCAATTCCTGGTTGGAAGATGCAATTTTCTTTAAGTTTCGAGACGGAATACAGTCAGACGGCTACTAAGACTCGGGCTGCAAATTTAACAAAGTAAAATTATAGCACGAGCCTTGGGGGCTACACTACATTGTTTTTTTGCAACCTAAAAGCATCAACTCGGATCCAATGATGTTTATCTAGCTTTATGCTTGGGGGCTAGAGGATATGATAATAAATGCAAATAAGAATCGGAAACTTACAATGTGTTCCAGGTGTAACTTTTCAAATCTGAGCTTGGTGCTGTGAAACACCTTCTCGGTAAGGGAGAGGGAAGGCACATTCGTCGCTAGGAGTTCGCCAGACTCGACATTAGCATCGCGGACCAAAAGTTGGTCCAGGAGGCTGACCAGCTTGATATCATCCTGCTCCTGGCTTGCTGCCTCTAGGGTCAAGGTTTGCTTCTCAAGGCTGGATTGAGCCAGCCTGAGGATTTCTTCCTTCTCTTTCCTCTTTAGGCCAGAGACAGCGGAGCCGACCACTTTATCCAATGTTCCTGTAGATGTTACCATGGGATCATTATGCTTGATGTGTTCACCCTTGTTAGTTGCCTGATCATCAATGGTGACCAGGGCTTGCGAGATGTTGCCAGCATCAGGAGAGGCAGAAGCTTTCTGTGCTGATGGAGTACTGGATGGAGTTGGTGGCGACATGGCAGGGGAAACAACAAGCTTTTGCTGACGCATCTTCTTGCCCGGCTTGCTGTCCGGCTTGGTCTTACTCTTCAAAGATGATTTAGCTCTAGAACATGAAAATCCAAATATCAGGTGTGCTCTAGAAAGAAAGAAAGCTATAAAGTAGTAAAAATAAAAGATAGGGTGCTTACTTTTTAACTACTGGCAGCACTTGGCTACCAACAGGGATAACAACTTCCTTCGCCTTATGGTTCTTAGAGGCGGGGGCGGCAACTTCTTGCACCTCATCATCCTCCGTCGCCTCCGGATTGTCTGAAGGATAGCCCTTTGGTGGAGCTAGCTCATACTCGGAGAGTTTATCGAGCTAACAAAGTCAAAAGGCATCGATGAAAATAGAGTCGGAGAAAGAACGGAAAAGAACGACGAAATGCAAAAAGCAGAGCCAAAATATTTACCGGAGTCAGAGGATGGTTGGACGTATACATCTTCATGGAGGCTTCTGGAACCTTTCGTTTCACTCTCTCCTTGATCAAATATTGCATAAGGGTCCTGTAGTCCTTCGCCGGAATCTGGCTCGAATTGACCCACATCTTGTCCTTCTTGTCGTTGGTGATCTAGTACATGAGGCGATCTCCATGGTGCTGCAGAGGCTGAATCCGGCGCTCCAACCAGCAGTGGATCAAGTCGAATCCACGGAGGCCCTCATGTTTCATCATAAACTCAATCTGCCTCTTGGCAAGGATCAAGATATCCGATAGCTCCAGCGCCTCCGCGTCCCATGAATTCTGGTGGGGAGCGGCACCGTCGGTTAACGCCGGAAGACCTTCCGCCTTTCCACGAGATGGAATATCCTTGTGATAAAAGAAGGTTCCGGCCTAGGGTTTGACGGATTCACTAGCGTTAATACTAGGATAGACTCGGTTTCTCCTAAGGACTAAGCTAAGGGTGCTGGTGATGTAAGGCACACCGGCGCTAATGGATTTCTTTAGAATACCATAGTAGTACGAGAAAAGAGTGAGACTTGGCCTAAATGCCAAGAAACCCCTCGCACAAAGCTGCATGAGTACTAAGCTCGAGCAGAGATTTGGGAGGAAGATTATGAAGTTCACACCGTAGTAGTTCAGGACCTCGACGAGAAAGTCCGACGGTGGAAAGCTTCACCATTTTGCCGTCGCGCGGGGCAAGAACGGTGTTCCCTGAGGCCCTCCGCCATGCACCGACGATGATGAATCCTTCGTCCTCCATGACTTGGAGTTCAGCGTTGTCCATGGCGCTGGGGATCCAGAGGCCCCACATCTTCTTCTCATCTGCCGCCGACAAACTCGCCGCCGCTCCTGAGGTCGAGGAAGACGCCATAGATCTTGGAGGAAAAGGACTGGTGGGGGAGAGAGATTTTTCTCACGTTGTGCAGATGGGAAAGGCTGCGGAGTGCTCGAGGAGTACGGGGAGGCAATGAATGAATCGATGAAGAGATAAATCAGAGAGAAAGGGTTTTCTCCTCTCTTTTATTTGTCTTTGTGTCAAGATTCATCCATTAACACGCGTGATTAGCGCCACGCGTATATGAGAGAGGGATGTAGCTTCCTCGCGACTCTTCCGCCCCCTCGATTTTCGCATAGGCATTAAAACGGTGTTCTGTTCCGTAAGGAGCGGACCCACTAACGGTCGTGCTGATAGGACTCGTGTCAGCGACAGGACCTAGTCTGAAAAGTTGTTGACGAGGTTTGATCTCGTCAATGCCCATTGTTATGGACTTGGGTTTTGGAGAAGATGGGGATGCTGGAGATCGTGGCACGGTTAACAGACAAGCAACTAGGGGACACGAGATTTACCCAGGTTCAGGCCCCCGGAGGGAAAACCCTACTCCTGCTTGTCTGCTCTTTTATTACGGTGGAACCGAAGATTACAAGGTGCGCAGATTCGATCTAGCGTGGAGGTGTGTATGTCGTGTGTAATCGTCGTCCTCCTCGTTGGACCCTCCTAGCCTTTATATATGAGGAGGCTAGGTCTCGGGTGCCAATACGATTAGGTTACAAGTTGTATTCAAACTCTAGTCTTGCTCTCCAAGGATCCGAAGGCGTCATGGGCCTGGGCCACCCGAAAATCTTCATGGGCGGTATATCTGCCGTGGGCCTTCCTTGGCTGGACCAGGTATGTGAAGTTACATACCCGTAGGGTATAACCATGTCAAGAGTTCTCGAGTGTTCGTCAATCGTAGATTCGGCCGAGGACTCTTCAATCCTTCGGTGCAGCTCTTTTCAAGAGAATGTGTAGGGATTGTTGATGCGCAGTTCGACTCTCCCGACGGATCAGGTCGCTTAATCGCCTTAGGACAAAACAACACGATCTTCTTCAGGTTCGAGTCCCTCAACTCGAAACTGGAACATATGCTGGCGTAATTCAACTCAGGCCGCGGAGGACTTACAGGAGTGAAATTCCAGTGATTTTAATTGGTGTACCCAACGCGTCCGTCGGGATTTTTCATCACGCCTGTTGGCATGGATTTATACTAGCAGCGATGCATGCGTTGCTGTGCCATCGATGATATCTGTAGGTCTTATCTTTGCGTCGCAGACGCAGCATTCGAATGTTTATCACCGCGGAGGTGTTTCGGGTGGCCAAGGAGGTCGCTGCTCACTTAGCGTTAATTAGGGCAGAGTTGCCGAAAAAAGTTTGTATGCTGATCCGAAGGATCGCAGTCGAAGAGTTCATAGGGTGCGCGACCAGCGCTCCCTATGGGAGTAGCCCCCAAGTGTCTGTTCGAGTCGTAGACTCAAACGGAGACTTTTAGTTCAAACATTGTTTCAATCATTAAGTCCGAAGGACTCGAAAATTTTCGGATACGTGAATCCATCCTCCCTATGGGAGTAGCCCCCGGGTCCGTAGTGGAGTCGTAGACTCGACGTAGGACTCGAAGATCTTGTGTGTGCGCAACCGGCGCTCCAGTTTGGAGTAGCTCCTGAGTGTTTGGTGGAGTCGTAGACTCGGGCAGAGACTCGAGTCTGGTATCGTACAGTTGTAGTAGGAAATCTCGTGGGCGTACCGCTGACCCGGAAGTACATCGGGTGCGCGACCAGCGCTCCTGATAGGAGTAGCCCCCAAGTATTTAGTCGAATCGTAGATTCGAGTGAGTACTTTTAGCTGTGGAGCCGAAGTGGTGCTAGTATAGCTTTTGATGACGTCAGTGCTGACGATCGATGACCTCAAGCGTCTGCTATGCCAGAGGTGACTTGACTAGACGAAGCGTGGGTCGCATGTGCGAATCTTGCTCCGAGGGAAGAAAAGGAGCGCATTGCTGTTCGAGTCAATTGCTTGACTCAACAGGACATGGAAGCCGGCGGCTTCTTCTGGATGGATCGTGATCGCGCCATAGTTCTGGCGACGGTGCAGGATCGTGTCTACCAGGTTTCGCGGGTGCTCCGCCAGGTGCAGACATCGCTGTCCTCAGTGCTGCACGTCATGTTTCCGTTGGATGGCGTGCCAACAACCCTTGCAGGTCTTCTGGCGAAGTTTCGGAGTGCCAGCAATGTCAAGGAGCTGGTGCGACAGCAGCTCGTCGCAGGGGTGAAGGCTGCCTTGTCTCTTGTGAGGGTGCATCGCCCTGATGTAGATTTGGCTGCTGTGGCGACTGGGCCACCTCCTCGACCAGATGGTGGCGAGTGGAATATGCGTCCGCATTACGCTGTAAGGCAAAGATGTCAACAGATTGTAGATTTGTTTGAGCAGCGTGCTCAGGTTATTCTTCAGAATAGGTAGTACCTGAAAATAAACAGATAGATGTAAAATTTGTATATTGCGGCTGGGCGTGTATGTGCCCTTTGTTGTAAAGGTTCGCTTGTTAGCGAGCACGCAGTGCTTTGATTTAGTACGTGTCCTTTTCGTTAGCCTGACGTGGTCAGCTACTCAGGTGTACACGTGTTGTCCTCAGTCGATGAAATCGTGAGGTGGGGGGAGCCCCCGAGTGCTTTGATGTAGTACGTGCCCTTTTCGTTTGCCTGACGTGGTCAGCTACTCAGGTGTACACGTTTTGTCCTCAGTCGATGAAATCGTGAGGTGGGGGGAGCCCCCGAGTGCGTTTGTAGCATGTAATAAAGTTGCAGAAAAATAGTCAACCGAAGGTTGGGGGCGAGACACTTAGCTTTATTTGTAGCGTAATGGAGGAGGTACATGGTTCGGCTGAGTAGCCTTGGCTGTAAGCCTTATTGAGAGTAAAAAAAGGGGGTACATTGCTATGGGTAGAATCGTCGCAGGTGTGAGATGTTCCATGGGTTGGAGTATGCGACTCCAAACTCCACATGCTTGAGGCGATAGGCGCCACCTGGGATGACCTCGGTGATGGCATAGGGTCCTTCCCATGGCGACTCGAGTTTATTCGGTCGCTTTTGCTTAAGTCGCAAGACGAGGTCTCCTTCGACGAAGGACCTTGGGCGCAGCCGGCGGCTGTGGTAGTTGCGGAGGCTTTGCTGATACACCGCTGATCTAGCTGCTGCTATATCTCGTGCTTCGTCGAGTGTGTCGACGGCATCTTCGAGTGCAGCCGTGGATTCGGCTTCGCTGTAAGCGACGACTCGTGGAGCCTGGTGGCGTACTTCGGCTGGTAGCATGGCCTCAGCTCCGTGCACCATGAAGAACGGTGTGTAACCGGTGGAGCTGTTTGGCGTAGTCCGTAAGCTCCACAGGACAAACGGTAGCTCTTTCGTCCAGTTGCCAGCTTTGTGCTCGAGTGAGCTCATGAGGCGTTTCTTGATGCCAGTGCCGATTAGACCGTTGGCCTTCTCCACTTGCCCGTTTGTTTGCAGGTGTGCCACTGAGGCATACGTGATATTGATCCCGAGGCCTTCACAGAAGTCCTGGAATTCTTCGGAGATGAAGTTCGATCCGTTGTCGGTGATGATGCTGTGCGGTACGCCAAATCTGTAGACAATGGATTCGAAGAATTTGACGGCGGTTTTGCCCTTCTGGTTGGTGACTGGCATGGCTTCGATCCACTTGGTGAATTTGTCGACTGCGACCAGGAGGAAGACGTGTCCTCCCTTCGAGGATTTTGGCAGTTTGCCGATCATGTCGAGACCCCATTGGGCAAAAGGCCAGGCTATGGGTATGGGTTGAAGTTCGGACCCAGGTGCGTGCGGTTTGTCAGCGAACCGTTGGCACCCGTTGCATCTTCGGACGATGTCCTCTGCGTCGCTCATGGCCGTTGGCCAGTAGAATCCTGCTCGCAGAGCTTTGGCGACAAGGGAGCGGCTGCCTGCGTGGTGGCCGCAGATGCCCTCGTGGATATCTTGGAGTATGGCCTTGCCGTCGTCGATGGTGACGCACCGTTGTAGTATGCCCGTAATGCTGCGTTTGTACAGCTCGCCGTTGATGATGGTGAAGGCTTTTGACCGACGAGATACACGCCGGGCATCTGTCGGGCTGTCTGGCAATTCTCCGTTTATCAGGAACTGGAGGTATGGATGTGTCCAAGTTTCTTCGACTGTCATGACCTGCATCAGGTTGACCATGGCAACTTCGGTATCCAGTTTTTCGGGTCCTTCGTGACCTTCGGGTAGCGTAGCCCCCGAGTGTTCTGCTTCTTCGGGTGATCCCTTGGGGAATTTCCGCTTGATGGATGGCACACAGATCTGTTCGAGGAACACACCTGGTGGTACCTTTGCACAAGTGGAGCCGATGTTGGCGAATCTATCGGCCTCCTCATTGCTCTCTCTTCCAACGTGCCGAAGCTCGCAGCCGTCGAATTCTCCTTCGAAAAGGCGTATAGCAGCGATGCACGCGATCATGTTTTCGGCGTAGCGCCGTCAGACTCATTCATCGTCAGACGACAAGGTTGAGTCACCAGATGACCAGCGCGTTGCGCCGCATATTTTTGCCATCTTCATGCCATGGATGAGGGCTTCGTATTCGGCCTTGTTGTTGGAGGCTCTGAATTTCATCCGAAGGACGTACTTCATCTTGTCACCCTGCGGGGAGGTCAGTATGACTCCTGCCCCTACTCCGGCTTCGCATTTGGAGCCGTCAAAATGCATTGTCCAGGACTGCGACATGTCTGGGGTGTCAGGCAGCTGCAGCTCCATCTAGTGCACCAGAAAGTCCGGAAGAACTTGAGATTTGATTGCGTGTCGCTTCTCGTAGATGATGTCCAGGGGTGATAGTTCAATGCCCCACAGGGCCACGCCATTCTGTGGCCTTCCGGGTTATTCAGGATGCTGTTTAGGGTGCCTCGCTGGCGACCATCACCTAATGCTCCTCGGAAGTAGTGGCTCATGCCGAGCCATCATGAACACGCCAGAGGCAGCTTCAGTAGCGGGTACCGCTGTTTTGTTGGAGTGAGAACCTCGCTGAGGTAGTAAATTGGGCGTTGTACCCCGTGGGTCTTGCCTTCTTCGGGTCGTTCGACCATGAGTACTGTGCTGACCACCTGGTGTGTGGCTGCTATGTACAGCAACAGGGGCTCGCGCTCTTTTGGCGTGACCAAAACTGGCGAGGTGGAGAGGAGCCGTTTGAGGCTTTCAACGCGCTGTTGGCTTCGTGTCCACTTGAACTTGTTCCGCGCAGGCTGGTAAAATGGTAGGGCCTTCTCGCCATGCGGCCGATGAACTCGCTTAGTGCCGCTACTCGCCCTGCGAGCTGCTGAACGCCCTTGAGGTTTTTCGGCTTCTCCATTGTCATGATAGCTTTGATTTTCTTCGGGTTCGCTTCTATCCCTCGTTGAGAGATGAAGTACCCAAGCAGCTGACCCGAGGGGACGCCGAAGGCACACTTTTCCGGATTGAGCTTGATCCTGTAGCGATCAAGGTTGTCGAACGTCTCGCGGAGATCGTCGATAAGTGTTCTTGCCTCCTTGGTTTTTATGACTATGTCATCGACATAGACTTGGACATTGCGACCGATCTGGTCCTTGAGGCAGGCCTGCATGCATCGCTGGTACGTGGCACCCGCGTTCTTTAGCCCGAAGGGCATTGTGTTGTAGCAGTATACTCCGAACGGTCTGATGAACGCCGTTTTCTCTTGATCTTCGACCTTGAGTCGAATCTGGTTATAGCCTGAGTAGGCATCGAGGAAGGAGAGTTTCTCACAACCTGCAGTCGAATCGATGATCTGGTCGATCCGAGGAAGAGGGAAGTGGTCTTTAGGGCAGTGTTTATTTAGTGACGTGAAGTCCACGCACATCCGCAGGATGTCCGTGTCCTTCTTCGGGACCATCACCGTGTTTGCCAGCCACTCGCTTTCCTTGATTTCCCGGATGAAGTCTGCTGCGAGTAATCTGTTGATCTCCTTGCCGATAGCTTCGGCTCGTGGTTCCGACAGTCTTCGGATGGACTGCTTGACTGGCTTGGTGTCTGGGAAGACATTGAGTGCGTCTTTCGCGAATTCCTTGGGAACTCTGGCATGTCCGCGGGACACCAGCGAAGATTTCCAGCGCCACGGAGGAATTGACGAGCGCGCTTCCTATGCGGTGCTGAGGTCGTTGGCGATCAGCGCCGTTTGAGGCATCTGTTGGATGGACCTGCACTTTTTGGTGTTGATGGTGGAGTCGAAAGACATGTCAAAGTGCTGCTTGGTGACTGGGGTAGCCCATTATCGTCACCGCTGAGCCTTACAAGCTCGTCTTGCATGCCGAAAAGACCGGAGATTTTGTTGAAATCCCTGTCGCATTGGTCCGATCGGGTGAAGCTCCCGTGGACTGTGATGACGCCCCTTGGTCCTGGCATCTTGAGTAGTAGGTATGCGTAGTGTGGGACGGCCAGGAACCTTGCGAATGCTACACGTCCCAGGATGGCGTGGTATTGCGACGGCCAGTCCACCACTTCGAATTCTAGGCGCTCCAGCCGAAAGTTGTCCGGCTTCCCGAAGATGACGTCGAGCCCTATTTTGCCCAGGGGGAAGATGCCCTTCCCTGGGACAATGCCGTGGAACGTTGTGTCTGATTGTTCCAGGCTGCATTGCGGGATCCGCATAGCTGCTAGAGTGCTTGCGAATATTAGGTTGATGCCGCTGCCGCCATCCATGAAGACGCGACTCATCTCGAAGCCTCCGATCTGCGCCTCCAGCACCAGGGCAGCATGACCTGGGCGAGGGATCTGGCAAGGGTGATCCGCGCGAGTGAATGTGATGCAGGACTCCGATCCGCTGAGGTACTCAGGGATTGCAGGCGGAGTTGCCACGGCCATGTTGATTTGTCGGGTGATTTTCTTCTGCACCCTGTTGGTTGGGCGTCCCTTCTGGATCATATTTAGTGCTCCCTTTGGTGGGGGGTATGCGACCCCGGCGTTGTTTTGCGCTGGTGCGACTGGTTGATGTGGGCCTCCAATAGGCGGCGGTGGAGGAGCTCCGTGTGCTATTTCACCTGGTGCAGGTGCGTTTCCGAACGCAGGAATTGGAGCTTGTTGCCTCATCTGCATCATGCCTTCGCTGAGTTTCTGGAACTCGCGGCAGTCCTTGAGCATGTGGCTAGCTTTCTTTTTGCCATCTTGTTTGTCGATGTAGAAGTGGATGGTGCATGGACCCGAAAGTTTGTCGAATGTTGAGGGTCCGTTGTCGCGGTCGTGGCGTTGCCACGACTGCGTTGATCGTCCGTTGTCGCGGAAGTTTCCGCTGCGGTATCCTCCGTTGTTGCGGCTGTTGTCGTTACGGCGGTCGGCGTAGCCGGCTGCGACCATGTCGGGTCCATCGCGGTCCTCGTGAGCGGCGATCTCCTCTTCTTGCGGCGTTCGCGTCTTGCCGTAGTCGTCCTCTTCATCGATTCGCCGCTGGATGCAATCTTCGCCGTCTGCCCAACTGTTGGCGATTTCCATGAGCTGGTCGAGTGTCTTGGGCTTTACACGTCCAAGTTTCTCCTTGAAGTCTGGGCATTTGACGTCGTCCCTGAAGGCGTCGATGGCCCTCTCTTCGGAGATGTGTGCTGCGGAGTTCTTGGTTGTAGACCAGCGTAGTATGTACGAGCGAATAGATTCACCCGTTCTCTGAATGCAGGCTCGCAACTCTTTGATTGAGGCAGGCCTCTTGCTGGTGCCTTTGAAGTTTCGGATGAAGCTATAAGCGAGCTCCTCCCAGCTTCGGATGGATCCTGATGATAGGCTGCTAATCCGGACCACCGCCTTTGCATTTGAAGGCATTGCATGGCGGTTTCTTTGTTGCCTCCGTGAAGCTTAACGGATGACAGATGGTCACTGAGCCAGGACTTTGGATCTTGCATGCCGTTGAATTTCGAAGTATCCGAAGGAAGCTTGAAGTTGCGTGGCATCTGTGTTCGCCTGACGGATCTACTGAAGCATCGAGCCCCGCAGAGTTCTCCTTCGTCTTCATCCATCTCAGATTCAGACGAGCATGCGCGTTTGGCGCGTGCTTTGTCGATCTTGCGTTGTGTAAGCTTGTCTTTGGCGTCGTAGTCGTGTTTATGGCGGTGCGAGCTCTTCTTCCTTCGAGGAAGGTCGTGTTCTTCTTCATCTTCGGATGAGGGAGTGGGGCTCCGGTCGCGCCTGGCCGGGGCTTTCTTCTTCGGCTCCGTAGGAGCGTCTTCGTGGAGTGCAGCTCCGATTAGTCCTAGTCCGGTGAGTGCGGACCTATGCATGGCTCTTTTCGGGTCCCCCTCCGGAGGTGGGTGAGCCGCGAGATACGCAGTGGCTGCCATGATCGCAGCTTGTGGCGTCTTCGGGGTGATGTTGCCGTCGGCGTCCATATCCATGAACGATGTGTGGAGGGTTCGGGTCACGTCACGCCGCTCCTTCGGGTCCATGTTTTCCACCCGAGAGTGGTTCTTGTTTCCTTGGTTTCCATTTGTGCTAGAGCCGGGTCCCATGGCGGAGAGCGCAGCTTGTCGTGCACTGGACTCAGAGGCTGCTTTCTTGCGTTTGTCGAGCGTCTCCTGCATCTTGACTTGTTTCTTGTGCTCCTCGATGAGGAGGTAGTGGTATGCCACAGATCACGTGGGGAGTCTAGAGGTAGGACTATTTCGCCTGCGATGGTGCGGCGTGCTTCAGCCCATCCTTCTTTGCTAAGTTGGATGAGGTGGCCCCTGTTTTCGCCGTTTCCACCGTTTTCGCCGTTTCTGTCCTGCGGGTTGGGGTTGGGCGGAGGGTTAGGCGTTTCCTCGTCGGTTTGGATGATTGCGGCGCACAGATAGCGCCTGCAGATTGGTTGGCTGCTGCCGCAGCTTTTGGATTCGGAACCATAGGTTCCTTCATCCGAAGGTGGATCGCACAGATCGGAGTTGCAGCAGCTGCTGCTGTAGAACTCATCTGTTGATGGTGACGTGCGTAGCACGGGGTGTGGAGCCCATGAAGCGGGCCTGATGGACGGCACGGGCATCCGCTCGGGGAGGCGGAGGTGCGGTTGTCCCACAGGCGAAGCTCCCGAACAGAATTTCGAGTCCGTCGCCTATGGGCTCGAAGTCCTTCATGGTATTCGGCGAGTGGGCGGTGAAGTCGAAAGCGCCGAAGAGGAGGTGATTCTCCGTCGCCGCGGAGTTGTAGATCGATCGGGTCGGAACCGTCACGGCCGCACAATCAGCAGCCCCAGTTCTCACAGACGGCACCAATTGACGAGGTTTGATCTCGTCAATGCCCATTGTTATGGACTTGGGTTTTGGAGAAGATGGGGATGCTGGAGATCGTGGCACGGTTAACAGACAAGCAACTAGGGGACACGAGATTTACCCAGGTTCAGGCCCCCGGAGGGAAAACCCTACTCCTGCTTGTCTGCTCTTTTATTATGGCGGAACCGAAGATTACAAGGTGCGCAGATTCGATCTGGCGTGGAGGTGTGTATGTCGTGTGTAATCGTCGTCCTCCTCGTTGGACCCTCCTAGCCTTTATATATGAGGAGGCTAGGTCTCGGGTGCCAATACGATTAGGTTACAAGTTGTATTCAAACTCTAGTCTTGCTCTCCAAGGATCCGAAGGCGTCATGGGCCTGGGCCACCCGAAAATCTTCATGGGACGGCGTATATCTGCCGTGGGCCTTCCTTGGGCTGGACCAGGTATGCTGAAGTTACGTACCCGTAGGGTATAACCATGTCAGTTGTTAGTCCGCACGCCGCTGAAAAATCTGGCTTATGTTTCAAACTGAGCAAGGAGAAGACTAAAGTGAGAACAAAACATATCCGAATCAATTGACTCGGAATCCTACATTACTGAAAGAAGTTTTTGGGAACCCTTCAAGATTCTCAAGATGAAGAAACCATCAAGCTAGACGATTTATCCGACTTTGGATCTTGAAGACTTCCGGGGGTACTGTTGGGGATATACTTTCTGGGTATACCCACAGGACTCGCTGACCAGGGTGGCCCACCAATGGGTTAGAGCTTTGCTTCACGGCCTAGTCAGAGAAAGAGGGGGAGCCAGTTCCGGCTACGACAAGGCCCAGAAGAGTTACCAACTTAGGCATATAGTATTACTTGTTGTCCAAGCTATATCTAGTTACCGACTTTGTAACGTAGCCAGAATAGGTTCTCCTATAACCCTAGGCCCCGGTGACTATATAAACCGGCCCTATGGGAGAATTTAGGACACACAACCAATCGTAACACCACAATCAAATCGCACAGGTGAACCTCTCTTGTAATCCGCTGTAACATCTGGCTTACGCCGATATATTACTGGGTTGCTAGCAGGAGTAGGATCCGATCACCGTAGTCAGATCTGAACCTGGGAGTTTGCGAGTAAGCCAGACTACGGTGATCTAAACCTGGGAGCCTTGGACTGCTGCTCAGACTGCTCTTACCATGGTGATGAGCCACCACAGCGAGATAGAAATCTAGCATGTCACCAAAGGTATTGCCGAGGAGGATGATGAGGATAACCCACAGGACATCAAGTCCATCCAAGAGTCCTGTGCAGGTTATGCTTGTCGTGTGGCGGAGATGACCAATTATATGACGTCGTTATTTGGATCCGTCGTTGTGCCTCCCTTGCCCCAAGAGCTCACCATTTCTCCCAAAGCTCTAACAACGAGTCCTGGTCAAATCTGAATACATGGTTGAATTCACATTTGAAAATAATTCATATTTGATGTTATGAGTTTCCTCAAATTCAACTTATTTTTAAAAATATGATTTATTTAATATAAACATATTCTGAAATTTTTATTGAATAGGAAAATCGTGCTGGACCTTTTCATACTCACGCAAACGTACCCAAAGTCATAGACAGGTGGGGGCGGAGGCTTCACAGGGCCACACACGCGTGCACCAGCGGTGGTGTGACACGTGGGAGATATGGGGGCTGCGGGTTGGACAAAGAAAAACGGAGGAGCCTTTTTGCAAAAGGTGCAGTCATACGTTGAGTTTAACTGACGAAGAATTGTTCGATCGGTGCATTTTGGGCTAGCTGGACCAATCTTTAGATAAATATGACGAGTAAACGGTTGTGAATTTCACAACGCCGCAAGAAGTAAAGTTGGAGAGGCAACAACAGGGAGTACAATTTGGTGTTTGGAGTTTCTTCGAAGAAGGTCTAGAACGAAAGGAAAATGGAGGGGAACAGAGGTCGATCGAGTGAAGGAAAACTGAATCTCACTAATAGCAAAATAGACGATTTCCTTGAACTTCCGAGGTCGAAGGCGAGCAAACGACTGCATTTTTCGCGACGGTGTAAAAAGCAAAATCGAATAGGGGACAAAGGCCTAAAAGTTTCATTTAGGAGTTTTCGTTAGAGAGGGACTGTGGTGGCCGTGATCTGAAGTGGAACAGAGGCGAGAACGGATGTGCACGATCTGCTGATGCTGCTCTGCTGCTTGCGCGCGTCTGCACTACAACGTGTGAGCACTGCGAGCGACAAGGCAGTGTGTGCTAGCACGCGGCGCGCTGGTGCTGCTGGTGTCGCGTCGGTGCATGGGAGAGAAATGAGGCGAGCCAGGGGTAACTGGGAGCTCACCGAGATGGTGTTGGGGAAGAGTAGCTGAGCCAGAGGCGGCCGGTTTTGATGCCAGGATGCAGTACAGCTCACGGCCATGGAGCAGTGGCTTCTGGAGTTCAGGGCGACGTCGACGATGGTCTGAGGCTTACCAGGCGCTCCCGCTGGTGCTGGTCGACAAAGGGGATGCAGGGGAGCCTCATGGACATCTAGGCTCTGCCTTGGCACAACTCTAGCTGCCTCCTCTCGCTATTTGGCCGAAACTAGGGTTTAGGTGGCATGGAGGAAACTTGGGGAGGAAGAAGGTGATGGGGAACAGGAGGATCTGATCTGGGTGCTGGGATGGTGTTGGTGGCGTGCTGGGGTTGTTGCCTTGCTGGGAAAAATAGGAAGAGGGAAAGGGGAGGGCTCACATGGAGGTGGTGGTCTTGAAAAAAGTAGAGATAGAGGGGAAGCTTTCTATTTCTCTTCTTGCTATCCACCGAGAGAGGAGGGGGGCCAAGGAGGTGTGGTGGATCTGGGATTTACCTTCTTGAGGCAAATAAAAGGAGAGAAGGGGTGGATGGAGTGGTGGGGTTGGAGCTTTTACCAAAAAGAAACAAAGAGAGAGAAGGGAGGAACATGCACACAAGCACACGATCATGCCCACGACTTGGGAGGTTTGGGGTTTAGGTGGGAAGTAGTTAGCTTAGATTACAGGAGGATAGATTATTTGCAACAAATAAGAAGATATTAGCTCAAAGGTTGATTTGGTTTTTAAAATAGTACACGACCATAGATGAAAATGGAGTTTGGATAAGATGCTTTATTATTGCATGTGGCATTTTTGTGAAAACAAAAATGTAGGAAACATGCATAAGGGAAACATGGCCATTAAAGAACTTGAAGAGATCAAGAATTGGAGGGGAACAATCTTATGGCATAGTTCGATTGGTTTGAGTTTTCCCCAAATGGCCATGTGTATGTGAAAATGAATCCATACTAAAATATATATGGGCTAGAATTTAATACCAAAATAAAATACAATTTCCCACATACAAATGTATGGTAGAGTTGTGGATAGATATCAAAAGAAGGTGGCCAAAGGAATATGTAGGGCATGAACTAAAACCTAAGAACAAATGGTTGTGCCACCTACATATATATGGTGAAGGAGGATATGATCACATGGAAGTTGAGATAGACAAGTTAGTAGGTGTAAGAGAGAATAAGAGATATGCCCTCAACTCAAATTGGGCATTTAACACATATCAAGATGCAAATACATTATATCAGGAAGCAAATATTAGATAATGGGAATACAAATTCATATGAGGGAAGAACCAAATAAAAGGATCTTTTAATATGATGCTCAAATGCAAGGTGGCATGGTGACATGAGCATGATATAATGGTGATGCAATGTAATTATGATATGTAGGAAGTAGCAATGTAGAATAGGCAAGTAGCATTACAATTGTTAGACAATTGAGATGCTACAACTCTCCCCCACTAAACAAGAATCTCGCCCCGAGATTTCTAGAAAATAAATCTTCACGATCCCATGTGGCTCCTTCAAGGGGATGGTGTGGCGACTGCGCCATGCCAAACTTATCGAGAGAACACTCCGACGAACAAAGGACAAAGGTAAAGGTCTCAACAGATAAAGCCACCTCTAACTTTGACAAAAGGAGATAAAAGATGCATTCTAATTCATTTCAATGTACTAGAGCAAATAGAATGAGTAGTCAGCAAGGGGGCCAAGCCATAACGCACCCAAACTATTACTCCGCACGTTCAGTAGAAAAGCGTACAACCCATTCTTAGATTTAAACTGAAGATCTTGACAACCGACGTTCGGAAACAAAGTACTGATGCAGGCTCTTTATCGGATCTAATGTAGATGATTTCATCACATTGGGAAACTCCGGGAGATACAAAGAATTTTTTTAGTGAATTTTCGATCCACTGAAAGATACAACAGAGGAAAATTCCTCAGATAGCATGAAGACCAGATGTCAAAGCACCGTTACAAGAGGTTGGTAGCAAAACCCTAAAGGTACGACGGAAACCCAACCACGAGAATTCCTGGACTCGAAGAAAAGATAAGAGAGCAGATTCAAAAAACATCAAGGTCAGAGGAAACTAGTAGAGGGGTAAGGAGTAAAAGCAGACCTAATTAGATCTATCCAATCATTTTTTCCAAAATAGTATTGACACTCTACATCGGCCGTTAGCTAGGTTATCCTACAGGCTGGACCAGTGGGGTATCGTAACTGCTGAGCTCTGATACCACTCTGTAACATCCCCGGATCGGCCCTATGCAAGTCTTAGTGATTCCCGCCAAACCCGCATAGAAACGGTTCAAAGGCGACCACCAGGCACTTTTGTGCGGGTGGAAAATGAAGTGATAGAATTACACATTAGTCCACGATGGAACCCACAGAATAGATATATACAACAATGACTCCATGAGTCAAGAATACAGATATATAGTACAAAGATCCAAATCATCTTGAAAACGATACAGCGTCCGAGTACGGACAAGATGCAAATGGGGCTAAGAGCCCTGAAGAATAACCAATGGTGTCCATAACCCTGCCCAGGCCAAGCCGGAAAGGTAGCCCTGCTAACGACGTCGATCACAAAACCTGCTTAAACAAAAGGGGTGCCGACAAAGGGCAAAGGAAAAAAGAGCGATCAGTACTGAGGCCAGTACATGGTGAGTCTTAGAATTCGGTGGTCCTCGCCTACATAGGTATGGTGGATTGACGCGGCAGCGCAACATGCACTAAACAACCTATAGAGACTCGATACAACTGTCGGCTATCAGAGAGGGATAAGAAAGACCTATTCGGATCCAACCTGATACTAACACCAAACATACCCATCCTGGCATTTCCCCCTCAAGACCAAACGAGGAAGTCAGACCGAGGAACTCACACAGTTGACAGCTTCATTCATTCTATTATAGTTGCAACAATTACTAGTCAGATATAGATGGCATGAGTCATACTGATATTATACACAGTGGACAGTTTTAGTTAACCATTCCGTTGTAATTGCAATACTTACTAGTCAGATACATATAGCATGAGGCATCCCAAAACCAGTAGTTGTTGATACTTTTATTTAGCCATTCCGTTGTAGTGAAGCTGATTACTAGTCATTACAAAGTCAAATTTATAGCACTACTTTAGTTATAGTTGTCTATGATCGAGATACTGTGCTCCAGGTCGTCCATAACCGCGGACACGGCTTTCAGAAAGTTTTACTCTGCAGGGGCACAAATAGCAACACACGCACGATCAACCTTAGAAAAAACCAAATGAAAACCGAACAAGGCATCACGACAAAGAAATCGCAAGATTCATATAATATTTCAGGGGGCCACCCCGCTAAGCTAGCCTCTACTAAGTTGGCCGTCTCCGGGACGGACCGAGGGGTTTGCGACAATGGTTGTAAATGATTGGGAACCCGAAAGTGTGACTGGGCTTGTCGATACCGCGTAAACATTCAACATTTGTTCCAAAACAGTATAGACGCTCCACGCGCAATAGTAAATAAAGTAGTAAAGCATGGCAAAATTATGGCATAAGTACAAGATAGTAATAAATCCTCGAACTACTTTGTGGCCCCAAGAAATAAGATATGACTCAAGCTCATTCTAAGGGGATTCATGGTCCCACATGCGGATAGTGCGAATATTCAAAGAATAGGTATCAAGTACTCAGGGTCCTACGGGACATAAGTGGACGGTTAAAAACCAAATAACATCTATTGCCCACCCGTGCCTCTACATTATTTACCTACTTTCGATTTTAGTTATTAAACGATAATTAAAGCCATGATCATCTTCAACATCAAGCATGAGGCATTTCTCCAACAATTGTGGAACATCGACGGTGCGAAGCAACACCTACGCAAGAAAGTACGAATCGCAAGGCCAACTAACTATCAAACAACAGGTAATAGGAGGTGTCCATGGCAATATAGGGGCTACAAGGAATTATAAAGGGACACGGAATCTATAGCATCGCAACACGTGTAGCAATAAACCAATAGGAGGAAGTAAAGACTATAAATGTAAAATAGGTAGAAGGGGGAGAATGCTCGCCTCAAAATATTGTTGAAGGTTCATATTCGAAGAACTTGTTGAAGCTCACAACATCTCATCGTCCTATCCGAGAAGAAGCAAAACACTAAAAGGAACAAGCGATACAACAATTACAACTAACGCGAAAGAATCGCCATGATCATGATATGATGCATGGCATGGCAAGTTAATGATGCAAACTATGTCAAAAAGGTATTAGGGGCATAGCACATTGATGATATAACATTCGTGAGGCATTATTAATAAGAAACAATTAGTTCCCAATTTTATTTATCATGTTTTCCTTGCATAAACAATACTGATTATGAAACTGCTCTTAATTCATGATGCAAATGATAACACGGGGGAGATCTGAGGACTACGTGTTAGACAAAGAAAAATGGAGGAGCCTTTTTGCAAAAGGTGCAGTCACACGTTGAGTTTAACTGACGAAGAATCGTTCGATCGGTGCATTTTGGGCTAGCTGGACCAATCTTTAGATGAATATGACGAGTAAACAGTTGTGAATTTCGCAACGCCGCAAGAAGTAAAGTTGGAGAGGCAACAACAAGGAGTAGAATTGGTGTTTGGAGTTTCTCTGGAGAAGGTCTAGAACGACAAGAAAACAGAGGGAACAGAGGCCGATCGAGTGAAGGAAAACTGAATTCACTAACAGCAAACACGATTTCCTTGAACTTTCGAGGTCGAAGGCGAGAAAACGACTGCATATTTCACGACGGTGTAAAAATCAAAATCGAATAGGGACAAAGGCCTACAAGTTTCATTTAGGAGTTTTCGCCGGAGAGGGACTGTGGTGGCCGGGATCTGATGTGGAACAGAGGCGAGAAAGGATCTGGCGATCTGTTTGCTCTGCTTTGCTGCTTGTGTCAGACTGCGCGAATCTGTGGCCATGAAGCGACAGCGCAATGGCGTTAGCTTTCAGTGTCGCGTCGGTGCATGGAAGAGAAAGGGGCGAGCCAGGGGGTAACTAGGAGCTCACCGAGATGGGGTTGGGGAAGAGTAGCTGGTCCGGAGGCGGTCGGTGGCGATGCCAGGATACAGAACAACTCGCTTCTGGAGTTCAGGGCGACAACGATGGTGGTCTGAGGCTTCCTAGGTTCTCTCGCTGGTGTTGGTCGACGAAGGGGATGCAGGGGAGCCTCCTGGACATCTGGGCTCTGCCTTGGCACAGCTCTAGCCGCCTCCTCTCGCTGTTTTGCCGAAGCAAGGGTTTAGGTGGCATGGAGGAAAATTGGGAAGGAAGAAGGTGATGGGGAACAGGAGGATCCGATCTGGGCGCTGGGATGGTGTTGGTGGCATGCTAGGGTTGTTGCCTTGCTGGGAAAAACAGTAAGATAAAAAGGGGAGGGCACACATGGAGGTGGTGGTCTTGCAAAAAGTAGAGATAGAGGGGAACCTTTCTATCTCTCTTCTTGCTATCCACCGAGAGAGAGGAGGGGGACCAAGGAGGTGTGGTGGAGCTGGGCTTTACCTTCTTGAGGAAAAGAAAAAAGAGAGAAGGGGTGGATGGAGTGGTGGGGTTGGAGCTTTTACCGAAAAGAAGCAAAGAGAGAGAAGGGAGTAACATCCACACAAGCACACAATCATGCCCACGACTTGGGAGGTTTGGGGTTTAGATGGGAAGTAGTTCGCTTAGATTAGAGGAGGATAGATGATTTGCAACAAATAAGAAGATATTAGTTCAAAGGTTGATTTGGTTTTTAAAACAATACAAGACCACAAAGGAAAAGGGAGTTTGGATAAGATTCTCTATTATTGCATGTGGCATTTTTGTGAAAACAAAAATGTAGGAAACATGCATAAGGGAAACATGGCCATAAAAGAACTTGTAGAGACCAATAATTGGAGGAGAACAATCTTATGGCATAGTTCGATTGGTTTGAGTTTTCCCCAAAAGGCCATGTGTATGTGAAAAAGAATCCATACTAAAAATATATATGGGCTAGAATTTAATACCAAAATAAAATACAATTTCCCTAATACAAATGTATGGTAGAGCTGTGGATAGATATCAAAAGAAGGTGGCCAAAGGAATATGTAGGGCATGAATTAAAACCTAAGAACAAATGGCTGTGCCACCTACATATATATGGTGAAGGGGGATATGATCACATGGAAGTTGAGATAGACAAGTTAGTAGGTGGAAGAGAGAATAAGAGATATTCCCTCAACTCAAATTGGGCATTTAACACATATCAAGATGCAATTACAATATATCAAGGAGCAAATATTAGATAATGGTAATACAAATTCATATGAGGGAAGAACCAAACAAAAGGGTGTTTTAATATGATGCTCAAATGCAAGGTGGCATGGTGACATAAGCATGATATAATAGTGATGCAATGTAATTATGATATGTAGGAAGTATTAATGTAGAATAGGCAAGTAGCATTACAATTTTTAGACAATTGGGATGGTCCAGGAGGCTAGGTCTCAGGTACCAACACGAGTTGGTTACAAGTTGTATTCAAACTCTAGTCTTGAGCTTTCCTTGTCTTGCGCGCTTGGGAGTCCGTGTCCATATGGGATTCATAGAAGACGAAACGTCATAGGCGTCATGGACCCTGGCAGGTCATCGAGTGGGACTTCCATCGGGCTGGACCAGGTGGGCTAACATTGGGTACCCGTAGGGCATATCCATGTCACGGACGATTGGCTTACAAGCACCCACTGAACGGGTAATGGACACTGGCGCCTCCTCCTACTTCGCTTCTAACCCCGGTATGCTCACATTCGTGTCTCCCTACCTTGTCTCCTCGTGTTGTTGTTGTTGTTCGTAACGGCTCCACTCTTCCGTTCATCGCTACCGGACATGCACATTTTCCTATTTCCACCTCCGAGCGTCCCCTTCATCTTCTTAATGTTTTAGTTGCTCCTAACATAGTTAAAAATATTTTGTCGTTTTGTCAGTTTACCATTGATAATCGTGTTTCCGTCGAATTTGACTCTCTTGGTTTTTCTATGAAGGACCTTCAAACCAGGAACGCGATTCTTAGATGTAATATCCTCAGAGCTCTCTATCCTGTCCGCACCTCCTCCACTAGTTTCCCACATGCCTTCCTCGTCATCGATCCGGCTCTATGGCACCGGCGGCTTGGACACCCTGGACGACCCGTCATGGAGTCTTTAGCTCGATGTTCAATTATTCCTAGGAATAAGAATAAATATAGTTTGTGTCATGCTTGTCAATTAGGTTGTCATGTTCGTATTCCTTTTTCTTCTACCAATCGTGTAACACATTCTCATTTTCAAATTATTCAATATGATTTGTGGATATCACCAGTTGAGAGTATTTCTCTCTTTAAGTATTATCTTGTTTGCCTCGATGATTTCACTTTGTATGCATGGGTTTATCCTCTACGTGCTAAGTTAGAAGTTTTCTAGCACTTACCGTCCCTTGTCGCCTTAGACCGTACTCAGTTCCGTACAAATTTGCAAGCTATTCAGTGTCACAATGGTCATGCGTTCGATAATTCCATCCTCCACTTTTTTGCCCAATGCCATGGAATAGCACTCCGCTTTTCATGTCCATATACCTCGCAACAGAACGGTAAAGCCGAGAGGATTATTCGAACCCTCGATGACATTACTCGCACGCTTCTAATTCAAGCAAGTATGATGTGATGGCTGCCTCAGTTGATGAGGAGCCTGTTGGGAACCCCAGGAACAAGGTGTGAAGAAGCACAACAGCAAGTCTTCCCTCAGTAAGAAACCAAGGTTATCAAACCAGTAGGAGGAAGGAAATGTCACACAGGTGTTGCAAGCTACGCGGAGACCTGCACAACACAAACTCAAGACTTTGCCCCAACGAATCAGTGAGGTTGTCAAGCTCACCAGTTTGCTGTAACAAAGGATTAAACGTATGGTGTGGAAGGTAATAGTTTGCAGCAAGTAAACAAGTAACAGTGGAAGATGTATCAATGGTAAAGATTTGACCGGGGTCCATAGTTCACTAGAGGTGCTCTCTTTAAATAAACAACATGGCATGAAGGGTAAAAAAATTACAGCGGGGCAATTGACAGGAACTGAGCAAGGCATAACAATGCAATTACTAGCCAGAAAGATCTTATGAGGTTGATTGGGCAATACAACAATATACATAGACTGTCATCCAACTGCATCTATGACTAGAAGTCCACCTTCAGGTTATCATAGGAACCCCCTCCAGTATTAAGTTGCAAGCAACAGACAACTGCTTTAAGCAAAGTGTGTAAGGTAAACAGTTCACATATTCCATGAACAAGAGACCGTTGTTTTCTCCCTAGTAGCAACACCACATCTACAACCGAAGAGATTATTGTCACTTCCCTTGGAAACTAGAGGCATGAACCCACTACCGAGCATAAATACCCCCTCTTGGAGTCACTAGAAACTACTTGGCCAAGATATCCACTAGCAACGGAGTGCATGCAAGATCACAAACAACACAGACATGATAGAATCATAAAGATAAAACCATTAATCAAACCAACATAATAATCTAAATATCCATCGGATCCCCGCAAACACAACATGCATGCTTACAAATAGATTAGATCTTGATCATGAACGGAGCTCACAAGATCTATACATGAAAGCACAAAGGAGGAGTTACAACCATCTAGCTACTACATGGACCCATAGTCCAAGGTGGAACTACTCACGAATCATACCGGAGAGAAGGCCTCCGGGATGATCTCCCCTCCAGTAGGGTGCCAGGAAGAACTTCAGATCCCCCCCCCGATCTAGGGACGATGGTGGCGGCGGCTACAGACAATTTCGTGGATTTTTGATCGGGTACTCAGGGTTTCTACATCGGGGGCTTCTTATAGGCGAAGGGGCGAGACCGGGATGCAACTAGGGCCGCCAAACCCTAGCCAGGCGCGGGCCCACCTGCCCCCGTGTCTGGGGTGGGTCTGCCCCCCTGGCCGGCCCCTCTGGCTCTCCTCTGGACTTCTTGTTCTCCATGGAAAGTAATTGACTTTGACGTTTGTCCCGTCCAATTCCGAGAATATTTCTTTACGAACTTTTCTGAAACCAAAAATAGCAGAAATGCATCCGCACTGCAACTTGTTAATAGGTTAGTACCAGAAAACATGTAAAAAGCACCTCAAAGTGTAGACAAGCAAAGCAAAGTAGATACAAAACAA
Organism: Avena insularis; assembly: GCA_023614405.1. NCBI lineage: Eukaryota > Viridiplantae > Streptophyta > Magnoliopsida > Poales > Poaceae > Avena > Avena insularis. The sequence continues at coordinate 272,914,221 of CM042697.1, forward strand.
GCATGGAGCATCAAAAATTATAGATACGTTTCCAACGTATCAGCATCCCCAAGCTTAACTCCTTCTCATCCTCGAGTAGGTAAGTGATAAAAAGAATAGTTTTTGAGGTGACATGCACCCTCACAATAAAGATCCAACCATTTGCAAGCATTGAAAGCTGGGATCAAAGAACTCTAAACATGTGCATGAAAGATCGAGTTCTAACAATTAGATATAGTTACTATGCATGCAAAATGACAAGCTACAAACAAAGATCGTGAATAGTATGCATTGAAAAAGTTTGTTTGTTTCACATGCAGAAAGCATAGCATAGTGGCAATCAGTTTGTCCCTCATAGAGTAACAATATAATGCATAGGACACCTAGAAAGTTCACAAGGGTTACTAGAAACAAGTAGCACAAGAGCAAGTAATAACACAATATGCATCAATTAATAATCTTTGGAATAGTGCACACAGAATGACAACTATACTCTCTTAATGGTGCCTAAAGGTAGAAGGTGGAGACTCAAATAATGGTGGAAGAAAGGCCTTTTTGTTAAGGAAGCAGGGATTACAAGTTTCAAAAAGAGCTTCCAAAAATTATGGTACTTATTATCTTTCAGCCCTCATTGCCCCTATCATAAGCATCTTGAAGTGGTTAAGGTTAAAGTGGCAAAGGTGGAGTATATGCTTGACGAAGTATAAGCTGGCAATCTCATGCCCCTTGAATACGAGTGCCACACCTCATGCATACTCAACTTTGGGTCCAGGTAAGTTCTTGTCACTATAAGTATTTGCATATCATTGAGAACCGCTGACGTGGTACTGCTTGCACCTGGTACAGGAGCTTTCCCATAACAAAAATGACAAGGCAAGCAGATAATGAGCGTCTCAGCAATTCTTCTTATGTACCATGGGAATATGGTTTTTTTATCTCTTTCCTTTTTTCTCAATGTGTCTCTTTTTTATAAGTAGAATGCTTCATAGATGTCACTATGGTGATGCTGCAAGTTTCCACCATGATTAGGCATGGCTTAGGCTAGCGGCCCAGGCGTTTCTCTAACACAGGATACAAACTCCATGGACTTACAAGTCCCCTCTTTATTTCACACCGGTGATTTCCATAGACAAAATAACATGATATCAACTGAGTACAACAAGGTACAAGTGCAATGTTGAAAACGTTCCCCATGACAGCATGGTTCTGCTAATTCCAACTTATAAGTGCAAGCATATACAACAAAGTTGTCACAATGGTTCAAGTTTATTAGGGGAAAAGAATAAAGTGTGCCATCAAGTTTGTGAGGGCTTTAATCACTAAGTTTTCACATAACAAAATAGTTTTTAATTGGAAGATAATTGAAAACAAGAATATACTTGGAATGGTGTAACACACCATGCATAGGAGTTTATAGTGACACTGTGGAATAACTTGGTTTCTTGGGATTTTGGAAGCATGAGTAGAACTTACTCATACAAGTGGAGGCTAGCAAAAGACTGAGAGCAACCAACTAAGAGAGCAATAATGGCCAAAATCATGCAGTGCAACAAAGCAAACTAATCAAAGCAAAGAGTGGTACTAAAAGTCAAGGACTAAATGATCATAGAGGCTAATGGTGACTTTTCATAGTCATAACATAGTGTGAGCATGTGCCAAGTCAACCCAAGCAAAACATCAAAGGAGAATACCACAATACTATGCTTTTGCATGCTAAAACAACGCATAATTTCTTCAAGGCACACTAAGCAATCCCAATTGTTTGGAACAAGACATGATACAACAATAATCACTAAGCATAATTCTAAAACAACACCTAGCATGTCATGATAAAGTCTAAGTCACAGTCAATGCAAGCTCCTCTTGCACTTCAAGCAAGAACTTACTACTCCTTTCCAAACACCAAGCAAACTTATTTGCAAAACAACACAGCGAGAACGGGGGGCCAAACTACTTTAGCAAACTAAAAAAACTAAGCAAATCAAACGAAAACTAAGACGCTCCAAGGACGGCACAACTGTGCATGAAACAATAAAAACAAAGTGTCTAGACAGACCTGAGCTTTTTATTGATGAAGAAGGGGATACCTTGGGCATGCCCAAGCTTTGATGCTTGTATCTCTTGGATATTTCTTGGTTTGAAACCATGGTGGCATTCCCAAGCTTGAGCTTTTGTCCATTCTTCATCTCATTGCATCATTTTCTCTCTACACCTGAAATTTTTCCATCATACAAAACTTCACACGATCTTCATTAGCAACATTAGTGTATTCAAAAGATATTAGACCACAGGCAAAGCTTTGGAACAGCAAGTCTTTTCACTAAAAACACAAGCTACTATAGTAACTCCTTCAAAAATCTCAATTTACCCCAAGAGAACTCAAAAAGGAATCAATAAGAAGCAAATGCAAATAATGGCAGAAATCTGCCAAAACAGACCAGCAGGTAAAAACGAATTTTTTTGAACATCTTTTGTTGCTCAAATCAAAAAGTGTTAAACTAACGAAAGTTAGCTAACATACTGGGGGATTTATTTGTACATTTTTAGCTCAATCCGAGTTAGAGAGCCTCCTCACGAATTTTTTTTGTGGAGGACATAAATCTGTTTCGGGACAGCAACTCCCCAAATCTTACTTCCCTCTCATTAGAGGTCATTCTTGGCACAAAAAGCAAACAAAAAGGATAAGGATAGGTCACTAAAGAAGTAATAACTTCCAAGACTCAAGGAAACTCTTGGGTTATCTCCTAACAAGTACTTTTCTTTAACGCCTTTAAGTTAGGCACAAGAAGCAAGAAGAATCAAGTATTTTCAAATGAAGAAGCATTAACATTCATACTTGCAAAATCTTTAACTATGAAAGGTATCTCATCCAAATGGGTTTTGGAGGATCCTTTCTCATCTCTCTTTGGTCTACTACCTTCATCAAAAAGATTTTCAGGGGCAATCCAATCAAAGTTCTTTTCAAAGGCTTCATGCATTCCAATAAGCTTAAAGGGTATGGGTATATTGTATTCCCCTCTAGGCTTAGTTTTATCATAGATACCCACAACATCTACACTTGAACCTAGCATATTGAAACGTTCAAAAACCTTTTTGTCTTCCCTAGCAACATCATGGAATTCTTTTGATAAGGTTTCAAGGATGAATTCCCTTTTTTCAACATTCTTCTCTTCTTTTAGTTTGAGGAACAATAATTGTATAAAGGGGTTAAGGCTAACAAACCTAGCCTCCAACATATGAACTAGAGAAGCTGCAGCAATCTCATAATTAGGAGCAAGTTCAGCTATAGATTTATCCTCAATATCCTCATGCTTGCTAACATAATTAAAGAATTCTTCAATATTATCTTTCCAATTATGGAGCCACTACCTATTGCAAGGTCTTTCAGGGCGAACTTGGGGAACAACATGGTGAGCTAGAGCAAGAACTAATTTTTTTGTGTTTTTGAATAAAGCAAGCAAATCAAACTAGACTAATTTTTTGGGTTTTTTGAAAAGAGGCAAAAAAAACCAAGCAAAAGAAACAAAGCAAACTAAAAAAAAGTAAAGAGAAAGTAAGTGAAGGACTCCCCTAGTGAATACGTCCTTAGCCTCCCTGACAACAGCGCCAGAAAGCTTGATGGTTGGCTCAGTTGATGAGGAGCCTGTTGGGAACCCCAAGAGCAAGGTGTGAAGCAGCACAACGGCAAGTCTTCCCTTAGTAAGAAGCCAAGGTTATCAAACCAGTAGGAGGAAGGAAACATCATACAGGTGTTGCAAGCAACACGGAGACCTGCACAACACAAACTCAAGACTTTGCCCCAACGAATCAGTGAGGTTGTCAAGCTCACCGGTTTGCTGTAACAAAGGATTAAACGTATGGTGTGGAAGGTAATAGTTTGCAGCAAGTAAACAAGTAACAGTGGAAGATGTATCAATGGTAAAGATTGGACCGGGGTCCATAGTTCACTAGAGGTGCTCTCTTTAAATAAACAACATGGCATGAAGGGTAAACAAATTACAGCGGGGCAATTGACAGGAACTGAGCAAGGCATAACAATGCAATTACTAGCCAGAAAGATCCTATGAGGTTGATTGGGAAATACAACAATATACATAGACTGTCATCCAACTGCATCTATGACTAGAAGTCCACCTTCAGGTTATCATCTGAACCCCCTCTAGTATTAAGTTGCAAGCAACAGACAACTGCTTTAAGCAGTGTGTAAGGTAAATAGTCCACATGTTCCATGAACAAGTGACCGTTGTTTTCTCCCTAGTAGAAACAACACATCTACAACCTAAGAGATTGTTGTCACTTCCCTTGGAAACTAGAGGCATGAACCCACTATCGAGCATAAATACCCCCTCTTGGAGTCACTAGCAACTACTTGGCCAAGATAACCACTAGCAACGGAGAGCATGCAAGATCACAAACAATACAGACATGATAGAATAATAAAGATAAAACCATTAATCAAACCAACATAATAATATCAATATCCACCGGATCCTCGCAAACACAACATGCATGATTACAAATAGATTAGATCTTGATCATGAACGGAGCTCGCAAGATCTATACATGAAAGCACAAAGCAGGAAATACAACCATCTAGCTACTACATGGACCCATAGTCCAAGGTGGAACTACTCACGAATCATACCGGAGAGAAGGCCTCTGGGATGATCTCCCCACCAGCAGGGTGTCGGGCAAAACCTCAGATCCCCCCCCCCCAATGTAGGGACGATGGTGGCGGCGGCTACAGACGGTTTCATGGATTTTTGATTGGGTACTCAGGGTTTCTGCATCGGGGGATTCTTATAGGCGAAGGGGCGAGACCGGGATGCAACCAGGGCCGCCAAACCCTAGCCGGCTGGCCCACCTGCCCGCGCGGGTGGGCGCCCCCTAGCCTCCCTCCGGCTCTCCTCTGGACTTCTTGTTCCCCATGGAAAGTAATTGACTTTGACGTTTGTCCCGTCCAATTCCGAGAATATTTCTTTACTAACTTTTCTGAAACTAAAAACAGCAGAAAACAGGCATCTAGTACTGTTGCAACTTGTTAATAGGTTAGTACCAGAAAACATGTAAAAAGCACCTCAAAGTGTAGACAAGCAAAGAAAAGTAGATACAAAACAAGCATGGAGCATCAAAAATTATAGATACGTTTCCAACGTATCATGCTGCCACACTTTCGGACCGAGGCTCTTCATATAGCCATTTTATTGCATAATCGGCTGCCTGATACGCGCAATTTGCATCACCTTTCTATATCATAATTTACCTCTATTCATTGATATTTGTCTTATTATGTGGTATTACTTATGGCTTTTCATCTGTTTATGCATGTTGGATGATTCTTGGAGGATGGACTGCCGGAGTCTAGATTCTGATGGAAAAGAAGGCGTTTCGGTGAAATTTCATGAAGATCAGACAAATACTAGAAAAATATGGAAACATATTATTTTACCAGAATACGAAGGAAGCCAAAAGGAGGAGCGAAGAGGGGCCGCAGGGGGCCCACACCCCCTAGGCACGGGCCCACCTGACCCCGTGCCTAGGGCAGGTGTGGCCCACCTGCCCGGCTTTCGACTCCGCCCCTTCGCCTATATCTTCCCTACGGAACCCTAACCCTAGGGGAGCGACCATACATAGAATTCCGCCACCTCTAGGGGCGGAAAACACCGAGAGAGAAAGATCTCCCAGACAGATAGATTTCTGCCGAGGGAATTCCTTCCCGAAGAGGGAAGATAGTCGCCATAAACACCGTCATCAAGCTAGGCTTCATCGGGATCATCATCATCCACACCATCATCTCCACCAGCAACATCATCACCACTCTGTCCCGCTGTAACAATTCTGTTGGATACTGTTTAGTTCTTAGGGGAAACTTTCCCGGTGTTAATTACTATTGTAGTTGATGCTTGTGAGTGGAACCATTGGATTATTGTTTATGTTCAGATTGTTATCCATTATCATATCATCTTTGATCTTGATACATATGATGTCTTGTGAGTAGTTCGTTGTGTTCTTGAGGACATGGGAGAAGTCATGTTGTTAGTAGTGAATCTATGATGAGTTATTATTCAATGGTTTAGTATGTAAGTTGTGGTGCTATTCTTCTAGTGGTGTCATGTGAACGTCGACTACATGATACTTCACTCTTTATGGGCCTAGGGGAATGCATTGTGTATTTGGCTACTAATTGTTGGGTTGCCAGAGTGATAGAAACCTAAACCCCCATTAGGACACATTTGCACAAGGGAGCGTAGGATCTCAAAGTTTAAGGCTATGGTTAGAATTATATCTTAATTACTTTCCTGTAGTTACGGATGTTTGCAGGGGGTTTAATCACAAGTATGTATTAGTCCAAGTAAGGTCGGTATGTTAGCACAGGTTCACCCACACAACACTTACAACACCAGAGAAGAGTACTCAGCTATTTGAAGCGAAAGCACTTGACATAATTCCCATGTATCCTCGAGAACGTTTGGTCCTTATAAGTATTTCCACCAGCTTGTCCTTTGCTAAGAAAGGATTGGGCCACTTGCTCCATTTGTTTGTTGTATTTATTACTTGCTTTGTTTTGTTGCCTTATCAGAAAACCACTAAAAATCCGTTTGCTAAGTATTCACAGGGATTTCCTGCTCCACACCACTGTTCAGCACCTTCTTCTCCTCGATGGGATCGACACTCCTATTTATCAAAAGTACTGCGATACACCCCCTATACTTGTGGGTCATCAAGACTATTTTCTGGCGCTGTTGCCGGGGAGTGAAGCGTTATTGAAGAGTGGAACTGGTAAAGGAAACTTCTACTGTGAGTATTTCTTTTGTTACTTTGTTTCCAATATGGATAACCCACTTGGTTTTCTATTTGGCAAAACTAGTACCACTGCTAGGGTAGTAGATGAACCACCACATGTTGAGATAGATCCTTTTAAGATACCTACAAGTATTGTTAATCGTGTTATGGATAATTGATACGTTGGAAACGTATCTGTAATTTTTGATGCTCCATGCTTGTTTAGTATCTACTTTTCTTTACTTGTCCACACTTTGAGGTGCTTTTTACATGTTTTCTGGTACTAACCTATTAACAAGTTGCAACACTGTCAGATGCCTGTTTTCTGTTGTTTTTCGTTTCAGAAAAGTTAGTAAAGAAATATTCTCGGAATTGGACGGGACAAACGCCAAAGTCAATAACTTTCCGTGGGGAATAAGAAGTCCAGAGGAGAGACGAGGAGGAGTGCCAGAGCGGCTAAACCCCCCTAGGCACGGGTGGGACCTACCCCGCGCCTAGGTAGGGTTTGGCCCCTCCGGCCGCCGCCTCGGTCTCCCCCTTCGCCTATAAGAAGCCCCTGATACAGAAACCCTGAGTACCCGATCAGAAATCCATGAAACCGTCTGTATCCACCGCCACCATCGTCCCTAGATCGGGGGGATCTGAAGTTTTGCCTGACACCCTGCCGGAGGGGAGATCATATCGGAGGCCTTCTCTCCGGTATGATTCGTGAGTAGTTCCACCTTGGACTATGGGTCCATGTAGTAGCTAGATGGTTGTAACTCCTCCTTTGTGCTTTCATGTATAGATCTTGTGAGCTCCGTTCATGATCAAGATCTAATCTATTTGTAAGCATGCATGTTGTGTTTGCGGGGATCCGATGGATATTGAGATTATTATGTTGGTTTGATTAATGGTTTTATCTTTATGATTCTAACATGTCTGTGTTGTTTGTGATCTTGCATGCTCTCCGTTGCTAGTGGCTATCTTGGCCAAGTAGTTGCTAGTGACTCCAAGAGGGAGTATTTATGCTCGATAATGGGTCCATGCCTCTAGTTTCCAAGGGAAGTGACAGAAATCTCTTCGGTTGTAAATGTGTTGTTGCTACTAGGGAGAAAACAACGGTCTCTTGTTCACGAAACATGTGGACTATTTACCTTACACACTTTGCTTAAAGCAGTTGTATGTTGCTTGCAACTTAATAATGGAGGGGGTTCGGATGATAACCTGAAGGTGGACTACTAGTGATAGATGCAGTTGGATGACGGTCTATGTATATTGTTGTATTGCCCAATCAACCTCATAGGATCTTTCTAGCAAGTAATTGCATTGTTATGCCTTGCTCAGTTCCTGTCAATTGCCCCTCTGTAATGTTTTTACCCTTCATGCCATGTTGTTTATCTAAGGAGAGTACCTCTAGTGAACTATGGACCCCGGTCTAATATTTACCATTGATACATCTTTCGTGGTTACTTGTTTACTTGCTGCAAACCATTACCTTCCACACCATACGTGTAATCCTTTGTTACAGCAAACCGGTGAGCTTGACAACCTCACTGATTCTTTGGGACAAAGTCTTGAGTTTGTGTTGTGTAGGTCTCCACGTTGCCAGCAACACCTGTGTGACGTTTCCTTCCTCCTTCTGGTTCGATAACCCCGGTCTCTACTGAGGGAAGACTTGCTGCTGTGCTGCTTCACACCTTGCTCTTGGGGTTTCCAACGAAGCGCTCCTACATCAACTTAGGTGCCATCAACAAGTTTTCTGGCGCCGTTGTCGGGGAGGCTAAGGACGTCTTCACTAGGGGAGTCCTTCACTTCCTTTCCCTTTACTTTGTTTTTAGTTTGCTTTGTTTCTTTTGCTTGGTTTTGTTTGCCTCTTTTAAAAAAACAAAAAAATTAGTCTAGCTTGGTTTGCTTGGCTTATTCAAAAACACAAAAAATTAGTTGCTACTCTAGTTGCTGGTCTGTTATTGCCTTCCTTGGTCATGCTTTCTGTCAATGGATGGTTTCTTTGAAACTAGTTCTTATTGGCAAGGTGGGTTCACGGAAGAACAAAAGTATTATTATAAGGAACACCGTTTGTCACAAAAAGGGAAACACTTATGGGAACAAATTGATAAGTTGAATACTATTGCTAGAGACGTGTGCTCTACTTATAATGTTACTTATTGCTTTGATAAATCTTGTTGTTGTAGGAGGTATAAACGCCTTCCTTTTCAGTGTGAGTATAATGATAATGTTACCATATCTTCTTATGTTAAGGGAAATTATGACTTTTATGATGTGGAACAAATTGAAGAATTTATTGCTTTCAAGGGTGCATTTGAACTTGCTAGTTTGCTTGAAAATATTGATGATGCACATTATGAATATGAGGTTTATGAGATACTTAAATTATGCTTTGATAATTACAAGGAAGCAAATGACTATATTCTTGAATATTTTAATAGGTGCTTTCCACATTTGGAAGAGACTAATGCCTTGTAGGAGCCTTTGGAAGAAGAAATTATTGAAACTAGAAGCTTATTAGATGAAAAAGAGGAGGAGAGTGATGAACAAAAGGAGAAAGAATGGATCTACCCATGCCTACCTTCTAATGAGAGTAACTCTTTATCCCTTACATTATTTGATTGTCCCCCATGCTTGCCAAAGGAGGACTGTTATGTTCTCATGGATCCTTTTGAAATATCTACTTTGGATAAAACCTATGAAGGTTTTAATCCCACTATTTTGGAGCTTGATAGAAATTATGTGTTTGTAGATCATGAAAATCATAATTTATGTGATTATATTTTTGAGTTTATTCATGATGCTACTGAAAATTATTATGAGATAGGAAAATATGGTTGTAGAAGTTTTCATGATACTGAAACACCTCTCTTTGTGCTGAAAGTTTTGAACTTACTCTTGTTTTCTCTTCCTATGCATGTCACTTTGTTCCTTGTGAACTTATTTGTCTACAAGATTCCTATGCATAGGAAGTGGGTTAGACTTAAAGGTGTTTTGAATTTGCTTCTTGATCCTCTCTTTTACTTCAACTCATAGTTCTTATGAGAGCATCATCTCAAACTATCAAGCCTAACTTAAAGGCGTTAAAGAAAAATACTTGTTGGGAGATAACCCAAGTGTTTCCATGAGTCTTGGAATTTATTACTTCTGTAATGACCTCTCCTTATCCTTTTTGTTTGCTTTTTGTACCAAGAATGACCTCTAATGAGAGGAAAGTAAGATTTGGGGAGTTGCCGTCCCGAAACAGATTTCTGTCCTCCACCAAAAAAAATCGTCAGGAGGCTCTGTAACTTGGATTGAGCTCAAAATTTACGAATAAATCCCCCAGTATGTTGTATAACTTTTGTTAGTTCAACACTTTTTTATTTTAGCAACAAAATATGTTCAAAAAAATTCGTTTCTACCTGCTGGTCTGTTTTGATAGATTTGTGCTATTATTTGCATTTGCTTCTTATTGATTCCTTTTTGAGCTCTCTTCAGGTAAATTGAGTTTATTTGAAGGAGTTATTACAGTAGCTTGTGTTTTTCGTGAAAAGCCTTGCTGTTACAAAGATTTACCAGTGGTCTAATATCTTTTGAATAAGCTAATGTTGCTAATGAAGATTGTGTGAAGTTTTGTATGAAGGAAAAATTTCAGGTGTAGAGAGAGAATGATGCAATGAGATGAAGAATGGACAAAATCTCAATCTTAGGGATGCCACCATGGTGTCACCCCAAGAAATATCGAAGAAGTACAAGCGTCAAAGCTTGGGTATGCCCAAGGCATCCCCTTCTTCATCAATAAAAAGCTCAGGTCTGTTTAGACACTTCGTTTTTATTGTTTCATGCACAGTTGTGTTGTTCTTGGAGCGTCTTAGTTTTCATTTGCTTTGCTCAGTTTGTTTAGTTTGCTTTAGTAGTTTGGACCCCTGTTCTCGTTGTGTTGTTTTTCAAATAAGTTTGCTTGGTGTTTGGAAAGGAGTAGTAAGTTCTTGCTTGAAGTGCAAGAGGAGCTTGCATTGAATGTGACTTAGACTTTAGCATGACATGCTAGGTATTGTTTTAACATTATGCTTAGTGATTATTGTTGTAGCATGTCTTGTTCCAAATAATTGGGATTGCTTAGTGTGCCTTGAATAAATTATGCGTTGTTTTAGCATGCAAAAGCATAGTATTGTGGTATTCTCCTTTGATGTTTTGCTTGGGTTGAATTGGCACATGCTCACACCATGTTATGACTATGACACGTCACCATTAGCCTCTATGATCATCTAGTCCTTGACTTGTAGTACCACTCTTTGCTTTGATTAGTTTGCTTTGTTGCATTGCATAATTTTGGCCATTACTGCTCTCTTAGTTGGTTGCTCCCAGTCTTTTGCTAGGATCCACTTGTATGAGTAAGTTCTACTCATGCTTCCAACTCCCAAGAAACCAAGTTATTCCAAAGTGTCCACTATAAACTCCTATGCATGGTGTGTTACACCATTCCAAGTATATTCTTGTTTTCATCTATCTTCCAATTAAAAACTATTTTGTTATGTGAAAACTTAGTGATTAAAGCCCTCGCGAACTTGATGGCACACTTTATTTTTTACCCCTAATAAACTTGAACCATTGTGACAGTATATGCTTGCACTTATAAGTTGGAATTAGCAGAACCGTGCTGTCACGGGGAACGTTTTCAACATTGCACTTGTACCTTGTTGTACTCAATTGATATCATGTTCTTTTGTCTATGGATGTCATCGGTGTGAAATAAAGAGGGAACTTGTAAGTCCATGGAGTTTGTATCCTGTGTTAGAGAAACGCCTGGGCCGCTAGCCTAAGCCATGCCTAATCATGGTGGAAACTTGCAGCATCACCATAATGACATCTATGAAGCATTCTTCTTCTAAAAAAAGAGACACGTTAAGAAAATAGGAAAGAGATAAAAAAGCACCATATTCCCATGGTACATAAGAAGAATTGTTGAGATGCTCATTGTCTGCTTGCCTTGTCATTTTGGTTATGGGAAAGCTCCTGTGCCATGTGCAAGGAGTACCGCGTCGGTGGTTCTCAATGATATGAAAATACTTACAGTGACAAGAACTTACCTGGACCCAAAGTTGAGTATGCATGAGGTGTGGCCCTCGTATTCAAGGGGCATGAGATTGCCAACTTATACTTCGTCAAGCATATACTCTAGCTTTTCCACTTTAACCTTAACCACTTCAAGATGCTTATGATAGGGGCAATGAGGGCTGGAAGCTAACAAGTACCATAATTTTTGGAAGCTCTTTTTGAAACTTGTAATCGTTGCTTCCTTTACAAAAAGGCCTTTCTTCCACCATTATTGGGTCTCCACCTTCTACCTTTAGGCACCATTAAGAGAGCATAGTTGTTATTATGTGTGCAGTGTTCCAAAGCTTATTAATTGATGCATGTTGTGTTTTTACTTGTTCATGTGCTATCTGTTTCTGGTCACCTTTGTGAACTTTGAAGGTGTCCTATGCATTATATTGCTACTCTATGAGGGACAAGCTGATTGCCACTATGCTATGTTTCCTGCATGTGAAACAAACAAACATTTTTCAATGCATATTATTCATGATCTTTGTTTGTAGCTTGTCATGTTGCATGCATAATTACTATGTCCTATTGCTAGAACTCCATCTTTCATGCACATGTTTAGAGTTCTTTGATCCCAGCTTTCAATGCTTGCAAATGGTTGGATCTTTACTGTGAGGGTGCATGTCACCTCAAAAATTATTCTTTTATCACTTACCTACTTGAGGATGAGCAGGAGTTGAGCTTGGGGATGCTGATACGTTGGAAACGTATCTATAATTTTTGATGCTCCATGCTTGTTTAGTATCTACTTTGCTTTACTTGTCCACACTTTGAGGTGCCTTTTACATGTTTTCTGGTACTAACCTATTAACAAGTTGCAACAGTGCCAGATGCCTGTTTTCTGTTGTTTTTGGTTTCAGAAAAATTAGTAAAGAAATATTCTCAGAATTGGACGAGACAAACGCCAAAGTCAATAACTTCCCGTGGGGAACAAGAAGTCCAGAGGAGAGATGAGGAGGCGTGCCAGGGCGGCTAAACCCCCCTAGGCGTGGGTGGGCCTCCGCTGCCAGAGGGTTTGCCTCCCGTCAGCTGCCTCGGTCTCCCCCTTCGCCTATAAGAAGCCCCCGATACATAAACCCTGAGTACCCGATCAGAAATCCACGAAACCGTCTGTAGCCGCCGCCACCATCATCCCTGGATCGGGGGGATCTGAAGTTCTTCCCGGCACCCTGCCGGAGGGGAGATCATCCCGGAGGCCTTCTCTCCGGTATGATTCGTGAGTAGTTTCACCTTGGACTATGGGTCCATGTAGTAGCTAGATGGTTGTATCTCCTCCTTTGTGCTTTCATGTATAGATCTTGTGAGCTCCGTTCATGATCAAGATCTAATCTATTTGTAATCGTGCATGTTATGTTTGCGGGGATCCGATGGATATTGAGATTATTATGTTGGTTTGATTAATGGTTTTATCTTTATGATTATATCATGTCTGTGTTGTTTGTGATCTTGCATGCTCTCCGTTGCTAGTGGTTATCTTGGCCAAGTAGTTGCTAGTGACTCCAAGAGGGAGTATTTATGCTCGATAGTGGGTTCATGCCTCTAGTTTCCAAGGGAAGTGATGTAAATCTCTTCGTTGTAGATGTGTTGTTGCTACTAGGAGAAAACAACGGTCTCTTGTTCATGGAACATGTGGACTGCTTACCTTACACACTTTGCTTAAAGTTATGCATTGCTTGCAACTTAATACTGGAGGGGGTTCGGATGATAACCTGAAGGTGAACTACTAGTCATAGATGTAGTTGGATGATGGTCTATGTATATTGTTGTATTGCCCAATCAACCTCATAGGATCTTTCTAGCAAGTAATTGCATTGTTATGCCTTGCTCAGTTCCCGTCAATTGCCCCGCTGTAATTTGTTTACCCTTCATGTCATGTTGTTTATCTAAGGAGAGCAACTCTATTGAACTATGGACCCCGGTCCAATCTTTACCATTGATACATCTTCCACTATTACTTGTTTACTTGCTGCAAACCATTACCTTCCACACCATACGTTTAATCCTTTGTTACAGCAAACCGGTGAGCTTGACAACCTCACTGATTCGTTGGGACAAAGTCTTGAGTTTGTGTTGTGTAGGTCTCCACGTTGCCAGCAACACCTGTGTGACGTTTCCTTCCTCCTTCTGGTTCGATAACCTCGGTCTCTACTGAGGGAAGACTTGCTGTTGTGCTGCTTCACACCTTGCTCTTGGGGTTTCCAACGAAGCGCTCCTGCATCAACTTAGGCGCCATCAATAATTATTATTTTGGGGATGGAACTCTCCATCCTGGTGATCACTTTCTTTTTATCCATGAATTATGCAGGTTGTTTAAGTGTGCAGGTATCACAACTGAACAGTTGATGAAGAAGTTTGTTGGAGATATTCTATATGGGTATCCTCATAGCATGTCACTTATCCGGATAACCCGGGTGGCCCACAGTTGGTAGCATGGCCTATGGCCTGCTGGGCGGCCTAGTTATATGGATCCAGAAGGGAGGCCCATGCCGGATAAAGGAAGGCTACGGTTGGAGTCACCGACGTACCCGGAGCCTTGGAGTGCAAGATACACAAGACTAGTAATAAACGATGTAGGACTCTATGACCTGTCCGGTTAGGACTTTTCCCTGTAACCCTAGGACCTGGCGACTATATAAGTCGGGACTATGGGAGCCTTTAGGGCACAACTTCATACAACCTCGCATAGCGAACCTATCTCTGTAACTCGGCGTATTGCCCTTATAGTGATTTATAGCAGGAGTAGGATTACGCCACCGCTGGGATCTCAACTGGTAAGCTGTGTTACCTCGTACCCGTCAACCGTCCGCCTTCCCCCACGTCTCTAAACACGCACTGTGAGGACCCCTCCATGGCGTACTCGTCGGCAATACCACGACAGTTGGCGCCCACCGTGGGGCAAGAGGCGCTTCAGGATCTTCAGCGGGCGAGGACCAAGATCTTCGCGGGAATCGGCAAAACCATAGCCATCGGTCGCGTTCTCTTCTCTGGAAACGTTCCGATCGTCCCTCCTGATGAGTTCTAGATCCCGGCTAAGAAGAACCCTATGCGGTGTTCGATCGTTCCTATCGGAGACATCCACCTCTTCATCGGCGAAACCGACTCGGGCACTAGTTCCCTGGGAGTCGGAGGAGCATCAAGGCCCGCACGGACCGCCTATGGGTTGGATACGTTCGCAGAAGGATGATGTCGGATCTCTCTCCGAAGTTTGCCGGCAAAGATCGGAAAGCATCAAGGCCGGCACGGACCGCCTACGGGCAGGATACGTTCGCGGAAGGATCAATGTCAGATCACTCCTCCGAGTTTGCTGGCAAAGATCGGAAAAATCCAAGGCCCACCCAAACCGCCCCTGTGCAGGATATAAAGGTGGAAGATCACTGCAAATCCGCCGGCTTCGTCCGTGCGTCTGGACAGCAGAGATCCAAGTTTGTCGGCGTGGTTACCATCTTCGATCTGGCGCGCTGCGTTCAAAGAGAAGGCGAAAACCCCCGCGATTACCTGGCCAGGTGGCTCCGTATACGAGCCGATCTGGACCACTACCCCGATGATAACGCTTTGTATCACTTCATGGCACGCTTCTCCGACATTCTTTAAGACGGCAGCAGGCAACAGGGCGTCTTACCCTCGAAGAGATGGTGAGCACCCTCAACAACTACGCGGAAGCTGACGCAGCAGCCCAGATGGCGCTTGCTCTCAGGGACAGAGAACCTCCGATTCAGCAACCGCCACCACCACCTCCTGCTGCCATCATCGCAGCAGCACCACCACCTCCAGTCATTGTCGAGGCCATTGCACCTCCACCGCCCATCATCAATGAAGTCCTGGCACCCTCGGACTCTGTCATTGACGCGCTCTATGCTGATTTCAGTGCAGATTCAGAGGAGATAGATTTCAGTCCAGAAGAGCTAGACTCCGCTATGTAGGAGATGGAGGAGGAGTACTCGCGCGACGAGCAAGCCAACAATGCCGTCACGTCTCGAGGGGTGTTCGTCACCATTGGGACGGCGATGGATGAAGATCAACCCGGACGAGCTCCGCCTACAGCGCTGGAAAAGGGGAAGGGGCCACTCATTGCTGCTAACGATGATAGTGCAAAGGTCATGCCTCCTCCGCCTAAACCAGTGCAGCAGCCGCAGGAACTCGGCACTGGCCCGAGCAATAACAACACCGCAAACTTTCCGCCTCCAGCATCTACGTCTGCAGCTGCCCAAGTTACTCTAGCTGATAGAGTGATTTACGTCAATCTCCTCGTCGAGCCACTGACCGTTGCTCATATCTGGAACATGACCCAGCTTGACGAGAAGCACCAGCAGCTGCTGGAGGAAGCGCAAGCCGTCGCGGAGCAAGGCGCTAAACTAGATCGAGATCTGGTCAACACGCAGAAGTCCATAGAGAAAGCTAGAGCAATGGAGGCCGAGTACAAGACTTTACTGCAGTAGCAGAAGGCTAAGAAAGCTCCAGCTCACGTCATCAACGATCCTGGTGTGCGGCGTAACCTAGGATGGGCCCCCTCGAAGCCGGCACAAGCCAAGCCATACATTGACAGTGAAGGCAAGCAGGTGATGCCCACCCCACTCCTTAACCTCGCCGTCGCCAAGACCCTTCTGGAGCAGGATAGATCGCATGAGGAAGTGGAACAGGTCTATGACCTAGTGGCCAAGGCGGTGAAGCAGCAGGAAAAGGCCACCTCTCAGAGGCTTGACCCAGCGCTTATGACCAAGCGTATAGCGGTACAAGCCGCCAAGGGACAGATCTCCTCTTGATATCGGGTCCCAGACGGGTTCATCAGAACGAAGACGGAGGGACGCGCGCAACAGGAAGGATGCCATCCCCATATCCTCCGACCATGGAGAAAAGGCCCGACCTCCTCGCCCGTCGCCACCGCCCTGATCTCCTCGACATCGTGAAGATTACAAGGCTCACCATCGTACGGATATGCCCCCACCAAAGCAGTGTGGCATCGTCATCCGCGAAAACACGGACCAGACCCGTCATGACGGAGAGTGCAACCACGGGCACAGGAGCAGGTCACACCATGACCTTCCACGTCTGACAAGCAACCATGACAGGCGTGAGGCGTCGCAGGAGGGTAACAGCAAGAAGGCTAACCCACCGCCACCTCCGCCTCTGTCACCACCAAGCAGTCACCATGGCGGAGGAGGCCCGCGTCGTTCACGCAGCCCATCCCCTGTTGACAAGAAGAAGAACCCGGAGCCGTACGATGCACGTTCGCGGATCGATAAGATCCACGAGGCCCGGAAAGGACCATACCTGGGACCACGTTGCTTTGGACCTAAAATACGATCCGAAACTTACCCCAAAGGTTTCCGGATTGACAAGACCATCAAGCCCTATGACGACACCGCCAAGCCAGCCACATGGTTGCAGGACTACGGCAACGTGGTGGAGATTGCCGAAGGCAACCCCAACATTTCCGTCAAGTACCTCCCATTAATGTTGGCAGGCACGGCCCATCAATGGATCGACGACTTGCCGGAGAAATCTATCTACAACTGGCTGGACATGCAAGAAGCGTTCACCAAGAACTTTGAGGGTACATACAAGCGTCCCTGCACTGTGGGCGATCTATAGCGGTGCGTGCAAGAGAAAGACGAGACATCTCGTGCCTACCTCTCTCGCTGGCTGGACATGAAGAATTCCTGTGCAGGAGTGCACGCTCAGACCGCCATGGCCGCCTTCATCAACGGGTTGGAAAGGGGCACGTTGCTCCGGCATAAGCTGAAGCGCTTGCAGGACAATCAAAAGCTTAACTTGAACCAAATGATTCAGTTAGCTAGTGAGTTCGCTGCTGCCGACGACGATGCTCACGGCTCCTTGCCGGCAACAGCCGTTCCAACTCAAGCTCGGAGGAACAACAGTACAAAACGGAAAACCGCTCTAGAAGAAAAGCAATCTATCGACATGGTCGCTATGACTTTTGCAGGACGAGGAGAAGTCGGACAATGTGGCCGAGGAAGGGGAGCTGGTCGTGGGCAGCAACGAGGAAGTGAAACTACCTCGGCGCTGCTCGCGTTCCCCAAACCTACGAGGACTACCACGATATGACGTGCCTCGTACACCTCGATGCCAACGGCAAGGCCACCCATACCAATTGACATTGCAAGTTCGTCAACAACCTCAAGGAAGACCCGGAGTCCGGCTACAAGCAAATTCGGAAGAACAGACCGCGAGGCAAGGGCAAGGGGAAGAAGAAGGAGGAGGAGTCCAAGGATTCAAGTGACATGGACAAAGATGTTGACCCCAAACACGCCGCCAAGAGCGACGAAAAGGGAAAGAATCCCTTCGCAAAGAAGGCTCCAGTCTACCACACTTTCCTTGGCA
This sequence comes from Avena insularis, assembly GCA_023614405.1. Classification (NCBI taxonomy): domain Eukaryota; kingdom Viridiplantae; phylum Streptophyta; class Magnoliopsida; order Poales; family Poaceae; genus Avena; species Avena insularis. The sequence continues at coordinate 272,932,398 of CM042697.1, forward strand.
CCCCCACCGTCCGACAACAGAAGACCTCTCTGAGGATCCTGATGGCTACTCTTCCCCTAGTTCCCCAGTACCTGTGCTGGTCGGAAGTTCCAATCACTTGGGACAGGACGGACCACCCAGACCTTATACCTATGGAGAACCAGTACGCCATGGTCATCAACCCCTTGATTGACGGCGTGGAGTTCACCAAGTGTATGGTGGATAGTGGAAGCAGCATCAACATCATGTACCTGGATACACTGCAGAAGATGAACTTGACGGAGGCAAACCTAAGGCGGACCAACACCATCTTCCACGACGTAGTTACTGGTCGGGAGGCTCAGTCCCTTGGGTGCATTACACTTCAGGTTTCCTTTGGCGATGTTAATAATTACCGCCAAGAGCGCATGACCTTCGAGGTGGTCCCCTTCAAGAGAGTGTACCACGTCATATTTGGCCGCGACATATTCCACACGTTCATGGCCAAGCCATGCTTCGTCTACAACAAACTCAAGATACCCGGACCAAACGGTCTCATCACCGTATTCGGAAGCTTTACCAAGGCAAGGGACTGCGAGATCAATGAAGCATCCGTTGCAGAAGCTGTCCTCTACAGCGAAGAATTCAAAGAGATCCAGAGCAAGGTCAATGACTCAGAGATGCCCGCGTCGAAGAAGCAGATCTCCAACTCCGCTCCTGTGTTCAAGGCCGCCATCGAGACCAAGCCGGTGGAACTTGTGGTAGGTGATGCCTCCAAGGTCACCACCATTGGGATGAGCCTGGATCCCAAATAGGAAAGCGCGCTCGTCGAGTTCCTCCGTGAGAATACGGACATCTTTTCCTGGCAACCTGCCGACATGAAAGGTGTACCTAGGGAGCTTGCCGAGCACAGCTTAAACATTGATCCAAAATGCAAACAAGTGAAACAACCTCTACGACGCTTTGGAGATGAGAAGAGACGCGCCATTGGCAAAGAGATAGCTAGGTTACTCAAGGCTAGATTTATCCGAGAAATCCTTCACACCCAATGGGTGGCCAATCCTGTACTTGTCCCCAAAAAGGGAACCAATGAATTAAGAATGTGCGTTGATTACACCGGCTTGAACAAAGCATGTCCCAAAGATCCGTTTGCTTTGCCTCGCATTGACCAAGTCATTGACTCGACGGCTGGCTCGGAACTTTTGTGTTTTCTCGATGCATACTCAGGATACCACCAGATCATGATGAGGAAGTCGGACCAATTGACCACTTCGTTCACTACCCCATACGGCATGTTTTGCTATGTCATGATGCCCTTTGGGCTGAAAAATGCAGGTGCCACGTACCAGCGGACAATGCAATGTTGCCTCCATGACCAAATTGGTCGGAACGTTCACGCCTATGTGGACGATATCGCGATGATGTCTAAAAAGTCAAATGACTTAATCTCTGACTTAAAAGAAACCTTTGATAATCTCCGGAAATACAACATGATGCTTAACTCTAAGAAGTGCGTCTTCGGGGTTCCAGCCGGCAAATTGTTGGGCTTCATCATTTCCCAACGCGGAATCGAGGTCAACCCAGAGAAAATCAAGGCCATCTTAAACATAAACCGTCCGACATGCCTAAAGGACATTCAACGACTAACAGGTTGTGTTGCAGCAGTAAGTCGGTTCGTCAGCCGACTTGGAGAGAAGGCTCTGCCGCTGTACAAGTTGCTGAAGAAGGCGGACAAATTCACATGGACGGACGAAGCAGATGCAGCATTGAAGCAGCTCAAGGAGATTTTTTCCTCAGCGCCCATCCTTGCAGCACCTGAACCTGGAGAGCCCCTGTTAATCTACATGGCAGCAACCAACCGGGTAATCAACATCATCGTCGTGGTAGAGCGGAAGGAACCAGGATATGAGCACGGAGTTCAACGACCAGTTTACTATGTGAGCGAGGTCTTGACGGAGTCCAAGCAGCGTTACCCGCACTACCAGAAGATAGCTTATGTAGTATTCCTTGCTTCTCAGAAGCTGAGGCATTACTTTCAGGAGCACCCAATCACAGTGGTGAGCAAGACTCCACTGTATAACATTCTCAATAACAGCGACGCTACAGGAAGGGTCGCGAAGTGGGGAATTGAACTTGCCGCCTTCGAGATCACCTACAAGAGACACGACGCTATCAAGTCACAAGCCTTGGCGGATTTTGTTGCAGATTGGACGGAGATGCCAGATGCTACTCTGTTGCCGGAACCAGAGTATTGGGTGATGCACTTTGACGGATCAAAGCTGCTCAACGGCTCGGGGCTGGTGTATTGCTACAGTCACCAACAGGAGACAAGCTACACTACGTTCTGCAAATACACTTCGAGGCTACAAACAACATGGCGGAGTATGAAGCACTCATTCACGGACTACGTGTAGCCAAGGATATTGGCATCAAGAGCATAGTTTGCTGTCGAGATTCCGACTTGGTTGCCCAGCAGGTGGCTGGCACCTGGAATGCGCGGAACCCTATGATGGCGGCATATCAAGACGAAGTGGACGAGATATCCAAGAGCTTCTTGGGCTACGAAGTCAAGTATGTACCTAGGGAGCAAAACAAGGCGGTTGATCTACTATCTAAGCTTGGATCAGGGCGCAAGAAAATTCTGCCAGGAGTTTTCCTAGAGCATCTACGCACACCATCTGTGAAGGGAGCCGACATCGACAACCCGGATAGAGCTGACTCTTTCGTCAACATGGTGACTAAGGTCCCTCCGGCTTGGAAAAAACCGTTCATGGAATATCTCGAACACGGAACTTTGCCCGACGACGAAGTCGAAAGATGGCAAATAGTACGACAAGAAAAGGGTTATACCATAATTAATGGGCAACTTTACAAAAGGAGCACTACTGGTGTATACCTAAAGTGTGTTTCCCAACTAGAAGGTATGGAAATCCTACGTGAAATCCATCTCTAAGATTGCGGGCATCACGCCGCTCCTCGATCGTTGGTCGCGAAAGCCTTCCGGCAAGTATTCTACTGGCCGACCGCGAAGGCGGACGCCGACAAGCTGGTTGAGACATGCATGGATGCCGATATGTTCGACAACCACATGTTCCTGCTGAAGAACTGCAAACAATACCAATAACTTGGCCGTTTGCAGTCTGGGGGCTGGACATGGTGGGACTGTTATAGACGACACCTTGTGGGTTTATGCATCTGCTTGTAGTAGTTGACAAATTCACTAAATGGATAGAAGCTAAACCCATTAGAAAGCTTGATGGGGCAACTTCCCTCAGGTTTGTCCAGGATCTAGTGGTGATATTTGGTCTCCCACACAGCATTATCACCGACAACAGCAACAATTTATCACTCGGAGAAGTGGAGGCTTATTGCTAGGAGAAAGGCATCCGACTTGACCTTGCATCTGTAGCACAACCACAATCCAATGGTCAGGTTGAGCGAGCCAATGGATTAATTCTGCAGGGAATCAAGCTACGTCTTGAGGCACCGCTACATAGAGCAGCTGTAGCCTGGGCGGAAGAATTGCCATCTGTGTTGTGGAGTTTACGAACTACACCCAACAGATCCACCGGCTACACCCCTTACTTCATGGTATATGGAGCAGAAGCCATCCTGCTTTTCGACATACTTCACGATGCAAAAAGAGTTGCCGCCTATGACGAAGATGACGTTGAAGAATCCAGACGCCTAGATGTGGACCTTCTCGAGGAGGAGCGCGTTTTGGCATTCCAAAGATCCGCCATCTACCAGCAGAAGCTATGCAGCTACCATAGTCGCCGCGTTCAGCATCGCTCGTTTAAAGAGGGGGATTTGGTGCTCTGACTTAAGCAGAAGAAGTCACACAAATTATCCCCTCCATGGGAAGGACCGTTCATCATAAGAAAGGCGCTACTCAATGGGTCTTACTACCTCGTTGACAATCGTGAACTGAAGGATAGACCCAACGAGGATCATAAGAGTAAGCGATGTGACCCGGATGATGACTACCCGGAGCTTGATCGGCCATGGAACATAGCACAGCTACATCCTTTTTACACTTAGCATTTTTATCTAATTGTGTACCTCTTATATGATCAATGAAATAAAGCTCTCTAGTTCACTCATTTTCTGAGTCTTTTACCTCCTTTAGTGTTCATTTTTGGATCATGTAAAACCTTTATGCACAAGCCTTGCGTTTGCACTTGTGAAAATTCCGCCTATGGGCGTTAGCTTAAGTTTTCTGGTCTACACGTTCTTTGTCGTTTTTATGTGGATTCTGGAGTAGTGACTTTTGGCACTTATTGTTGGCAATTTTGTGCTTAGGTTGTTGATGGTGCCATTGGGCATCATCACCTGAGTGCATGGTTCTGACAATGAGTCTTCCGACTCACGAAAGGTCAAGCATAAAAACCAAAGTAATGGATAAGCCAGCACTTGCTTAAAAATATATACATGCTGGAAACTAGTTCTTAAGTAGCAGGAAATAACAACTATTGTTTTCTGCCTTAAGTTACATCAATAAGTTTTTTCCGCACATACACCAAAGGTGAAACAAATAATACAAAGTTGTTCTTCATTCCTTTGGTGCAAGAGACTTAGAAGCAGCGTCGTCACCAGGCGGAGAGCCACCCTCAAAGTCAGCGCTGTGGTGGGACTCTAGTGTCATAGCCCGCGAGTGACGACAAGATGGATTTGTGATTAATCTCTTTACCATCATCGTCGACATAGGGGATGCCAGAGGTCACCGTGTCGATGTCGGCACCTTCGCAGTGTGCCTTCACCATTGACAGCGCCATCCTCGCGTCAGCCCGTGCACACAAAGCTTTCCAGCTTGTGATACGCTCGGGGGCTCGGCGTAGAATCTCCGAGTACTTCGCCATGGAGTCCGATGCCTTGATGTGTATCTGGAGGGGCTTGGAAATATCCTTGGCTTGGGTGATGGCGGTGTTGATGAAGTTGCTGGCAAGAACCATGCATTCCTTGGCCGGAGGAGGTGATCGGGTTAAACCCATTGGAGCTGAAAATTCCGACAAGGAGCTCATGAGTTCAATAAATCAAAGTATCCAGACTGCAGAAATCCAAGACGAAGAAAACTTACTGAAGACGCTGGCCTCAGCTTGTCAGAGGGTGTCCGCCAAGGATTGTTTCTCTTGTTGGAGGAGCTTGTACGCCTCGCTATGGAGGTGATTCTGCTCATCGGCAACTCGCTTCTGATCTTTTAAGATCACGATATCCTCCTTCAAGCGGTTGATTTCCTCGGTGGCGGAGTCCTGCAAGGCCTTCATCGACTCCTCATGCATTTTTAGCATCTCCTTCCTCTCCTGCTTAAGAATATTGTTTTCGCTATCCAGCTCTTGAATGTGCTTGGATTGCTCGACAATATTCTTGGCCTTGGCGATGGTTTCTGCATGTCGGAGAAAGAAAAGTACACATTGAGTACTCGGAGAATGTAGGAACAAAACCAAGTCGGAATGTGCATTAGAAAACAGACGCTTGCTCTTGGTGATATGTTCCTTCAAGAAGGCAGTTTTACCCTTTTTGGCTTCAAGATCAGCGCGCATCTTCAAGAAGCCATGCCCCTCCGAGCATTCTCGTTCTGTGGAAAAAAGGACAAAGTTAACCGTTGTTTAGACTGCTTGGAGCATCTAGTCGGAAATTTTCCACCTAGACGCTCGGGGGCTACAACGAGAGTTTCTAACTTAGCAATATGCTTAGCTTTTCTTTAATCATCTAGTCGGAACTAATTCAGTTCTCGATTAAAAGCTTGGGGGCTACAGTATAAAGTTTTTAACTCGGATATCTGCTTAGCTTTTCTTTAAGCATCTAGTCGGAACTAATTCAGTTACAACTAGAGGCTTGGGGGCTACGGTATTGAAATTTATAAACACTACGTATGCTACTCTTAAAGCATCTAGTCGGGATAGTTCATTCCATCTAAATGCTTGGGGGCTACAGTGAGAGGTTTTCTAACTTAGTCACTCTTAGAGCATATAGATGCAAAACCTATGGTTTTCCGTCTAAATCCTCGGGGGCTACAGTGGGATACTCATATGAAATGCAAAAGTCAAAGAAAACTTACAAGTGCGATGATCTTGAGGTTTGTAGCACTCTCGGCCAGCAGCTTGGCAAAGGATTCACTATTTCCTTGCAAGATTTCTTCTTGCCGGCGGAGATCCTCTAGACCGCACGTCGGAGATGTTGGCGCCGCACCAGGAACCAAGCAGTGCTACCCGGTGTAAGTACCGGCTAGACTATCTTTGGATAGACTATGGTTCTCTTGGGTGCGGGGGCGCCGCCAACGGCAGAAGTACCAGCTTCCACCACCGCCTTGTCACCACCGATGGCATCCTTAGCCGGAGCTTCAGCCATTTGTTGAGCGGTGCTCTCCTGCGTTGCCTGCTCACCGACAACAGCGAGTTCGGTAGAGGCGCCAGAATCCACTTCCATGGCGGAAGGGCCTGATGCCTCCTTAGCTTGTGAGCTTGTCGGGGCAGACGTGGGCTTGACGGCAGGAGTAGCAGGGGCGATGGCGGGGGAGGCGTCGCGATGCAGCATGTCCTTGATATTTCGAGAAGCCCCCGATGTTTTGGAGGTCTTCTTGAGGCTGGTCGTGGCTTTCTTCCTAAAACGTGCAAAATGCATAAGTACAGGAGCAAGACGGATAAATAGACAATGTCGGAAAATGAGAAGCTTACACAAGTGGGGGTGGTTTGGCAAAGGGGATCCCGGTAACTTTTCTCTTTTCCGCCTCCAGGGCAGCGGTAGTCTTCTTGGAGGCTCCACCCTTCGTCTTCTTCTTATTGCCTTCGTCGGCAGCGTCAGAGGAGGAGCTCTTACGCTTCCGCGCCAACGGAACCTCGTCGTCGGACACGACCATGACTTCCTTCATATTTGGATCATAGATTTGGGCAGCCAGGTTGCCCTCCTCTAGATCGCTAAGCTGTTAAGTAAGAAATCACCGTGTTAGATAAGATGATATTTGCAAGACGGAAGAACCGGAGTATATGTCATACACGGAAAATAAATACCTACCTTTGGGCACTTGCCATCTACGAACATGTCATAGGTAATGGTGAAGCCACGCTTCTTATCCTTCACCTTGACGATGTCCTTAAGGCAGAGTTTGACAGAGTCGCTCGAGAAGTTGTCCACGGAGATGCGGAGACTATCCCTTCTGTCGCTGGTATACTCGTTCATGACCTTTGCGCGGTGCTGCAGAGGTTGGATTCGCCTGATGAACCAGCACATGGCTAGGTCCAATCCGGTCAGACCCGTCTCTACGAACCACTTGATCCGCCTTATGGACCGAGAAGCGTCGAGGTCGGAGGGAAGAGAGACTTGGGATCTCCATGACAAGGCTTCAGCGGCGGCTCCGTCAGCGAAGTCCGTGTACGTAACTTGTCGGCCAGCCAGAGGGATGTCTGGGCCGTAAAAGTACGTCCGTTGCCAATTCTTGCAGGACTCGTGGCCGACGATGTCGGGGAACCGCCGACCAGGTCGAATCTTGAAGCTTATGGTGCCACAGTTCCTAAGCTCTTCCTTGCTATGTCCGGCTTCACGTTTGACGGTGAAGAAGTACACAAAAAGGTCTAACCTAGGCCTTATGCCTAGATATCCCTCGCAAAGTGCCGCGTAATTGCTAAGCACTAAGATACTATTGGGGGAAAGGTTCTGGGGCTGGACCCTATAATGGTTCAAGACAGAGAGGAAGAAGTTGGAGATGGGCAGGGAGACGCCGCGTACCAGTTGAGCTTTTAGGTACACCTTTTCTCCGGCTTGGGGAGAAGGTGTCACCTCGCCGGGCGGCGCCGCCCGCCAGGCAAACCCCTCCGTCGCGGGGAGGTAGCCCTCGACGATCATCTCTTGGATGTCACGGTAGGTGATATCCGAGCCGCGCCAGTCTCCCTTGTGCGAGTATGGTTCCTCCTCTAACGGCTCCAGCGCCGCTAGATTAAGGTCGCCGCCGGTGGTCTCGATAACCACTGATGCGGGAATGACTAGGCCCTCTGGAGGCACGACGATGGAGCTCGCCGGATTCGTCGCGGCTTCGCTCGACGCCGCCATTGATGGAGAAGTGCTGCTGCTAGCCATGGAGTGAGGATTGGGTGCGACTGGTGCAGATTGGAGCTAGGGTTTTTTCGAGATTTCTCGCGGAGAGCTTGAGGAGACACGCGGCTGGAGGAAGAAGATGATGCGAGGAGAATGAGGTAAAAAGTGGAAATTTCCCCACGGTAACTATTTATCATCCTCGGCGTCAAGATTCGTGCAGCTTGATCGGACGGTTGCCGCGTAGACGACGTGTTCGCGAACGTGCGCGGAAATTTCGCCACGTCTCCAACCGTCGCCGCCAACGGTTCATATCGCTCGCGCGGGAAAATCGGACATGATTGCGTTCTCTGCATGTGTGAGTTACGAGGCGTCGCTGACCTAAGCCTATTTCGTCCTAGCTGACATGGGTAGATGAGCCGTCACATCGAAGATTCTGACATAGACGGATCTAATCTGACTACGGAAGTGTACGATGGAAGATTCAGCATTTCTCCGGCTTACAAGTTGAAGACAGAGAAAGTTTTGCAGGGTTCTTTGGGAGGACTACAAGATATTACTTGACGATTTGCCGACATCCAACTAGACGAGCATTCATCTGAAAAGGCAAGACGACGCAAGATCTCGGAGTTCTCCGGGGCTACTGTTGGGGATATGCTATATGGGTATCCTCATAGCATGTCACTTATCCGGATAACCTGGGTGGCCCACAGTTGGTAGCATGTCCTATGGCCTGCTGGGCGGACCAGTTAGATGGATCCAGAAGGGAGGCCCATGCCGGATAAAGGAAGGCTACGGTCGGAGTCACCGACGTACCCGGATCCTTGGAGTGCAAGATACACAAGACTAGTAATAGACGGTGTAGGACTCTGTGACCTGTCCGGCTAGGACTTTTCCCTGTAACCCTACGACCTGGCGACTATATAAGTCGGGCCTATGGGAGCCTTTAGGGCACAACTTCATACAACCTCGCAATGAACCTATCTCCAGAACTCGTGTATTGCCCTTATAGTGATTTATAGCAGGAGTAGGATTCCGCCACCGTCGTGGGATCTGAACCTGGGTAAGCTGTGTTACCTCATATCCATCAACCGTCCGCCTTCCCCCACGTCTCTAAACACGCACTGTGAGGACCCCTCCATGGCGCACTCGTCATCAATACCACGACAAATTTACTCTCCATATCCTTGAAAGGGAGAGCTGAAGAATGGTATAAGCTGTTGAAGAATGGACAATCCATGGAATGGGAGGAGATGGCATCTCTCTTTTACTCTAAATTTTATCCTCCCAGTGAGATTCATAAGGATAGAAATCTTATATATAACTTTTGGCCACTTGATGGAGAAAGTACAGCTCAAGCTTGGGGGAGATTGAAGTTACTAATGCTTAAATGTCCTATTCATGAATCCCTAACAATATTATTCTCAATAACTTTTATGCTAGGCTTTCTCTTCATGATAAAGATTTACTAGATGCTTCTTGTGCTGGATCATTCACACGTATGAAGGAAGAAGCTAAATGGGATCTCTTAGACCGTATTCAAGATAACACTGAATCTTGGGAGAATGAAAAAGGAAGAAGGTCAGGTATAAACTATGATTATGAATGCATTAAATCTTTTATGGGAACTGATAACTTCCGTGATATTAGTAATGAGTTTGGCCTTGATCCTCAAGTTCTTGCAAAATGTTTTAATGCCTTTCCCTCTTATATTGAACTTCCCAAGAAAGAGTGGGACAAGTACCATGCTCCTTATAAAGACATTGTCACCCATGTTCCTGCTAGCATAGAGGTTTGTGCTGTTGATCCTATTTTGCCTGAACCTTATGTTGAGAAAATCCCTTTTCCCTCCAAGGTAAGGGAGCATTCTATTATGGCTAATGTGGTTAGCAAAAGCACAAAGAAAACTGTAGGGTCCGATGAGCTTATTGATATTGAGCCTGTGGTAGATATTGTGAAAGATCTTGTCACTAGAAATATAGAGGATGAGCATATTGTCTTGTGTGAAGACACTACTATTATTGTTTCTCATCCTAAGAAAGTTAGAAAAGCCAGTGTCCTTGTGCTTTCTGTTAAAATTGGTAGTCATAGCTATTATGGTTTATGTGATATTGGTGCTAGTTCTAGTGCTATTCCTTATGAGCTTTATAGGGAAATTATGCATGCGATTGGTCCTTGTGAGCTTGAGGACATTGATGTGGTTATTCACCTTGCTAATAGAGAGCAAGTTTTCCCCATTGGCATTGTAAGAGATGTGGAGGTCCTTTGTGGTAAGATTAAATATCCTGCTGATTTTCTAGTACTTAGTCAAGAAGCTAGTAAAACCTATCCTATTATTTTTGGTAGACCTTTCTTGAACACTTGTGGAGCTATCATAGATTGTAGGAAGGAAAAAAAGTTTTGACTAAGTTTGCTAGAGAGTCTTATGAGTTTAATTTTTCCCAATTTGCCAAAACTCCTTATGAAAATGAACTGCATGATGAGGATTTCAGGTTTGAACAACTTTCTGCTATTTCTCTTGCTCCTAACAATGCCTTGCAACAGTTTATGGAAGATCATGAAAGTGATGTCTTCATGAAGGAAAGAAATGAGATTTACGAGGTTTTCCTTCATCAGCCGGAACAGCTTAAGCATAATCTACCTGTGGAAGATTTGGGTACTACACTACCACCTAAAGGGGGCCCTGTTTTCGAATTAAAACCTTTACCCGATGATCTGAAATATGCTTATCTTGATGATAAGAAAGTATGTCCTGTTATAATTAGTTCTAAACTTTCAGGAAAGGAAGAAGGGAGGTTATTGGAGATATTGAAGAAACACCGAGGAGCTATAGGCTATACTCTTGATGATTTAAAGGGGATTTCTCCTACTATATGTCAGCATGCTATTAATATAGAGCCTGATGCAAAACCAGTTGTTGAGCACCAACGTCGTCTAAATCCTAAGATGAAGGATGTGGTAAGAAATGAGGTATTAAAACTCCTTGATGCTGGTATTATTTATCCTATTGCTGATAGTAAATGGGTTATCCCTGTTCATTGTGTTCCCAAGAAAGGGGGAATAACTGTTGTGCCTAATGAGGATAATGAGCTTATACGCCAAAGAGTAGTGGTTGGGTATAGAATGTGCATTGATTTTAGAAAGATTAATAAAGTTACTAACAAAGATCACTATCCTTTGCCCTTTATTGATCAAATGCTTGAGAGGTTGTCCAAAAAGAATCACTTTTGCTTTCTTGATGGTTATTCTGGGTTTTCTCAAATAGCTGTGAAAGCACAGGACCAAGAGAAAACTACTTTCACTTGTCCTTATGGTACTTATGCTTATAGGCGTATGACTTTTGGTTTATGTAATGCTCCTGCTACCTTTCAGAGAAGTATGTCTGCTATCTTTCATGGTTTTTGTGAAGAAATTGTGGAGGTTTTCATGGATGATTTTTCCGTCTATGGACCGTCTTTTGATAACTATTTGCACAACCTTGATAAAGTTTTGCAGAGACGCGAAGAAACCAACCTTGTTCTTAATTCGGAGAAATGCCATTTCATGGTTAATGAAGGGATTGTTCTTGGACACAAGATCTCTGAAAGAGGCATTGAAGTTGACAGAGCCAAAATTGAAGAAATTGAGAAGATGCCTTGTCCTAGAGATATCAAAGGTATTCATAGTATCCTTGGTCATGCTGGTTTCTATAGGAGGTTTATTAAAGATTTCTCCAAAATTTCAAAGCCCCTTACTAATCCTCTTCAAAAGATGTACCTTTTGTTTTTAATGATGATTGTAAGGAAGCTTTTGAAACTTTGAAGAAAGCTTTGACAACTGCTCCTATTGTTCAACCACCTGATTGGAGTTTACCTTTTGAAATCATGTGTGACGCTAGTGACTTTGTTGTGGGTGCTGTCCTTGGACAACGTGTTGACAAGAAGTTGAATCTTATTCATTATGCTAGCAAGTCTCTGGATGCTGCTCAAAAGAATTATGCTACTACTAAAAAAGAGTTCTTAGCTGTAATCTTTTCTTGTGATAAGTTTAGACCTTATATTGTTGATTCTAAGGTTACTATTCATACTGATCATGCTGCTATTAAGTACCTTATGACAAATAAGGACGCTAAGCCTATGCTTATAAGGTGGGTGTTGCTTTTGCAAGAGTTTGATCTGTATATTGTGGATAGGGAAGGTGCTGATAATCCTGTTGCTGATAATTTATCTCATTTGGAAAACATTTCTTTTGACCCTTTGCCTGTTAATGATAGTTTTCCAAATGAGAAGTTAGGTGCAATAAGGGTAAGTCCACATGAGAGTCCTTGGTATGCTGATTATGCTAACTTTATTGTTTCCAAGTATTTGCCTCCAACCTTTACAGCTCAGCAAAGAAGGAAATTATTTTATGATCTAAGGCATTACTTTTGGGATGACCCAAACTTATATAAAGAAGGAGTAGATGGCATTATGCGAAGATGTGTTCCAGAATTTGAACAACAAGAGATATTGAGAAAATGTCACGGCAGTGCTTATGGAGGACATCATGCTGGGGATAGGACTGCACAAAAGGTTTTACAATCTGAATTTTATTGGCCTTCTCTTTTGAAAGATGCAGGGAAGTTTGTCTTATCATCTGATGAATGCCAACGAGTAGGTAACATCTCTAGATGTAATGAAATGCCTATGAATTATTCTCTTGTTATCGACCCTTTTGATTGTTGGGGATTTGACTTTATGGGGCCTTTTCCTCCTTCAAAAGGGTGTACACATATTCTTATTGTTGTTGACTATGTTACAAAGTGGGTAGAAGCCATACCTACAAACAGTGCTGATGGTAAGACCTCTTTGAAAATGCTTAAAGATGTCTTTTTCCTAGGTTTGGTGTGCCTAGATATCTCATGACTGATGAAGGCTCTCATTTTATTCATGGGGGTTTTAGAAAAACTCTTGCTAAGTATGATGTAAACCATAGAATAGGTTCAGCTTATCACCCCCAAACTAGTGGGCAAGTAGAACTTTCCAATAGGGAAATTAAATCTATCTTGCAGAAGACTGTCAATAGATCTTTAAAAGATTGGGCTAAAAAGTTGAATGACGCTTTTTGGGCTTATAGAACTGCTTATAAAAATCCTATGGGGATGTCTCCTTACAAAATGGTCTATGGGAAAGCTTGTCACTTTCCTTTAGAATTATAACACAAAGCTTATTGGGCAGTGAAAGAGTTGAATAGAGATTTTAGACTTGCTAGTGAGAAAAGACTGCTCGACTTAAGTAATCTAGATGAGTGGAGAGGTGAAGCTTACGAAAATGCTAGGCTCTTTAAGGAAAAAGTAAAAAGATGGCATGATAGGAGAATTCTCAAAAGGGAGTTCCATGTTGGTGAGAAAGTTCTTTTGTATAGGTTTCGTCTCAGATTTTTTGCAGGGAAACTACTCTCAAAATGGGAAGGACCTTTTGTTATCAAGGAAGTGTACCGTTCAGGTGCCATCAAAATTTCTTCTCTAAAGGATGACACAACACAGGTGGTTAATGGTCAAAGGCTAAAACACTATATTTCTGGAGATTCTTATACTCCCCCCGATCCATATTACTTGTCGCAGAAATGAATGTATCTAGACATGATTTAGTGATAGATACATCCAATCCAAAGACAAGTAATATGAATCGGAGGAAGTAATAAAGATGTGGATGTTATTCAAATGGTGACTCCAGAAGAATTTATCAGAAGCCAAACACCAGCAACTATAGAGTTCGTCCTTGAATAGGTAAAAGTGGTGAAAACAGAAGGTTCGTGAAAATCCAATCTTTTTACATTTTTGAGGTTTTTTATACATAAGTAAGACTACGAGAAGGAACAGAGGAGGAATCGGAGGCCGGGTGGCTCAAACCACCCCTTGCCCGCCCACGCCTCTGGAGGTGTGCCACCCCAAGCTCCGACTCCGCCTCATTTCCGTATCAGAACCTTCCTTATGCCTTCAAACTTCGTAATATATAATCCCCTGGTTCCCCGAGGTTCTTGCATCTTGTTCTCGTCGTGTTCTCGTCGTGTTTTCGTCGTGTTTTCGTTTCGATCTGTTTCTATTTGGAAAATTCTCAGATTTGGAGCCTCAATGTCTTTCTCTGGATCACCCACGGAGGATTCCTCTGCGGACGTCCTCAACCCGTACATGTATGAGTTGAGAATTCATCCCAAAGAGTTGATCCTCAAAGAGGGGAAGGTACAGATGAAAGAAGTGCAAGGCTCTAAAGGAGAAGGCATTCTGGAAATAAAAATATTGTTGGTTCGTTATGTGATCATAAGATATTTTCTTATTTTCTTATAAATAAAATGAATATAAGAAAAATGTCCGTCTAAAATTTTGGACTAAAACTAGTCACATCTAATACTTTGGACTATATAAATATACCAATCCACTCATTCTTCCTCACCAAACCCTAGTCCCAAGATCTAGATCTATCCCCATCCAATATTCTCAGAATTCTACTCCAGATCCTCTCACTTGTGTGCTTCTAGTTCCTCCACCTACGCTGATTCTCTAAATAAATTCCTTGCCTCTTTCTCTACCATCGGTGTGGGAATCTCTACTACTTAAAAAAAAATACAAAATACCAAGTGTTCCGTTTGTTGGCAAACACGTCGTTTCGCTCGTCTTTCGTCCACTTCGTCGCTTCCGTCCCCCAAGGAGAAAAAGCCCGGCCCCACATAGTCATCTCCGCTCATCCACTCTGTCCCATGGTCTGGCCACCAGCGGTGCCCTCCTCTCCAGAGCACCGGTGACCCCCGTCCCCTTCCCGCCCCGCCACTGCACGTACAGGGCCGCATGTCCCCGGTTTTGTGCCCGTCGAGAAAATCTTCTCACCCCGACAAACCATTGCCCTCGACCCAGATAGAACGCCATATGTTCCTCCCCAATCCCCATCCGGACGCCACTCTCGATCTCAGGCGAGCAGCGCCGTCTTCCTTGTCCGATGGAAGAAACGGAACTAACTGACGGGGATCCCCTTGCCCACCGGCTCCGGACCATCCCGCGGTCGAGCCCCTGTCTCTGACGCCTCCTGATTTGGCCACACCGCTGCCGTCGATTCGTCGCCTTCCCCAGATCCCTGATGCCCCCAGGTCCCAACCATGCCGTTTCACAGCTCCTCTCCACCGACCGGTCGCAGCCGCGCCTCTGGCCACCTATAGGCGTATACTGCTTTTGATGTGGAAAAGAAGATTCCATAATGTTGCACAGATGATCAGTAACAAGAGAAGATCAAGTGTGAATGCTAAAATTGGTCGTTGTATGTACTGCTCTACATGCAGCAGTAGTATATTGATAGCTTGAGTTGATTGTCGGTTCCATAAGGGAAGAAGAAAAATCAATTATGAAGGATGTGACAGCAGCATCGACAACTCTGGAGACGAACAAGGTGGTTGTCGTCGCTCAACGTGCTGGCAGGAACTGTTGTGCTGACGGCTCTGTCTTGACTCATCTTTATCACCGGATGCGTTGTTTAGGACGAGGCAAAAGAACAATGTCTATCAGACTGATCATAAGCTTGCTACCATGCTAGAAAGAGAGTTTTGGTCAGCTTCTCCAAGTTACTCTTCTGGTCTCAATATGAGCTACTTCTGAATCCTGCACTTGGTAATGTTTCTTCGGAATTATTTTTGGAAGTTGTTTTCTTGATGTGAGTTTATATTGGAATAGAACTATAGAACCGGTGAGAGCTTACTTTCTGTGTCTTCACAGGACATATTTTTCTCTCTGTTGCAACTTTAGATATACTCCTTCATAGCTAGCTGTAAATTATCCTATCCAGGTCTGCAAGATAACACTGTTTTGTGATAGAGTAGAGGAGGATCTTCCCGATCAACAAAAAAGCAGGATATCCCCACAAGGAATGCTGTAGTGAGCACAGTAACAACTGTTATATTTGTTCAGTTAGTTTTGAAATCAAGGTACAACATTGGTTGATTAGGTGCTTAAAAAGGGAGTGTATAAGCATTTCAGACTTTGGTTGGCAGTCATAAAGCTTAAATCACTTAGAAGCATTTCATTTTCTGTTGAGAAAATAACATGTTTTCCAATAAATTTAGTCTTTGCTGATTTTCTCAGCTTGGACAGTAGTAGGTTTGTAATCAGTTTTTTCTGTAATCTCTTATGGACAGTGGATATGTCACTACATAATTTTCATAGTAAGGCAAGGTATCTAATGTTGCTAATTGCTATGGAGAACCAGGTGGCTCAGGCAGGGACAGCGTCTGGTATGTCAACTGATGAAAAGAATCAGGTTGTTCTCTGCCTTGTGTCACAAGTTCTTATGGTAAGCTGTCATAGTTTTCCTTATATTTAACCCCACTATTATGAATACAGCGGCAAATAGATGCTCGAGTTCTTGTGCCACCACATCGCTCACCACCACCAAATAGAGCTAGATATGTGGATAAGCGTGCAATGTCCATCTCTAGCAATACTTCGGCCAGCACAATTAGTAGCTCATTCAAAATTAGGAGAGCATCAAATCTGTAGGCAGATCACAACATTACTCTTAGTTCAAATTCGATGCTCATAAACCATGTCGTAGAGGAAACCTAAGAAGGAGAATAATCAAGGTATGAATTTGCATCCTGCTTCAATTGTTATTTTCTCATAATACCTATATTTGGCCAAAATTAGTTGTGATACCTCGACGTTACATGCACAAATATGATGTTAGTTAATATTCTAACAATATGCAGGACGTAATATTCTAATAATATGGAACATGAGTATTATTTAAATAGGAAGGGGAGTTATTTAGAAAGAAAAGATATAAAATTAGGATTTTGTCAACACTATTAGCCCGGTGCTTGGTGACTCAGTTTGGTTTAGATGATCCAAGTATCCCATTACCCGGGCAATTTTGAGAAATGATAATCAGCTTTTCTCTAAACTATTTACATGCACAAAACTATTGTGTCTCATCTCATCGCCATGGGTGTATGATGACATCCCAGGTCTACTGAACTAGAATCTAATTGATCAACTTGTATGTCATATATTGAGTGTTTTTCTTATAAAAATCACATCAAATGGAAAAAAATTAGATGGTTAAATGAAAAAGTCTGATAGGTTGAAAAGGTAAAAAAATGCTTAGAAGTGCAAGCACTGAAAGTGATAGGAATAACCAAATGAGGCAAAAAAGTAAAAGATATATTGCCCCGAGTTGTTGCGACGTCGCGATACCGATTTTTTTCCGTTGCAACGCACGGGCATATTTCTTAAAGTGTTCCATTTCCTGCCATAGCAGTGTTTCACTCGCTTTCTTCACGCCTCACCCTGTTTTGCCTGTCCTCCTCCATACCTCTCTTGCTCTGCCCCACCCATCTTGTCTCTATTCCCTCGCTCCCGCAATTGTTTCTACTTATCTCATCCATCCCTCCTGTAGTCTCGCTCCCACCGCATGTCCCCTGATAGCGCCGACGACCCCTGCCCATCTCCCTTCCTTGTGGCATGCAAAAAAATCTCTCTGGCAGGCATCACGCCGGGTCCCTAACCTCCGCATGCCCTAAAAGTCTAAGGCGGTGACGCATGCCATAAACCTAGCAGTGGAAGATGTCAAGTGAAGGAAAGGAAGCCGGCGTGCGTCATGGATGTCAAGCAGATCCGGGGCGCAAATAGAACATTTCTTCTCCAACTATCCTGAGCAGATCGGGAGTGTGTGAAATCTAGCAAAGTTAGAAGCGCCGCCGCCGGCTCGATCTCACCCTGGCGCCCTTGGTAACCTCACTTCGGTACCCAGCAAGGCCAGCCTGCCTGACCAGTAACAGGCGCAGTAGCACCTATTGCTCGACGATTGTCGAGACAACATCCATGTGATCTGTGAGTACTTGAAGATCTGTGCATGGTGCCTTCTCTTCTTTTGGTGCAAAGGTTATATGCATAGGACGTTGCTTACATATTTCATCTATTGTTGTCCAGTTGAAATCGGTCCATAGTTTTAGTTGGACAATGCTTTTTATGCAACGACTATATCATTGGCTTATATAAAACCTCTGAAAGTATATGTTATGCATTTTATTTCAATTGTTGATTTAGATTTTCGTTCATATTTATTCTTATCCATTGGAAGCTACTTAATTTAAATTTTGACTGAATTAGAGCATATGAAGATACATATCTAACATCACTAATGCATTTGCTTATCTTGTCAATAATATACCTGAATGCCTCTCTTCCTATGACCGATGACATCCAGGGCACCTGCGAGAGGTTACCAGCTTAACTCCCATTTCCACATTAACCTTCCAGTCTAGCTGCAACTCTGTGGCAAATCATAGAGTGGCATTCATTCAGATCGTTCAGAAACTGACATCAGTTTTGGTGTTTCAGCATGCCGTTGAGGGCGGACCAGAACTAGGTGTGGACAGACTACACACGCCCATGCAGCTGGAATGGTCAACTCCTGAAACAAACACAATTTGATTGACAAGGTTTCTCTAATCTTGGCTTGTTTTACTCTGATCTGTTTTGGGGAGTTGGGATGTCTTATTAGACAACAAAGTAATTTTGTTTATTTGCTTATACCAGAGAGTTCTTGCATCTTAGGTTAATTACTCAGTGATGATCAACAAAGAAACAGACCGATGTGAAAAGTAGCATGGATATACTGATTATGCTCTAATTCTTAGTCATGTACCTCACATATTTTGTCTGGTTATCTCCATTGCAAGACCATGTGATGCTCTTCTGTGTGGTAATGCTTTGACGCATCCTTAATGAAGGTGAGGTTCATTACTAGGATTTTGCTCTAATGTATTTTCAATTATAATGTGTTATTTCTTAAGTAAATAATTAGTATTTGATATGCTTTTGTCGCTGAGAATACTCAAGGAAATACCTTTTATAGCATCCTTTGTGAGGATAATTATTATGTGAGATTGCGGGCTTGAATTTCACTGATACCATTATATTATATGATTTACTATGTGAATTTGGGCGCACTTGCTTTGGCACTACATATTGATCTGGTAACATATCTATATACAATATTGGGATAGATGGAGTATGAAACATACAATATTTAGATTTATGTTCCAATTATTTTGGAGGCTTGAAAATCGGGTGAATGGCTTTACATGCATTACCCCTGTAGAGTTTTATTTAGAGGTGAAAGGAAAATTTTATTTTTGAGGTAAAATCGTATTCACTTGCAAACACCATGGATATTAAATCTGGACAACATGAAGACTCGAGGTAAACATTACACTGAGCGTGATGCTCATGCCACCTCCATCAGAACTTATTTTTTGGATGACCAAGGAAAGAAGATATGTCCTATGTACAACTGATTTATGCTTTCACAGAAATGTCTTTGGTTTGACATGGAAATGAAGCAACAACGCAGAGTCGATGATCATAAAGATCATGAGCAGAAAAGGAGGGATTAAGATGACACCTTGTTGCGTAGTGAAAGTGAGGCAGATAGAAATTTTTTTGAGATACAGAACTTCCCTATATATATTTTGTTGCCTGTCACTTTTCACGGCAACATGCACTTACAATGATGTATTAATTTTTTTTTTGACACAAAGACAGTGGGGAAGTCCCCCACTGTGTGATGTATTAATATTTGTCGTGTAATTGTTTGTAAGCTATTAAAGTTATCTTCCATAAAACAAATCTAAACTTGTATTTGGTTGTTTAAAAATAGGAGAATAAATTTTGTTATGTTCTTTTTTATGAGTTAGTTTAATCCTGAGTTAGGAGGTTTCTCGTGAGTTGAAGTCTCTGCTATCAGAAATCACGGGAAAATGAAACCCTTTTTGGGCTTTCTAACCTTGCATAAATATTGTGGAAAATTGTATGTATTTCAGAACTTTGAGGTGAGACAATGAGAGTGTAAAGCATACCATGATTATTGTTGTCTAAATGATATATTAATTGCCCCAATCTCTTGAAATTATGGGGTATAGGAATGACTAACAATTTGTTAGAGTTGGATAAAATTACCATGCACAGATGTACAACAGTGTGTACAACAGTGTGTGACATGTTCTTGGCGTGGGGTGGGGTGAATACCAAGTACAAAGCCAATGATATTGTAGTAGGGTAACTTCTGAGCATAAGGGTTGACACAATGGTGAGGTTAAGACGAGGGGTAGTTGGGAAAATACAAGGGATGGCAGATGCATCGTTGTCATGCATTCATGCTATTTTAACACATCACAACTTTATTTATCTGAAATAATAGTTACATCTACTAATAACGGTGGTACAATAGCACCTGGTGGGTCATCAAGCCACACTTGCGCCTAGAAACCTCTCGCTAAACGTGCTAATTCATGAGCCACAGAATTGGCTTCACGGTGGGAACGATCAAAAATGATCTTTGGAAAATTTCTAGCAAGGTAATAGCAATCCTCAAAGATAGCTGGAGCTAAACCAAGGGAACCACCCTCTACCATTGCATTTATGACCTCCAGGCAGTCTGATGATAATATAATTCTATTGCATCCAATACTCTACGCTAGGGCCAAGCCCTCCTTCATGGCATACGCCTCTGTGGAAAATGCATCGAGAATGATGTCAATTTTTGAATTTGATGCAGCAATAAAGGACCCAGAGCTGTCCCTAATCACCACCCCTGTCGTGCCTCTCAATATGTCCTTGTCGAACGACGCATCCACATTCACCTTGACGTGGTCCTGAATAGGACGAGTCCAAACATCCTGTTTTGCTCTAGGCTTTGGTGAACTCGCCGGATAGAAATTTTCATATAGGGCTTCGATCGACCTCGCCAACCTCTTTGGTTTATGTTTTTTATCATCATTTGTAGTTTGGCGCCGAGACCACCAAAGGTGCCAACACGCAACTGCGATCAATTCAGGCACTGCAACATTTGGTGGCGCCAAAGAGAGCTCCGTACACAATAGAAATTCCTGCTTGTCCTGCACGATCAATGTGACATGCCCTCTCAATGAAATTCTCAATACCCAATTCCTTCCACACCTTCTATGTTTATAAGAGAGATGAAGAGAGAAGATAAATAAAAGCGATTAAGTTTACATTTGTGAAGAGGTAAGAAATGTTTGAGAACCCGTAGCAACGGACGGGCATTTTACTAGTTAGATACCAAATACTGCTCCAATTTAAATCCACTCCGACAGCTGCATGCTCCACATCGCCACAAGTGCAGGAGCATCTTCCGCCGCCGTACATGTTGGTACCATTGGCCAACTCGCTTGGTGCTTGCCCTTTCGCCTACACGAGAAGCGGCTACGCTGCACACATGCCTAGGTTCATCCAACTGCCACCGCTCTCCACCGTGTCGGCGTACAACAGCTGGAGGCTGTCGCCCGCGAGACGCTGCTGCCTAGACTGGGGATCCCTGCCATCACACGCCACTAGTGACGCGCGCGTCGATTGGCCCAAGCCGGTCTTGTTTTCCGTGGATGCGCGTAGGTACTCTCCCGCGACCTTGATCCACCGAGCCCCTCTGATCTTTTTTCTTTAGTGTGCCACTAATTTTGTTCCTTCCCATGTTTCTCCACAACATCAGTACTATGGCTGTTCCATCTCACTTCCATCCGCATGCACCTTCCGGCCAACAAGTCCCTGCTTCCCCATCGGGTTGTGCGCCCCTTGCCTCTTGCAGCGAGCAGAGTGGCTCCCGTTTCTCTTTTCGTTTGTTTGCCGTGCATGTGGCCATCGGTGACATGGTTATACCTTATGGGTGCATAACGTTGGCATATCCGATCCATCCCAAGGAAGGCCCACGTGAGGACACGCAACCCATGAAGATTTCGGGTGGCCCAAGCCCATGGTGTTTTCGACTCCTTGGAGGACAGGTCTAGATTAGATAGAATTTTAAAGGGTATCAACCCTAATCTGTAACCGACTCGACCTACGTCGGGACCTGGCCTATCTATATAAAGGCCAGGAGGGCACGGCGAAAAGGACAATCACCACCTCATACACACACCTCACGCCAGATCGCATCTGCGCACCCCTGTAACCCTCGGTTCCGCCATAATCAAGAGCATACAAACATGAGTAGGGTTTTCCCTTCAGAGGCCTAAACCTAGGTAAATCTCGTCTCCCTATGTTGCTTGTCTGTTAACTATTCCGCGACTTCTAGCATCCCCATCTTCTCCAAAACCCAAGTCCATAACAATGGGCATTGATGAGATCGAACCTCGTCAATTGGGGCCGTCTGTGGGAAGTGGGGACGCTGATCATGCGGTCGTGACATTCCCATCCGGAGCGATCTACGATTCCTCGGCAACAGAGAGTCACGTCCTCTTAGGCACCTTCGATTTCACCGCCCACTTACCGGATACCCTGAAAGATTTCGAGTATATAGGCGACAGGCTCGAGATGTTGTTCGGGAGCTTCTACTTCCAGGTGGGGCAGACCGGCACCCTCCGCCTCCGAGAGCGGGTGTCACTACCATCCATCGGGCGTTCCACCCATCGACGCGCTGCACGCGTTGATGCTGACAGGCAATTCGGATGATAGCAGCAGCTGCAACTCCAATAGGTGTGGTCCTCCTTTGGACGAAGGAACCTACGGTTCCGGATCTGAGAGCTGCGGCAGCAGCTGCCCACTCCGTGAGATCTACCTGTGCGCCGCCATCCATGATGCCAACATCAACAATGGAACGGATCCACTGCTAGGTTTGGGTGCCATACCGCCACCCAATCCCCCTCCCAACCCGCAGATCGAGAATGTGGGAAATGGGGGGAACCCGGCTAAAAGAGCCACCGAAGGCAGCAATCACGGCTATGACTAGATCAACCTCAACGAGGAAGGCTGGCGCTAAGCACACGAATCCATGCAAGGCAACAAAATCCTACCCGTGGATGCCTCCCGTGACCTGTTGATGGCCTACAATTGGCTCCTGATCGATGAGCACAATAGGCAGGTGAAGCTGTAGGAGGAGCTCGAAAAACGTAAGCAGGCAGCCGCAGAATCAAGCACACGGCAAGTTGTGCTTTCCACCGCTGGCGGCTCCAATTCACATGGTAACAACACCAACAAGTATCGCTCCCGCATGGAGCGCATGGACCCTGCCGCGCGACGCGAGGTCACCAGGGCCCTTGACACGTCCTTGATGATGATGGACTCACAAGGTAACGTCATGCCAAAAATGCCACATGCTGTGATCATGGCAGCCACCACCTATCTCGTGTCCAATCCGCCTCCGGCGGGTGACCCGAAGAACGCAATGCACAAGTCTGCGCTAGCAGGCCTCGGACTCACCGGAGCTGCGCTCCATGATGAAACCCTCGCAAAGCCGAAGAAGAAGATCACGGTTAAGTTCATTCGAAGCCGCACACCCTCATCTGACGAGGAGGAGCATGACCTGCCCTGGCGCCGTCGGATCCCACGGCGTCGCAGCAGCAACAACGATGCTCGTAGTGAGCTCACCCAGCGCAAGATCGAGAAATCACGTGCTAAACATGCGTGTTCAACTGAGTCCGAAGAGGAGGACGATGGAGAGCTGTGCAGAGCCAGATGCTTCAGCAGATCCGTTTGACAATCGCAGATGCCAAAAATTTCAAGCTCCCTTTGGATAACCCGAAGATCGACAGCACGCAGGAGCCAAAGGCTTGGCTTGACGATCACCTATGGTCTGTCAAGCTCCACGGTGGGAACAAGAACACCGCCTTACAGTGCCTTCCGCTACAGCTGACAGGCGTAGCCAGGGTCTGGCTCAGCAGCCTATCCTCTGGCTCCATCCGAAGCTGGGAAGAGCTAGCGTACAACTTCATCCGCAACTTCAAGGGACAAGCAAGAGCCCAGCCTCAATCGAAGAGCTGCGGGCGTGCACCCAACGGACCAACGAGTCCATACGCTCGTATATACTATGCTGGTCCCATATCAAGAAGTCCACCGCACACATCTCTGAAGAAAGAGTAATCGACGCCTTCAAGGATGGTGCCAGATGCCCAGATTTCAAGGAGGAGCTCGAGCGCGTCAAGCCCAAAACCCTTGACCACCTCATGGACATCGCCAACCGCTGGGAAGACGGCGAGGATTCTATCAATTGAACGCATTCGGATGACGAAGAAGACTTTGGCCGCAGGCGTGAGCGCCACAGCAAGAGAAGATTGCGTGTCTACGATGATCGTGATGGAGTTGACATGGTTGCGGCTGGATACGCCGATCGCCGCGATGATGGCAACCGCAACAGTGGATACCGCAGCAAGAATTACCATGACAGCGGACGACCCACTCAAACATGGCAATGTCGCAACCGCGACGACGAGCCTTCGACATATGACAAGCTGTCTGGTCCCTGCACCATCCACTTCTACATCAACAAACAAGATGGTAAGAAGAAGGCCAGCCACATGCTCAAAGACTGCCGGGAGTTCCAGAAGTTCAGCTTGGGCCTCACCCAAATGCGGTGCCAGACGGTGAACCCTGGATTCGCACCTGCTCCAGGTGCCATCTCCCATGGAGCTCCTCCACCACCACCTGGCGGACCGTCGCAGCCGCCAGTCGCACCAGCACCAAACAACTGTGCAAATGGGTACCCCCAACCGAAAGGAGCACTGATAATCCAGAAGGGGCACCCAACCAACAGGGTGCAGAAGAAGATCACCTGCCAAGTCAGCCTGGCCGTGACCTCCCCACCAGCCATACCTGCGTACCTCAGCGGCTCGGAGTCCTGCATCACGTTCGACTGTTCGGATCACCCACGCCAGATACCTCGCCCAGGTAACGCTTCCCTGGTACTCGAGGCTCAGATCGGAGGATTCGAAATGAGCCGCGTCTTCATGGATGGCGACAGCGGCATCAACCTGATGTTCGCCAGCACACTCGCAGTGATGCGGATCCCGCTGTGCAGCCTAGAGCAATCAGACATGATGTTCCATGTCATAGTCCCAGGGAAGGGCATATACCCCCTGGGCAAGATATGGCTCGACGTCATTTTCAGCCAGCCCAAAAACTTCAGGCGCGAGTGGCTAGAGTTCGAAGTGGTGGACTAGCCATCACAGTACCACGCCATCCTCGGGCACGTGGCATTCGCAAGATTCCTGGCAGTACCGCACTATGCGTACCTGTTACTGAAGATGCTAGGACCTAGGGGCGTCATCACCGTCCAAGGAAGTTTCACCAGGTTAGACTGCTGCGACAGAGACTTCAACAAAATCTCTCAGTCGTTCGGCATGCAGGAGGAGCTCACGAGACTTAGAGAGGTGACAAACAACGGGGCACCCCCAGTCACCATGCAAAACGCACCTGGCATATCGTTTGACTCCACAGTCAACACAAAGAAGGTGCAGGTCCACCCGACGGACGCCTCCAAGACGGCGTTGATCGCTAATGACCTGATTCCGCATAGGAAACCGCGCTCGTCGAATTCCTCCGCGAGCACTGGGAAATTTTCGCCTGGTGTCCTGCGAACATGCCAGGAGTTCCTAGGGAATTCGCCGAGCATGCACTCAATGTGTTTCCAGATGCAAAGCCAATCAAGCAGTCGATGCATCGACTGTCCGATCCAAGAGCCGAAGCCGTTGGAATCAAAGTCAACAAACTGCTCGATGCCAACTTCATCGGGAAAATCAAAGAAAGCGAGTGGCTGGCCAACACCGTGCTGGTCCCCAAGAAGGACACGGACATCCTGCGGATGTGCGTGAAATTCACATCGCTCAACAAGCACTTTCCCAAGGACCACTTCCCGCTTCCACGGATCGATCAAATCATTGAATCCACTGCAAGATGTGAGAAACTCTCCTTCCTCGACGCCTACTCAGGCTACAACCAAATTCGACTGAAGGTCGAAGATCAGGAGAAAACATCGTTCATCACGCTGTTCGTGGTGTTCTGCTACTACACCATGCCCTTCGGGATGAAGAACGTAGGCGCCACATACCAGAGGTGCATGCAAGCATGTCTGAAGGACCAGATCGGACGCAACATACAAGTCTATGACGATGACATAGTAATCAAGACCAAGGAGGCCAGGACGGTCATCGACAATCTCCGCGAGACATTCGATAACCTCGATCGCTACAAGATCAAGCTGAACCCGGACAAGTGCGCCTTCGGCGTCCTTTCTGGCCAGTTACTTGGGTACTTCATCTCCCAATGGGGCATCAAGGCGAACCCAAAGAAAATCAGGACCATACTGGCCATAGAGAAGCCGAAGAACCTCAAGGGAGTCCAGCAGCTAGCCGGACGAATCACGACGCTCAGCAGGTTCATCAGCTGAATGGGTGAGAAGGCCCTCCCCTTTTATCAGCTGCTGTGCAAGACGGACAAATTCGAGTGGACACCTGAAGCAGACGACGCGTTCGAGGACCTCAAGCGGCTACTCTCCACCTCGCATGTCCTAGTCATGCCAAAGGAGAGGGAGCCTTTACTGCTATACATCGCAGCCACACATCAGGTGGTCAGCACCGCACTCATGGTCGAACGACCCAAAGATGGCAAGACCCACAGGGTCCAACGCCTAATCTACTACCTCAGCGAGGTACTTACCCCGACAAAATAGAGGTACCCTCATTACCAGAAGCTCGCCTATGGCGTATTCATGACGGCGCATCGGCTGAGCCACTACTTCCAGGAGCACCAGATCGTGGTCGTCAATGATGCCCTGATGTCAAACATCCCGAACAACCCCGAAGCTACGGGGCGTGTAGTCCTGTGGGGCATCGAATTGTCTCCTCGAGACATAATCTACGAGCAGCGCTCCGCCATCAAGTCCTAGGTCCTCCCTGACTTCCTCGTCCACTGGATGGAGCTCCAGCTGCTAGATACTCCGGACATGTCACAGTCCTGGACGATGAACTTCGACGGCTCCAAACATGAGGCTGGAGCAGGGGTCGGGGTCATACCGACTTCCCCTCAAGGTGACAAGATGAAATATGTCCTTCAGATGCAATTTCGCGCCTCAAACAACAAGGTCGAATACGAAGCCCTCATCCACGGCATGAGGATGGCCAAGGTGTGCGGCGCAACACGCCTTGTAATATACGGTGACTCGAACCTCGTCGTACAGCAGACAATGAACGAGTGCGACGCCCATAGCGCCTACATGATCGCGTATCACGCGCTCTACAACTCACTCGAAGGGGACTTTGACGGCTGCGAGCTTCGGCACGTCGGCGGGGAAAGCAACAAAGAGGCCTACAAGCTCGCCAACCTTGGCTCCTCTTGCGCACGGGTGCCACCAGGAGGGTTCCTCGAACAAATCTGCATACCCTCCATCAAGAGGAAATTCCCAAAAGGCTCAGCCGAAGAAGCAGAGCACTCAGGGGATGCATCACCCGAAGGACAAGAAGGACCCGAAAAGCTCGACACAGAGGTCGAGTTGGTCATCCTAATGTAGGTCATGGCAATTGAAGAAACATGGACGCAACTGTATCTCCAATACCTAATAAATAATCAGCTGACTGAGGACCCGACAGATGCTCGGCGCATATGTCGCCGGTCAATGGACTTCACCATCATCAATGGTGAGCTGTACAAGCGCAGCATTTCGGGTGTGCTCCAACGATGCATCACCATCAGCGGCGGCAGAAACATCCTCCAAGACATCCATGAGGGTATCTGTAGCCATCACGCAGGCAGTCGCTCCCTAGTCGCCAAAGCTCTACGAGCTGGGTTCTACTGGCCAACCGCAATGAACAACGCCAAGGACATAGTCCAGTGGTGCAACGCCTGTCAGAGGTACGCGGACAAGCCACACGCGCCAGGATCCGAGCTGAGGCTGATACCACTGGTCTGGCCCTTTGCCTAGTGGGGCCTCGACATGATCGACAAACTGCCAAAGTCCTCGCCAGGAGGACATGTCTTCCTCCTGGTTGCAGTTGACAAATTTTCCAAGTGGATCGAGGCCATGCCCATCACCAACCAAAGCGGCAAAACTGCCGTCAAGTTTTTCGAGTCCATTGTCTACAGGTTCGGCGTGCCACATAGCATCATAACCAACAACGGCTCGAACTTCATCTCGAAGGAATTCCGAGACTTCTGCGGGAACCTCGGAATCAACATATCATATGTCTATGTGGCGCACTCGCAAACCAACAGGCAGGTCGAAAAGGCCAACAGCCTCATAGTCAACAGCATCAAGAAGCGCCTACTATGCCCACTTGAAAGGCTTGCGGGAGCCTGGGTAGACGAGCTACCTTCGGTCCTCTAGAGCCTGCACACAACTCCAAACAGCTCAACTAGCTATACGCCCTTCTTCATGGTGCACGGAGCCAAAGTCGTGCTACCTGCCGAGGTACGCCACAAGGCCCCACGGGTCGTCGCTTACAGCGAAGCCAAATCATCGTCCGCACTCGAAGACCCCGTCGACATGCTCGACAAGGCACGCGATATCGTCGCGGCTCGCTCAGCAGTCTACCAGCAGAGCCTCCACAACTACCATAGCATCCGGCTGCGCCCAAGGTCCTTCGTCCAAGGAGACCTCGTCCTATGACTCAAGCAAGAAGGGCACAAGAAGCTCGAGTCACCCTGGGAAGGACCCTACATCGTCACCGAAGTCATCCCAGGTGGCGCATACCGCCTCATGGACGTCGCATCAGGAGTCAAATACTCTAACCCTTGGAACGTCGCACGACTGCGATGCTTTTACCACTAGTTACCCTTTACTTTAAATAAGGCTATTCATCCAGGCTACTTAGCCAAACAATGTACATCCTTGTTTACAATAAATAAAAGATAAGTTCCTTGGCCCAAATATTTTCTTCTACTTATATTATGTATCACTAAAACACGCTCGGGGGCTACGCCTCACCTTACGACTTCGTCGAATGACAACAACGCATACAACCTGAGTAGCTGACCATGTCAGGCTAACAAAAAGGGTACGCACATTACATAATCACACAACGCACCACGTGCCAATACATACAACTTTACAAAAGGGCATTACAAATCCCACTCTAATAAATACAGACTTTACATTATCTCGTTTTTTCTTTACAGGACTTAACCACGTTGCAGCAGAACGTTTGTCCGCTCCTCAAATACATCTACAATTCTTCGGCGTACTGCGCCACAGCCGCATAATAGGGTCGCATATCCCACGCCATGCCATCTCGGGGGGAGGAGGCCCAGCCGCTATCTTTGCTTAATCAACATCACGACGGTGCAGTCGTACAAGGGATAGGGCTGCCTTCACGCCCGCAATCAGCTGATGGCGTGTCAGCTCCTTCACATGACCTGCATCTCGAAACTTTTTGAGCAAGCCTAGAAAGCTAGAAGGTGTAGCATCCAAAGGAAACATGGTGGCCCAAATAGCCGCAAGGGACGACCTTGCCCGCTTCAGCACCCGAAGAACTTGGTGTACGTGATCTTGCACCGTCGCAAGGACGATGGCACGATCACGGTCCATCCAGAAGAAGCCGCCGACCTCCAAGTCTTGCTATGTCAGGCAATTCATCCGAATTGCAATGCGCTCTTTCTCCTCCTTTGCAAGTAGATTTACAACTACACAAAGCATTGGGTGAGCCAACATAAAAAAAGGGGTGCACTCGAAGAAGTAGCGCTTTACAAGGACTCACATTGGAGCTGCTCACCCATCTACCGAATTCTTCAAGCAAGAACTCTTCTCTGGCAATGGCTCGCTCAACCTTCGACTTCCACACATCCGCATGGCTGCGGATGCTGAGGATATCCTTCTCCAAACTTCTGACAAAGTTATGCAAAAAACGCAACTACGACGACTCGCTCAGCGAAGGGCGAGGGCCAGGCGCAGGAGAAGGCTTGATCACTGGCGCCTCACACGAAGGACCCTAAGGGTAAAAAGAAGGCAAGCGCGAACATCACAAACACTTTCGATAGCAGTTGAAAGAAGAATTCATACATATACATAAAAAGGCCATTTCATGGCGAAGTGAAGATCGTTCATCCAAAAGAGTTTACAGAAACAGGAAGAAATATAAACTAAGTACAAAGCAAAAGGTCCTAAGCGCCAGCACCTGGAGCAGCTTCGGAGCCAGAGTGCATACTCTTGGCCGCTCGCTGCTGCTCTGCCGAATAGTCGGCCAGGAGGTCGATGAGCTTAGGCCCGAAATGCTTGCAGCGGGAGGCAAAGGTGGCAAAAGCTATCTCGGAGCCATCCACCGTTGTTAGCATTCGGGACGTGACCTGCGTCAGATCCATCTCTAGTTTGGACGCATGGCCATGGCCAACCCCATGGCAGCACCAACCCCCTTCTGCTTGCGCTTGTACTCCGCCGGAGTGTCGCCTGAGAGAGCATCTACCAGCGAGCTGACGTCCTCAAGGGAAACTCCCTTGGGGTTGAATTCTTTATAAAAGCACGTCAGCACCTTCTTGGCCTCGCCAAGAGAGCCTGCAGCAGAAGTGCAGCGATCCTTGATCGCCGCAATAGCATCCGCTAGAAGGTCCCTATGCTCCTCCAGCGTGCTGCGGTCAAATGCGACGCTAGAAGCATCTGGCAAAGAAATTCAGGAAACAATTTGAGTGAGGAGCAAGAAAGGGCATCCTAATATATGGAAGACAAAAAAGGAGATAAGGGCAGCTTACCAGAGATAGCCTTCGCAGCAGGCATGAGATTTTCAGCCATGGCACTCTCCCGATTGCCTGCCGCGGTCATGAACTGCTGCTCACGATCTTCGGCTTCCTTCTGCTGGCGCAAAAGGGCCTCTGCAGCATTCGCTACCTTCTTCTTTGCTTGGCCGAGGCTCTTTTTGAGAGCGTTTATCCTGCAGAGAGCAGCATTGTTCTCATCTGCAGCATGGAGAAGCATTGGATGAACACAATAAGAAACTTGACGCACCCGAAAAAATAGTCAAAAAGAAAACTACGCACCTTGGAGCTGCTTGAGTTCACGCTCCAGCGTCAGATGTTGTTGGATGAGGAGGTTGGTGCCGTGGACAAAAGGCTGCAAAAAGGCCAGCAGGTTTGATGAGTAAAGTACTCGGGGGCTCCCCCATATGCAAGGAAAATAAATACACTTACGTGGTCTGGCATGGACTCCGAAGGTTTTGATATCGTCTTCTGAGTCACGAGTACACGAGCCTCCCGCCTCACGGAGCTCTAACCCTCGTCCTCGGAGTTGGCCACCATCTTGGGAAACGAAGACGTCGGCTTCGATTCCCCTATCATCTCTTCGGTGTCCTCATCAAGGGACTCCTCTGAGTGATTACTGCTAGCACTTGCACAAAATCAAATCAACATCAAGCTAATACTTAGAACATCCGCACAACTGCAAAAAGAATCGACTAGAGCGACTTACGATGGTATGTCTGACAAATCGAAGACATGGGGCTCCTTCTCCTTCTTCTGCATCTTGGTTGGTGGCTGTGGGGCCATCGCCCGAATAGGAACAGCAGGAAAGTGTGCGTACGTCGCACCCTCATCCCCATGGTATTGCTCGAGGAAGGACGGACCCTTCGGAGTTGGAGGCATCGCCCCACCCGAAGTTTCACTTCGGGACCGCTTTCGGGTCCGCCCTTCACTCGGCTCGGGCTTCATGTGGGAGATCGCTACTGGGAAGATCGAACTGGACTCACCGTTATCCCAAGATCCATATATTTCTCAGGTAGGAGGGACATCATCCCCTCTACCTTGAGATCCTGCAAATCATAGGCGAGAAGATGAACAAAAATCAGCACTAATAGCAAACATCTAGCATTCAAAATAGCGCTACACGCAATTACAAGTTTTCACCCGTGGGACTAATTTCTTGGCACTATAAGGGAGGGTCAAAGATTTCCCCAGAAGGTCCTCGTCGACCTTGAACTTTAGCAGAGGCCGAAGACCTCTATCAAGGTCACCCGAAGACAACTCCTCAGGTGAAACCCTTGTTTGATCGCTGCAGCTAGCATACAAAAACATCGGGTGCACCCTCGCTTGGAGCGGCTGCACCCGACGCTTGAGGAAGTTGCGGATGATGTTGACACCATTGACCTTCTTGCCAGCCACTAGCTAGAGAGCCTCCACCCACTTGTAGAGCTTCTCCACATCGGCAAATTCACCCTTCAAGATGTCGTTGCCCCACGACCTCTTTCGGATGATCTCTTGGTCGGAGTAGAAGGGAGCAAGCCCATAATGCTGGACGTCCAGCTTTACGTTGTGGATGTAGAACCACTTCCGATGCCAGTACTGGACGGACTCGCAAATGGAGAAAGATAAGAATTGGACGGTGGAGCGGATGGAGATGATGCAGCCACCCAGTGGATAAAAACACCGGTGCCGGACTGCCTCTTCACAGAGTAGAGTCTCCAGAAGAGGCCAAAGTGCGACTCGATGCCAAGCCAACACTTGTAGAGGGTAATGAAGCAAGCTATATGAAGAAGAGAGTTGGGAGACAGATGATGATCCCATACAGAAAAAAAAGCACGAAGGAATTCGTGGGCGGGCAAAGGAAGACCCCGGACGATAGAGGCGTAAAACATCACCCGAAAACGTTCGGGTGGGCAGGGGATTAACTCCTGATCGGGGAGGATGGCGTCGTCCTTCTCCTTGAAGATCAGCCCGGCGTCATGCAGTTTGCGCAAATCCGAGTTGCGCATCTCCGTGCACCGCCATCCGCCATTGGTGGTGCGGGCTGGAGAGGCGGCCTTCTTGGCAGCGCCAGCGGTGCTCGTCCCAGCCGCAACAGATGACGCCTTCTTCGGCTTGCCCATCCTGGCGCGGCGAGTGCAGCGATGCGAGCGGAGGAAATAGGAAGGAAAAGTAGGGAGAATGTCCAGTGCGTGACGAGAAGCGGGGAACTCACAAAAATGGTGGAAATGGAGATGAGGCAAGAGCAAATGGCGAAGGATAAAAATATTGTTTTCCCCCACGATATAAAAGGGCGAAGATGACGCAGAAGGGCCGTTGATTGCGAAGCCCTAGCGCGCACCTCATATCTTGCCGTACACATGTCATCATCAAACTTAACCGTCACCAGCACGCCATCCATTACGCCCGAAAACCAAGGAGACGCCATAACTTCTGCCACGCTTACGCGTGACTAGTCAACGTCAAGTCAGGAAGTGGGACCCACGATCGTCTCCGTCGATCGTCGCCATCGCTGTGCACGCTGCTCACAGATCGCCGCAAGAATGACGTCACTAAAGCAAAGCCAGCAATGGCTCACAGATTTTGACTAAGCATCAAAGTACTTACTCGAGTCTACGACTCAACCAACTAATTGAGGGCTACTCCTATCAGGAGCACTGGCCGCACACCTGCGAAAATTACAAAGGTAACATCACCTCGAAAAGATCTTCGAGTCCTACATCGAGTCTGCGACTCCACTACGGACTCAGGGGCTATCCCATAGGGAGCGCTAGTCGCGTATTCGAAAAAAACCGTCCTTCGGACTAGTACTTAAAACGACTGAACTAAAGTCTCTGCTCGAGTCTATGACTCGAATATACACCCGACCAGCGCTCCCTATGAATTATTTGACTAAGATCCTTCAGATCATATACGACAAAAATCTTTTGGCAACTTTGCCCAAACCAACGCTAAGTGAGAAACAGTCTTCTTGGCCACCCGAAACACCTCCGCGGTGATAAAACTTTGGATGCTATGTCTACGATGCAAAGATAAGTCCTACAGATACCATCTGACGGTCTGGCAACGCACCCGACGGTGCTCTGCTAGTAAGTTTCCGTGTCAACATGCACGATGAAAATCCCGACGGACGCGCGCATTGGATACATCACTTAAAAAACACTGGGATTCGAATCCTATAAGACCTCAACGACCTGAGTCGAATTACACTAGCATTAGTTCTGGATTCGAGTCCGGGGACTCGAGTCTGATGAAGATCGTGTTGTTTTATCCTATGACAATTAACTGGCTCTGATCCACCGAGTGAGCCAGGCACACGAATCAACAATCCTTATGAACTACACGTTTTTTTCCTGAAATACAGGTTCAACTAGAAAGAACCCAAAAGATTGTGGTGTCTCCAGCCGAATCTACGATTCAACTGAACACTCGGG
Source organism: Avena insularis (assembly GCA_023614405.1). NCBI lineage: Eukaryota > Viridiplantae > Streptophyta > Magnoliopsida > Poales > Poaceae > Avena > Avena insularis. The sequence goes on from CM042697.1 coordinate 272,966,256, forward strand.
GGCTACTGACATGGATATACATTATGGGTGCACAACGTTGGCATACCCAATCTAGCCCAAGGAAGGCCCACGTGAGGACACGTAGCCCATGAAGATTTCGGGTGGCCGAAGCCCATGGCGGTTTTGACTCCTTGGAGGACAAGTCTAGATTAGATAGAATTTCAAAGGGTATCAACCCTAATCTGTAACCGACTCGACCTACACCGGTACCTGGCCTATCTATATAAAGGCCAATCACCACCCCATACACACACCGCACGCCAGATTGCATCTGCGCACTCCTATAACCTTTGGTTCCGCTGTAATCAAGAGCAGACAAGCAGGAGTAGGGTTTTCCCTCCGGGGGCCTGAACCTGGGTAAATCTCGTGTCCCTATATTGCTTGTCTGTTAACCGTTCCGCGACTTCCAGCATCCCCATCTTCTCCAAAACCCAAGTCCATAACAATGGGCATTGATGAGATCGAACCTCGTCAATCGGATTAACTTAGATATGCAGCCATTCGTTTTCTTCCTTTAGTTTGCGACAGTTTGGGATCATCTCCATTCGTGGTTGTGCCCTATACATGTTCGACAAAATTTCTACAAGAGTTTTGCGTTTGAAATTCTACCCAATATGTCCGGTTGATGTCTTTCAAAATAGGCATCGCATCTGATTTGACTAGTTAACATTCAAGCCCTAATCCTCCTACTTTCTCTTTAGCCCGGGTCTAGTTTAAAAAACTTGCACGACATTCTCTACTTATGCTACTTCAACTATAATCCGTCCGTCTCTTCGTCTTTGTTATCCAAATTGTGAGACACCGACCCTCCTCTATTTTATAAATATAAAATACCTTGTTGCATATAATCATTCATGCTTGCATACATATTTGTGTGGTTTGCTGGAATTATGCTGATTCACCTCATAATTAAATATGGAGACCATATACGGGCTTTTGTAGTCTTATATTGGCTTCATTTGAATTTGTGTGGAGAATCAATGCCTTATTTTTCCTTGTTGATACAACATTTAAATTGCAGGGTATCTATACAACATGAACCTATTAATTAATTGTCGGGATCCCGATTCGGCTTAATATTGCTTAATTGTATCGCATCTTTTCTGTGTCATACATCATACATGCATCATGCATGATCTTCTGTCATAGTATTAAATAGTACATCCGGTGTTTCTTCTAGTGCTTAGCTTCTTCATGGACTAGACCGATGAGTTGATGCAAGTGTCGACCCGATCTTCGGATGAACCTTTGGCAGTTTCTTAGGCGAGCATTCTCCCCTTCATACCTATTTTTTCATTTATAGTCTTTACTTCCTCCTGTTGATCTATTGCTACCTGTGTTTTGATGATTTAGTCTTTTTGTACCCGTTATATCCCTTGCAGCATATATTGCTTGAGACAACTCCTACTATATGTTGATTGGTAAACAGTTGGCATTCCGAGTCATAGTTACTTGCTTAGGTGTCGCTTCGCATCATCGATGTTCCGCTATTGTTGGGGTTGGCACATGATTAATGGTGGAGATGATCATGGCTTTAATTACAGTTTAATAATTAATATTTAAAGTAGATATAATTAATGCAGAGGCACGGGTGGGTAATAGTTGAGATCCGGTTGTTATCCCGCCCAGGTGTGTCCACCTACGACCCGAGTTCTTGACACCTATTCCGAGATTCAGCGCGTTAACCATATGTGGGGTGTATGGGCACCCCTATTGGCTTAGTACCTGATTACAAAGTACTATTCTGGGGGTCACAAAACTAGTTCAAGATTTATATGTTACCTACTGTACTTATGCCATGTATGAGATGTTTATTACTTGTTGCTCGATGAACATTTATTACTATTTCGTAGATGCGGCACTCTGTCATGGGAATATATTGTTTATGGCCTCTGCTCGCGTGACAAGTGCATGCAACTTCATCAGGGTCCATACAAGGAGGATTAGCTATACCTCGTACGGGTAGATCTTTTGGGTGGCCTCCATGTACTTGCTTTGGGTTTGGGAAAGTGCCGTGCCCGAGGCCTCGCCGACATACCAATGGGTGTATGTTAATTGATCTGGCAAAAAGGGTCGAAGTGCGTGTGGAAACTTTGGTACACCCCTGTAGGGTTAAATTTTCAAAAAGTCATGTCCGTAGTTATGGATGAATCAGAGCATAGTTTATCGATCATAGACAACTATAACTAAAGGTTACTGTTATAATTTGACTTGTATCAGATATGACTATTAAGTTGGATAACCACCATGGAAAGAATGAATAAAACTGCCAATCATGTGAGATTCCTTAGCAGGACTTTCTCTTTTGGTCTCGAGGGGGAAATACCAGGATGGGTATGTTTGGTGGTAGTATCAGGTTGGTTACGCATAGATCTTTCTTATCTCTCTCTGATAGCCGACAGTTGTATCGAGTCTCTATAGGTTGTTTAGTGCATGTTGCGCTGCCGCTTTAGTCCATCATACCTTTGTAGGTGAGAGCCGCCGAATCCTAAGTCTCGCTGTGTACTGGGCTTAGTACTGACTGCTCTCTTTTTCCTTTGCCCTTTGTCGGCACACCTTTTGTTTAGCAGGTTTAAGATCGACGTTGTTAGCAGGGTTACCCTTCTGGCATGGCCTGGGCAGGGTTATGGACGCGATTAGTTATCCTTCAGGGCACTTAGCCCCATTTGCATCTTTTCCATACTCGGATGTCGTATTGTTTTCAAGGTGATTTGGATCTTTGTACTGTATATCTGTATTCTTGACTCATGGAGTTGTGTTGTATATATCTGTTATGTGGGTTCCATCATGGACTAATATGTAATGATATTTATTTGTTTTCCATCCGCACGAAAGTGTCTGGTGGGCACCTTTAAACCATTTCTATGCGAGTTTGGTGGGAATCGCTAAAACTTGCATAGGGCCAATTTGAGGGTGTTACAAAGTGGTATCAGAGCTCAGTAGTTGCGATACCCCATTGGTCCAGCTGTAGGATAACCTAGATAATGGCTGTTGTAGAGTGTCAAAGCTATTTTGAAAAATCAGTTGGATAGATCTAATTAGGTCTGCTTTTACTCCTTACCCCTGTGCTATTCTCTTTTTACCTCTACGTGTTTTGAATCATCCCTCTTATCTTTTCTTTGAGTCCAAGAATTCTCGTGGTTGGGTTTCTGTCGTACCTTCGGGGTTTCGCTTTCTCTTATAACGGTGCTTCTACATCTGGTCTTCATGCTATCTGATGAATCTTTCATCTGTTGAACCTTTTAGTAAACCAAAAATTCACTAAAAAATTTCTTCGTACATTTTGGTGTTTCCAACCCGCGACGACATCATATACATCAGATCCGATGAAGAGCCTGCATCACTCCTTTGTTTCTAAACCTCGTTTGCCGAGATCTTCAGTCTGAATTCCGAGAGTTAGTTACATAATTTTTCTATTCATGTATAGAGTAATGCTTTGAGTGCGGGATGGAGTCGTGACCATACAATTACTCTTATCATTCGCTGTTATACATTGAATAGGTGGATCGATGCAATCTTACTCCTCCCACAGAAGTTAGAGGTGGCCATACCTTTTGAGACCTCTACCTTTGCCTTTGTTTCTCCAGAGTGTTCTCTCGGCGAACATGGGCAACTATCCTTGTTGGTGGTGTTGCCAATTTTAAGATAGAGAAATAATCCTTGTTAGTGGCGTCACAAGGATCCACACGAAGCGAGAAGATTTTTATCGTCGGCCTTTTCCCTGTATCAGGAGGCGGATCTCTAGGGCGAGATCCATAGTTAGTGGTGTCGAATTGTAGCACCTCGAAAAAACCACTACTAGAAAATTGCTTGTTGTTTTATTTTGTACATCATCCTGATACCATGCATATTTTCCTTGTATTTTTATAAACACAAACTTATTTTATTAAACCGTATTTTGTTTGCTAAAAATTTCGTATGGTTTAATATGCATAAATCCACCCTCCTTTTCTTATTTTAAATTAAAAGGGATAATATTGTTGGTTCGTTATGTGACCATAAGATGTTGTCTTATTTTATTATAAATAAAATGAAAATAGGAAAAAATCCTGTCTAAAGTTTAGGTCAAAACTAGTCTCATCTAGTCTACTTTGGACTATATAAATATCCCAATCCACTCATTCTTCCTCACCAAAGCCTAGTCCCAAATCTGAGATCTAAATCTATCCCATCCAATCTTCTCAGATTTCTACTCCAAATCCTCTTACCCTGTGGGATTCTCGTTCCTCTCCCTGCACCGATTCTCTAAATCAATTCCTTGCCTTTTTCTCTAACATCTCTATGGAAATTAGATACCAAATACTGATCCAATTTAAATCTACTCCAACACCTGCATGCTCCACATCGCCACAAGTGCAGGAGCATATTTCGCCGCCGTACATGTTGGTACCATTGGCCAACTCGCTTGGTTCTTGCCCTATCGCCTACACGAGAAGCCGCTACGTCGCATGCAGGCCTATCTTCATCAAACTGCCACCGCTCTCCATCACGTCAGCGTACAACAGCCGGAGGCTATCACCCACGGGACGCTGTAGCCTAGCCATGGGATCCCGCCGTCACACGCCACTGGAAATTTAAATAAAAATAACGTAAAGTCGTAAGTAGTTCAAACAATAACCCTATCTGAAAAGAATTTCACAACGGATAACCGTTTTCGGCTGCTCCCATCCGCGCGGCGCCGCACGCAGTAATGCAAGGTTATCTAGACGGCGCCAAGCATGCTCGCCACGCCGAGCGCCAGTTCGGCGCAGCTTTCGCCACGCCGGGCGCGCATATGCAGCGCCGGCTATAACGGAGGCGGCGCACACGCCTGCTACGCCACGCGGGCTAGCACGGCACGCCTTGCCACGCTGGCAAGGCGGGCCCCAGCCCCGTAAGTGTGGCGCCACCCGTGGCGGCGCCGCACACATGCTTACCACGCCGTGCTGGCTGGCGCCACACAAGCAGCAGCACTTAGCCGCGCGGCCTCCCCCAGCCCGACGCACCCCTTTTACTCTCACACCTCACCAGGAATAGAGAGGCTTCGGCGGCGGTTCATCATCTCCCCCCTCCTCTAATCCTTCCCCATTGCTCAAATCTGAAGAAATGCTCCATGGATCTTGTTGTTGACCTCCTCCCTCAGGTATTCCTCCCCAATTTGTCTAAGAAATCTCTCTATTTAGCCCTATTTTTGGTAGTTTAGGTAAACCCGGGTTTGAGAAATTCCTCCAAATGCTAGGCCACCAATTGGATATGTAAATTTGTATGGAGCAATGAGGTGTTTGGTTGATATATAGAGTTAGGATTGGTATAGTAAACCTTCACTTGTATAGATAAGATTGTTAGGTTAGGGTTAGGGTATGGTTGTATGAGCATGTTGTTAGTGTAAATTTTGTCATAGATACTTATTGAATTTATCTACCGTTGTGTTCTTATATTTATTTTAGGGATGGCTAGAATTGTCCATGTTCATCATATGTACAAGGAAGCTTTCTTGAGATGCAATATTGAGCCGGACCCAGATGAGATTGACTTGGTGTTTGATCGTTGTCCAAACTATGCGGAGGTGTTGCAACAAGTTCGGGTAGATTTGAATTGGATGGATCCTAGTGATGTTGTTGAGTTGGAGGGTAGGCACAATGTGAGATTTGGGATGCACAACCGTTGGAAGACAATGCGTATCATCTCGGAGCAACGTTGGTTTGCATACAAGGAAGTGGTGGCCGAATCACAAGACAAAGCTCTTGAGTTATTTGACACAAAAAAGGTTGATGCTAATATGCAAAGGAGTATCATACCGGTTGCCTCCCCACATGAAGCTCGGAGTCCTCCACCCATGAACCAAGAGGAATTGACTAAGCCTCATTTGACCCAGTAAGATGAATTGAGCACATCTCTGAGCCCCATTTCAAAGAACCAAGATGAAGCATTGGAAGAGGAGAATGATGAGTATGGGGATAGTGAGAGGGTGGTTGAGATCTATGACAACACTATTAGAAATTTGGACTTATATCATACACAAGAGAACATGGATCATGACATCCCGTATTCTCGAATGTATGCATCAGACTCGGATGAGGATGGTCCCGATGAAGAAGTTGATGAGTAGGGGTTTACTAAGGATGAGGCCGAAGTTCATGAGAAGGTATTGGGAAGGGATCATCGGGTACCCTTGTTTTGTGATCTTAGTGTAGCGGATTAAGCCACGGTTGATGGCGGCAAGGGTGTAGTGCTTGGACCAAGGCCAACTTCCTATCGGGATGTTAGTCATGAGAAGAATGTGATTTCAAAAGGACATAGGTTTCCACATTGTTGAAACTCAAGCAATGGATCAAGGAATTCTCTATTAGGTATCATCGTACTTTCACAGTGGTTCACTTAGACATGAAGAAGCGTTACATGGTTAAATGCGAGGATGATGGTTGTCCTTGGATTGTGCGGGAAAGACCATACAAGGGGGCCCCGATTGGTGCATTTCAAGATGTGTGTCAACGCATATGTGCCATGTAAAAAGGGTGTATGGCAAAGATGTGAAGCACGAGCACCAATCACTGACCTTTGAGTTCCTCGCCTTGAGGCTTTCAAACCAAATTTCTTCACTTTCGACAATGACCATCAAGATGGTCATGGAGTTCATGGAAGCTCTCTTTCACTATGAGGTGAAGTATGGGAAGGCATGGAAGACAAAGCAAGCCGCATTCAGGATGTTGTATGGTGGTTGGGAAGAATCATACAGCCGAGTCCCTAGGTTGTTGTTAGCAATGGCCGATGCTAACCCGAGCATGGTTCATGTGGTTGAGCCATATGGCACCGAAACAATGGTTCGTAATGAAAGAAATGTTCGAACATATGGGAGTGCTTTTTGGGAATTCGAGCAATGTGTGAGGGGCTTCGAACATTGTAGGCCAGTCATCTCCGTGGATGGCACCTTCTTGACCGGGCAGTTCCGTGGAACACTTTTGATTGCAATAGCAAATGATGCAAATAACCGGTTGCTTCCCTTTGCTTTTGGTTTGGTAGAGGCAGAGAACAATGGTAATTGGGAGTGGTTCTTCAGTCTTTCGAGAACGAAGGTATTACCTCTTGATAGGGAAATATGTGTCATCTCGTATCGCCATCAAGGAATTCTCAACACGGTGACGATTGACATTCCCGAGCATCCTCCTTTACACCACCTATGGTGCATGAGACATTTTTGTTCCAACTTATATAGGGAATGAAGAGCAAGGATTTGGCTGATGATCTTCATGATTGTTGTCTTGTTTTCATAGACCGACGTTTGACAAATCTATATCTCAGATTGCGGAACAACAAAAAACTCGATTCCAAGGGTTAAGAGTTTCTCAATAAGCACATTCAACTCCGGGACAAGTGAGCACGAGCTTATGATGAGGATGGCCGGAGGTATGGTAAAATGACAAGCAACATGGCAGAGGCCTTCAACAAGGTTCTTAAGAGTGTTCGTGCATTGCCCGTCACTACAATAGTTCGATACACATTCGACAAGTTGAATGGGTATTTTTTGAACTACTCACTTGAAACCGATAAGAAAATTGCGGGATAGAACAATGAGTACAAGTACGAGTTCCCACCCAGGGTTGACTATTGGAGGACATTTCAGTCAAGTAAAGCGGACTCCCAAGTTGCCACGTGTCAACACCCGGATTTTTAATCACAGATGCCTATTATGCCATATATCGCAATCCCAGGATTACCATTTTTGCGAGACATAACAGATTGGATATCACAGTACATCATCCATTATAAACCATACATAAGGTCTTAAATAAATAAGGATCTCATGATACAGTCTTAATACAAATCAAGCAGCACAATAACGTAATAATAACGATAGCGTAGGCGAAGATCCATCTTCAGGGTCACAGGCAATGCTGACGATGGGAGATGATCCTAGTTGTCGTAACCTTCTTGTTGTCCGTCTTCCTGATACTACTCTTCATAGTCTGGCCACGGGAATAGCCAGGGACAAAGCCATGAGTACTCTTTAAGTACTCACAAACTAATACTAACAAGTGAAGGGGGTTTTGGAATAGGAAGTACTAAGCTCTAGGATTGTTTTGCAAAAAACCAGGTTTACCTTAACTAAGTTCAGAAGCAAAGAAGGCTAGTTGAAAGTTTTATCACACCTAAGTGGGAACTTGAATTTCATATCACAACTCTGTTGTGGTCAAGTCAAAGTGATAAACCATTTCATAAGTCATTATGAAAACATCTGACGACGGAACAATATGGCCACTCCAACTATCCATAACCGCGGACTCGGCTATTCGAATAGTTTGACACTCTGCTGAGATTGTACACTTTCACCATAACATTCGATACATCTGTCAGGAACAAATCCTGAATTCACCATACTCAGTATACGGATAAACAATCTTAACCTTTTAATTACACGCCCTAGGATAGGCACCTCTCCTATGAGTTTGGCCTCCCAACCATGACCAACTGTCATCTTGGGTACTGCACAGGTGGACAATCTTCACAAGGTAGCCTCAGCTCAAACCTTGGCCACAAGGGAACCCATACTACGGTATATAAATTTCCAGTCAAGCCCTACCCAAATTTCGGGTATTGTGGTTCTACGGTAAAATTGGAATGGTATCGCATCCAAACAACCATCAGGTTCGTAAAGGGCTAAGGCTCATGCCTTATCATTTTCATCATCAAAATCATTTGGTGTTCAAGAATACATGTCAAAACATTTCAGTAGAATGACTAATCATTCTAAAGTTTTCATAACCATTTTCACCAAGTATTCCCATCTAAAGTTGATTAAGTTTTATGCTTAGCACTAGCATCTACAAGTGGGGGATAAACACTAATGAAGGGTGATAAGCAAGTGTATCTTATCTAAGTTAAATCTTATGCCTCAGGATGACATCAAGATTATCTAACTTAGGCCAAGTTTTATGCTCTTTATGCTACCTTTAATTAATCTCTCTAGAATCTACAAGTCACTAAGTAAACTCTAAGAGAAAGCTTTAATAAAGAAAATAAAGTACTAAGCTTGCAAGTAAAACTAGGATGGGTATCATCAAATGTATCTAACCAAGCATGCTTAATGCATTGCATAGGGTTTCTAACTTTCATAGTTGCAAGTGTTAGCTTGCCTTGTGCTGAGCAGTGGCTGAAATTCTCCTCGGCTTCTTTCTCGTAGTATCCTTCTTCCTCCTCATATCCTTGGTCGGTACTAGCGTCTATGAATAAATACGAGGTACACAATCACCAAACAATACTTAACTATTTCTATTTATCACACAAAGGGTCATACTAGATGATCTAGCATCATCACTATTGTCACAAAGATTAAAGCACTTGTCTTATTTATTTTATTTTAGAAAATTAATTTCTACTCATTGAAAAACTACTTAAGACTTAATATTCTCCAACTAAAACATGGGATCATGTTGATACATGTCATCACCACATATTTAAGTACATGGGAATGTGATTTAAACCGGTGTCACAATTTAATAAGGTTTAACCTTTTTATTTTAATTAAATAAAATGACTAGAATGGCCTATGAGGCATTCTTTTATTACATGATCATTATTTCTGCAAGTAAACTTATATATTTTTATATATTCTGAAAGGTATGGTTAAATGTGATTTTTGAGAGTTGGAATCAACTCAAAATCTTTTATGGTTGAATTTTGAAAAATGTTTGAATGCAGAAAAGGTTATGCCTTGTTATTTTTACCATGGGTGATCTACATATGTAAATGGTTTGAATCCAACGGGTTTGGATTAAGCATTCCAGTACCTTTCTAACAAAATGGTTTCATGCATTTTCGTTCAGAGAATCGAGCTGGGTTGATTTTTGAATCTAGGAACAGAACTGAGTTTGAAATTAAATGAATGAACCTAAGTTCGAATTAGAGGGTCGCGCGGGATGTTTAACTGGGCCGGCCCACTACGCACAGCACGCGCGGGGGCTGGTTAAGTGAGCGACCCCACTCGTCAGTGAGACAATGAGTGGCGAAGCGGTATGGGGCGATCTAGGCCGTGCGATCTAGTTCTAATCCTACGGCTCTGGTTCATCGTCCACGCCTGAACAGGACACGACGAACACGAACCCTAGCGAGGCCAGTGGGGTCGTGGGGGCTCACCGGGGCTCCGGCGATGGTCGGCGATGTGGCGAACGACGAAGTTGACGATGGCGATCCTCCTGGGGCGGCTCCAATCGACGGCGCCTCTCCTCCTCTGCAGCGGCGAACTCCGGTGGAATTCCGGCCACCTGGTGCTCTCCTTGCTCCGGGAGTGAGTGTGTGTGATCAGTGAGCGGTGGGTACTGAGATGGTGTGTTCAAATCGAACGGAGGTGGCCTCCTTTTATAGTTGCTGAAGGGGACCGACGGGCGCGGGTGGAGCTCGTCGTGGTCGACGACACAACGTGCTAATGACATGTGCAAAGGTAGGGGGGTGGTGCTGTGCTCCCTGGCGAAGATCAATGGGACGGTCACGCGGTGTGGGGCGATGATGAACGGTCGGAACATCACGGTGCTCTGAGCGGGTCCGACGGCAAGTTTAATGGCGCACAACATGCATGGTCCGTGCAGAGGCGAACGGGGCTGTCTGGCGGGTTACTGGGGTGCTGGCGATCACGTGTGCAAGCGACGAGGGAAGCGCGTGGTCTGTGGGCTGGTGTCGCGTGTAGCGCGCTGGCGCGCTCTCGGCTCGCACGCAGAGAAGCTTGGCATGCTCAGGTAGTGTGGTCCAGGGGCTGGCAATGCTCGAGCGTTGGACAGGGGATGGCGGTGGATGGTGGTCAGTGCTCCAGACAAGGTTGGCGAGGCTAGTGTTTCCTCTAGCTCGCTAGCGACATGGGGATGGCAATGGTGCTCTCAGCCTGATCATCATTGATGGCTAGGCTTGCTCACAGTGGTGCTTAGGATTGTTAAATAGGCTAGATGATCTACTAAGGGCTTGCTGCAACCAGAGAGGGAACAAGGTTGGCCAAATTCACTGCTGCAAATAGTGTTTGATGTTTTGTTGTTTGCTGATCACAAGGTGTTTGATGAAATGGCCGAAAGAAATTCAAATTTGAATTTTGGATTCAAACTTGGTGGGTTTGCTAGGCACATACTAGGGAGTATCTGGTTAGTTGGATTGGTCAAGGGGCACTGGTTTAGTTGGGTTTTGATAATGTGTGATCTTCACATATGATAAAGATTCAATTTTAAATTGTCATTTGAATGGGGTTGCCAAATGTTTCTGCAAGTTTGAAAGGTGGGATTTGATTCACTTTTACTTGGTCTAGCAAGGGGTGAAAACAAATGGAATTGTTTCTATTTGAAATCTTGGACTAGAAACACTCAAAGTGGCCTAGTGAGCAAGAATGGAAAAAATGACCATTTGCCTTATTTGATTTTCTCTTGATTTGTTTCTACTTGGAAATGTTTTAGATGATGTTATTTTCATATTTAAACCATTCCTTGCTATTTATGTGAATCACACAAGTCCATTCATGCATTCATAAAATCATCACATACACCCATGCATTCATATGATTTTTATTTAATCAAAGTTTTTGTTAACCCTAAATTTAGTGATTAGAGTTTGATAATCATGATCAACATTTTTGGGATGTTACAAACCTTCCCTCCTTAAACAAAATCTCGTTCCGAGATTTGAAAAAGAAGAAAAAATATTACCTAGGATTTAAAGAGATCGGGAAACTCCGTCCTGATGTGATATTCTCGCTCCTAGGTAACTTCTTCTTCAGTGTTGTTGCTCCACTGAATATTGAGAAACTTAATGCTTCGGGTTCTGGTGGTTCTAAAAGCTTCAACAAAATATGGATGGGTACTTCGGGATACGTCAGGTCATCGTTGATCTCTATGGTGCGGTGATCAATATTCCTTAAAACTTCAGTCTTCTCAGGAACTTCAAGGCATTTGCGAAGTAATGATATATGGAACACATTATCCACTGCTGACATCTCCTCCGGCAGTTCCAATTGATATGATACTTCTCCTTGACGGTTCAGAATTTTGAAAGGTCTGATGTATCTGGGGGCTAACTTTCCTTTGAGCCGGAAACGCTGTATTCCCTTCAAAGGAAACACTTTGATATACACAAAATCTCCGATATTAAAAGCGAGGTCTCGATGTCTCTTGTTGGCGTAACTCTTCTGTCTTGACTGGGCGGTCTTGAGGTGCTCACGAATCTTGTGAACCTTCTCTTCTGCTTCCCGTAGGATGCCGGGTCCGAAAATCTGACTCTCTCCTACTTCCGACCAATTCAAAGGGGTGCGACACTTCCTTCCATACATGAATTCAAATGGGGCCATTTGCAAACTAGCTTGATAACTGTTGTTGTAAGAAAATTCTACGAATGTCAGACAGTCTTCCCATTTTGATCCATACTCTAGCACACATGCTCTCAACATATCTTTGAGTATTTGATTTACTCGCTTCGTTTGTCCATCAGTCTGAGGGTGATACGCTGTGCTGAAATCCAGTCGGGTTCCTAAACCTTCTTGGACTTTCTTCTAGAATATCGAGGTAAACTGAATTCCTTGATCTGATACGATGTTCTTTGGAACTCCGTGCAAACTGACAATTCTAGCGATGTACAATTCCTTAATCTTTGAACTCTGGTAGGTGGTCTTGACTGGTAAGAAATGGGCTACCTTGGACAATCTGTCAACTATGACCCAAATAGAGTCATTTCCCCTACTAGAAGTAGGCAATCCGGTGATAAAGTCCATTCCAACGGAATCCCATTTCCATTCTGGAATATGTAATGGTTGCAACAGTCCTGTGGGTCTTTTATGTCTCGCCTTGACTCTCTGACAAATATCACACTTGGCGATATAGCTTCTGATTTCACTCTTCATCTTATACCACCAAAATTGCTCCTTCAAATCCTGATACATCTTCGTTCCTCCGGGGTGGATAGAATAAAGGGTATCATGGTCCTCCTTCAAAATAACTTCTTTCAACTATGAATCTGCTGTTACTTTGTACCACAACACTCCTTCATCCTCGGTCAATCGGGGTACTTTTCCTGTACCGATACGACGTTTGATTCCGTCGATACTAGCATTTCCTTTATGCGCCTCCTTGATCTGACTGATCAAAGTGGGTTGAAGTTCTATGCTAGCCAAAAATCCTTCACTTACTAATTCCATTCTAAAATCTTCCATCTCCTTGTGCAAACTTGGTTGCTCCTTCAGAATCATGGAGTTCAAGCGGCACGACAATATGCTAAGGGCATATGTTACCACATTGGCTTTACCGGGGTGATAGTGAATGTCTAGATCATAGTCCTTGATTAGTTCAATCCATCTTCTCTGCCTCATATTCAACTCCTTATGAGTGAATATATACTTCAGGCTCTTGTGATCTGAATAAATCTCACAACGGTTTCCCATAAGATAATGCCTCCATGTCTTCAGGGCTAGAACTACGACTGCTAGTTCAAGGTCATGGGTAGGATAGTTCTGTTCATGCTGCTTCAGTTGTCGTAAGAGATAAGATATAACTTTTCCTTCTTGCATTAATACACATCCGAGACCGATCTTGGATGCGTCACAATACACATCAAAGGGCTTCGTGATATCCGGCATGATCAAGATTGGGGCTGAAATTAATCTCCTCTTGAGTTCTTGAAAACTCGCTTCACATTTGTCTGTCCATTCGAACTTCTTGTCATTCTTCAACAATTGGGTCATGGGTCTAGCGATACTCGAAAATCCTTCTACGAACTTGCGGTAGTATCCCGCTAATCCGAGAAATGCACGAACATGGGTTTGAGTAGTTGGGGCTTGCCAATCTTCAACATCCTTCACCTTTGCAGGGTCAACGGCAATTCCTCCGGCTGATACGATATGTCCGAGGAATCCTACCTCCTGTAACCAGAATTCACATTTGCTAAACTTGTCATACAACTAATGCTCTCTAAGGGTTCCAAGAATGGTCCTTAGGTGTAGCTCATGTTCTTCTCCTGATTTGGAATAAATCAGAATGTCATCGATGAAAACAACGACAAACTTATCCAGGAAGTCCATAAAAATCGTATTCATGAGGTTCATGAAATAAGCGGGGGCATTGGTTAATCCAAAAGACATGAAAGTATACTCATATAATCCATATCTGGTGGTAAAGGCGGTCTTTGGAATATCCTCTGCGTGAATCTTGAGTTGATGCTAGCCAGTTCTAAGATCAATGCTAGAAAACACTTTGGCACCAGTCAACTGGTCAAACAGGTCTTCTATCTTGGGCAACGGGTACTTGTTCTTGATGGTAACGTCATTCAACTTCTGATAATCCGTACACAAACGGTTGCCTCCATCTTTCTTATCCACAAATAAAACAGGTGATCTCCATGGCGACGCACCTGGTTGAATCAATCCAATTTGCAGCATAGCATCCAGTTGCTTATTTAGTTCCACGAGTTCAGACGGGTTCATACTATACGGTCTATGGGCTATGGGTCCGGTTCCAGGGATTAGTTCAATGATAAACTCGATATCCCGATCTAGGGGCATACCGGGCAAAACATCTGGAAATACATCGGGGTATTCACAGACTATCCGGACTTGGTCAATGGTTGGCTGGGCTATACTCTTGTTGCATTTGAATTGACGGGGCAAGGTTTCAAATATATGCTCGACTGATATTCCGGCTGTACTGGTCATGGTTATGGCTTTCTAGGCACAGTCAATTAATCCCTTATGTTTGGACATCCAATCCATTCGTAGTACTACTTCCAAACCTTTAGTTCCGAGTACTATTAGATTAGCATAAAAATCTATGCCATGGATTCGGATGGGCACGGCTTTGCAAATTTTTCTAGCTTTGGTGGTTGAACAAGGTATTTGAACTATCATAACATGCTTCAATTTGGTTGGTTGAATCTTACTAGTGCATGCAAATTCTTCAGTAACAAACAAGTGCGATGCTCCAGAATCAAACAGTACTCTTGCAAGTACTGAGTTAACAGAAAACCTACCCAGCACGACATCTGGCGCTTCTTGGGCTTCTTCAGCATGCATGAGAAAGAGACGACCGTTGCAGTTGAGCGAATTCCCTGGGGCAAACCTTCTTCCGGGCTGAACATGACGCTGCTGCTGAGCTGGGGCATTTGCAATGGAGGCTGTGTCAATCTTCTTGGGGCACTCATTGGAATAGTGACCCTTGGTTCCACATTCATAACAACTCACTTGCGACTTGTCCTTTGCTGCAATAGGCACAACATTGCTTCCAGTCCTCGGGGCAGTGTTGGTGTTGGTGGCAGCATTGTTGTTGTTGAACTTAGGTGGTGCACGGTTGAAATTGCTGGGGTTGCCGGGGTTGTTGTGGTTTCCTCCGGGCCTTGGGATAGGTCGGACGGTTCATCAGGGGTCTGTTGGTTCTTGGGGAAAATCCTGGAGATGGGTTGGGACGATACTTTGGTGTATGGTGGGTTCCTGGTTGATGCATCATGCGACGCTTGCGGTTCTCGTTAGCTTGGTTGATCTTTCCTTGCATCTGAATGGCAGAGTCAACTAAGGCTTCAATATTAGCAAAGGGGATATTGACTAGCACTGTCTGCATCTCATCGTGCAGACCATTCAGGAATATCTCCTTCTTCTTGGCTTTAGTGTCCATTTCATCTGGTGCATACCTAGCCAATGACAAGAATTTGTCACGGTATTCCACTACTGTCATCCTTCCTTGCTTCAGTTCCCTGAATTCATCTCTCATCCTCTTGATCAAACCCGGTGGCACATGGGTTCTACTGAACTTGACTTTGAACTCTTCCCAAGTCATCATTTGTCCTACAGTCATGGCACGAACGCTGTTCCACCATGCTCTTGCATCTCCGGCCAGGTAGTGGGTGGCGAACAAAACTTTCTCGTTAGCTTCCACTCCCGCAACTTCCAGATTGTTCTCCATGGTTTGCAACCAATCATCTACATCTAGGGGCTCTTCTGACTTAGGAAAACGGGTGGATTGGTGTTCTGGAAATTCTTGAGCTTAGATCCATGGTTGTCCTGATGTCCATGGCCTTGATTGTTGTTGGCCATCTGAGCTACCTATTGAAGGGTGGCTAAGTTGGCTTGATGTTCGACTCTTTCAGCTTTGCGGTCAGAAACCAACATTTGCAAGAGTTGCAACATTAGGTCTGGGGCTGAAGTGCTTCCTCCGCAAGGCATCTAAAGATTGAGATAGATCATGAGAAAAGAGGGAAATTCTAAGGTTCAGGGTTTTGGGTTTGAAAAGTTTTCAAAGTTTGACTCAAATTTTTCTAGCAACATGCTTTTCATTCATTCATTCATTCATAGCACACGATACAAGCACACACCACAACAAAGGAAAACAGATGGTTTTAGAAACCATTCTGTGAAGCTACGATACAGTGGGACCAAATACAACTCACTAACGCTAGTGCTCAAGTGCTACTACTCCTTGGAGTCGGTATCCTCATCGTCCTCCTCCTCATCATCATCATCAATGAAGGCGAAGTCGTCCTCATCGGTGAAGAAGTCCATGGCCTGATCCTCCAGAAAGTCATCATCGTCACTGAGATAGGAGTAGGGGTCTCCATGAAGGTCTTCCCCTGCATTCTCCCTCTAATCCAACTACATGTCTCTCTCGTGGATAGTCTCCTCCAACTCGGTGATCCGGTGGCAAAGACAGGCAATGATGCGCTCCTTCTTGTCGAGCTGACGGCGACGAGACTAGCGATCCTTCACTAGCATGGTGATGGTCTAATCCTTCTTGGTGGCGATGGCGTACTTGTGGTTGGCGTAGGAGCGGGCATTGTCCAACTCCTTCTGACGGTCATACATCATGAAGCTGAGGTGGTCCAGTTGAGTCTTCAGCTCATGGTGATATGGGGCCTCTAGTGGCTGTCCCATAACATCACGCCTTGGATAGAACTCAAAGCGGGTACCCTTGATATGATTGATACTCTGCCCACATAGACGGGTAAGAGCTTCCTGCATGGCCCTGGCAAGTCCATCGAGTGAGTTGTTCTCTCTGATGGTGAACTGAATTCCCTCTGAGGTGGGGGCTTCAATATTTCCTCGTAGACTTGCAAGAACTAACCACCACAAATCCTCTCCTTCCTTATTGTTGAGCTGAGCTCTGAAGAAATCGGGGTGCGGACGCTCCAGAAGTTCCGAAAGCTGGTCCAAGTCATGCTCAAAGATGAGGTCTTCTCCATTCCCCAACTGATAGAACTTGCTATACTTCACGTCCATCTATAAGAATGTAGGATGAGTAAGTTAGTAGAGTGATCAAGTGTGTCAAATTTTATGTAAGTTTGCAAGAATTTTTGAGGAACATGATTTTTTATGAAAGAGTCTAAGTGATAAGAATGAGAATAAGTTTTCATAAATACTCACTTCCTTGGTTTTTAAAATAAGTTTTGATTCAAACGTCCATTCTAAACTAGGGTCTCCTATGGTCAGGATGGCTCTGATACCAACTTGTCAACACCCGGATTTTTAATCACAGATGCCTGTTATGCCATACATCGCAATCCCAGGATTACCATTTTTGCGAGACATAACAGATTGGATATCATAGTACATCATCCATTACAAACCATACATAAGGTCTTACACAAATAAGGATCTCATGATCCAGTCTTAATACAAATCAAGTAGTGGAATAACGTAATAATAACGATAGCGTAGGTGAAACTCCATCTTCAGGGTCACAGGCAATGCTGAGGATGGGAGATGATCCTAGTTGCCGTAACCTTTCTGCTGTACGTCTTTCTGATACCCCTCTTCATAGTCTGGCCATGGAAATAGCCAGGGACAAAGCCATGAGTACTCTTTAAGTACTCGCAAACTAATACTAACAAGTGAAGGGGGCTTTGGAATAGGAAGTACTAAGATCTAGGGTTGTTTTGCAAAAAGCCAGGTTTACCTTAACTAAGTTCAGAAGCAAAGAAAGCTAGTTAAAAGTTTTATCACACCTAAGTGGGAACTTGAATTTCATATGACAACTCTGTTGTGGTCAAGTCAAAGTCATAAATCATTTCATAAGTCATTTTGAAAACATCTAACGATGGAACAGTATGGCCACTCCAACTGTCCATAACCGCGGACGTGCTATTCGAATAGTTTGACACTCTGCAGAGATTGTACACTTTCACCACAACATTCGATACATCCGTCAGGAACAAATCCTGAATTCACCATACTCAGTATGCGGATAATCAATCCTAACATTTCAATTACACGCCCTAGTATAGGCACCTCTCCTGTGAGTTTGGCCTCCTAACCATGACCAACTGTCATCTTGGGTACTACACAGATGGACAATATTCACAAGGTAGCCGCATCTCAAACCCTGGCTGCAAGGGAACCCATACTAAGGTATATAAATTTCCAGTCAAGCCCTACCCAAATTTAGGGTATTGTGGTTCTACGGTAAAATTGGAATGGTATCGCATCCAGACAACCATCAGATTTATAAAGGGATAAGGCTCATGCCTTATCATTTTCATCATCAAAATCGTCTAGTGTTCAAGAACACATGTCAAAATATTTCAGTAGAATGACTAATCATTCTAAGGTTTTCATAACCATTTTCAGCAAGTATTCCCATCTAAAGTTGATTAAGTTTTATGCTTAGCACTAGCATCTACAAGTGGGGGATAAACACAAATGAAGGGTGATAAGCAAGTGTATCTTATCTAAGTTCAATCTCATGCCTCAGGATGACATCAAGATTATCTAACTTAGGCCAAGCTTTATGCTCTTTATGCTACCTTTAATTATCTCTCTAGAATCTACAAGTCACTAAGTAAACTCAAACAGAAAGCTTTAATAAAGAAATTGTCACATCCCAAAATTCTCCTGATTTTGGAATGTGAAATAAATAAAATAAGTTTGATTGATTGTTTGAGTTGGTTGAATTTTCTCAAAGAAAAGAATTTTTTGAATAGAAAATCCTCTCAACCTTGAATTCAAAATCTTATATTCTTTTGTTATGACCTAAGTAGCCATATAGGAAAAAGGGCATGGATTGATTATGGATTGTAGAATTGGTGTGCAAGATTTAAAAATGAAAATCATGAAGCATTCATAAGCATTTCATTACATCCATGCAAAGTTCTCACAAACTGAATTCAAATCCTGGTATCTAAATCCTATAGTTGATTCGCCCAAATGTTCCTAAAGGTAATTAAATTGACTTTATAAAACCCACTGTTGCTAAGGCAGCGATTATTGCTAAATTATAGCCTAAAAATATCCAATGAATATTACAAAATTTTAGAAACAAAATTGAGCTCATTTGGAGCTATTATGAAAAAGTTATAGAATAAATGCAAACAAATAAAGATATAAATAAAATGGAATATACAAGGATTTATAAACCCACTACTTGCAAACTAGTAAAAAGATTACAAATATGATCCTACAATGATCTATTCGATTTTAGAAAAATTTAGAAACAAGAATTATATCATTTGGAGTTCGTATGCAAAAGATATGAGGGAAACAAGTAAATAGAAAAAGAAAAAAAGAAAAAAAACCTAAGCGGGCCGGCCCAGCGAGGGACCGACCGAACCAGCCAGTACATGTAGACACGATCGATCCCAGCCTCGCTTTAATTTCCGTACAAAATCTATTTTGTCAAACCTATCTCTATTCAAACTCTCATAACTTTTTATCTACAACTTCAAATCGACTTCCGTTTGTTTCTACTTGTTCCCTACTCCAAGACCTATCTCTCCACCGTCCTAAATCTCCATATAAACTCGTGGAGCCATAGCTGTACGAGTTTCTCTCCTCGAAATCCCGAATCTACACATGCCCGAATCTTATTTCGCTTTTTAACCCATCTAGACTTTGTTGTTTGCCTTTTGTCAAAAAACGAAAGTTGTAGGACTCATCGAAATCTTTCAATCCCGACAAACCTCACCTATTTTCATCCACCACAGTCGGAGAATTTCGCATCGCAATATTTCAGATCTGACGGTGTAAATCCAAGATGTACTCGCGCACGTTTCTTCAAATCCAAATTCCTTTGGTGAGAAGGTAGGACTAATGATTCCCCACAACTTTCATGTTCTAAGTTTTTCAATTTGACCTACAGTTTTGTCTCTCTAACACATATCTGTTTCTTGTCTATTCTGAGCCAAAAATCGGGTCGATCTCTTCTTCTAGGCACCGGATCCTATCCAAACGGTCGAGATCCAATCATACCGGTGCGTGCCATGTCGTCATTCCGGTCAACTTCCTCATTAAAGCCACGTCATCGTCAGGTCAGCATCTAGTCCCAGTCAGCCTGCAAAGTCAACCTGTCCAGTCAGCGGAATATTCTCTAGAATATTCCGTTCGAATTTAAAATTGCACATTATAGATCTAACTTGTAAAATTCATTAGAAATTCATACAACGTCCAAAAATTGCATATAATATATCAAATTGAAGATAATATTACGTAGAATCATCTTATCAGAATAGATCCAACTTTTACTATACGCGGTTACTGCAGTAATTTAATTAGTTTTAATGGTC
The DNA here is from genome assembly GCA_023614405.1 of Avena insularis. Taxonomy (NCBI): domain Eukaryota; kingdom Viridiplantae; phylum Streptophyta; class Magnoliopsida; order Poales; family Poaceae; genus Avena; species Avena insularis. The sequence continues at coordinate 272,986,728 of CM042697.1, forward strand.
TTTTAGGTTTATAAATTCATAGAAAATTATCTGTAACTCTGAAAAATATGAACAATATATCAAATTAAAGCTACTGTAATGTACATTAATAATATCTGGTTGGATCCAGCCTTTGAGGATTATTTACCCCGTAGTGATTTAATTAGTTTTAATGGATTTAGAAATCATTAAATTCATAGCAAATTATTTGCATATCACAAAAATATAAATAATATACCGATGGAAAGCTGGTTCCATGTAGATCATCAATATGCAATTAGTTCAGCCTTTGACTGTAAGGTTTTGCCGTGAAGGTTTAAATGGTTTAATGGCCTATTTAGAGTAATAAATTCATAAGAAAATAAATAATGCTCATAAAATTACAAATAATATGTCCCTGGAATCACAATTCCGTGGAGATTTCAGATATAATTTTATTTTGATTTTTTGGCAACAGAAACTATATGAATCATTTAAAACCCATTAAACACTATTTAAATCATACAAAAAGATCTATAACTCCAATTAGGGTGAATCCAACGCCTACTAGTTCGTATTAACGTCCTCTATCCAGTAAACCCAAGAAACAAATTTAATTAGATAGTTAGAACAGGCGTTACAACAGAACTATTAAAACCCCTATATTGGCAAGTAATTATTAATAACAAGTACTCCATTGCATTAATTGGTCTCTTTCATGCATCATATACTTCTGTATTGTTTAGAGAACTAAAATAACAACCATTGTGACTTATTAAATTGTCATACATGCATTTGTTGTATTTGTTTGATCTCTATGTGCTATTGTTTATTTTGTATGCAACTATTTGATCGATAGATTGCGAGGAGTGCAACATGTGTGATTGCAACTACTATGATTGCAAGTATTGTGGTTATGACGAGTGCAACCATTATATCTATGAGGATTGTGAGGATTATCTAATCGACTACATCTACAACAAAGGCAAGTGGTGCTATCTTGGTCATAAATGTCCTATTGTTTTCCTATGCATTGTAGATGATTTTGTAGAATTGCATCTGTAGGAATTGATATGTATATGCTATGCTATATCCCATATTATTCTCTAGTATTCCTTATTTATGAGCCATCGTATTGGTAGATTTCTTAGCTATGCTATTTAGGCGAGGAAGAGAATCACATCATGAAAATTTATATGTTTTGAAAGGCTTATGTTTTGCTAAATGACAAACCAATATGTTTTAATGAACCACCTGGGCGGAATGTGATGTGGACATCCCTTCTATTGATACAACTGTTGTACCTACAGCTACACACATACAAGGACCCATCACAAGATCTTGTGCCAAACAACTTAACTATCAGGTACTTTCGTTTCTTGGAACTATTCCTCACATACATGAGAATATGATGCTGCCTAAATCAGATGTATTTCTTACTCTTAGGAATATGGACCAAGCATGGATGCGAGGGACAAGCATTGGAGCATGGCCATGCATGGAGATGGCAGCAAGTATGTGATGATCCAAGAGAAGGCCACGAATGGAGATTTCAGAACTTTGAGGCCACCATAATGAAGAAAGAAGGCTTGGACGAAATATTCAAGATTAATACTTCACAAATTCGTCCATAGCTTAATATGGTGCCGCGACACCTTTATTTTGGGCCAGGCCCATGTAATTTTCGAAGGATTTTAAATAGCCACTTTTTAGAGTCCGTATTTGAGGGGAAAAGGACTTCTAGGGTTGGATTCAGCCACCACTTCCATGGCTGGCCGAAACGCCACCTTTTCCTCCTTAAATACTCCCCATAGCCATCACCCTAGACTCGGATTTTGTTTAGACATTAAGTTAGCAATCATAGCAACTTCGCCAAGGCTCGAGCGTCGCAGAGGCCTCTTGTACTTCGCACCTATTCAGGATCCCACCTTTTCAATAAAGCTTTCCTATTAATTCGCAATATCTTGATTACAATATTGGTTCTTACTTGTACTCGATTTCAGGTAGGAATTAAGACCCTCGCTGGTCAGGCTGATCGTGTTCCCGCAGGATCGGTAACCTCCAGGAGATTGGCCTAGCGATTGCATTGGCGCTCGTGCTTGCACGTGTAGTCGGATCGTCAAGCCCGAACTCCACCAAATCGATTATCGCCATCTCATCGAAAGATCGGACACCTTTGCCCTATCAAGTGGTATCAGATTTCAGGTTGCTCGGTGAGAATTTACTGTTTTCGTAGATTAGATCTGTTTTTACTATAACCCACGAAAAATCCAAAAACACAGTTAGAGTTTAGATCCATCCCATAACCAATCTACGCCTCGCATTATCTTTTCAGTTTTTGCATTGTTCAATTTGTGTCTACATCGTCGCGTCGAGTTGCTGGTCTTAGTGTCTCGTCCCTTAGAGTTTCGAGTTCTGATCATAGTAGTCACCGCCACACTCGCCGATCACCGCCACCATATTCCGCCGCCATACACCCAGCCACCATAAACCATAATACTCCGCCACCGCCTTCCTACCGCGACACAAATCCGATCAGTTTTCCTGCCGCGGCACGAGTCCGAGTTGAGTTATTGTTTCCGAGTTATTCCCTTTTACTTTCCTTCTTTGTTGTTTTCGTGTTCAGCTAAAGTCAGTGTCGAGCTCAGAGTCCAACAGAAGTCCGTATGAGAGCAAAAAAGTCCGAACCGCCCAAATTTTTTTCTGGCTATACTAGTTTTTGGCTCTGGGGATCACTTTTCTCCATCGGCCGTTATAGCGATATTTTTTTGGCGCCTGAGCGCTTTCCGGAGCAAAATAAAAAAAAATTCGATTTTTTTGGGGGGGCTAACCTATTTTTAGACCCCGTAGATCAGTTCTAGACACTCGCCATCATAGTGATTTTCCACCTCTCGGTTCGCTTTTCAGGGTGCCATATCATCATACATTGCTTGTTGTGTCGCGTCGTGACATCGTTGGTGATCTAGGCTCGCGTCTCTAGTCGGTCTAGCCTAGGACCAGCACAGTACCGTCGTTGAGCATTCTTTCAACTTTTGCATTGCTGTTTTGATAATTGCTAACCCCCTTTGCTAAGCCTTCCCAGAGCTCCACAAATATTCTCCACGTACGGTGTCTCGACTCCTGGTAATCGCTTGGTTCAATCTCTGGACCCACTGATCCTCGCGGTTGCACATCGCCTTTTCCTACTGTTTGGTAAGAACTTGTAAGAGCTTCATATATTGCTTGACGGATTACGCGTGCCTTCCACCATATTTCCATAGTATATATCTGTGCTTTTTAAGGACTAACCATGACAGATACTTCGCGGAACCCTGCCACAATGACGAACGAAGAACTACATGCCCACTTCTCCGAGCTCTTGGTCAGTCGCGCTGAAGACGTGGATACACGCCTAGGGGAGTTTGACACCAAGCTCAGCAATGTCGTGGACAAGATCAATGGACTCGAGAAATCCTTCAACGCCAAGCTTGACGCTCGGTTCAAGGAGATTTTGAACAGACTGCCCGCACCTGCACCCGCACCCACACATGGCGCACGGCGCATCCCGATCACGGGTCGGACTGGTTCGCTTCCGCCAGACCTCAAAGCGGTTACCGCGGCCGACGACTCAGACGCCCTTGGCTGCCGTCTGCGACATTGGGGACAGACGACGGGTACTACTACGACCCCGACGACGACGATCTGTTTGACGAGGAGGTTGAACAACCTCCACGGGTACCTGCAGGCCGTCCCCGACATTACTACCACAACACTCGACCACCGGTACGTGATGATGATCATGTTGCAAAGTTTAGATTAAATATTCCATCTTTTGAGGGTAAATATAATCCTGATGCATATCTTACATGAGAGATGGAAGTAGAACAACGATTTGCATGCTTAAAATATCCCGAGAATATGCGTGTTAGTGCTGCTACATGTGAATTTACTAAATTTGCTTCCCTTTGGTGGTCTAAGTATTGTCGTTTAAATCCTACTACTATTCCTAGTACTTGGACTGCTTTAAAAACTGCTATGCGTGTTTGTTTTGTACCTCCCACTTATCAACGTGATTTACTAAAGAATCTGACACGTTTAGAGCAAGGGAAAAATTCTGTAGAAGAGTATTATCAGGAATTGCAAACGGGGATGGTTCGGTGTGGTCTTGTTGAATCTAATGAACAAATGCTTGCACGTTTCTTTGGTGGATTAAACAAGGACATTCAGCACATATTAGATTATAAGGAATATAATTATATCACTCGTTTGTTTCATCTTGCTTGCAAAGCTGAACGTGAAGTGCAGGATCGCCAACCACCATGGAGGAGGACTAATAATTCTACAGGTCGCACATCCACTTGGACATCCCGACAATCAGCGCCTCCTTCTCGTGATTCGCCACCAGCTACTACCACATCCAAGGCCACCACAAGATTTCCAGCTGCTCCTCCACCATCATCCAATTCTCCTGCTCGTAGTGCATCTTCTATGGCTTCCACGGGTAAGACAAAGGATATACAATGCCGCAAGTGCTGGGGTTTTGGTCATATTGAGAGACAGTGCACAATACAACGTGTGATGATGGTGCGGGAGGATGGTCAATACGATTCAACGAGTGACTTTGATGAAGATACATTGGCCCTTATTTCTGCTCGAGATGGAGACAATTCTGATGCTGATGAAGAGACAGAGGTAATGGGAGCTGAAGCTGCTGATCAATACAAGAGTTTAATTACACAACGTGTGTTGAGTGTGCAATTGAGCAAATCTGAACAAGATCAACGCCACAACCTGTTCCAAACACGTGGTGTTGTCAAGGAAAGAGCTATACAGATCATCATTGATGGAGTGAGTTGTAATAATCTGGCTAGTGTTGACATGGTAGAGAAGCTTGCACTTCCGACAAGACAACGCACACATTCATATTACATCCAATGGTTTGAGAGTTCCCGCAAGATCAAGGTAACAAGAATGGTACGCGTGAATTTTACTATTGGTACATATTCTGATTTTGTTGATTATGATGTTGTACCTATGCAAGCTTGTTCTTTGTTACTTGGTAGACCATGGCAATTTGATAGAGAATCTGTTCATAATGGCAAAACTAATCACTATTCTCTTATGCATGATGGAAAGAAAATTGGTTTAAAACCTATGACTCCTGAACAGATTTTAAAAGATGATCTTGCTAGAGCTAGTAGAGCTAAAACTGAGGAGAAACATAAAAGTGAGAATCAGATTGTTGCTGCAGATTTTGTACCACCAAAGAACACTAAATCTGATTCTACCCATGCTACGGAAATTCGTTTGAAGAGTCCATGTATGCTTGCAAATAAAATTGATATTGCTGAACTAGATGTAAACACTAGTCAATGTTATGCAATTATTTGCAAAGAGGTTTTGTTTTCATTTGAGGATATGCCTCCTTCTTTGCCACCCGCTATTGCTAACCTTTTGCAGGAATATGAGGACGTCTTTCCCGCTGAGCTGCCACCAGGACTACCTCCTATTAGAGGAATTGAGCACCAAATTGATCTAATTCCTGGTGCTACGTTACCCAACCGCGCGCCATATAGAACCAATCCAGAGGAGACAAAGGAGTTACAACACCAAATTCAGGAACTACTCGACAGAGATCATATTCGTGAGTCCCTTAGCCCCTGTGATGTTCCTATTATTTTGGTACCTAAGAAAGATGGTTCTTCGCGCATGTGTACTGATTGTAGAGCTATCAATAATATTACTATTCGATATCGTCATCCTATTCCATGTTTAGATGACATGCTTGATGAATTGAGTGGCTCTACCATGTTTTCTAAAGTTGATTTGTGTAGTGGTTACCACCAGATTCGTATGAAATTAGGAGATGAATGGAAAACAACATTTAAAACTAAGTTCGGTTTATATGAGTGGTTAGTAATGCCGTTTGGTTTAACTAATGCACCTAGCACTTTCATGATATTAATGAACGAAGTTTTACGTGCTTTCATTAGACGTTTTGTGGTAGTCTATTTTGATGATATTCTGATTTATAGCAAATCTTTAGAGGATCATTTGGACCATTTACGAGCTGTTTTCAATGCTTTACGTGATGCACGTTTGTTTGGTAACCTTGAGAAGTGCACCTTTTGCACCAATCGAGTTGCGTTTCTTGGCTATGTTGTTACATCACAGGGTATTGAAGTGGATCCAGCCAAGATTGAAGCTATTGAGAATTGGCCGCAGCCCAAGAAGGTCACACAAGTGAGGAGTTTTCTTGGCCTCGCTGGTTTTTATAGGCGCTTTGTCAAAGACTTTGGATCAATTGCCGCGCCGCTGAATGAGCTTACCAAGAAGGATGTGCCCTTTGTTTGGGGCGATGCACAACAATAGGCCTTCGTCATATTGAAAGATAAGCTAACACATGCTCCCTTACTCCAACTTCCTAATTTTACTAAGACTTTTGAGCTTGAATGTGATGCTAGTGGAATTGGTTTGGGAGGGGTGTTATTACAAGAGGGAAAACCTGTTGCATATTTTAGTGAGAAATTGAGTGGTGCTAGTCTGAATTATTCTACTTATGATAAAGAATTATATGCGTTGGTTCGGACATTAGAAACTTGGCAACATTATCTATGGCCTAAATAATTTGTTATTCATTCTGATCATGAATCTTTGAAGCATATTCGTAGTCAAGCTAAGTTGAATCGTCGTCATGCAAAGTGGGTTGAATTTATTGAGTCTTTTCCTTATGTTATCAAACACAAAAAGGGTAAATATAATATTATTGCTGATGCTTTGTCGCGCCGTTATGCTTTGTTATCTCAACATGACTTCAAAATATCTGGATTGGAAACTATTAAGGAACAATATGTCCATGATGCTGAATTTAAAGATGTGTTGCAGAATTGTAGAGATGGTAGAACTTGGAACAAGTTCGTCTTCAATGATGGATTTGTGTTCCGTGCTAACAAACTATGCATTCTAGATAGTTCTGTTCGTCTTTTGTTGTTACAGGAGGCGCATGGAGGAGGATTGATGGGACACTTTGGTGTCAAGAAGACGGAGGATGTTCTTGCTACACACTTCTTTTGGCCACGTATGCGTAGAGATGTTGAGAGATTTGTGGCACGCTGCATTACTTGTCAAAAAGCTAAGTCTCGCCTTAATCCACATGGTTTATATATGCCTCTTCCTGTTCCTAGTGTTCCTTGGGAGGATATTTCTATGGACTTTGTTTTGGGATTGCCACGAACACATAAAGGGAGGGATAGTATTTTTGTTGTTGTGGATCGGTTTTCTAAGATGGCACACTTTATTCCTTGTCATAAAACGGATGATGCTGCGCATATTGCTGATTTGTTCTTTCGTGAAATTGTTCGTTTGCATGGTGTGCCAAATACTATTGTTTCTGATCGTGATACTAAATTTCTTAGCCACTTTTGGAGATGTTTATGGGCTAAGTTGGGGACTAAATTGCTGTTTAGTACTACATGTCATCCCCAAACTGATGAACAAACTGAAGTAGTAAATAGAACTTTGTCTACTATGTTGCGGGTTGTTTTAAAGAAGAACTTAAAATTGTGGGAAGAGTGTTTACCTCATATAGAATTTGCTTATAATCGTTCGCTGCATTCTACCACAAAGATGTGCCCGTTTGAGATCATGTATGGTTTTGTTCCTCGTGCACCTATTGATTTATTGCCTTTACCTACTTCGGTGCAAAATAATTTGGATGCTACACAACACGCTGAAATGATATTAAACTTGCATAAGACTACTAAAGATAACATTGAACACATGAATGCTAAGTATAAACTTGCTGGGGATAAAGGGAGAAAGCATGTTGTGTTTGATGTTGGAGATCTTGTTTGGTTACATTTGCGTAAAGATTGTTTTCCTGATTTACGCAAGTCTAAGTTAATGCCGCGTGCTGCTGGTCCCTTTAAGGTGTTAGAGAAAATAAATGATAATGCATATAAACTTGAGTTGCCTGCAGACTTTGGTACGGTTAGTCCTACGTTTAACATTGCAGATTTGAAGCCTTACTTTGGTGAGGAAGATGAGGTTGCGTCGAGGACGACTTCAATTCAAGAAGGAGAGCATGATGTGGACATCCCTTCTTTTGATACAACCGTTGTACCTACAGCTACACACATACAAGGACCCATCACAAGATCTCATGCCAAACAACTTAACTATTAGGTACTTTCGTTTCTTGGAACTATTCCTCACATACATGAGAATATGATGCTGCCCAAATCAGATGTATTTCTTACTCTTAGGAATGATGGACCAAGCATGGATGAGAGGGACAAGCATTGGAGCATGGACATGCATGGAGATGGCAGCAAGCATGTGATGATCCAAGAGAAGGCCACGGATGGAGATTTCAGAACTTTGAGGCCACCATAATAAAGAAAGAAGGCTTGGACGAAATATTCAAGATTAATACTTCACGAATTCGTCCATAGCTTAATATGGTGCTGCGACACCTTTATTTTGGGCCAGGCCCATGTAATTTTCGCAGGATTTTCAATAGCCACTTTTTAGAGTCCGTATTTGAGGGGAAAAGGACTTCTAGGGTTGGATTCGGCCACCACTTCCATGGCTGGCCGAAACCCCACCTTTTCCTTCTTAAATACTCCCCATAGCCGTCACCCTAGACTCGGATTTTGTTTAAACATTAAGTTAGCCATCGTAGCAACTTCGCCAAGGCTCGAGCGTCGCAGAGGCCTCTTGTACTTCGCACCTATTCAGGATCCCACCTTTTCAATATAGCTTTCCTCTTAATACGCAATATCTTGATTGCAATATTGGTTCTTACTTGTTCTCGATTTAAGGTAGGAATTAAGACCCTCGCTGGTCAGGCTGATCGTGTTCCCGCAGGATCGGTAACCTCCAGGATATTGGCCTAGCGATTGCATTGGCGCTCGTGCTCGCACGTGTAGTCGGATTGTCAATCTCGAACTCCACCAAATCGATTATCGCCATCTCATCGAAAGATCGGACACCTTTGCCCTATCAGAATGGCATTGATTGGGTCATAGAGTGTGGATTTATGGTGGGGAATGCCGCCTAGGACACTGAGAAAGGATTGGTTTCTTTATTTGGTAACTTACGTGTACAACCATGTGCCAATAATGGAATGGGCGGTTGTTTGGACTCAGTAGGTTGTGGTAACTCGAACCCACGTATCCAGAGATGTAGATAGTGTAGGTTGGACCGGTGCGTGTCGGGTTTGGGGAGCTACTTCCCGAACGGTTCCTTCTTGGACTTCTCCCTATCATCACCCAATATGAGAGTGGTGGTACGAGCTGGGCTGACCAAGTCACATGGGTAAAGTGTACTAACCCCTGCAGGGTGTATAAACTAATCGATTAGCCGTGTCCCCGGTTATGGATAATTTGAGCGACCTGATACTGATGCTATGATATTTCTCACTCATCCTTATTTCTTAATTACTTAAAACTTGTTGGGTGAACATAATTGGGTAGGAGCACCTGGGAGTGAACCAGAGTGTCCTATTTATCATATTGGAAAACTACTTTGTTACAAATGTTAGGATAAAACTGTTGTTTTATGCAAATGAGCCTGAACTCCACTTGTCCAAATAAGCATATAGTTGATAGATATGTTGTGAACCACTTTAGCCTACTTGCCATACATTCAATGTATTGACCGTTCGTGGCTGCAACGTTTCATGTTGCAGGTTATATCGTATCTGAGTGATCGTTCATAGGTCGCGAGACTTCACTCGACAATTGTTCGCCTGTGGCACATTTGGAGGATGGAGATCTACCTTGTATTCATTTTCTGCTGTCTACATGAATAAATAATGTAAATTCTGGATCATATTCATTGTATTTATGATGCACAGTTATATTTGGTATCATTTTGTACTGTGTGTGCTAGTGAACCGATCCAGGGATTGGCACTATACACATGAACTTAGCCTTATTAGGCGAGGGTGTTACAGAAATAAAGTACTAAGCTTGCAAGTAAAACTAGGATGGGTATCATCAAATGTATCTAACCAAGCATGCTTAATGCATTGCATAGGTTTTCTAACTTCCATAGTTGCAATTGTTAGCATGCCTTGTCAGAGCAGTGGTTGAAGTTATCCTCGGCTTCTTCCTCGTAGTATCCTTCTTCCTCCTCGTATCCTTGGTCGGTACTAGCGTCTATAAATAAATACGAGGTACACAATCACCAAACAATACTTAACTATTTATATTTATCACACAAAGGGTCATACTAGATGATCTAGCATCATCACTATTGTCACAAAGATTAAAGCACTTGTCTTATTTATTTTATTTTAGAAAAGTAATTTCTACTCATTGAAAAACTACTTAAGATTTAATATTCTCCAACTAAAACATGGGATCATGTTGACACATGTCATCACCATATATTTCAGTACATGGGAATGTGATTTAAAGTGGTGTCAAAATTTAATAAGGTTTAACCTTTTTATTTTAATTAAATAAAATGACTAGAATGGCCTATGAGGCATTATTTTATTACATGATCATTATTTCTGCAATTAAACTTATATATTTTTATATATTCTTAAAGGTGTGGTTAAATGTGATTTTTGAGAGTCGGAATCAACTCAAAAGCTTTTATGGTTGAATTTTTAAAAATGTTTGAATGCAGAAAAGCTTCTTCCTTGTTATTTTTACCATGGGTGATCTACAAATCTAAATGGTCTGAATCCAACGGGCTTGGATTAGCATTCCAGTACCTTCCTAACAAAATTGGTTTCATGCATTTTGGTTCAGTTAATTGAAGTGGGTTGATTTTTTAATCTAGGTACAGAACTAAGTTTGAAATTAAATGAATAAACCTAAGTTTGAATTAGTGGGTCGCGCGGGATGTTTAACTGGGCCGGTGTAACACCCCAGTTTTAGTTAAATAGTAATTAGCATTGTTTGTGCATTCATGAGCATCATCTAAAAAATGCATGCAAAGAGAAATACACAAAACCCTAAAACCCTAATATCTTTCATCTCTTTGAAATCCCTTCAAAATGGTTTTGTATTTGAAAACTACCAAAAATGTTGGAGCCCAAATTGAATACAAGGGCTCATAAGTAATTTATATATTCTATAAAAGCCTCTGGTTTTTTGAAAGTATTCAAAACAGTTTTCGAAATGAATTGCAAAAGAGAAAACAGATTTTTGAAAAGGAAAAATGTTCTGATAAAAAAATAGAGCACCAACAGCTTAACATGTGCCCCTCCCTCTCCCTTCTCCCCCCGCTCACAGAAGGCTCAGAGCCCAGCGCCCACTCCAGCCCATACACCTTCACTCCCTCTCCTCGTCCTCTTCCTCTTCCCAGGCGCACAGCTCGGTGTCGCCGGTGTCGCCGTCGATCCCCGCCGCCTTCCCCTGGCCGTCCGACGAGCTCCGAGGTGGGGATAAGAACGCCACCCTACCCTGGCCTCGACCTTATCTCTTTTCCCTCTCTCCCCAGACCTCTCTCACCCTTCTCTGTGAGGCGGCCGAACCTTAGCTCCACTGCTGCCTCGAATCGCCGTCGCTTTGGTTGCTCCCGACCTCCGCCGAGCACACACGAAGCTTCATATCATCCTCCTCTACTCCTCTGTCAAATGAATTGAGCTGGGACACATGGAATCGATCCCCGCGACTCCTTCTTGCTTGAGTCCGATGCCGCTCACCGTCACCATTACCGCTGCTCCCGAGCTCCCCTGTCCTCGCCGAGGTCACTCACGCGTCGAGGGTAAGATTTCGGTCCTCCTGGACCACCCCGTTGTCTCTCTCCCTCTCTGGTTTGCTCCAGCCCCGAGAGCCGCCGTGCGGCCTCCGCTCTGGTCACCGCCGGCGAGGCTCCCGGCCTCCCTAGGACCTCGCGCCACCCTAGTTAGGTCGCTCATGTTTAGGCGCTCTCGATCCCTGCATGTCGCATCCGTGGACGCGTCGTAGCGCCACCGCTGGGTGGTCACCGGCGTCGTCCACAGTCAACCCGAGGTGGGTTCCATCCTAGCCACGTGGAGGATGAGGTGGCCATGGCCCCACCTGTCAATCACTATGTCTAGGTACAACCCCAGTGTCAAAAGAGTTTAACGCCCCGCTGACGTCATAGTGACGCGTAAAACCTTTTTAAATTGGTTTCATAAATACAGAAATTGATTTAAAACTTGAAAATTCAATAACTTATTATTTATAAGTCAGAAAAATACAAATAATATATCAAAATGTAATGAGAACTACCTATCTAAGATATAATTATGCATTGTTCAACAACTTAAATGACAAGTATAATTAGAAGAACAAACCAACCCCTCTCGTATACATCCGTAGTTTCCCCAAGTTAGGGTTTACACCCCTTGGAACCCCGATTAAGTTGTCGAGCATGCTTTAGGGTTTTAATTCAATACAATTTAACTTGTCATAACATCATCCTTGCTTGAGCATTGCATCGATGCCATTGTTGATTGTTTCGCTCTCTTCTGGTATTTGGTTCTTCTTCGGTAGAATACAATATCGAGATCAAGATCAAGATTGAAGACCGAGATCAAGACCGTAGAAGCTCGAAGACAAATACTTTACCAAATGTAACCAAGTCAAGTACAAAGCTCCTGAAGATCCTCTTATCGGTTATCAACTGGCAAAGGCAAGCATAGCCCCACCATGATATAATCCTATGATTTCGAAAGCATTTCAATTCTTGCCATGATGCATACGATTCTACTGTGGTATTTTATCGATAGATAGAGTATCCTATCTGCTGCATTACTCCCTTTGAGCTTATATTACCTGATCCACTGCTCCTAGCATAACTAGGTTTGGCTTGTGTGCACTGCTAAAGCCTATATATGTGTCATGCTTAGCCATGCATAGCTGTTGAGTCTGGTTCATCCAGATGATGTATAAGCTGCAGAGAATCTAGTATGACAAGAGAACGTGATGATATGAGATTAAACATGCTAAGGCTTGTATGGGAGGCCATGGTGGGATGTGTTTTTTCTAGTCCCATGCTCGCCACCACTAGGACCTGAGTTCTTGCCTCTTGAACCAAGACGAGCGTACAACCACACGGGGTTTATGGGGACCCCCTGATTGACTAACTTGCCTAGTAGATTCCATGAGTCACATAGTTCGGGCCTTCCATTCGACATGCATTCTGGATCTTCTCGAAGGCGGTGAAGGAGGTGCATTCATAACAGGTAGGCAAGCATGGCCGAGGTTGCTTGGGGTAGATAGCGCCCCTAGTAAACCAACCTTGTCTCACATCTTTAAGTATCGGCTTCGGGATTTGACCCGTTACGGCGGAACCATACTTATTGCGTGACTCATGGTCTCGGCGAAAGCAAGGTAAAGGTCGTGTCTAACCACCCTCTGCCGGCCTTGCAAGGAAGAGGGCTAATGATTCTGGCATTAAGATAAGGTTAGTACGTGTGGGTAAAGTTGTACACCCCTGTAGGGTAATAATCTTTTGGAAAGCCATGTCCACGGTTATGGACAACTTGGGAACGGATGTGAGATCATAGAACTATAACATTATCGTAAAACTTGGTAGATCAACGTGTGCTTAAGGATGCTTCCTCATGGGTACGAGGGGGTGATCCTAGTTCAGGTGATGATGATTTGGTGGATATCAAAGATGATGATCAATATTTTGGAGATGTCATTTTATTATCACCTTTTAAAACACTCTAATTAGACGTGCTTCTTCTCCCTCTTGTTTTATAAACAAAAGTGGATTTATGCAAAAAAAAACTCCACCAGCCATAAGTCTTGCGGAGTACACCCTGTACTCACCCTTGCTTTGTTGATACTTTTGTAGCAGTAAGTGTTCCCTAAAGACCATCTTGGTACTACATCGACACCGACGAGTAGCTTGGGGTTCCCGGCCGGCAGCCTGGAATCTATGGGCAGGGACGTCATCGTTATGCTTCAGGCCTCTTAGGCCATTTGTTAAGTTTGCTATACTTAATAGAATAATTTATCTTCCATTGTTTGATGTTTGTGGTCAGTGACCTCTGCTTGTAATAATTTGGTTTTTTGCTCAGTTATGAGCTTGCTGTAATAAATTTTGTGTCGTAGGGTCACTGTTGTGCTACCGATTCTTCACTGTGTATTCTCGAGCTCAAGTTTAAGCTTATGTCAGACGGAGGTCTGGGATTTGTTTATTCCTGATCCCGGGGGTGTAACAGGTTTTGGTATCAGAGCAGTACCGACCATAGGAAAACCTTGCTAGTGGTCGATATTGAGTCTAGTGTTTGTGAAAACTATTTTAAAGATGAAAAATATTTTCGAAAACTCTAGTATGCTTCTTTTACTACTTATCCAGTTTCGCTCTAACTCTGGGTCATCTTATCTTGTGTTGATTTGGAAAAGTTTTGATGTCTCTTCTAGTTTTTCAAAGCTTAAGTGCCTTCTAGGCATGTCGTTTCTCAACCAGTTGACCTATGTTGAGTTCTCTAGAGTTGTGTGTGTTGTGAATTCCTTGTTTCCCTTTTACTCCTGTTCACATGAGAGATTCCTTTCCATCATGATTACTCTGTTTTATGGATCCTACAATATAATAATCCACACGATTCTGTTCTAGGATTCGAGGTTTCCTTTCGCCTCGTGTGCCTCCTTTTTATTTGTTTGGGTACTTCAGAAGTTGTTCGTTCTCTTGGAAGATACCTCGTGATTGCTATCTTGAAGTGTATGTTATGTCACTCAAGTAGTAGTTACTTCCTTTCTTTGGGTTTTAACCTTGGACTTGAACTTAAGATCCCTGATTGTACTGGATTCTGTGTGAATCTTGTACATGAAGCTGACCTTTGACCCAAGATCCATTCCTGTGACCCCTGTCGTTAATGCTCACACATTACCTCAGGATGGCTGGTACTACATTTCTAGTCTTCAAGCTTGTGGTTTTTGTCGTGATTGAGTTGTGACAACCAAGGACTTCCCCTACCACTAGCTATGGCAGATGTTCTTTAATGGAACCAAATAGATCACGACAAGAGTACTCCTCGAGAGTCTCGCATCTATACCCGTGACTCTGCCACACCTTACCCTTCTTATGCATTGGTTTTCGGAAGATTGTTAATCTATGAATCCACATCTCGGGATTCTACCCTGAGTATGTTCTTTCCCCTTTGTTGTTTTCCGACCTTTGTCTACCAGTTGGTAACCAAGTAGTAAATGTGCATCGGTGTCTTCCGAAGCAAGATACTCTTGTGGTCCGTCATGACAAACCATTCCAGAATTGTTAGGAGAAACAAACTCCAGTACCTTGTCATTTCTAGGACCAGGTCAAAGTGCTGTAATCTGCAAATTAAGAGGCATTGTTTAGCTTCTGTTTGTTCTACCTTAAAGTATCACACTCTTTTATACTAAGAGGTCGTGCCGAGTTTCATGACCCCTTAATGAAGTGATGCTCCTACACACATTTAGCCACCCTCCCTTGAGCTTTCGCGCTCGTGAGTGATGCGTGTGCGTAACAATGTGGCCATCTAAGATTCTTAGCAATTATTATTGTTTTGAACTCTAAGGACATATGTGTCATTCTTAGCGTGATCGGTTAACCCCGACACTAAGCAAAGGATGATTGTGCTACCAAGTCCGCTATTCTGGTACATCTCTTCCGTCAAAGAGTTACGTTTGTGACGAAACTCTGAGACTATATCTCCTTGCTTAATAAGCAAGTTTCCTCTCAAACTAAGTGACATATCGGTGGTTCGTGATATTCTAGATGTCTACTAGAAGTATCGCCATGTTGCCACATGACCGAGTTATCAAGTTCTTGAGCAAGCAAGTTCTCTGAACTGCTCCTTTCTCCAAGGACTATCTTGATAATATTTCGTCTTGTGATGTTTCACTGGGATACATCTTCATGTCCTTTGGTCTGACCAGTATTTTTGTCTTGTTCATGAAACATATGAGTCCATCTTCTTGGAGTGTCTCCATAAGTTTGTTGTTGAGCCCATCGATGACATCCTTATCTTCTCCATGCTAGATTTGATTCATATGGAACATTTGGCATTAATGTTGGAAAAATTCGAGAACCATCTTCGAGTCATCTCGAAGTATGTGTTATGGATGTTAGTAGTAACCTTCTCTGGTTAATGTGCTACTGTTGAAAGATGTCGCCGTGGATTCGAATAGAGTTATCTCCATTCCTTAAGGACACATATGTGTTTAAATTGTCAGCATTTTATGTGTATGCAGTTGTCTCTTGACAAGTTGCTAACACATGGGTCTAGCAATCCAGCTCATCTTTTGGAGCTTTACATTGTAGTACATATCTTGAGACTCTAGTAACTTTACCTTTGTGGTAAATGTTGCGAACTTTATATTCGGACATGCTAAGTCTGAAGTATCATACCGCCTAACCAAAGCTGAATCTCAAGCAGCAATGATGGTTGGTGTTCCCCAAGGTTTTGACATAGTTGTAACATCCCTAAAATCATAATTTCAAAGTTTGCATATCATTCATGCATGCATATAGATTTGAGATCAAATTTCAAACTCATTTCAGAAAAACAGAAGCACATAGTGCTATGATTTTATGTGAGCAGATTTAAATCAAATGGCTATCCCCATTTGAAAGTTTGATTGATTATGAACCAAATTTGTTGCCTTCTATGAGGATAGGTTTGAGTGTAGAATTTAAGCCAAGTTTTACAAATTGTAAATGGTTTCAAAAACCATTTTTCAAATTTTGCAAACCAAATGCCTAGTCTCTGTTATTTTGATCTCCAAGCTTGACCAAGCCTTTGCAAAGCAACCACATGATCTTATGCCTATATTTGAGACTACATCGCCACGCAAAAAATCCCAGGAAAATTTGAATTCAAATTGAACTTGAATTCATTTGAAAATCTATTCAGAAAATCGAATCAGAAAAAGAAAACAAGCAAACAAATGAAAAGGGCCTAGCGCCACCAATCTAGCCCAGCAATGGAACATGCCCAGCTAGCCCACCCGGGCCATTTCTTTTTCTCTCACACGCGCGAGCACACCCATTCAGCCGCTGACAGCTAGACCCCACACCCCCTGTGCTTATTTCGCTGCCAAGCGGGCCCTCTCCGCGTCATCCTCGTCTTCCCCAAACCGCGCCCGCGACCACGTCGCCGCTGCTGTCAAGGCAGTAATGGCGCTGCGAATTAGCCTTAAACCGCAGGTGTTTCTGTCGCGCCGGGCCTATAAAATCCTCTCGCCGAGCATTTCCCCACTCTCCTCGCCACTCCGGCTACCAGGCTGCGATTTGCTCTTGAAGCCCCGCTGTACCGACGACTCGGCCCAATTCGGTGAGCCTCGACCGCCTCTCTAGTTCAAACGATGATGCCTACTTGATCGTGGCGCATCATCGACACCCTCCTCTTGCACCTTTCGTGACCCAGGTCGTCCCCGCCCACGACCGAAACCACTCAAGGCCGCTTGACTCCGGCGACCAATTCAGGTAAAACCCGAGCGCCCCTTGCCCCCTCCTTCACGCGAGTTTGTTCGCCTGCGTCTTGCGCAACTCCTGATGCTTCTGGTTCGTGTTAGGGCGACGCCAAACCTCGGCAAGCACCACATCTGCAAGCGACCGACGCCGCCCGCTACTCCGACGAGCTCCAGAGACCACTCCCGCGCGCCCCTTCGCAAATCAACGCCACCTCGAGCATCAGCAGCTCATCGGTTTTGTAAGCGCCTTCTTTCCCGGCCCTAGAGCGCCAAAGACCGCTGTCATATGCGCCGCCGCCTGTCGCCGCCGCTAGCGCCTCCACTTGTTGGTCCTTTGCTTAGGATCGTTGATTTAG
The DNA here is from genome assembly GCA_023614405.1 of Avena insularis. Classification (NCBI taxonomy): domain Eukaryota; kingdom Viridiplantae; phylum Streptophyta; class Magnoliopsida; order Poales; family Poaceae; genus Avena; species Avena insularis. The sequence goes on from CM042697.1 coordinate 273,004,417, forward strand.
ATCCAGTGGACATGATAGATCCTAGCCGAAGGGGTATGGATAGATCTGAGCCGTGCAGCGATAGTTAGATCCAACGGTGCGGAAGGGTGATCCGGTGCGAATCGGTATCAGCCAATAGAAATAAGACGTGTGGCTAGGGTTTGAATTAAAACTGAATTTGAAAACAGATTTAGATCCAAATTTCAATTGGCTATAACTTTTGATTCCCACGTTAGATTTTTGCAAATTTTATACCGTTGGAATCAGTGAGTCAAGCCCTTTCTGAATCTGCAATGTGTTTAACAAAAAGTATCTGTTAAAATGACTTTGTATGCAGAAACATATTTAGATCTATTTTGAGTATAGTATTTGTTTAGCAAATTGTTTTAGGGCTAAATAAGTTTAGTAAGCAAACTTTTGACTTGGTTATGTTTCTGTGTCTTACACTTGCTTGGTGGAGTTTTCAAAAATCATCACTTAGCATTTTTCTTGCATGCATGCATTCATATTTTTGCTTGTATATGGATTGTGTGTAACTTTGTGCTACAAATGTTTGTGTAGATTTTGCTAGTGACTGTGATTGTGAAGAGTGCTACTCTCCCCATTACCAAGGCAAGTGATACTTCATGATATTTCCACCCCTTTATTTTGAATAAGCATTAGAATTATTTTTGCTAAGTCTTGCATGCTACTTTTGCCAAATGCTATGTTGGGAAATCCTAAGTAGTTGTAGAATTGTAGAATTGCTAGGGAATTTCATAAGTTAAGTTTCTATGCCATGCTTAGCCTAGCAGGTAGAAAACAAGGGATGGTAAAGTATGTACATGCTATGATGGAAATAATTCTAAGTCTTTTGGACTTATGCTTTTCTTAATAAAACAACTAAGTCAATGAACCTCCTGGGTGGAATGGGACTTGAATTGGTGGTTTTTGGTTGAGTGGTTACACAAGGCCATGGATATGGATTGTGTATCTCACTTGTGGTATGCCACCCAGGCACAAAGGGATTTGGAGGCCAAGTGTTGAGAAAGCTTACAGTGCAACCACTTGGCAATATGGGCTCTGCCATGATCATATAGGTTGCTAGAACTTAGTCACTTGGACAGTTGGTGGTAGTGGGAATGATAGGTTGGAGCGCGTCCATTTGACTAAGGAAAGGCTTCTGAAAGGTCCTATATTGGGAAACCAAGTCTGGTGGGGAAAGTGCACAACCTCTGCAGATGGAAAATCTAAGTACTTAGCCAAGTCCATGGCAATGGACAACTTGAGCATCAAGACATGGAAGCTACAAGGATCTCATCACTCCAACTTCTAAGTAAAACTTGTGGGTGAACAAGGGTAAAGGACCCCAATGTCTATTGGTGGTTTCTTGGGAAGTTTTTGACAAAGAAAAACTTAGTGATTTCAACTAATAGGAAAAACCTATTTTGAGCAAAGCAAGCCAAGCTACACTTAGCCAAAATGCATATAGTAATATAGTCCACCTAAAATTTCCTAAGGTATCACTTGCCAATACTATTCCAAAGTATTGACCCACTGTGGCTGTAACTTGTGATGTTGCAGGTTACTCCGATGATGATTAGGAGTCATGAGTCTACACTCAACATGCTTGCCTGTGGCACATGAAGATGAAGACTTATGTTTATTTACGTATTCCAAAAACTCTTGTATTAGGCCTATGGCCCTGAGTTGTAAAAGACTATGTTTTATCTCTGGAATGAATGTAATAAACGACCTTTGTATCTGTGTACTTCATCTTAAACTGTGGATGCTAGCATTGATCCAGGGACTAGCATTGCAATCACAGGGATCCTTTTCCTTTACAAGGGAGGGATCTTACAGATGGTATCAGAGACCGTGTTCTGTAGGATTGTGACCCTAGGATTGGAAACCACTAAGGAAAAAAATTTAACTACTTCTACGCTTGTCTATTCTTCTCATAAACTTTTCTAATCTTCTCATTCTCCTCTCCATTTGTAGATGAACTCCATCAACGAAGCCGTGAAGAAAGGACCACTCATGACCATGACCTTGGAGTGTGAAACTGAGTTTCCCAAAATTCTCAAGGACCTCATGGTGGCAATGGAAGCACATGGTGCAGCTGTGTGCAAAGGCTTTCCAGTAATGGATGAAGGAGTGGAGTACTGGTGGGTACAACTTCACTTGTACAAAAACAAGGAAGACAACCACAAAGAAAGAGGATTCTGCATGTACACCAACACTGTGATGCACACCACATTCTTTGAGTCAGCAAGAGAAGCAGCTTGGAGGACTATCAAAGAACTTAGTGCTAGAGTCAAGTGCAGAATACTCAACCTCCAAAAAGACTTAGAGAAAGAGAAGGAACTTACCCAAGGGTTGGAAGCCACCAACCAAACCTTAAGGGGAGATATTATAGACTTAGTGATGGAATCATGTGAACAAGATAGGCGGATTGCCTCTAGGAACATTGTGTTAGCCAACAGATCCAGTGAGATAGGTTTGTGAACACACTTCGTTAGTTGGACCACCACCTATCACCTTATTTTCCAAAATGATACCTTAAATAAGTTTGGACCTTGATTGATGTAATGGATTCATGTATGCATGACTTGTGTGATTTTGTGTTCCAAGGATACGTATGAACTGTTTGTCTTGTTTTATCTTAAATTGTGTTGTCCTAACTTTTCTATCTTATAAATAGATGCCTATTACCATCAGCACTATTGAGGAGTTCCAGGTTACCCATTTTGGTCCTCGTATCGTTGAGCTTACCACCTTGCTCAATCTCCCCCTTCCCACCATCATGGTGCATCCACTCACCAAGTTCGAGAGGAAGGACCTCTGGGGCTTCAAGGTGAACCAGCCCGGACGCCAGATAGAGCCTACTACGGAGGCCATCGTCTTCAAGCTTATGCACGATGACAGGGAGAGAGGCATGGAGGTAGTCATGCAGGACCTGATAGGACGTCTGCTAGGCCGTCACTCCCGACAGGTTAGATGCACCCACTTCCACGTCTTCGGAAGACGTGATGATGACGGAGAGTCCATTGACTTCGAGGACGCAGCAGAGCCGATACGTCTCTATCTCCAGGACTTAGAGTCTCTTATTAGGCACGTGGACACAGACAGGACCAATGTCATGCTCAACAATGACGAGCTCTAGGTGCAGCTTCGCGAGAAGGACAAGCTTTTCACACAGCAGGACGAGATAGTCAAGGAAATGGAGGCGAAGTTCGAGACCCAGGACCGGAAGTTCAAGAGTCAGGAGAAACGCGTCCAGGATAGGAACGAGAAGATCCGGGACATGACTGAAGAGCTGAAGTCCAAGGATTTCAAGCTAGAGCAGCAGCAGATGGTGATCGAGAGGCTTCGCTCCCAAAAGAGGGCTCTCAAGACCAAGATCGAGTCCTTGACCACTACCATTGAGGAGAACAAGACCGCGATGGAGAACGCAGGTCTTACTTTTGTCGAGGAGGAGATTGATGCTGATGAGTAGACTTGACTACTCGGTTATCTTTTATTATCGTACTTGTTATTTATGAACTTGTTATTGGACCATCCGACATGTGGATGGCTTGCCACTTGTGTGTTTTACGTTGAGAACTTGTTATCTTGTTTTTGAACTTTTATCCTTGTATTGCATGCTATGTGTTTGCTTCTGTGATGTAATGTGCATAAAACATCTATGGGTACCTCATTCTTATCTCTATTTGAACAAACCACAGATGCCTCCCCGTCACGCAAACCCCAACCCCAACAACATCACCCCGGAAATGCAGCAAATGATGAATGCGCAAACACAGCTTATGCAGATGATGACAACATTCATCCAAAACCAGAATAACAACAACAACAACAACCCCAATAACAACAACAACAACAACCCTCCGGGCTTTGATATGCTCACCAGATTTCTGCGTTTGAGGTCAGCTAAGTTCTCAGGGACGACTGATCCCATGGTGGCCAATGATTGGCTACGTTCTGTAAACAAGGACTTAGTGACCATGGGCTGCACGGACGCTGAAAAGGTCAGATTTGCAGCGCATCTGCTGGAAGGGCCAGCCGCCACATGGTGGGACAACTTCCAAATCACCACTCCTATAGATGAGGTGACTTGGGCTATCTTTGAAGATGGCTTTCGCACTGCTCATATCTCATCAGGAATGATGAGCCTGAAAAAGAAGGAGTTTCACAACTCGGCAAAGCCACCGCAGCGTGGCTGAATACATAGAAGAGTTCAACAATCTGGCGCGCTATGCACCGGATGAGGTTGACACAGATGCCAAAATAAAGGAGAAGTTTCTGGAAGGCTTGAATGATGAGTTGAATCTGCAGCTGGCTGTGGCATATGTTCCCACTTATCAGTCGCTCTGTGACAAGGCTGCTATATTGGAGAACAAAATGAAGCAAGTCGAGAGTAGGAAGAGGAAACACTCCGACAAGCACAGCTCGGGATCGTCTCACAAGCGATCTCACTATGATGACAGTGGAAGCTCAGGATCCCATAAGCATGGGAAATTCAACAAGCACCATAACCACAACTGTCATGACAACAAGCATCATCGCAGTCATGATAATGACAAGTACAAGAACCACAAGAGTGGACATAAGAGCCACCACAGTGGGAATGGTAGTGGAAGTGGAAGTCAGCCGGCAAAAAGGGACATCAGTCAGGTTGAGTGCTTCAAATGCAAGAAGTTGGGACACTATGCAAATGAGTGCCCCGAAAAGAAAGTTGAAGGACCTGTCAAGCCCAATCCATTCCAGAAAGGTCAGGTGAACCACATTAATGTGGAGGAGGTTTATGAGGAACCTGACGCTGTTGCTGGTAAGTTCAGACTCAATTCCATTCCAGCATTTGTACTCTTTGATACCGGTGCATCTCATTCATTCATATCAAAAGCATTTGTTGATAGAAATGGGTTTGCATCTGAAAACATTGGGTGTCCAATAAAAGTTAGTTCTCCGGGTGGAGATATGATAGTAAGTCTTGGATGCCGGGATCTTGTCATAGAGTTTGGAAAGCATAAGTTTCCAGTGAGCCTGATAATCCTAGATTCCCAAGGATTGGATGTAATTTTAGGAATGTATTGGATGGCTAAGTATGAAGGAGTGCTAGACTATACTAATCGTACTGTTGCACTCACAACCCCAGAAAGAAAAAGAATAAAATTCAGGTCAAACTTTGAATCCAAAGGAAGTAAGCTTAATTCTCTTAAGGGGTTAGCATGGACAGTGTGCCAATTGTATGTGAGTATCCGAATGTGTTTCCGGAAGAATTGCCAGGGATGCCACTGGATAGAGATGTGGAATTTCTGATAGATTTGGTACCAGGTTTTGGACCAATAGCAAAGAGACCATACAAAATGTCAGTTGATGAACTGAAAGAGCTCAAGAAGCAACTAGGAGAACAGTTGCAGAAAGGATTCATTCAACCAAGTTCTTCATCTTGGGGAGCCCCAGTTTTGTTCGTGGAGAAGAAAGATAGAAGCCAAAGGTTATGCATAGATTACCGTTCACTCAACGAGGTAACTATCAAGAACAAATATCCTTTGCCTAGAATCAATGACTTGTTTGATCAGCTAGAGGGAGCATGTGTATTTTCGAAGATTGATCTTCGGTCAGGCTATTTTCAACTCAAGATAAGAGAGCAAGACATACCTAAAACAGCATTCACCACAAGGTATGGATTGTATGAATATACCGTAATGCCTTTTGGCTTAACCAATGCTCCAGCATACTTCATGAATATGATGAACAAGGTGTTCATGGAATTTCTTGACAAGTTCGTTGTCGTTTTCATCGATGACATCTTAGTCTACTCCAAGAGCAAAGAAGAACATGAAGGACACTTACGCTTGATACTTGAGAAGTTAAGAGAGCATAAACTTTATGCCAAATTCAGCAAGTGTGAGTTCTGGTTAGAGGAAGTTGGTTTTCTTGGCCATGTTATGACAAAGGATGGTGTAGCATTGATCCCGCTAAGGTTTCATTGTGATGTAATGGGAATCTCCCAAGAATGTAAAAGAAGTTCGTATGCTTCCTTGGCTTAAAGGTTACTACTGAAGGTTCATAGAGAATTTCTCTAAAGTAGCTAAGCCCATGACTGAATTGTTAAAGAAAGACAAGAAGTTTGCTTGGTCTGAAGGTTGTGAAGTCAGCTTTCAAGAATTGAAGAAGAGACTTGTAACAAGACCAGTTCTATGTCCATGATTTGGAGAAGGATTTCCAAGTATATTGTGATGCGTCTCATCAAGGTTTGGGTGCCGTACTTATGCAAGACGGTAAAGTTGTGGCCTATGCCTCGAGACAACTCAAAACTCATGAAGTAAACTATCCTACTCATGATTTAGAGTTAGCCTCATGCTCATGCACTCAAAACATGGAGACATTACCTTTTGGGAAAGCGCTAAGTGTTCACCGATCACAAGAGTTTGAAGTATATCTTCACCCGTAAGGAAATCAATATGAGACAAAGAAGATGGTTAGAGCTTATCAAGGACTATGACTTAAGTTTGCAATACCACCCCTAAAGCAAATGTTGTAGCAGATGCTCTAAGTCGTAAGGTGTTTGTGAATGGCCTTACCAAAGTAATTGCCGATGATTTGTGTAAACAATTCAAAGAACTCAGATTGAGATTGTACCAAGGACATCTCATGTATTTAGATGTCCAACCCACTTTGTTGGACAAGATTCGAGAAGCTCAAAAGACTGATAAAGAAATTGAAGAGATTAAGGTAAGGATTAGCCAAGGGAAAGCTAAAAGTTTCCATGTAGACGAACAGGGTACTTTATGGCATGGGAAACGATTCTGTTCCACAAGATTCGGAGATGCGGAAACTGATTCTGCAAGAAGCCCACAACTCTCCATATTCTATTCATCCGGGTAACACCAAAATATACATGGACATGAAAGAAAGATTTTGGTGGAACAATCTCAAGAGGGACATCGCCGAGCATATTGCATTGTGTGATGTGTGTAGTAGAGTAAAAGCGGAGCATCAGAAACCAGCAGGTTTGCTTCAACCACTACCTATTCCTGATTGGAAATGGGACAAAATTGGTATGGATTTCATCACCGGATTACCAAGGACCAGATCAGGATATGATTCCATATGGGTAGTAGTGGATCGCTTAACTAAAGTGGCACATTTCATACCCGTGAAGACAACTTATACCAAGTTAGCCAAAATCTACATGAGTAGAATTGTATGCCTTCACGGTGTGCCTAAGAGTATTGTGTCGATAGGGGAACCCAATTCACTTCCCATTTTTGGAGACAATACATGAGTCATTGGGAACGAGGTTGGAATTCAAGATCGCTTTTCATCCTCAAACCGATGGACAAACAGAAAGGACTAATCAAATTCTGGAAGACATGTTGAGGGCATGTGCCCTAGACTATGGAGCAAGTTGGGATGAAAGTCTGCCTTACGCAGAATTTTCTTATAACAACATCTATCAAGCCAGCATTGAGATGGCACCGTTTGAGTTTCTCTACGGAAGAAAGTGTACCACCCCATTGTTATGGAATAGTGTGGGAGAAAGAAGTTTATTCGGGCCAGATCTTATCAAAGAAGCCGAAGAAAAAGTCAAATTGGTTAAGGACAGGTTGAAGATAGCACAGTCCCGACAGAAAAGCTACGCATATCCTAAGCATAGAGAAGTCATCTACGAAATTGGTGATAGAGCCTATCTTAGAGTATCACCACTCTGTGGAGTGAAAAGATTCGGAGTCAAAGGAAAGTTGGCACCAAGATATGTTGGGCCATTCAAGATTCTGAGTCGCAAAGGCGAAGTTGCTTATGAAATTGAACTGCCGGCATCTCTATCATCAGTCCATAATGTATTTCATGTGAGTCAGCTTAAGAAATGTCACCCAGAAATGGAAGAATCTTCTTTGAAGGATACAATACCTTTGGAAGAAGTTCAACTAGAAAGTGATCTCACTTATGAAGAAAAGCCTATCAAGATTCTTGAGACTGCAGAAAGAGTCACGAGAACAAAGACTATCAAGTTTTGCAAAGTGCAATGGAACCATCATACCGAAGAGGAAGCAACATGGGAAAGAGAAGATGATCTTCGGAAAGACCACCCTCACCTATTTGCTAGCCAATCCGAATCTCGAGGGCGAGATTCACCTTAAGGGGGTTAGATTTGTAACATCCCTAAAATCATAATTTCAAAGTTTGCATATCATTCATGCATGCATATAGATTTGAGATCAAATTTCAAACTCATTTCAGAAAAACAGAAGCACATAGTGCTATGATTTTATGTGAGCAGATTTAAATCAAATGGCTATCCCCATTTGAAAGTTTGATTGATTATGAACCAAATTTGTTGCCTTCTATGAGGATAGGTTTGAGTGTAGAATTTAAGCCAAGTTTTACAAATTGGAAATGGTTTCAAAAACCATTTTTCAAATTTTGCAAACCAAATGCCTAGTCTCTGTTATTTTGATCTCCAAGCTTGACCAAGCCTTTGCAAAGCAACCACATGATCTTATGCCTATATTTGAGACTACTACTCACTGCAAAAATCCCAGGAAATTTTGAATTCAAATTGAACTTGAATTCATTTGAAAATCTATTCAGAAAATCGAATCAGAAAAAGAAAACAAGCAAACAAATGAAAAGGGCCTAGCGCCACCAATCTAGCCCAGCAATGGAACAGGCCCAGCTAGCCCACCCGGGCCATTTCTTTTTCTCTCACACGCGCGAGCACACCCATTCAGCCGCTGACAGCCAGACCCCACACCCCCTGTGCTTATTTTGCTGCCAAGCGGGCCCTCTCCGCGTCACCCTCGTCTTCCCCAAACCGCGCCCGCGACCACGTCGCCGCTGCTGTCAAGGCCGGTAATGGCGCGGCGTAATTAGCCTTAAAACCGCAGGCGTTTCCTGTCGCGCCTGGGCCTATAAAATCCTCTCTGCGCCGCGAGCATTTCCCCCCACTCTCCTCGCTCACTCCGCCACCGGGCTGCGCGCATTTGCTCTCGAAGCCCCGCGGTACCGACGACTCCGGCGTCCAATTCCGGTGAGCCTCGACCGCCCCCCTCTCTCTAGTTCAAACGATGATGCCCAGCTTGATCGTGCGCATCTACTGACACCCTCCTCTTGCCTGCTCGTGACCTGTGTCGTCGCCCCCGGCCCACGCACCGAAACCACCTGCGCCGCTTGACTCCGGCGACCAATTCAGGTAAAACCCGAGCGCCCCTTGCCCCCTCCTTCACGCGAGTTTGTTCGCCTGCGTCTTGCGCAACTCCTGATGCTTCTGGTTCGTGTTAGGGAGACGCCAAACCTCGGCAAGCACCACGTCTGCAAGCGACCGACACCGCCCCCTACTCCGACGAGCTCCAGAGACCACTCCCGCGCGCCCCTTCGCAAACCAACGCCACCTCGAGCATCAGCAGCCTACTGCGGTTTTGGTAAGCGCCTCCTTTCTTCCCCGGGCGACCTAGAGCGCCAGCACCGCCGCTGTCAGACGCGCCGCCGCCTGTCGCCGCCGCTAGCGCCGCCACTTGTTGGTCCTTTGCTTAGGATCGTTCGATTTAGATCCAGTGGACATGATAGATCCTAGCCGAAGGGGTATGGATAAATCTGAGCCGTGCAGCGATAGTTAGATCCAACGGTGCGGAAGGGTGATCCGGTGCGAATCGGTATCAGCCAATAGAAATAAGACGCGTGGCTAGGGTTTGAATTAAAACTGAATTTGAAAATAGATTTAGATCCAAATTTCAATTGGCTATAACTTTTGATTCCCACGTTAGATTTTTGCAAATTTTATACCGTTGGAATCAGTGAGTCAAGCCCTTTCTGAATCTGCAATGTGTTTAACAAAAAGTATCTGTTAAAATGACTTTGTATGCAGAAACATATTTAGATCTATTTTGAGTATAGTATTTGTTTAGCAAATTGTTTTAGGGCTAAATAAGTTTAGTAAGCAAACTTTTGACTTGGTTATGTTTCTATGTCTTACACTTGCTTGGTGGAGTTTTCAAAAATCATCACTTAGCATTTTTCTTGCATGCATGCATTCATATTTTTGCTTGTATATGAATTGTGTGTAACTTTGTGCTACAAATGTTTGTGTAGATTTTGCTAGTGACTGTGATTGTGAAGAGTGCTACTCTCCCCATTACCAAGGCAAGTGATACTTCATGATATTTCCACCCCTTTATTTTGAATAAGCATTAGAATTATTTTTGCTAAGTCTTGCATGCTACTTTTGCCAAATGCTATGTTGGGAAATCCTAAGTAGTTGTAGAATTGTAGAATTGCTAGGGAATTTCCTAAGTTAAGTTTCTATGCCATGCTTAGCCTAGCTAGTAGAAAACAAGGGACGGTAAAGTATGTACATGCTATGATGGAAATAATTCTAAGTCTTTTGGACTTATGCTTTTCTTAATAAAACAACTAAGTCAATGAACCTCCTGGGTGGAATGGGACTTGAATTGGTGGTTTTTGGTTGAGTGGTTACACAAGGCCATGGATATGGCTTGTGTATCTCACTTGTGGTATGCCACCCAGGCACAAAGGGATTTGGAGGCCAAGTGTTGAGAAAGCTTACAGTGCAACCACTTGGCAATATGGGCTCTGCCATGATCATATAGGTTGCTAGAACTTAGTCACTTGGACAGTTGGTGGTAGTGGGAATGATAGGTTGGAGCGCGTCCATTTGACTAAGGAAAGGCTTCTGAAAGGTCCTATATTGGGAAACCAAGTCTGGTGGGGAAAGTGCACAACCTCTGCAGATGGAAAATCTAAGTACTTAGCCAAGTCCATGGCAATGGACAACTTGAGCATCAAGACATGGAAGCTACAAGAATCTCATCACTCCAACTTCTAAGTAAAACTTGTGGGTGAACAAGGGTAAAGGACCCCAATGTCTATTGGTGGTTTCTTGGGAAGTTTTTGACAAAGAAAAACTTAGTGATTTCAACTAATAGGAAAAACCTATTTTGAGCAAAGCAAGCCAAGCTACACTTAGCCAAAATGCATATAGTAATATAGTCCACCTAAAATTTCCTAAGGTATCACTTGCCAATACTATTCCAAAGTATTGACCCACTGTGGCTGTAACTTGTGATGTTGCAGGTTACTCCGATGATGATTAGGAGTCATGAGTCTACACTCAACATGCTTGCCTGTGGCACATGAAGATGAAGACTTATGTTTATTTACTTATTCCAAAAACTCTTGTATTAGGCCTATGGCCCTGAGTTGTAAAAGACTATGTTTTATCTCTGGAATGAATGTAATAAACGACCTTTGTATCTGTGTACTTCATCTTAAACTGTGGATGCTAGCATTGATCCAGGGACTAGCATTGCAATCACAGGGATCCTTTTCCTTTACAAGGGAGGGATCTTACAGATGGTATCAGAGCACTGTGTTGCCTGTAGGATTGTGACCCTAGGATTGGAAACCACTAAGGAAAAAAATTTAACTACTTCTACGCTTGTCTATTCTTCTCATAAACTTTTCTAATCTTCTCATTCTCCTCTCCATTTGTAGATGAACTCCATCAACGAAGCCGTGAAGAAAGGACCACTCATGACCATGACCTTGGAGTGTGAAACTGAGTTTCCCAAAATTCTCAAGGACCTCATGGTGGCAATGGAAGCACATGGTGCAGCTGTGTGCAAAGGCTTTCCAGTAATGGATGAAGGAGTGGAGTACTGGTGGGTACAACTTCACTTGTACAAAAACAAGGAAGACAACCACAAAGAAAGAGGATTCTGCATGTGAGGTGGGGATAAGAACGCCACCCTACCCTGGCCTCGACCTTATCTCTTTTCCCTCTCTCCCCAGACCTCTCTCACCCTTCTGTGTGAGGCGGCAGAACCCTAGCACCACTGCTGCCTCGAATCGCCGTCGCTCTGGTTGCTCCCAAGCTCCACCGAGCACGCACGAAGCTTCGTATCGTCCTCATCTACTCCTCTGTCAAATGAATCGAGCTGGGACACATGGAATCGAGCCCCACGACTCCTTCTTGCCCGAGTCCGATGCCGCTCACCGTCTCCATTACCGCCGCTCCCGAACTCCCCTGTCCTCGTCGAGGTCAATCACTCGTCGAGGGTAAGATTTCGGTCCTCCAGGACCACCCTGTTGGCTCCCTCCCTCTCTGGCTTGCTCCAGCCCCAAGCGCCTGAAGGTTTCGCAGCATAGTAAATCAAAAAAATTCTACGGATGTGAACGGGGAAGCCAAGATCTAATCTAGGAGATGCAAACAACGAGGGGGGATGGATGAGATCTTCATACCCTTGAAGAAATCGCACAGCGGAACATTCAACGGAACGTGGTTGATGTAGTCGTACTAGCCTTCTCCTCCTCGTGATCCGATCCGATCCAACGCCGCAAGTGGCGACGCCTCCGAGAGATGCACATGTACGGCACCTTGACGTCTCCTCCTTCCTCGGTCCCGCAAGTGGGGTGGAGAGATAGATTGGATCTACAACACGGCGGCGTGGTGCAAAGGTGGAGATTTTCTGCGGCAGGGCTTCGCCTACGCGCAGTCGGGAGAGGGACAGAGAGAGGGCAGCAACTAGGCGGCTAGGGTTTGAGGAGGTGTGTGGGGGAGGGTGCGCCCCTGCCCTCTTTATATAGAGGGCTGGCCGGCTACCCCTTGCCCCTCCTCCAAACCCTAGGGCCGGCGACCACATGGGGTGGAGTGGGGGGCAAGTTTCCACCCCCTTCTAGAAGCTCTCCCTAGGGTTTCCCCTAGGGCTTGGCCGGCTGGGCTTATGGGGCCTTGTGCCCCTGCCCTAATGCGGCCAGGGCACTCCCTCGTAGGCCCACGCCCCTCCCGACAAGTGGGGCCACGTTGGTCCCACTCCGGAGGCTTCTAGAACCTTCCGGTACAATACCGAACATTCCGAAATCCAAAAACTGCTTTCCCTTATATGAATCTTATTCTCCGGACCATTCCGGAACCTCTCGTGATGTCCTGGATTTCATACGAGACTCCGAACAAAAACTCATAAACCAATTATCCATTCTATCCTAGCGTCGAGACACGTTAAGTGTGTGACCCTATAGGTTCGAGAATATGTAGACATGATCTTCTATCAATAATCAACAGCGGGGTCTGGAAACCCATATTGACTCCCACATATTCATCGATGATCATATCGAATGAACCACGATGCCAGGATTCAATTAATCCCATATATATATTCCCTTTGTCGCTCGATATTTTACTTGCCCGAGATTCGATCGTCGGTATCGGCATACCTAGTTCAATCTCGTTCACAGCAAGTACTTTACTCGTTCCATAATCCGATATCACTTTGTGATTAACTCCTTAACCACGTGCTTGCAAGCGGTGTTGATATCGATTACCGAGTGGGCCCGAAGTATATCTCTTCGACTTGGGAGGTACAAATCCCATCTCGATACATACAACCCAACAGGTACTTTCCGATCACCTGAGAGACACCTTTATGATCACCCTCTCCTAGGATGATGTTTGATGACCTCAAAGCTTTCTTCCGATACCAGGGAGTTGCATTATCTCATGGTCTAAGGAGTACAATATTTGACATAAGAAAAGGCTTCGCAAAGATGAACACGATGACACGATCTAATTGCTCTGCTTGATTTGGGTCTGTCCATCATATCATTCTCCCAATGACATGATCTCATTATTAATTGACAACTCATGTCTATGGTTAGGAAACCTTAACCATCATTAATCAATGAGCTAGTCCATAGAGGCATACTAGGGACACGGTGTTGTTCATAAACCACACAAGTATCAAAGTTTCCGCTTAATACAATTCTAGCATGGAATACAAACTTTATCATGAACAAGAATTATAATAATAACATCTTTATTATTGCCTCTAGGGCATAATTCCAACAGTATCCCACTTGCACTAGAGTCAATAATCTAGTTTAAATCTGGCAACAATCTAACACCCATGGCACTAAGGTGCTGATCATGTTTTGCTCGTGGAAGAGGTTTAGTCAACGGATCTGCGACATTCAGATCCGTATGTACTTTGCTAATCTTCAGATCTCCATCTTTTATTTAATCTCGAATTATATGAAACTTGCGGTTGATATGCTTGGTCTTTGGATGATATCTTGGTTCCTTGGCCAGTTCTATGGCGCCAGTGTTGTCACACAATATCTCCAGTGGGTACAAGGCACTTGGAACCACACCAAGCTTAGTGATGAAGTTCTTGATCCAAACCCCTTCACTTGACGCTTCTGCAGCAGCCATGTATTCCGCTTCTACTGTAGATCCCGCGATCACGCTTTGCTTGTAGCTTCTCCAACTCATAGCTCCTCCATTCAAAATATAAACGTATCCTGTCTGAGATTTAGAATCATCCTTGTCGGTGTCGAAACTAGCATCGATGTAACCTTTTACGACGAGTTGTTCATCACCTCCATAGACTAAGAACATTTCTTTAGTCCTATTTAAATACTTTAGGATGTTCTTCACGGCTGTCCAGTGTTCCACTCCTGGATCACTTTGGTATCTTCTCGTCAAACTAAGAGCATTGGACGCATCCGGTCTAGTGCACAGCATGGCATACATGATAGAACATATGGTCGAGGCATAAGGCACTTTGCTCATAGCTTCTCTATCGTTTACCATAGCTGGACACTGAGCCTCGCTCAATATCTTACCTGACAACATAGGCACTAAACCTTTCTTTGCCTTATCCATTCTGAACCTTTTCAGAACTTTGTCTAGGTATGTACTTTGGCTTAAAGCTAGCAGGCGTCTTTGTCTATCTCTATAGATTTTGATGCCCAATATATAAGCAGCTTCCACTAGGTCTTTCATTGAAAAATATTTGTTCAAATAACTCTTCACATCGTTAAGCATGTCAATTTCATTTCCAATAATCAATATGTCATCCACATATAGTACTAAAAATGTCACTGAGCTCCCACTCGCTTTCTTGTAGATACAAGCTTCGTAGCAATTTGGAACAAATCCAAAGCTCTTGATCACTTGATCAAAACGAAGGTTCCAACTTCGAGATGCTTGCTTCAGCCCATAAATGGAACGCTGAAGTTTGCACACCTTATCAGCATCCTTAGGATTGACAAAACCTTCGGGTTGCATCATATACAACTCTTCATCAATGTTGCCATTGAGGAATGCAGTCTTGACATCCATCTGCCATATTTCATAATCATGAAACGCAACAATTGCTAATAAAATCCGAATGGACTTAAACATCGCTACGGGAGAGAAAGTCTCATCGTAGTCAACACCTTGAACTTGTCGAAAACCTTCTGCGACAAGCCGTGCTTTATAGACAGTAACATTACCATCCGCGTCCGTTTTCTTCTTGAAAATCCATTTGCACTCAACGGCCTTTCGATCGCTAGGAGGGTCCACCAAAGTCCATACTTGGTTTTCGCTCATGGATCCCAATTCGGATTTCATGGCCTCTAGCCATTTCTCAGAGTCTAGGCTCATCATTGCTTGCTCATAGTTCGCAGGTTCACTGTTGTCTACTAACAAGACAGTTAAGACAGGGTTGCCGCATTACCTCAGAGGGGCACGTGACCTTGTCGACTGCAACGCTCAAGTAGTAGCATCGTCCAAGCTTCATGATCCTTGTCATTAGCTTCCTCTATTGTTGGTGCAGCATTTTGACCGAACAATTTCAGGTGCTGCGCTACTCTCCAACTCAAGAGAAGGTTCAATAACCTCGTATAGCTCTACTTTCCTCCCACTCACTTCTTTCGAGAGAAACTCCTTCTCAAGAAAGGATCCATTCTTTGCGACAAACACTTTGCCTTCGGATCTGTGATAGAAGGTATACCCAATCGTTTCCTTAGGGTATCCTATGAAGACGCATTTCTCCGCTTTGGGTTCGAGCTTGTCCGACATCATCTTCTTGACGTAAGCTTCGCATCCCCAAACTTTAAGAAACGACAACTTAGGTTTAGCACCAAACCACAGTTCATACGGTGTCGTCTTAACGGATTTAGATGGTGCCCTATTTAAAGTGAACGCAGCGGTTTCTAATGCATAACCACAAAATGATAACGACAAATATGTAAGAGACATCATTGATCGCACCATATCTAATAGAGTTTGACTCCGGCATTTAGACACACCATTGCGCTGTGGTGTTCCGGGTGGCATGAGTTGCGAAACGATTCCGCTTGCTTTAAGATGCGTGAGAAAATCATAACTCAAATATTCACCTCCACGATCAGATCGTAGAAATTTAATTTTTCTGTTACGATGGTTTTCCACTTTGTTCTGAAATTCTTTGAACTTTTCAAATGTTTCAGATTTATGTTTCATTAAATAGATATACCCATATCTACTTAAGTCATCAGTAAAAGTGAGAAAATAGCGATAACCACCGCGCGTCGAAACACTCATTGGTCCGCATACATCGGTATGTATGATTTCCAACAAATCCGTTGCTCGCTCCATTATTCCGGAGAACGGGGTTTTGATCATCTTGCCCATGAGGCATGGTTCGCACGTGTCAAATGATTCAAAATCAAGAGACTCCAAAAGTCCATCAGAATGGAGTTTCTTCATGCGTTTTACACCAATATGACCTAGACAAAGAAGTACACAAATAAGTCGTATTATCACTATCTACCTTGCATCTCTTAGCCTCAATGTTATGGATGTGTGTTTCATTGCTTTCGAGATTCAGAAGAAATAAACCATTCATAGCAGGTGCATGACCATAAAAGATGTTACTCATATAAAAAGAACAACCATTATTCTCTGATTTAAATGAATAACCGTCTTGCAATAAACACGATCCAGATATGATGTGCATGCTCAACCCAGGCACATAATAACATTTATTGAGGTTTAAAACTAATCCCGAAGGTAAAACTAAGGAGAGCGTGCCAACGGCCATCACATCAACTCTTGATCCGTTGCCAACGCGCATCGTCACCTCATCCCTCGCTAGCCACCGTCTATTCTGTAGCTCCTGTTTCGAGTTACAAATATTAGCAACTGAACCAGTATCAAATACCCAGGCACTACAACGAGGGCTAGTAAGGAAAACATCAATAACATGTATATCAAATATACCTTTGATGGTGCCAGCCTTCTTGTCCGCTAAGTACTTTGGAGAGTTGCGCTTCCAGTGACCCTTGTCCTTGCAATAGAAGCACTCAGTGTCCGGCTTAGGTCCAGACTTGAGCTTCTTCTCTGCAGGGGCAACGCGCTTGCCGCTGCCCTTCTTGAAGGACTTCTTTGCACCCTTACCTTTCTTAAAGCTGGGGGCTTGTTGACCATCAACACATGATTATCTTTCTTGATGTCCACTTCCGCAGCTTTCAGCTTAGCGAAGAGCTCGGATCGATCGTGGAACCAATCTGATTATGAGTAACTACAAAACCTTTGTAGCTAGGAGGAGTGATTGCAGAACTCATCAATCTTGAGCTCCTCTGGAATCTTGCAGTCCAGTTGCTCAAGGCGTTGAGTGTAGCCCGACATCTTAATGGCGTGCTCACTAACGGAACTCCCTTCCTCCATCTTGTAGTTAAAGAATTTCTCAGAGATCTCATATCTCTCAGAACGGGCCTGAGTCTGAAACATAGTTTTCAGTTCCTCAAGAATCTCAAAGGGCCCGGCGAACTCCTCAAAACGATTTTGAAGGTCCGATTCCATAGAAAACAACATGGTGCTCTTAATCACACCATAATCATCCTTGCGCGACTGATAAACAGCTTTCTCATCAGCCGACGCATCTACAGCAGGGGCGTCACCTAGCGCTTTCTCAAGGACATAGTCCTTTTGTCCGCCAGCGAGAATGATTCTTAGATTGCGGAACCAGTTGGTGAAGTTAGACCCATTGTTCTTAAGCTTTTCTTTCTCAGCAAAAACGTTGAAGTTGAAGTTAGACTTAGCCATTTGATCTACAAAATTTGCAAGTAGACTATGTTCATGATAACTAGTTCAACTTAATCAAATTACTAGATGAACTCCCACTAAATTCAACATACCTCAAGTTGTTTAGTGAAGTCAAGATCTAATCTAGGAGATGCAAACAACGAGGGGGGGATAGATGAGATCTTCATACCCTTGAAGATTCGCACAGCGGAACATTCAACGCAACGTGGTTGATGTAGTCATACTAGCTTCTCCTCCTCGCGATCCGATCCGATCCAACACCGCAAGTGGCGATGCCTCCGAGAGATGCACACATGCGGCACCTAGACGTATCCTCCTTCCTCGGTCTAGCAAGTGGGGTGGAAAGATAGATTGGATCTACAACACGACGGCGTGGTGCAAGAGGTGGAGAGTTTCTGCGGCAGGGCTTCGCCTACGCGCAGTCGGGAGGGAGAGGGAGAGGAGGGCAGCAGGGAGGCTAGGGCTTGAGGAGGTGTGTGGGGAGGGTGCCCCCTGCCCTCTTTATATAGAGGGGTGTGCGGCTGCCATACATCGCAATCCCAGGATTACCATTTTTGCGAGACATAACAGATTTGGATACCACAGTACATCATCCATTACAAACCATTCATAAGGTCTTACACAAATAAGGATCTCATGATCCAGTTCTTAATACAACTCAAGAAGCGGAATAACATAGTAATAAAAGTAGGGTAGGCGAAGCTCCATCTTCGGGGTCACAGGCAATGCTGACGATGAGAGATGATCCTAGTTGTCGTAACCTTCCTGGGGTCCTTCGTCCTGGTACTCCTCTTCATAGTCTGGCCACGGAATAGCTGTGGACAAAGCCATGAGTACTCTTTAAGTACTCGCAAACTAATACTAACAAGTGAAGGGGTTTTTTGTAATAGGACACTAAGCTCTAGGGTTGTTTTGCAAAAAGCCAGATTTACCTCTACTAAGTTCAGAAGCAAGAAAAGCTAGTTGAAATTTTATAACACCTAAGTGGTAACTTGTATTTCATAGCACAACTCTGTTGTGGTCAAGTCAAAATCTCAATTCATTTCATAAGTCATTTTGAAAACATCTGACGGGGGAACAGTATGGCCACTCCAACTGTCCATAATCATGACGCCTATTATTCGAAAAGTTTGACACTCTACAGAGATTGTACAATTTCACCACAACATTCGATACATCCGTCAGGAACAATCCTAAATTCACCATACTCAGTATGCGAATAATGAATCCTAACCTTTTGATTACACGCCCTAGTATAAGCACCTCTCCTGTGAGTTTGGCCTCCCAACCATGACCAACTGTCATCTTGGGTACTGCACAGGTGGACAATCTTCACAAGGTAGCCTCAGCTCAGACCTTGGCCGTGAGGGAACCCATACTAAGGTATATAAGTTTCTAGTCAAGCCCTACCCAATTTTCGGGTATTATGGTTGTACGGTAAAATTGGAATGGTATCGCATCCAGACAACCATTAGTTTTATAAAGGGCTAAGGCTCATGCCTCAACATTTTCATCATCAAAATCATCTGGTGTTCGGAAACACATGTCAAAACATCTCAGTAGAATGACTCATCATTATAAGGTTTTCATAACCATTTTCCACCAAGTATTCCCATCTAAAGTTGATCAAGTTTTATGCTTAACACTAGCCTCTACAAGTGGGGGTGAGTACTAATGAGGGGTGGTAAACAAGTGGAGTTTAACTAAGTATAATCTCATTCCTTAGGATGACATCAAGATTATCTAGCTTAGGCCAAATTTAATGCTCTTTATGCAACCTTCAATTATCTTCCTAGAATCTACAAGTCACTTAAGTAAACTCTAAGAAATAGCTTTGATAAAGAAATAAAGTAGAAAGCTTGCAAGTAAAACTAGGAGGGGGTATCATCACATATGTCTAACCAAGCATGCTTAGTGCATTGCATAGGTTATCTAGCTTTCATAATTGCAAGTGTTAGCTTGCCTTGAGCAGAGCAGTGGTTGAAGTTCTCGTCGGCTTCTTCTTCGTAGTATCATCCTTCCTCCTCGTATCCTCGGTCGTTACTAGCGTCTATGAATAAATACGAGGTACACAATCACCAAACAATACTTAACTATTTTCAATCATCACACAAAGGTGTTCTATAGATGATCTAGCATCATCACTAATATCACAAGAATAAAGAAGTTGTATTATTTATTTATTTTTAGAAAATTAATTTCTACTCATTGAAAAACTACTTAAGATTTAATATTCTCCAACTCAAACATGGGATCATGTTGACACATGTCATCACCACATATTTCAGTACATGGGAATGTGATTTAAAGTGGTGTCACAATTTAATAAGGTTTAACCTTTTATTTTAAATAAAATAAGGTGACTAGAAATTCCCATGTGGAATTCTTTTATTACTTGAACATTATTTCTGTAAGAAACCCATATGTTTTTATATATTCTGAAAGGTATGATCAAATGTGATTTTTGAGAGTTGGAATCAACTCAAAAGCTATTATGGTTGAAATTTGAAAAATGTTTGAATGCAGAAAAGCTTCTGAATTGTTATTTTTACCAAGGCTGATCTACAGATCCAAATGATTTGAATCCAACGGGCTTGGATTAAGCATTTCAATACCTTTCTAACAAAATTTGTTTCATGCAATTTGGTTCACTTAATCGAGCTGGGTTGATTTTTGAAACTAGGTACAGAACTATGTTTGAACTTAAAAAGAAAAAGCTAAATTCAAACGAGTGGGCTGCGCGGGAAGGGTTATTGGGCCGGCCCAGTGTTACTCCGCAGCGCGGGGCGCAACTGACAGGGGGGTCTACTGGTCAGTGGCTCATAAAACGCGAAGCGGTACGGGGCGATGTGGTGCGTTGGATTAGAAGTGGGATCAACGGCTGAGGGTCGTCGTCGATGATGAACATATCACCGGTGAGCTCGAACCCTAGCGGCTCGGTGGGGGTGCATAGGGGGCATACCGGGTCTCCAGTGACGACGGGGAGGCGGGCAAACGACAAAGTCGACGACGACGAACTCAGGGGTGGTCGCGGCAGCTTCGGGGGTGGTTGAAATCAACGGCTCCCTTCTTCTCCAGAGGCGGCCAGCTCCGGCGCAATTCCGGCGAGATGCTGCTCCTAGTGCTCCGGCTAAGGGGTGGAAGGATCAGTGAGGTGAGGGGAGTGATATGGTGTGAATAAATTGGGCGGGGGTCATCTCCTTTTATAGGCTCGCCGGCGAGACCGAGAGGGATGGGCAGGCGAGGTGGCGACACGGCTCGGGTGGCTAGAGGCATGGCCGAGGTTGGCGATCGAGGGGCGGTCTCCTGGCGATGCTCTAGAGCTTAAATGCGCGTGTAGGGCGGTGGCATATGGTCGGGAACACGAGGTGCTCTGCGAGGCAGAGGCGGCAAACTCCACGGCGAGCAGTGGCTACGGGTACGGGCGGTGAAACAAACATGTCTGGTGGTCTCCTGGGATGGTGGGGTGCATGCTGGTGGGGGCAAGGGCTCGAGGTGGTCGGGTTGCGTGCGAACGACGCGTGATCTGCGGTGCGCGTCGGCATGGTCGACAGCGGCGCGGGTGCAGCGTTCCTGGCGGTTCTGGTCGCTGTCTTCGAGCTGGGGCTGGTCGAGAGGGGGCGGTGAGGCATGGGCTGCATGCTAGACAAGGTTGGCACGGCTAGTTCTTCTCCTAGCTTGCTGTCCACACTAGGGTAACATGTGTTCTCTCGGCCTGCTCACCATTGATGTCATTGGCAAGCTCATAGTGGTGCTAGAGGTTAGTTAAGGGTTCTAGATGATCTACTAAGGCTAGTTGTAACCAGAGAGGG
This sequence comes from Avena insularis, assembly GCA_023614405.1. NCBI lineage: Eukaryota > Viridiplantae > Streptophyta > Magnoliopsida > Poales > Poaceae > Avena > Avena insularis. The sequence continues at coordinate 273,026,062 of CM042697.1, forward strand.
AACAAGGTTGGCCCAAAACACTGCTCAACATAGTGTTTTTGATTTTGTTGATTTGAATCTGCAACCTGTTTGATGAAATGGCCGCATGATCTTGAGTTTTGAATTTTGAAAATATTTTTGGTGGGTGTGCTAGGCATGTGTTGAGAGTTCTGTGGATGTTTGGGTTTTGAAAATTGAGCTTGTTTGAGTGAGTTTTGAAATAGTGGGATCTTCCCATATGAAATAGATTCAATTTTAAACTGTCATTTAAACTAAGCATTTGAATGTTTTTGGATGATCACAAAGTGGGTCTTGGTACCTTATTATGAGTACTATCAAGGGGTGCAAAGATCCATAAATGTTTCTGTTAAGTTCTGAAAGTTAGGGATAGCCAAAGTAGGCATGGGAGTTAATTTGGCCAAAGTGACCATTCACCTAATTTGTTTGTTTTGACTTGTTTGTCTTTGGGAAAAGTTTGGTGATTATTTAGATGATTTCTATTTCACCTAAGAATCATTTTACAAGCAAAGAAACACAAAACCAAGGCAATTCAAAAGAATCCAAATTTTAATACTCACACATATGAATGCTTTCATATTTTTAGTTGGGAAAGTTTTTGTTAACCCTAATTTTGATGCTTAGAGTTTGATGCTCCAAATTTAATATTTTTGGGATGTTACAGTTTGATTCCTCTTTCATAAATATTTTTGCTAGGTTGAACACTCTTGAGTCTAGTACTGCTGCTTTGAATAGTTGCTATCACACACTTAGGGAGTACCATGATTATGTTGCAATAAATTCTGAGCCTTCAAAGTGGTTTCCTACAATCAAAGTCACTATAAATAGTGCAACTTTTGATGCTCGTTGTGATATCATGTCTGAATTTTGCCTTATGCCTAAATATATTTATGATTCTTTGAGTCTTTGGGGGCTTTCTAAAGGAGGAGAGGAAATATCTCTTACTAATAATGCCACTTTATTGCCCATTGGAATAGCTGAAGGTGTGTTTACAAAATTCTCAGGGAAAATGGTGTCTGTTGATTATCTTGTTATTGAATGTGTAGGAAAAGGACAAATTACACTTGGAAGATCCCTACTGAAACACCTTGAAGCTATAATAGATGTGGGAAAAGGAATTATGCATTTTGCTCCTCTAGTAAGCAATCATATTTTCCCTAAAGCAAAGAAGAAAGGTAATAAAGGTAGAAGCAAGAGGGGTAATGCTTCCTCATTTGAAAATACTTGATTTCTTGCTTCTTGTGCCTAACTTAAAGGCATTAAAGAAAAGTACTTGTTGGGAGATAACCCAAGAGTTTCCTTGAGTCTTGGAAGTTATTACTTTAGTAATGACCTCTTTTTATCCCTTTTTGTTTGCTTTTTGTGCCAAGAATGACCTCTAATGAGAGGGAAATAAGATTTGGGGAGTTGCTGTCCCGAAACATATTTCTGTCCTCCACCATAAAAAATTGTGAGAAGTCTCTGTAAGTTGGATTGAGATTAAAATTTATGAATAAATCCCCAGTATGTTAGCTAACTTTCGTTAGTTCAACACTTTTTTATTTGAGCAACAGAAGATTTTCAAAAAAATCGGTTTCTACCCGCTGGTCTGTTTTGTCAGATTTCTGCCATTATTTGCATTTTCTTCTTATTGATTCCTTTTTGAGTTCTCTTTTGAGGAATTGAGCTTGACAACCTCACTGATTCGTTGGGATAGAGTCTTGAGTTTGTGTTGTGCAGGTCTCCACGTTGCTTCCAACACCTGTGTGACGTTTCCTTCCTCCTTCTGGTTCGATAACCTTGGTTTCTACTGAGGGAAATCTTGTTGCTGTACTCTTCATACCTTGCTCTTGGGGTTTCCAACGAAGCACTCTTCCTCCCTGTTGAGTGTACCATCAACTGCATATTGGACCAAGTGAAATGTCTCCCTTTAAGTGGCAGTTCAATTAGCCCTAAATGACTGATAACATCATTGAATAAAAATATGTCATTCATGTCTGCTCCTGGTTTGTTCCTATTATCCTGTGATCTCATGAAGTTAAAATCTCCTAGAAAAAACCAGTATTCATTTGGGGGAATGACCATATTAAATAACTAGGCAACAAAATTATCCCTGTCAATTCATTGACATGGTCCATACAAAGTGACTAGATTCCATTTTTCATAATTATGCATGGAAGTATAGTTCATGACAAAACCAGATTTGTGAATTTCAGCAACCTGACTAGCAAAAATGGAACTATTCTAGAGGACAATTATGCCTCCAGAAGCACCAACAGATGGGGAAAACACAAATCTATCAAATATTTTAGGGCATAAACTTCTAATGAAAGAGTGATCAAAATTTTCACACTTAGTTTCCTGTAAGCATACAACTTCAGCTCTGCTCTCATCAATCTTATTATAAACAATAATTCTTTTATCTTTGTCATTTAGGCCCCTCACATTCCAATCCAGAACCAACCAATCCCAAGAATTATTATGAGAATTATCCATTGAAACCAAAATATAACATCATAGTGAAGCCATTCATTCCAGACAAGCAACCAGTAGGGATAATAACCATGTCTGATACATAAAGTGCAGGCAAGAGATAGTTCCATGATAACTGATACAACCAAAATTCCACACACCAGAATAGTCTTAATAAAGTAATAATTAAAACATTATCAAGGTAGCCATGGACCAGAAGGTAGACGAAAACAAAAGCTTGCCACTTATTCATTGGAACCCTATGCATCCTTGTTTGGCTTTGGAGTAGCATTAAGCTTCTCCGCAGTTAAATCTTCTGCAGGAATTTCAAGATCTCACGAGCCTGCTGCAGAATATTGATAGCAATATTGGGTTGGACTGAAAAATGCTGCTTCTCTTGAGTAGGTCCCTCCAAAGGCTTTGCTGGCCTAGCTTTCTTCCTTGGCTCAGGCTGGTCAGTCAGAGGCTGAAGTTTGAAGCCATTCTTCTTGACAGTGCTTCTTAGGCTCCTTTGGCTCCTTTGGCTTTCTTCCCCTCTTCCTTTTTGGTGTCTCCTCAAGCAGTGGCTCTTTTGGCTTTCTTCTCCTCTTCCTTTTTGGTGTCTCCTCAACAATAATTGCAAGATCCTCATCTTGAGTATGACCAGACTGATGAACAACATCTAACTGAGACAGAGAAAGTGGGATTTCAATGTCCTTCTCCCCATTGGTGAGCAGTAGTGGAGAAGGTGGCAACCAAAAGGATTTCATGATGGCATCATACATCATATTGTGGCATCTTATCTACCATTGAGAATGGCAAAGAGAAAATCTTATCCATTGAATCTCCATTACACATCATGACAGAATAAGGCATCAGAACAGTTAAAATCTGCAAATGGTTCTCAGGTTGAAACTGATGATGCTTTCCTGCAGGCACAATTGCCAACTCTTGCCCTTGTTGAATAACATTGTCCTGTTGAGCCAAAATAGCATGCTGCACAACACCTTCTCCTTGAATAAACTGAACAGAGGATCCTGAAGCATTTGAAAGAGAGAAGGTAATAGAAGATTGTTGCTGTTGAACTGGAGGGATCAGCCTGCATTGTCAGCAGCATTTTCCTGATGCCACTCACCCCAACCAGGTAGGTCCGGTTGCATATTGTCAGGGATTAATGCATCCTCCTCCTCCTCATCTCGTAAACCCTGATCCTGACCAGGCAAAGGATGTGGATTCCCATTATGCGGCTCTGGAGATTCATCACCTGGCAGCGCATCCCCCTTCTTACTTAACAGAATGTAGCAGGGAACAGTCCAAGAAAACACAACACCACCATATCATTGTGGTTCACGTACCACAATTGATTTAGGGATATCCCTAGGTCCTCCATAGATACACTTGATTAAAGTTCTAGAAGGAGAAGGATCTTCCCGAAACCATCCTCTCATCTTGCCAAATTTAGCTACAGTTTCCCTCAGGAAATCCTCTGTACGGTAATCCATTGGCAGATTTAGCAACATAATCCACCCTGTTCTAGTGGAAGTGGTTGCTCTAAAATTTGGGCCAGCATCATGTCTAGTGAATTCTAGGGTTCTTCCATTGCCAAAAGGAATAATAGGTTGATCAACCAGCAGATCTCTAGTAACAACATCAGTCATGCGGAAAAGACCCAAGCCAACCGCACTCTCAGCAAAAGACAATACCTGCCAGTGAATATCATCGACAATGTGATTCGCAATCTGCTCGAGCACCTGATCAATCTCATCACCAACAGGCCTTGGCAACACCACCACCATCGCCCAGTTCTCATGCGTCTTTGGCGGTACAGAGATTGGCGTGACGTAGATCCTCGGTGGACGCTCATCATCCCCCCATGGTTGCCGAACCTGCATCCCTGTTGGCGTGAACCTATTTGCATCGATCGGGAAATTCGCCATTGCTAGGTTAGATGATGGAGGCGGCGGATTGTTTTGCGTTGCAGGAGAAGTCAGGTTTGTGTATGTTGGAGACAAAATGGCGGCAGATAATACCGAACTTGTGTCCATAGCAGAATCCACCATAAATTGATTTGACGGTTTGGCAACCCAACAAAAAGACTAAATTTCCCTTTCAAACCCTGGGCAGTCCCTCTTGATATGGCCACTTCGTGAACAAGAGATGCAACAAACTTTATTTGTGCAATTAGCCGTGACATGATTAAAACTCAAACATTCTGAACATGACCATACTTTGATAGTCATGGCATCAATCATATTAGCAAAGTCCTTTTCATCATTCACAGACTTCTTATTACCAACCATAGTGGTAACCAAATTAGCTTCAACCTTTTCACTAGATGTTTGAACAGATGCCGCATTATGAGTGCCATCAATAGATTCAATAATGGAAGGAGCATAATCAATTGTACCAAATTTAATGCCAAATTGTTTGGCAAAAAAATCCACACTCGGCCTCCTGACTGAATCATTAACCTGTGAGAAAATCACCTTGGGTCGCCACACAACATTATCTCATACCTTAATTGTTTCAAAAGAATTTTGCACAGCAGGCACAACTTTTACAGAGGTAACATTATTTCTAACCCTGAATTTATTTCCTCGGGCTTGTGTCCACTGAGTCTCTGAATGTTTCTGCTAGATAAAATGTTCCTTCCTCCAATTTGGTCCACCGAGGCTCCAGAGATGAAAATAACATTTGAATTGAAAACAACCATAACAATTCAGCTTCAGAATATGAAATCCGACCTTTCTTGAGGATACCGTGAAAGAAAAAAATCCTATCTCTGATCAGGGAGACATTAAGTTCACCACAAAACCCTCCAATTGCTGCCCCTAAAGGCAGTCCAACCGTGTCCTCATCAAGACGAAAAGCAGCCCGACCAAAAGAAACTACCATTGTAAAGTTATCTGAGCCAATATAAGGGTGAACAGATGATTGAAAGAGTGTCATGATTTCCTTGGCAAAGTTCAAACCATGATCAAAATCGAACCCCAAGGTGTGAGCAGCATGTACAACCATAAAGGAAGGATCAATAGGATTTGACTCAAGAGCAAGGTCAGAGATCCCATTATTAGAGATAAAATTAACAGGAACATTATTGTCCGGCAATGATCCTTTCCTCAACACCAGTCTAGCTTGCGCTAAGGCAGGATGGCATGGGAAGAAAATTTCAGATCCAGTTGAGATGAATTCCCGAACCTTAAGGACACGACTTCCCACCACCACACCATTTGATCCAACCAACTGGATCGTACGCATCTTCGAGTTCAACACGATAAACCCAGAGTACATGTTATCTTGACGTCGATCTAACATCACGCTGAACAAATCCTTCCACCGCCAGGAAGAAAGGTCCAAAATGAGAGAGGAGGGCATGATGGAAGAGAGAATGGAGGCTAGCATGGATAGTGAATTGGGTGGGGAAGACGGGGAAGGTGTGAGATGATCAGTGCCGGCGGCCAGGAAGGCCACCGACGGCGAGATCACCGTGAGGGCTAAAACGCCATGAGATCGCCGATCCTATTTTCTAGTTGACCCAGGTTAGGTAGATGATGTAGCATGTTTCTATAGAACTGGTAGGCTTTATTTTTGCTGCAATTGTGTCACTCTCAGGTCATTCCATTTAGATGCATAAAGACTTGCTGTGTCCCTTAGGGTCTCACACGATAAAATATTGGTTTTGATGGACAGGTATATCCATAGGAAGGCTACTGGGTCGAGGAGACCAATGATGGTGGCAACGATCATCTGGTGTAGATATTTCGGGGATGGAGATCCGTGAGATCTGCGGGCGGGATGTGCTTATTTTCAGGATGTATTACGCCAATTTGCTTCTTATCCATACTTTCCGCTTGATATTCTAATGTGTGATGTATGAGTATGTATCCTAACTATTAGCTATCTAGTATTTTGGATCTTTTTTTTGACTGTAAGACTGTGAGGCAAAGCCCCACAACAATTTATTAAAAAATAAAGGATACAAAGTCAAAGGAGATACTTACAAAAGCCAAAAGAAAAAACGACTAATTACAAACAAGATCATTAAGCATTTGTCTTGATCCCTAGTGTAAACCATCTACCCAGGCTAACAGAGAAGCTCTCCATTTCTTCTTAATTCTATATTGAAGCAGATTGATATCATGAATAAATCTTGATTTCCATTGAGAGAAAGATGGCCTCTGATGGTTAAATATTTTATCATTTCGAATTAACCAAATATTCCAGCAAGCAGTGATCAGGACCTCCATGAAAAACTGATGACCAAAAGACCTCTTAGCTGCTTCTACACTCAGCTGCAAATCCCCAAGTGGTAACCAAATGATCTGTAGGTAATTCCATATTCTAGCACTAAAATTGCACTCAAAGAAAAGATGGAAGCTGTCCTCATATGCACTGGTAGGGCAAAGTTCACAATGTATATCATTAGTAACATTCTAATGTCTCCTCTGTAGTAAATCTATGGTGTTCAATCTATCCTTCAGAAGTAGCCAAGCAAAAACCTTAGTCTTCATGGTGCAACAAGATTTCCATAGCCAAACATAAACCTTAGGGACCATTATATTTTCAAAAATGCACTTATATAATTTACTTGGGGCATAACTATCCTCCCATCTATAAGTCCAGACATCCTTCTGTGTAGAGAGTGGGTTCATCACATTCTGAAGATCTCTCAGATCATGAAAAGACTCAACAGATAGAGGCAAATAGAACAAGTCATGGATATCATCAGAAGAATAAACCTGGGCAGCTGACAAATTCTCATTGAGCACAAAGGAAAAAAGTTTTGGATATCTTTCTTTTAAAGGCCTGGTGGATCCATTTAGTTCCCAATTATCTAACCAAAAAAGAAAAGAATCCCCTCTACCTTGGTGCACTGCCGCCACCCCCCTAAAATTATCCACTTGTTTCAAAACATCTTTCCACCAAAAAGAACCACACAAGTTCTCAGCATGAGGCACCTTATCTGTGTAATAAGCATGTTTCACTAATTGGACCCAAGGTATATCTTTAATATTGTAATATTTATCCAGAAATTTAATGAGCAGAGATGCATTCTTCTTTTGAAATTCGATAACACCAAGTCCACCTTTTTACTTTGGCAAACAAACAATGTCCCATGCAGCTAAAGCAGGCTTCGGCTCATCATGTTTCTTCCTCCAAAGACATTGCTTGAGTATGCGATCTAACTGCTTAGTTAATCCTTTAGCCAGTTGCAGGGAACTTAGAAAGTGTAGTGGCATAGAAGACAAGGCAGAATTAATGAGCTGTAATCTAGCCCCCTGAGATAAAAAAACTAGAGCTAGAAGTGAGTTTCCTTTCCAGGCTACACACCAAAGGTTGCATTTCAGCTATAGTTGGTCTAGTAGTGCCCAAAGGTAGCCCCAAATAGGTGAACGGCATAGACCCCACAAGACAGCCAAACTCTTCTGCCAGCTCCTTCACCTGGTCTTCAGGGACATTGATGGGAACCAACATAGATTTGCTGATATTAATTTTAAGACCAGTAGATAGTGCAAATTTATGCAATAAATCCTTCAATGCCCTAAGTTGAGTCATATCAGCAGGCATAATCATCAAAGTGTCATCTTCATACTGAATTATTGGGTAGTCATTCTCATTGGTAGCAATAGGCAAACTCATACCACTAGAGCATAATGGCTCATTCACTGCAGATTGTAGTAGATCAGAGCCCAGTGTATATAAAATTGGAGACAAAGGGTCTCCCTGTCAAACACCCCTCTTGCATTTAAACTGCTTACCAGGGATCCCATTGAGCAGAATAGCAGAGTTGCCAGATGACAGAATAGCTTTCATCTAGCCAATCCAAACTGAATTAAAGCCTTTATGCTTCATAATTTCCAAGATAGCCTCATGCTCAATGGTATCAAAAGCCTTAGCAAAATCTAGTTTTAAAATAATGATAGGCTTCTTAGAGGTATGGCAGAGAAACAAATACTCAAAATACCAAGCCAGGCAATCTTGAATTGACCTATTCCTTAGAAACCCATACTGATTTTTGTGAATACAATCCAAAATCTTATCCTGGAGCCTATTGGCAACCATTTTAGTTAAGAACTTGAGACACACATTGGTTAGAGATATGGGCCGAAAGTCATTAACCTCAATAGGAGCATGCTTTTTAGGAATAAGAGTAATATATGAACCATTATATTCTCAAGTTTCAGAGTTCCTTTATGAAAATCCTTGGCAATTTGGTAGAAGTCAGACTAAATGATAGGACAACACCTCTTGACAAAAAGTCCATTAAAACCATCCGACCCAGGAGCACGATCAACAGGCATTGAGGCCACCACCTCATCCATCTCCTTCTTACTAAAAGGAACAGTTAGTTCATCCAACCCCTCCACTTTTTGTAAAAGATTACCTAAATAAAATTGCATAGATATCCCCTCAGAACATCCCATTTTATCTTTATAACTCTGCCATAATAACCCAGCCATAGACTCATGATCAGAGTGTTCAACCCCATTATCATCTCTTAAGACAGAAATGGCATTTCTTCTATATCGTTTAGTAGCCATCGCGTGGAAAAAATTATTGGTGTCTTCCCCTTGCTGTATCCAACGGATTGTGCATCTTTTGCGCCAGTAATTACACTCTGCAAGTAATAACCTATCCAGATGCACCTTTACAATCTTCCTGAAGTTGAACTCAGTATGAAACAGAGGCCTAAGCTCTTCAAGAGAATCAAAATAAAAAATAACCTCATTGAATTTTTTGATTAGCCATTTAAGTTTAGAGAGACTAGTGTGCCATTTCCTCAGATCATGTCTCAGAGTTTTAAGTTTATCCACTAGAATGGCCGAACTATAAGCTTTAAAAGACTGCTTATTCCAAGAAGAGGTCACACAATCTTGGAACCCAGGTAGATCAACCCAGAAGTTATCAAACCTAAAAATCTTAGCTTTAGGTATGTTGGTATCAATATTAACCACATAGGGAGTATGATCAGACCCAGTTCTAGCCAAAGGTAGAACCATAGAACTAGGATAATCAGATACCCAATTAGTGCTAGTGAAAAACCAATCCAACTGTTCTAGCAAAGGCATGCTTTGCATATTAGACCAAGTGTATGCACGACCTTTTAAAGGCAATTCAAGCAGTCCCGGGTGTCCAATGATCTCATTAAAAAGGAACATATCATTTAAATCTCCACCAGGTCTATTTCTGTTATCAGGTGCTCTAATGAAGTTAAAATCCCCAATAAGCAACCAATTCTCATTTGAAGGAATATGTAAATTATATAGCCAAGAGACAAACAAATCTCTCTCTACTCCAGTACATGGCCCATATACAGAAACAAGCATCCAGGAATCATTATTATGTGATGATGTGAATCCGATGACCAGACCAAAACGCTGAGTATCAACCAATAAGCCATTAAAAATTGCAGAGTTCCATAGAATAATAATTCCCCCGAGGCACCAACAGATGGTGCGTAAGAAAAATTATCAAACCTCTTGGGAAAAAATTGCGAATAAAACGCCAATCAAAAGATTCACATTTGGTTTCTTGCAAACAGACTATGTCACATTCACTCTCATTAATCTTGTTAAACACTTCTCTTTGCCTGACATCAGCATTAACCCCTCTCACATTCCAACATAGTACACACCATTTCCTCTTAGTAATGTGATTCATTAAAAACAAAAGCTGTTCGAGGACACGACTTGAGACATAGTTTCAAGTACCACATACCACTGACCACAGAGAACAAACCATAAACAGATCGGAGTACTGACACTGGTAATGACATAACTGTCCCAACTTGACACACAACAATGACATAAACAACTCATGACACTGACTTGAAATACTGACTGGACAAACTTGGTTCAAAATAAAAACAAACAGACTGTAATATACCTTTTATGGATAATGATCTAACCCTCCAAAAGCTGCACCTACACATTACTAAACTTTGTCCTTCTTGGCATCAGGATTGGCTTCAAGCTTATCCTTCGTGAGGTCCTGCTGATCAATTCCAAGCTGTGACCCCACTGCCTGCATTATATGCAAAGGGGTAACCGGTAAAGGCACCTCCTGAGACTGATCTATGTCATCATCCCTCTCTGAACTTTGATCTGAAAAATGTGGTACTAGCATGGCCACACGTCCACGCTTCTTAGGTCTTGTAGGAGTAACAGCAACAGACTTTGGCCTCATCCCTTGAGAAGCAAGCAAGCTTCTGGTAAATCTTCTCTCAGAAGATTGAACAATCAATTTCTTCTTCTTCATAACCTTGGCTTTAGGAGTACTCTCAGTAGATGCCGAGAAAATTGGATCCCTCTTATCATGCTGCACCTGCAAATCAATCTGAGTCTCAACTGACTTTTGCTTATAAATCATAAAAACCTTTTCATTGGAAGGCAGTTTTGCACAGGTGGGAGGAACCCAATCTTGTTGAAACAGATCAGTCCAAAGAAAGAAAGCTGCAGACCAAGATCTCTTAGCTTTTAACATCTGAAAAGGAGGTAACTACAAAGATAAGGGCATCTTAGAAGACATAATCATTGGGAGCATTCCATCAAAGAGCCTTCTCCATAACATTGGGAGTATTTGGATCTTGTTGTATGGCATTGAATATTTCTATTTCTTTTAGATTGATTGGCTCTGATGTACTCTTGTATGTCGCTGTCATACACGCTTGTGTATGTTTTGTTTGCATGCCTATCAACTACGCCGCTCACACTTGATACAATGTTCTTGCAAAGTGGATAGAGTGGTGGCCGGTACCGTACCCTGCTCCGCTTAGACGGGCCTGCACGTGGGTGGCCTTTGGGCCTCCGCAGTAGTACCACCTTATGCACTTTGGGTTTGTCCTGACTTGTTGCTTAGAGCGTAGTGTCCAAGGTATTATAACAACCAGCTGATAAATTACAGTGTGACACTAAGGGTGCGTTTGGTAGGCCGGCTCAACTCAGAAAATCCCATCCCAACCAAGATTTTTAAGAATTTAGTTGTTTGGTAGCCTGTTTTTCTCGTCTGGGCACTGCCCACCTTGCACGAAAAAGGGCTCCGAGCCTTGCCCGACAGAGAATCTCAAATCGAGCTTCGCTACTCAACAGGGTCGGACTCGAGAGGATCATTTCCCCCACAGCCCCCATCTCACGCTCTATGCCTAGCGGCACGCGGCGGCCACCGGCGCTCGTTCCCGTCCTCCTTGTCTCCAAGCACCACCCTCAGCCACATGCACCATCGTCCTCCTCGACTACCGTCGGCCACCCTCATCTTGCCGTCAGCCGTCCTCCTCGTCTTCAAGCAGGGATGCCGCCTAGCACGTCTTGGTGCTTCCCTCGTGACCGCCTAGCACCGCCCTCACGGCCTACCACCCAGCACTTCCGCCTAGATCCTCCTGCCACCGTCGACGAGGTGCTCCCAGCACAGGCAAGATTTTCATGGCGTGGTAGAGATGAGTTGAGGGTCTGATTGCGTTTTTTATTTCTGTTCAAGTGTCTTGGTGTAATAAAGTTGTATCACCCTATAATTTTGTAGTTTTAGGGGTATCCTTACCAATTTATAGAGCAACACAACATGTCTCAACACATACAGCCTACCAAACAAACTCTCTGTTTAGCATCTCCCAGCACATACGGGCTACCAAACACACTCTAAAATCTCAAGCTAGCTTGTATGAGGTTAGCATATCTCAAGTGGGAGAGTGAATTCCAAATGACACGGGCTACCAAACACACCCTAAGCCAATGACAACAATTTAGTTCACTATTGCTGATGGGTCTCCTGTACACTCTTGCCCCTTCGTGCAGGATTTCGAGTGGAGTGTCTAAGGCCATACTTTCCAGCACACTGTTAATGTATTGGCTTTGGGATGATGTGATATGATCTTAGGCAAGGATTGGTTGGATCTATATATTCCAATGTGGGTGCATTGGAAATGTCAGATTCTCAGGTTTACACACAAGGGTCGACGTATCACCTTACGCGACACTTAGAGTGGGAAGCCAAAATGCAAGGAAACATCACAAAAACTGAAGGGCATGTTGCAAAAAGGAGCTGTCACTCACATTGTTCAAATTACTGGAACCAATTATGATACTATTTGTGCCTTGCAAGAAACATAAGACATAGTAGCAGCTAACACACCACTCCCTCCATTGGTGGCTGATCTCTTAATGGAATTTTAGGAACTCTTCTCTGAACCTAAGAAGCTACCACCTCGCCGAGAACAATATCATCATATTCCATTAATTCCAGGTGCTCAACCAGTCAAGTCTCGTCCCTATCATTACACACCAGCTCAAAAAGATTAAATTGAGCGCCAGGTATACGATATGCTATGCAGCGGCATCATTCAACGCAGTACCAGTACCTTTGCTTTGCCTATACTACTAGTGCACAAGAAAGATGGACAATGACACTTTTGCGTGGATTATCGATAGCTCAATGAATTGACGGTCAGAAACAAACATACTACCAATAATTGATGAGTTGTTGGATGAGTTTTCTAGAGCTAAAGTATTCACCAAACTAGTCCTTTGATCTAGCTATCATCAGATTCGAGTAGCTACTGGGGATGAACACAAAACAACTTTCCATACACATCAAGGACTTTAAGAATTTCTAGTCATGCCATGTGGTTTAACATCAACCCCTGCTACTTTTCAAAGTACAATGAATCAGATTCTGGCACCCTGTCTGTGAAAAACTATACTAGTGTTTATTGATGACATATTGGTGTACAATCCTACACTAGAAGATGATGGGTAGCACCTTCGGCAGGAATTTTCGTTGCTACAACATCTCATTTTCCTGTACTTAACTGGAATACCTCAGGCATGTCATTGGTGCAACTGGAATTGCCACGGATAAATCCAAATTTCAAGCCATGCAATAACTGGCTAGCTCCTCAACCGGTAAAAGTTTAAGGGGGTTTCTTGGCTTAACTGGGCACTACCACAAGTATGTCAAACACTATGGCATCATTTCTTATCCATTGACTCAACTGCTAAAAAAAGGAGTGTTTTTTGTCTAGGGACCTGCTCAAAAAAAGCCTTCCAAGAACTCAAATATGCCATGACAACAGCTGCGGTTTTGGCTGTGCCCAATTTGAAGGGAATATGCCCTAGAGGAAAATAATAAAAGGTTATTATTTTCATATCCCAATAAGTTCATAATAGTTTCATATTGTGCTATAACTATATCAAGTGGAAACATTGATATAGGTGTGATATGGAACATAAGTCCCTAGTAGTATCTATTACTTTTTCGTTGGGCAACATGATGATCAAGGTTTCCTGATCATGGAGTGATAACGCTGGTTGACAAAGAGGTCATATCATTGGTGAATGATGTGATGGACATTCCTCAAAAGATTGCGACATGATCAAGTCACAAAGTTCATCGTTGCAATAGTCATAAACAAAGTCTCCTTATCCTTAGACCGTGAAACCATATGAAATCACTGCCTACCGAGGTTACTTTGATGGCACCTAATGTCACTTAGTGAAATGGTGATCATAACGGTGTCATTGGGTATCCGGAGGAACATGTTGAAGAGATTATGTCAAGAGAGGGATTTTTTCACCCAGTTATGGGTAAGATACAGTTAGGCCGACTTGGTGAGATTACATCCATAAATGATATGACATGTGACTATGTCACGGGGATTAATATCGTGGTAACAAGTAAACAATACTTGTCGATAACGAGATTGAACAAGGTATGAAGATACCTTAATGATCAGATATCAGACAAGTAGTATCGAAGAAACAAAGGGAATTGGACTCGAATTTTATGGTTCAAACGACATCGTAAATCTAGAATGCACAATGATCATTATGGGCATCACGGTACCAATGTTGATCATTGACACAAGAGAGTCTAGGTCATGTCAGTAGTTGTTCCCGAGCCGTGAGGGGATACACTTAAGGGTGCAATGAGCTTGAGGTTTTCCGTAAGTTGGAATCATAGTAAAGAAAGAGAAAGTCGGAATTGTTCTGAGGAGAAATATATGAAGTTGTTCAGATAAAGAAAGGAAACCAGAAAGGTTCCGGTGAGAGGACTGGAATTATTGCGAGATGTTTCGAAGCTATTCAGAGGATATAGAAGGGGAACCGAAAGGTGTTTTGGGTCAAATCAGATTTGGTAATATGTATTTACATATTAATTAATGTAATTAATATTAAATATAATATTAAAATATGATTTAAATGGTTATTCCACTAATGGGCCAAATTTCTAAGGGAAAAAGGTCTAATAAGGGAAACCGGAGGAGGGATGGCCACCTAGATGGGCCCTAAAGGCCCATGCTCCTAAGGGAAACCCTAGGGCGCCTAGGGTTAGGGTTGGGGCGCACCAGGGCTGCCCCCACCCCTGGCCGCCGCCTCCTTCCCCCCTTGGCCGCTTGTTGGATGGCTTGGGGGAGGGGCAAGGCTGCCCCTCCCCTCCTATATAAAGAGGCAACCTCTCCCCTTTGGAGTACACACCAATGTGACTGATCCCATGAGTTGGGAGCTCTCTTCCTCCTCCTCTCCAATCTCTCTCTAGTTGTATACACATGTTGGCATGACCCAGGGTTGCTCGCGCAAGAGACGATGCATCCGCAGCACGTCGTTGCGCTGCGGGGATTCTGAAGCCGGAGATCTACTTCTGCACTCTCGGCGTGATCGGGGTGACGGAGGTTCTCGTCATACACCATATGTGTACAAAGCCACGAGGTGCAACAATTGGGGCACTGTGATGTCGTAAGCCGGACTGTTGCATGGTGATGGAGCAAGGGTGACCTGTGAGGAGCTTCGCGACCTTGAAGTCGGCTACAAGGACGACTACATCAACCACGTTCCCCTCGGAACATTAACCGATTTCATACTACAAGGGTATGTATCCGAAACCTTTGGCCATTACTACATTACTCATAGATATATCTTGGGCAATCGGGGTTCTCGTGTAACAATTGTTTTGATTTTCTGCACTGAACCCCAACAGTGGTATCAGAGTCGATCTATGCGCAGTAGTGTTGTACGGCTAGTACGCACATGGTGTTGTTTGGGCATTGATGCTATAGTTGTTACCCTCCCACGTGTACTTGTTTATATCGCGGGATTGTTTGATGAAGCGGCCCGGACCGATCTTACGCGTACTCTTACGTGAGACTGGTTCCACGCTCAACATACGGCTTGTTCTGTATAAGTGGCTAGCGGGTGTCTGTCTCTCTTATAATAGTTGATATAGTATTTACAATGGAGGGCCCCGAAAGGGGTGTAGTAGAGACAACTATATGGGTCCATGTTGTGGTTGGAATGTTCACAGATTAGAAATGGTTCTATTGCGAAAGCCCTAACAACTACGTAAAACTTGCAATAGATAAAGTAGAGGCGTCTAACTTTATTTTGCAGGAGGGGAATGTGATTTGATATGGTCATGGTCATTATGAAGGTAAAGTAGTTTAATTTTATGTTACTAAGTTGTGTAGTAATAGCCATCATTCCGATGGACGACCTACTGGTGGAGTCGTGGACTTGGCGTCAAAACCGGTGGCACGATGAAGATCATGCCAAAGGCATGATAGAGATCATGCCGGAGCACTCGATGGAGATCAAGGCGCAAGAAGGACTATATCATATCACAATATACATATGATGTTTATACTTGTTTTGCATCTTATTGTGTGCTAATATTATCTATGCTACCATTGAGTATATAATATTGGCACACACAAGTTTGAGTTGAACTTGTGTGTTCTGAGGCCATGTTTACACTGCAATACACACAAGTTGGCGTTGGCGAGCCTAGCATGTGCAAACATGGCCTCGGAACATAGGAGATCGAAAGATCAAGCATGAGTCACATGGATGATGTGATTGACATTGGAGAATGTCTACTTTGAAGCTATGTTTCCGACCGTGATGATCGGGGGTTGCATAGTGGATTGGGATTGTGTGATCACTGAAATTGTCCAAGGGATGGCGTTTTCAGTGGGAGGTCAATTATGAATTGAACTCATTATTCTGAACTAAGTCTAGATGTATGTTTGCAAATATCTTAGTAGATCATGGCCTATCTCATTGAGGTACTTTGCGACCATGAGAAATTTCTTGCTTGATATGGAACTTTGCAAAAGGGTCCAACTTCATAGATTAATACCCACGCCGAGGGATATCCTCGTAGTAAGTTGATCTTCTCTTCCTGATACAATGACCAATAGGAGACAATCTGATGACTCCACAAAGTTTGTGTTTTCTCCATAAATCATCCAAAAGGGGCCATTCTCCATTCGATGGAGAGTTTGGCTACAATTTTGTATTCTACAAAAGAAGGCACATAAAGTATGAGACGTTGGATGAGTTTTCCTCCATGGTGGATGGAAACAGAATATTTGGAGAATCACATAGCAATCTTGCATTAGAGTTGAAAAATCTCAGAGGGGCTTGATTGTAATGGATTTCATGGATGAAAATAGTATATGCCAGATATACAATGTTATAAATGTGATTCTTGCAAAAACTTGTTGCAGTTTACGAAGTATTGGATACTTGTCCCGTTTTGTGAAAACAGGATGGTCTGCTTGATAATTGCTCGAATTGAGGTAATGTGGATTGATGAAGTCAAGCAAACTATTTGATGGCCGACATCACTCCTTCCCTCAAAGTTTATCATTTGGATTAGTGGACTTGAATATAATTTTATAATTCTTGTTTGTGTGTCTTGCTTTTGGCAAGACGATTATTCATATGAATAAGTTACAATCCAGTTGTACTGTTCTTATGAGTAATACATTTATGGTCAAATTATGGTTATAAATAAGTTATTCTCATCACTAAGTTAATGATAATAAGTTAAGCATTTATAAAGGATTAGAATGCTAAAAGATATCCAAAGTTTAATAATGACGTGACACTATTATTTAAGTCAAGGTGGTTGTTGCATGTTTTTCACTTAGAGGTCGTTTGGTATCCATCATTTGGGTCTGGAATCCTGAAATTCATTTTGCAATTCCATCCCTATGTTGTTTGGTTGGCAGGGAATTGGGCTGTCATTTCACTTGGCAAATCCATCAAAATATCCCCATGTGTAAACCTGATTCCTATCTTAGACCCGTCATTTTCAAACTCCGGTGGCAGCCAAACATGTGGGTGTTTCTGGAATCATAATATAAATGAAATGAATCCATGTATTCATTTCATTTCTACTAAATGAAATGAATAATACCTAGGTGCCAAACGACCTTCTAGATGAAAATCGGGGTCTTGAATATTTGATCTAGAGACTTTCCAAGACCATGCCTCGTTTGATGAAATGACTAAAACTCCGCATTCCGGTAAAATGGTGATATGCGAAGAATTGTTGAATCATAGTGATGTATCACATTTTCAACAAATAGTGGAAACCACTATTTCATTGTGGACTTAAGTGAATTGGTGTATTTACTTAATGAAACAGAAGTTTTGAATTGTTCAAATGAGTTCAAAACAAATCAGGGTATGAAATTAATAGGAATACAAAGTCTCGTTGATTTGATCAATATGACTAAAATATTCAAGTTAAAGTTTGGCATAAAAGGACTTGTGAAAGTTTTTTCGCAAATTATGATAATTAGAAAAAATTAAGGTGTTGAAATTTCTACATATCATAATCATTTTGTATTAATACATATGGTCTAATATTATCTCTTATCAGGGTTGTTGTTATCATTTAGAGTTAAAGATAGAAATAAGCAAACAATCGTTTGAAACACAAAGGAACATCTAAGGATTCATGGAAACAACACCATAAGAGTTATGACATGTTCAAGTTTCTAGAGATTTCAATGATTCGAAATCGTGGCGAATAAACAAGTCTTTATAGAGTATTCTTAGGAAACTATGAATACATGTTCCACAGAAGACAAACCAACTGTTATCCTAAGTTTATGTGTCTTGATGAAGATACAAGTGGAAGAAAGTAAAAGTCCAAAATAAGCACTACTAGGAAACTAGCTATAGATAGACATACCTTCTGTGGCGCATGGTTCTGACCATGCGCCACAAAAGTTGTCCAGTGGCGCATCTGGAACAATGCGCCATAGAACCATGAAACTTCTGTGGCGCATGGCAATTGGAGATGTGCCACAGAACTTTTGTGGGATCCACACCAGCCCTTGGTCCATGAAACTTCTGTGGAGCATCTTACTATATGCACCACAGAAGTTTTATGGTCTGTGGCGCACATTGACAGATGCGCCACAGAATCATCAGGTGGGACCTACAACAGGCGGGCTTTGACCGTGCTCTGACCAAACTTCTGTGGCGCATATCACGATATGCACCACAGAACAATTATGTGGGCCCCACTGTCTGGATACCTATGACCAAGCTTCTGTGGCGCATATGTGCATATGCGCCACAGAAGAACAAACTTCTGTGGCGCATGTGTGCAATATGCGCCACAGAATGGTGTGTGCTACTCAGATTATATTGAGTGTTTCTAGTACACATTTTCCTCTTGTGCTTTTCCCAACTAAACAAGTACCAGTGGAATAGGTAGAATACTAGACAATCTACTAGATAGAATGTGGCATACATCGTTGCAAATGCACATGCGCATAGCCTTGAACAGCAAAACAACAATGGCATACCTCTTTGCAAATACACAAACTACAACATTGCAAATCCCTTCACAGAGTTGGTGGGGCGATGGCGGTGAAAGATGCCAAACCTCCCTGTTCACGTGTGCCTGATTGTTGAGTGGTGCAGCAAAATTTGACCGTACCTCCTGATTGTTGAGTGGCGCAGCGAAATTTGCTTCGTGAAACCGAACTCTACAAATAGAGGAGAAACTCATGATAATGATCATAAAGTTTCAGTGAATACTTTTACAAACGAAAGTATGATTCAAGAATATATATTCTACAAGTCACAATAATTATATTTTGATTCACTTGTCATGTTATTTGAACAAGACATACCTATGAAATACAAAGAAGCGTGATGGACCTAAGTGCGAGAAATGACCAGGAGTCAGATAATCCTATAGTAAGTTACATTTAAGATTGGAAAGTAATATGTTACTTGATCTTATTAAGTAAATATGTTTACTTGATATTTCTGAATGACTGCAAAGTCATAAGATAGAAATGAAACTTAATGGAAAGACATAAAGCTCGATTTGTCCCAAAGGATGATTGGACAAATTCAAGGAGGTGACTACATTTGTAGCGATGCTTGAGTCTATTGGATTTACACTAGAAATATATGGATATTGGGAACTCATAGCTGGAATTCTCATTTCGATGGTGATCAAAGAATTTTGGAAAGTCCAAGATTGTTGAGAGGATTTTCATTTGAATGGGAGAATATTGGCTTGGCTTAACCCTAATATGTAGGAGACATGTTTTGAGTGGAAGCTTAATGGCTTGGCTAAGACTCAATATGTATGAGACATATTTTGAGTGGGAGCTAAGTGAAATCCCTGGATCTCATATATGGATGCCATTTTGAGTGGGAGTTAGTCCCTAGATCTTATATATGGATGCCATGTTTAAGTGGGAGCGTGTCATCATTTTTGAAATATGTGGATGACATATATGAATGATGTGATTGGTATTAATAATATTTAAGTTAGTAATTATGGATGAAGTTGACAAAGTTATTAAATAGTGGAATCTATCGAGATAGATTGGAAAGTTTAATAAACACTATCGTCGAATTCTTTCTGGACTTGAATCTGAAGATGTTCAGAATATCCTAGGTAAACTTCTGAAGGAGTTCAGAATGGAACAAGATAAGAAAGAGGTTCTCACTTGTATGAAGCATTGAGCTAGTCTTAGTGTTACAACTATGGTCAAAAGAAAGAAAGAGATGCATTACATATCCTATGCCTCAGTCATATGTTCTTCCATAGAACCATATTGTGTACTCGACATAATATGACCCAAAAGGATATGGTTGAAAGAACATGTCTTGAAGTGATTCTAGAGTTAATCACTAAACCATAGTTAAAGTTCGTTCTTGAATGGAAAGAAGTGAAATTAGGCAAATAGTTGCATGTTATGCACTAGGATCTACATAAAGATAAAAGTATGTTTTGTCTAAATAAGTCCGACTTCTCTAAGTGTGTTTCTGGAGTTTACATGACAACAGTGAAGGTTAAATTGACTCCATGACCGTCATTGTAAACAATAGAAACAAATTCTCACATGCCTAAATGAATACTTCAACCCATTATGAGATAATGGAGGGAATGCCAAAATTAGGAAGACATTAATGATTTGCAAAATACATACCGATCTGGTAAAACAGAACATGGACATGACATTTCTCATGAGCAGCATGATCAATAAATGCATATGGAGATATGTTTTATGATTAGTAAATGCCAGCTAGATTATTTGTACTCTAGTGCAAGTGGGAGACTGAAGGGAATATGCCCTAGAGGAAAACAAAAAAGATATATTATTGTCATATCCTAATAAGTTCATAATAATTTTATATTGTGCTCTCGCTGTATCAAGTGGAAACATTGATAAAGGTGTGATATGAAACATAAGTCCCTAGTAGCCTCTATTAATAGTTCGTTGGGCAACATGATGATCAAGTTTTCTTGATCATGAAGTGATAGCGTTGGTTGACAATGAGGTCATATCATTGGTGAATGATGTGATGGAAATTCCTCAAAAGATTGCGACACGATCAAGTCACAAAGTTCATCGTTGCAATAGTCAGAAACAAAGTCTCCTTATCCTTAGACCGTGAGACCATATCAAATCAGTGTCTCCTGAGGTTACTTTGACGACACCTAAGGTCACTCAGTGAAATGGTGATCATAACGATGTCGTTGGGTATCTGGAGGAACATGTCCAAGAGATTACGTCAAGAGCGGGATTAGTTCACCCAGTGACGGGTAACATACAGTTAGGCTAAATTGGTGAGATTACATCCATAAATGTTGCAACATGTGACTATGTCATGGGGATATAATATCGCGGTAACAATTAAAAAATACTTGTCGGTAACGAGATTGAACAAGGTATGAAGATACCTTAACGAACGGATATCGGACAAGTAGTATCAAAGAAACAAAGGGAATTGGACTCGACGTTTACGGTTCAAATGAAATCGTCAATCTGGAATGCATAGGGATCATTATGGGCATCACGGTCCCAATGTTGATCATTGATGCAAGAGTGTCTAGGTCTTGTCTGTAGTTGTTCCCGAGACGTGAGGGGATACACTTAAGGGTGTGATGAGATTGAGGTTTTCCGTTAGTTGGAATCATAGTGGAGAAAGAGAAAGTTGGAATTGTTCTGAGGAGAAAGATCCGAAGTTGTTCGGATAAAGAAAGGAAACTGGAAAGGTTCTGGTGAGAGGACTGGAATTATTCTGGGATGTTCTGAAGCTATTCGGAGGATATAGAAGGGAAACCGAACAGTGTTTCATGTCAAATCGGATTTGGTAATATGTATTTACATATTAATTAATGTAATTAATATTAAATATAATATTAAAATCTAATTTAAATGGTTATTCCACTAATGGGCCAAATTTCCTAGGGAAAAGGGCCAATGAGGGAAACCGAAGGTGGATGGCCACCCAGACGGGACCTAAGGGCCCTTGCGCCTAGGGGAAATCCTAGGCAATCTAGGGTTAGGGTTTGGGGAACCCTAGGGCTTCCCCCACCCCTAGCCGCCGCCTCCTCCCTCCTTGGCCCCTGGTTGGATGGCTTGGGGAGGGGCAAGGCTGCCCCCTCCCCTCCTATATAAAGAACTCCCTCTCCCCTTTGGAGTACACACCAATACAACAGATCCCATGAGTTGGGAGCTCTCGTCCTCCTCCTCTCCAATCTCTCTCTCTCTCTCTCTCTCTCTCTCTCTCTCTAGTTGTCTCCATGCGTTGGCACGGCCCAGGGCTGTTCGCGCAAGAGATGATGCATCTGCAGCATGCCGTTGTGCTACCCTCGGGATTCTGAAGCCGGAGATTTACTTCCCTACTCCCGATGTGATCCGGGAGACAGATGTTCTCATCATACACCGAATGTGTACAAATCCACGAGGTGCAACACTTGGGGCACTGTGATGTCGTAAGCCGGACTGTTGCATGGTGATGGAGCAAAGTTGACCTGCGAGGAGCTTTGCGACCTTGAGGTCAGCTAAGAGCATGACTAAATCAACCACGTTCCCCGCGGAACGTTAACTGATTTTGAATTACAAGGGTATGTATCTAAAACCTTCGGCCATTATTGCATTACTCATACATAGATCTTAGGAAATCGGGGTTCACGCGTAGCAATTTTTTTGATTTTCTACACCGAACCCCAACACAATTTTTAGCAAACTTTTGTCTTGAAGACTCATGCTTCTAACATTGGAATTATGGCTATTTTAATGCAATCAGGTCATCCAGTGGCTTTTCTTAGCAAATCGCTCAGTTCTAAGAATCTATCCTTGTGTACTTATGAGAAAGAATGCCTAGCCATTAAGCTTGCCATAGAAAAATGGAGATCTTACTTGCAGCACCAGGAATTTGAAATGATCATAGAGCTTACTTCATTTATCAGATCAAAGGATGCGCATTGTATCACCCTGGGTAAAACCACTACTAGAAAATCGCATGTCTTATCTATGTGCATCATCATGACATTAGCATGCATCTGTTTGCCTAAAAGTATTTTGCTAACAGCCTAATTTGTTTTCTGGATATTCCCCTCTTTATTTCAAATCAAACCCTAGGTCTTTCTAGATCTTATATTTGTCTAAAACCTAGTTACAAAATAGTTTGTTTGAAAATAAAATAAAATAAAAAATAATAATAATGTTTTGTTTCGGGAGGCAGCTAGCCAGGCCCATAGGCCTAGCCGGCCAACTACCACCCAAACCCTAGACTAGTTTGTCCAAACCCTAACCCTAAACCTAACCCTCCTACCTAGCCGCCACACCCTCGCTGCGACCAACCCGCACCCAGACCCAACCCTGGTCACGCCACACATCAGACCCACGCCCTGCACGCTGCACACAACACCAAACACACGCACACACACACACGCATGTACCTGGACCCAAACACACGCAGACTCATACCACTCACCCCTACGGGAACCGCGTCAACTCAAGGCGTTCACCCGGCGTACCCGGCCCCACCACCCTGCCTTGACCCTGCTCCCCCATCCCCATTGATCCCGTGGTCGCCTCTCACCTCACGATCGCTGACCCCTTCCCCACCTACCCCGAGGCCGTCTCCCTCCCTCTGGCCGCCGCCACCACCCAGCCCTGCTCACCAGCCCCCACTCCTCGCCTCACCGCCGCAGCGAGCAAGCTCGCGTGCACCCCACCGTCGAGCGCCGCTCCGCCTCCTCTCCCCGCGTCTGCCGCTGCAGCCCTCTGCGCGCATCTGCGTCGCCAGCCTCCCTCTCCCCGTGAGCCGGTCATCACCGGCGCGTCCCTGCCACCGCATGCCAGAGCCACCCTTGCAGAGCTTTTCCTCCCTGTTGTGCGATCGCCCCCTCTTCTGATCTGTAGTGCTGCGTGCCCCTCCGTCGCCATCTGCCACCCCTTCCCCACAAGTCTCCCGTCACCGTCGCAGCACCCTCCACCTCGCTCGTGACTCCTCACTGTCTTGGACGCCCACCGCTCCGCGCGTCTCCCATTGCTCTGCATCGTAGCGCTCTCCTGCGAGCTCCCCGGTGGCGCGTGCCAGCCCACCTCTATCGTGCACTTCTCCATCGGGTCCCTCCTTGTCTACAGAGGCCTCTTCGTCTATCTCATTGCTGTTCTGACAGCAGCTACTATTCACAGATACGGTTAGCTCGTGTTGAGTTTAAGTGGAGGTGCCCCTGATATCGGGACGCCGCCTGGTGCGTTGTGGAATGCAAGACCGATGCTAGAAGATCTTCGATGCCAAGGACGACTATCCATGGGGAACACTAACAAGGTGTCGAGATACCCTCATCAACGAGACCGGCTCAATCCCGATGATTTCAGAGAATTTACGTGGTGCCATTGGAAGATCTCGACACCTGTCCAAGATTGTCAATGTCACCCGAAGCCGAGACCCCGACCCGAAGATGCCCGGAATGCCAAGACCTGTTCTCGGAGGTGAAGACCAACCCCTTCGAACCCCAAGAATCGACCTTAAATGTGTGACCCATATTCGAGCCTTTATTTTTATTAAATACTATATACTTGTTGCATGTAAATTGTACATGTTTGCATGCATATTGTGGGTGTTTGGGGCTATTTCGATGATTCACCTAAATTAAATATGAATACCATATGCGGGAGAATCTAGCCTAGTATTGGCTCCATTTAAATTTGTGTAGCGAACCGATGATGTATTTTGTCTTGTTAAGACAACATCTAAATTGCGGGGTATCTAAACAATATGAACCTAATAATTAATTGTTGGAACCTCGGTTCTGCCTAATATTGTCTAATTGTATCGCACCTTTGCCATGTCATGCATCATGCTGATCTTCTGCCGTAATATTAAATAGTGCAATATTAAATAGTGCATTCGGCGTTTCTTCTAGTGCTTTACTTCTTTGTGGATTAGGCCAATGAGTTGATGCGAGTGTTGACCCGATCTTTGGAGGAATCTTAAGCAATGTTTTCAGGTGAACATTCTCCCCCTTTCTAGCTATCTTACTTTTCTAGTCTTTATTTCCTCCTGTTGATCTATTGTTATCTGTGATGCGATGCTCTAGTTTTCATAACCGTGATATCCTTGCAGCCACTATATTTACTTGGACACCTCCTATTACCTATTGTTTGATAGATAGTCGGCCTTGCGTGTCGTAGTCGCTTGCTCAGGTGCTACTGCGTGTCATCAAGTACCATAATTGTTGGAAGGCTGCCATATGCTTTATGTTGAAGATGATCATGGCTTTAATTATCATTTAATAACTAAAATTGAAAGTAGGTAAATAATGCAGGGGCATCGGTGGGTAATAGAAAATAGTTGGTTTTTAACCGCCCACTTGTGTCCACCTAGGACCCAAGTTCTTGACACCTGTTCCGAGATCGAGCGTGCTGACCACATGTGGGGTGTGTGGGCACCCCCATCGATTTAGTACCTAATTTCAAAGTATTGTACTAGGGACAACAAACTAGTTTGTGGCATTATTACTATCATGTACTTATGATATGCTTTACTATTTTATTTACTGTTGCACGTGGAGCGCCTGTACTGTTTAGGAACCCTCTGATATGTTTTCGATGTATCGACAAGCCTACTTTCGGGGTTCCAATGATTTACAGCCGTCGACACAAACCCTGGGTCCGTCTCGGAGACCGGCCGACTTTGTTACGGGTAGATTAGTGTTGTGGCCCCCATGTGCTTGCTTTGGGTCTAGAAAACGTCGTGTCTGAAGCCCCGTCGACATACCATTGGGTGTATGTTTTGTGATCTTCTACCTACCTGATCTGACAACAAGGGTGTAGGTGCGTGTGGAAACTTTGGTGCACCCCTGCAGGGTTAAATCTTTTCAAAAAGCCGTGTCCACGGTTATGGACAACTTGGAACACAGTTCTCGATCATAGACAACTATAACTAAAGTAGTGTTATAAATTTGACCTTGGAATGACTAGTAATCAGTTTCAATACAACAGAATGGCTAAATAAAAGTACCAACAACTGCTGGGTTTTAGGATGTCTCATGTTATTCGTATCTGACTAGTAAGTATTGCAACTACAACGGAATGGTTAACTAAAAATGCCCATTGCTTATGTTATCAGGATGACTCATGCTATCTATATCTGACTAGTAGGTGCTGCAATTATAATGGAATGAATAAAATTGCCAACCGTGTGATTTCCTCGGTTTGACTTCTTCGTTTGGTCTTGAAGGGGAATACCAGGATGGGTATGTTTGGTGTTAGTACCAGGTTGGTTCCGAATAGGTCTCTCTTATCCCTCTCTGATAGCCGTCAGTTGTATTGAGTCTCTATATGTTTTTTAGTGCATGATTTGTTGCCGCTTCAGCCCACCATACCTATGTAGGCGAGGACCGCCGAATTCTAAGAGTCGTCGTGTACTAGCCTCATTATTGACCGCTCTCTTTTTCCTTTGCCCTTTGCCGGCACCCCTTTTGTTCAAGCAGGTTTTGAGATCGATGTCGTTAGCAGAGTTACCCTTCCGGCTTGGCCTGGGCAGGGTTATGGATGCCATTGGTTAAACTTTAGGGCTCTTAGCTCAATCTGCATCTTGTCCGTACTCGGACGCTGTATCGTTTTCAAGGTGATTTGGATCTTTGTACTATATATCTGTATTCTTGACTCATGGGGTCGTGTTGTATATATTTGTTCTGTTGCTTCCCTCATGGACTAGTGTGTAATGGTATTACTTTGTTTTCCACCCGGACGAAAGTGCCTGGTGGGCACCTTTGAATCGTTTCTATACGGGCTTAGCGGGAATCGCTAAAACATGCATAGGGTCGATCCAACGGTGTTACAGAGTGGTATCCGAGCTCAACAGTTATGATACCCCACTGGTCCAACCTATAGGATAACCTAGCTAACAGACGTTGTAGAGTGTCAAAACTATTTTGGAAAAATTGGTTAGATAGAACTGATTAAGTCTGCTTTTACTCCTTACCCCTCTGCTTTTCTCCTCTTACGTCTGTGTGCTTTGAATCTGCCCTCTTAGCTTTTCTTCGAGTCCAAGAATTCTCGAGGTTGGGTTTCACTTCCTTTCCTTTTTAACGGTGCTTCGACATCTGGTTTTCATGCTATCTGAGGAATCTTCCTATATTGTACCTTTTAGTGGACCGAAAATTCACTAGAATTTTTCTTTGTATCTTCCGGTGTTCTCAACGTGATGACTTCATCTGCATCAGATCTAATGAAGAGCCTGCATCATTCCTTTGTTTCCAAACATCACTTGTCAAGATATTTATTCTAAATTCTGAGAGTTGGTTGCATAATTCTCCTATTCATGTGCAGAGTAATGCTTTGGGTGCACGATGGACTGGTCACCATCCGACTACTCTTATCAATTGCTCTTGTACATTGAATCGATGGATCAAGCAATTTTACTCCTTCCGTAGAAGTTAGAAGTGGCCTTATCATTTGAGACCTCGACCTTCGCCTTTGTTTTTCCGTAGCATAGAAACGACGATCATGCTAAATGACCCCTTGTTGGTGGTGTCGCCAATTTCAATATAGAGAAAGTACCCTTGTTAGTGGTGTCTCGAAGATTTACACGAAGTGAGAAGATTCAGACCGTCGGCCTTCTTCCCCATACCATGAGGCGGATCTCGAGGGCGAGATCCATTGTTAGTGGTGTCGAATTGTAGTACCCCGGGTAAAACCACTACTAGAAAATCGCATGTCTTATCTCCTTGCATCATCATCGCATCAACATGCATTTGTTTGCCTAACAGTATTTTGCTAAAAGCCTAATTTATTTTCAGGATATTCCCCTCTTTATTTCAAATCAAATCCTAGGTCTGTCTGGATCTTCTATTTGTCTAAAACCTATTTACAAAATAGTTTGTTACAACATAAAATAAAATAAAATAAATAATAATAATAATAATAATAATAATAAAATGTTTTGTTTGGGGAGGCAGCTAGCCAGGCCCATAGGCCTAGCCGGCCAACTACCACCTAAACCCTAGACTAGTTTGTCCAAACTCTAACCCTAAACCTAACCCTCCTACCTAGCCACCACACCCTCGCTGCGACCAACCCGCACCCAGACCCAACCCTGGACACGCCACACATCAGACCCACGCCCTGCATGCTGCACACAACACCAAACACACACACGCATGTACCCGGACCCAAACACACGCAGACGCATATCGCCCACCCCGACGGGAACCGCATCAACTCAACGCGTTCACCCCGCGTACCTGGCCCCACCACCCTGCCTCGAACCTGCTCCCATGTCCCCATCGATCCCGCGGTCGCCTCTCACCTCACGATCGCTAACCCCTCCCCACCTACCCCGAGGCCATCTCCCTCCCTCTAGCCGCCGCCACCACCTAGCCCCGCTCGCCGGGCCCTACTCCTCGCCTCCCCGCCGCAGCGAGAAAGCTCGTGCGCACCCTACCGCCAAGAGTCACTCCGCCTCTTCTCCCTGCGTCTACCGCCGCTGTCCTCTGCGTGCATCTTCATTTCCAGCCTCCCTCTCCTCGGGAGCCGGTCGTCACCGGCGCGTCCCTGCCACCGTGTGCTAGAGCCACCCCTGTAGAGCCCCTACTCGTGCCGCTCCCCTGCCAAGCTCTCCATCCCCTGCAGGCCCTCACCCCTACTTCCTCCCTGCTGTGTGGCCACCCCCTACTCTGATCTGCAGTGCTACGTGCCCCTCCGTCACCATCTGCCACCCCTGCCAAGTAAGTCTCACGTCGTCGTCATGGCACCCTCCAACTCGGCCACGACTCCTCGCTGTCTTGGACGCCATCGTGCCGCGCGTCTCCCCTTGCTCTGCATCGCGGCGCTCTCCTACGAGCTCATCGGTGGCGCGCGCTAACCCCACATGTATCGTGCACTTCTCCACCGGTCCCTCCTTGTTTGCAGAGGCCTATTCGTCTGTCTCATTGTTGTTCTGACAAGAGCTACTGTTCATAAATACGGTTAGCTCGTGTTGAGTTTAAGTGGGTGTGCCCCTGATATCGGGACGCCGCCTGGTGTGTTGTGGAATGCAAGACCGACGCTGGAAAATATTTGATGCCAAGAACGACTATCCATGGGAACACCTGCCAAGACCTGTATCGTGCACTTCTCCACCGGGTCCCTCCTTGTTTGCAGAGGCCTCTTCGTCTATCTCATTGTTATTCTGACAGGAGCTACTGTTCATAGATACGGTTAGCTCGTGTTGAGTTTAAGTGGATGTGCCCATGATATCGGGACGCCGCCTGGTGCGGTGTGGAATGCAAGACCGACGCTGGAAAATATTTGATGCCAAGAACGACTATCCATGGGAACACCAACAAGGCGTTGAGATCCCCTCATCAACAAGATCGGCTCGATACCTATGATTTCAGAGAATGTACGTGGTGCCATTGGAAGATCTTGACACTGGTCAAAGATTGTCAATGTCGCCTGAAGCCGAGACTCCAACCTGAAGATGCCCGAAACGCCAAGACCCGTTCCCGAAGGTGAAGACCGACCCCTCCGAACCTGAAGATCTTTGACCCTAAGTGTGTGACCCATACTGAGCCTTTATTTTTATTAAATACTATATACTTGTTGCATATAAATTGTACATGTTTGCATGCATATTGTGGGTGTTTGGGGCTATTTTGACGATTCACCTAAATTAAATATGAAGACCATATGTGGGCGAATATAGACTAGTATTGGCTCCATTTAAATTTGTGTAGCAAACTGGTGATATATTTATCTTGTTAAGACAATATTTAAATTGCGGGGTATCTAAACAACATGAACCTAATAATTTATTGATGGAACCTCGGTTCCACCTAATATTGTCTAATTGCATGCACTTGCCATATCATGCATCATTCATGCATCATGCCGATCTTCTGCCGTAATATTAAATAGTGCATTCAGTGTTTCTTATAGTGCTTTGCTTCTTTGCGAATTAGGCCAATGAGTTGATGCGAGTGTCGACCCGATCTTCGGAGGAATCTTCGGCAATGTTTTCAGGAGAGCATTCTCTCCCTTTATACCTATCTTACTTTTCTAGTCTTTATTTCCTCCTGTTGATCTATTGGTATTTGTGATGCGATGCTCTAGTTTTCGTACCCGTGATATCCCTTGCCGCCACTAGATTTCCTTGGACACCTCCTATTACCTGTTGTTTGGTAGATAGTTAGCCTTGCGTGTCGTAGTCGCTTGCTCAGGTGCTGCTGCGTGTCGTCAAGTACCACAATTGTTGGAAGGCTGTCATATGCTTTATGTTGAAGATGATCATGGATTTAATTACTATTTAATAACTAAAACTGAAAGTAGATAAATAATGCAGAGGCATCGGCGGGTAATAGACAATATTTGTTTTTTAACCGCCCACTTGTGTCCACCTAGGACCCAAGTTCTTGACACTTGCTCCAAGATCGAGCGCGCTAACCACAGGTGAGGTGTGTGGGCACCCCCATTGATTTAGTACCTGATTTTAAAGTATTGTACTGGGGGCCACAAACTAGTTTGTGGCGTTATTACTATCCTGTACTTATGCCATGCTTTACTGTTTTATTTATTGTTGCGCGTGGAGCGCCTATACTTTTTAGGAACCTTGTGATACCTTTTTGCTGTATCGACAAGCCTAGTCATACTTTGGGGTTCCAGTCATTTACAGCCGTCAACACAAACCCTAGGTCCATCTCAGAGGTCGGTCGACTTCGTTACAGGTAGCTTAGTGGGGTATCCCCCATGTGCTTGCTTTGGGTCTGGGAGACGTCGTGTCTAAAATCCCGTCAACATACCGTTGGGTGTATGTTTTGTGATCTTGTACCTACCTGATCTGACAACAAGGGTGTAGGTGCGTGTGGAAACTTTGGTGCACCTCAGTAAGGTTAAATATTTTCGAAAAGTCGTGTCCGTGGTTATGGACGACTTGGACCACAGTCCTCGATCATAGACAACTATAACTAAAGTAGTGTTATAAATTTGACCTTGAAATGACTAGTAATCAGCTTCAGTACAACGGAATGGCTAAATAAAATTACCAACAACTGCTGGGTTTTGGAATGCTCATGTTATTCGTATCTGACTAGTAAGTATTGCAACTACAACGGAACGGTTAACTAAAAATGCCCACTGCTTATGTTATCAGGATGACTCATGCTATCTATATCTGACTAGTAAGTGTTGTAACTATGATGGAATGAATAAAATTGCCAACCGTGTGAGTTCCTTGGTTTGACTTCTTCGTTTGATCTCGAAGGGGAATACCAGGATGGGTATGTTTGGTGTTAGTACCAGGTTGGTTCCAAATAGGTCTCTCTTATCCCTCTCTGATAACCGTCAGTTGTATTGCGTCTCTATAGGTTACTTAGTGCATGCCTCACTGCCGCTTCATCCCACCATACCTATGTAGGCAAGGACCACCGAATTCTAAGACTCATCGTGTACTGGAATCAGTACTAACCGCTCTCTTTTTTCCTTTGCCCTTTGCTGGCACCCCTTTTGTTCAAGCAGGTTTTGAGATCGACATTGTTAGCAGGGTTACCCTTCCGGCTTGGTGTCAACACCCGGATATTTAATCACAGATGCCTGTTATGCCATACATCGCAATCCCAGGATTACCATTTTTGCGAGACATAACAGATTGGATATCACAGTACATCATCCATTACAAACCATACATAAGGTATTACACAAATAAGGATCTCATGATCCAGTTCTTAATACAATTCAAGCAGCGGAATAACGTAAAGATAACGATAGCATGGGCGAAGCTCCATCTTCAGGGTCACAGGGAATGTTGATGATGGGAGATGATCCTAGTTGTCGTAACCTTCCTGCGGTCCGTCATCCTGATACTCCTCTTCATAGTCTAGCCATGGGAATAGCTAGGGACAAATCCATGAGTACTCTTTAAGTACTCGCAAACTAATACTAATAAGTAAAGGGGGTTTTTGTAGTAGGATACTAAGCTCTAGGGTTGTCTTGCAAAAAGCCAGATTTACTCTACTAAGTTCAAAAGCAAATAAAGCTAGTCGAAAATTTTATAACACCTAAGTGGGAACCTGAATTTCATATCACAACTCTGTTGTGGTCAAGTCAAAGTCACAAATCATTTCACAAGTCATTTTCAAAACATCTGACAGGGGAACAGTATGGCCACTCCAACTGTCCATAACCGCGGACGCGGCTATTCGAATAGTTTGACACTCTACAGAGATTTACACTTTCACCACAACATTCGATACAGGAACAATCCTGAATTCATCATACTTAGTATGCGGATAAGCAATCATAACCTTTCAGTTACACGCCCTAGTATAGGCACCTCTCCTGTGAGTTTGGCCTCCCAACCATGACCAACTGCCATCTTGGAAACTGCACAGGTGGACAATCTTCACAAGGTAGCCTCAGCTCAGACCTTGGCCGCAAGGGAGCCCATACTAAGGTATATAACTTTCTAGTCAAGCCCTACCCAATTTTCGGGTATTGTGGTTGTACGGTAAAATTGGAATGGTATTGCATCCAGACAACCATCAGTTTTATAACGGGCTAAGGCTCATGCCTTAACATTTTCATCCTCAAAATCATCTGGTGTTCGAGAACACATGTCAAAACATTTCAGTAGAATGACTCATCATTCTAAGGTTTTTATAACCATTTTCACCAAGTATTCCCGTCTAAAGTTGATCAAGTTTTATGCTTAGCACTAGCATCTACAAGTGGGGGTAAATACTAATGATGGGTAATAAGCTAGTGGGGATTTACTAAGTTCAATCTCATGCCTTAGGATGACATCAATATTATCTAACTTAGTCCAAATTGTATGCTCTTTATGCTACCTTCGGTTATCTAACAAGTCACTAAGTAAACTTTAAGAGAAAGCTTTGATAAAGAAAATAAAGTATTAAGCTTGCAAGTAAAACTAGGATTGGGTATTAAGTGGTGTAAGCTTGCAAGTAAAACTTGCATGGTTTAGCTTGCTAAGATAGTAGTACAAGCTTGCTAAGTTGCAAGTGTTAGCTTGCCTTGTGCAGAGCAGTGGTTGAAGTTCTCCTCGGCTTCTTCCTCGTAGTATCCTCCTTCCTCCTCGTATCCTTGGTCGGTACTAGCGTCTATAAATAAATACGAGGTACACAATCACCAAACAATACTTAACTATTTCTAATCATCACATAAAGGTTCACACTAGGTGATCTAGCATCATCACTAGCATTACAAGGATTAAAGCACTTGTCCCATTTATTCTATTTTAGAAAAGTAATTTCTACTCATTGAAAAACTACTTAAGATTTAATATTCTCCAACTCAAACATGGGATCATGTTGACACATGTCATCACCACATTTCAGTACATGGGAATGTGATTTAAAGTGGTGTCACAATTTAATAAGGTTTAACCTTTTTATTTTATTTTATTAAAGTGACTAGAAATGCCTATGTGGCATTCTTTTATTACTTGATCATTATTTTTGTAAGTAAACCTATATATTTTTATATATCTGAAAGATATGGTCAAATGTGATTTTTGAGAGTTGGAATCAACTCAAAAGCTCTTATGGTTGAATTTTGAAAAATGTTTGAATGCAGAAAAGCTTCTGCCTTGTTATTTTTACCATGGGTGACCTACAAATCTAAATGGTTTGAATCCAACGGGCTTGGATTAAGGATTCCAGTACCTTTCTAACAAAATTTGTGACATGCATTTTGGTTCAGTGAATCGAGCTGGGTTGATTTTTGAATCTAGGTACAGAACTGTGTTTTAAATTAAATGAATAAACATAAGTTTGAATTTTTGTGTCACGTGGGAGCTTTAACTGGTCCGGCCCACTATGCACAGCGCACGCGCGGGCGGGTTAAGTGGCTGTCCACACTCGTCAGTGAGACAGTGAGTGGCGAAGTGGTACGGGGTGATCTAGGATGTATGACCTAACTCTAATCGAACGAATCTGGTTCATCGTCCACGTCGGGCAGCGCCGGCGAGACAGAACCCTAGAGCTGCAGGTGGGGGTCATGGGAGGCTCACCGGGGCTCAGGCGATGCTCAACGACAGGGGCGAATGACTAAGTTGACGACGGTGATTCTCCTGTACCGGCAGCTTCTCCTGGGGCGGCTCCAATCGACGGCACCTCTCCTCCTCTGCAGCGGCGACCTCTGGTGAAATTCCGGCCACCTGGTGCTCGCCTTGCTCCGGGAGTGAGTGGGTGTGATCAGTGAGAGGTGGGGAGTGAACTGGTGTGAAGAAAACGAGCGGGGAGGCCTCTATTTATATTGGTTGAAGGGGACCGACGGGCGTGGGCTGAGCTTGTCGTAGTCGACGGCACAGAGTGCAACGGTAGGGGGCGGTGTTGTGCTCCCTGGCAAAGATCAATGACGTGGTCTTGCCGTGTGGGGCGATGCTGAACGGTCGGAATGCGTTGACGCTCTGGGCGGGTCTGACAGCGATTTTAATAGCGCACAACGTCTACGGTATGCGTGAAGGCGAACGGGCATGTCCGCGGGGTTGCTGGGGTGCTGGCGATCACGCACGCAAGTGGCAACGGCAGCTGGGCGTGGGCGCAGTGACTGGCGCTCTCGGCTTCTCGCTTCGCAAGAAAGAGGCTTGGCATGCTCGGGAAGTGTGGTCCAGGGCAAAGGCTTCGAGGCTTGGACAGGTGGTGGTGCTCCAGACATGCTTGCCAGGCTTGGTGCTTCTCCTAGCTTGCCGTCGACATGTGGGTGGCAAGTTAGGCTCGACATGGTCACCATTAATGGCTATGCCAAGCTCACAGTGGTTCTAAGGCTTGTTAATTGGGCTAGATTATCTACTGAGAGTATAGAGTGAGCTAGAGAGGGAACAAGGTTGGCCAAAATCACTGCTCACTAAAAAATGTGTGATCTTCACATATGATGAAGATTCAATTTTTACTTGTGATTTGAATGAGGTTGCCAAATGTTTCTGCAAGTTTGAAATGTGGGATTTGCTTCACTTTTACTTGGTCTAGTAAGGGGTGAAAATAATTGGAAATGTTTTTGTTTGAAATCTTGGACTAGAAACACTCAAAGTGACCTAGTGAGCAAGATTGGCAAAAATGAAGATTTGCTTTAATTGATTTGTTTTTGATTTTCTCTTTATTTGTTTCTGCTTGGAAATGTTTTAGATGATGTTATTTTCATCTTTAAACCATTCCTTACTATTTAGTTGAGTCACACAAGTCCATTCATGCATTTATCAAATCATCACATACACACATGCATTCATATGATCAAAGTTTTTGTTAACCCTAATTTTAGTGATTAGAGTTTGATGATCATTGTTTTATATTTTTGGGATGTTACACTTGGCATGGGCAGGGTTATGGATGCCATTGGTTAAACTTCAGGGCTCTTAGCTCAATTTGCATCTTGTCCGTACCTGGACGTTGTATCATTTTCAAGGTGATTTGGATCTTTGTACTATATATCTATATTCTTGACTCATGGGGTCGTGTTGTATATATCTGTTTTGTGGGTTCCATCATGGACTAATGTGTAATGGTATTACTTTATTTTCCACCCGCATGAAAGTTCCTGGTGGGCACCTTTGAATCGTTTCTATGCGGGTTTGGCAGGAATCACTAAAACTTGCATAGGATCGATCTGAGGGTGTTACACACACACACTCTTACACATAATGCTTTTTTAAAACTAATGGGTCTAGAATTTAAGCTGGTGTATAAGAAAGGTAGTACTAATTTGGTGGCTGACTGGTTGTCTCGTCAACAACATGACTTGACAACAATCCAAGTGCCATCGGCTAAGCCTTTATGGCTAAACAATTTTCAAGCAGGATATGAAGATGATGATTATGCTAAGCATCTCGTGACAAAAATGATTTTATCTTCTACTAATGATAAAGGATTTACCTTACAAGGGGCATTTTTCATTACAAAAACAGAATCTGGATTGACAACAACCTTCTGGCGCAACAACATGTACTCCAGGCCTTGCATATAGTGGTATGGGAGGACACTCTGGTTTTCTGGCAACTTACCAAAGAGTGAAACAGTATTTTGTCTGACCCAAAATGAAGGAGTCTATTCAGAAATTTGTAGCTAGTTGTTCAATCTGTCAGCAAGCTAAAGTGGAGCATGTCAAGAAACCAGGACTATTACAACCCTTGCCAGTACCTATTGAATCATGGAAAGTGATCTGCATGGATTTCATTGAAGTACTCTCGTTATCTAACATTTATAATGTCATTTTAGTGGTAATTTAGAAGTTTTCAAAGTATAGTCACTTCATTCCTCTTCGGCATCCTTTCATAGCTTTCAAGGTTGCCCACGGATTCATGAATCAGGTGTATAGATTACATGGCATGCGAGGGATGATCATTTTTT
The DNA here is from genome assembly GCA_023614405.1 of Avena insularis. Classification (NCBI taxonomy): domain Eukaryota; kingdom Viridiplantae; phylum Streptophyta; class Magnoliopsida; order Poales; family Poaceae; genus Avena; species Avena insularis. Next base: position 273,062,386 of record CM042697.1, read on the forward strand.
GATAGGGATCATATCTTTACCAGCCGCTTCTGGAAAGAATTGTTTCACCTTGCAGAAACTACCCTCCACATGAGTTCCGCACACCACCCACAGATAGATGGGTAGCCCAAGAGATTGTATCAGTGTCTTGAAGGGTTTATATGCTGCATGGTTCACTCTTGCCCCAAGAAATGGGCAGCTTGGTTACCTCTTGAAGAGTATTGGTATAACACCTCCTTCCATTCGGCCTTGGGGAGCTCTCATTTTGAAGTCTTATATGGATATCCTCCTCACAGTTTGGGAATTACTGTCAATGATTGTGCTTCAGCTGAACTGGAAACTTGGCTCAAGGAAAGGTCTACTATGGTGGATGTTATACGTCAACATATTCTTCGGGCTCAACAACATATGAAATATCAAGCTGACAAACAACACAATGAGCAAACTTTTCAGGTGGTGTATCAAGTGTACCTGAAACCCCAACCATACAATAGTCGGTGGAAGCTCATGGCAATAAGAAATTGGCCTTCCTATATTTTGGAGCATCCGAGATCATCCAACGCATTGGAGAGTTAGCGTACAAGATGGAGTTACCTGCCTCCAGCCAAGTGCATCATGTGATTCATGTATCCTAACTCAAACGCCATGTTCCACCTCCCACTCCTGTAAGTGCGTCCTTGACATCTTTGTCGGATTATCCAATATCGTTGTCGAGCCTCTCTAGGTTTTGGAACATGCATGGATTCCTCATGCTGGGGCTACGGTGTCTCGCATTCGTTTCCACTAGAAGGGATTACCACATGAACTCTCTTCTTGGGAAGACCCGACCGATCTCTGTCGCCGCTACCCACGATCATATGCCTGGGGATAGGCAGTCTTTAAAGAGGAGGGGAATTTCATGACCAAGACATGATGACGTGGCAATATTTGATTGGTGAAGAGGACATGGAAGGTACAAGACTTCCAGGGTGCACAATGTTGGGATAGTAGTTAAAAGGGAGTGTGTGCATGCGTCGTGGGGGTATGTTTTGTATGAATCAATTCTGAGCAGAACTATTCTCTTGAACCTTGTTGCTTTGGCCTATCCTACAACCTATAATTCCTCTCCCAAATCCCCTTCTTGTACTCATTTTATCTTGTGAAATCGAGAGGAGACATCGAGGTTTGTTACTGAAGGGAATATGCCCGATAGTCAATAATAAAGTGGTTATTATTTATTCCATGTTTATGATAGATGTTTATTTTTCATGCTATAATTGTGTTAATTGGAAACATTAATACATGTGTGTGTAATAAACAAATAAGTGTTCCTAGTTATGCCTCTCATATAAAGTAGCTCATTGATTAACAAGATGATCAAAGGTTTCCTAATCATCGACATTGGATGTTGTTAATAATGGGGTCACATCATTGGTGGAATGATGTGATAAACACTCACGAAAAGTATAGTAATATGATCAAAGTCATTATGTTTACATTGCTATAATAAGTCCTAATCCTTATACCATGAGACCATGTCAATCACTAACACCAGAAGAGTACTTTGATAATATCAAACGTCTCACCATAACATGGTTACTATAAAGGCAGGTTCATGTACTCCGAAAGTGTTATGTAGAGGCTCATGGATAAAGAGTGGGATTTGTCCATCCCAATGAAGGAGAGGTATACTCTAGGACCTCTCGGTGATATCACATTGATAAAAACTTGCCAGTAGGTGATTTGATCACAGGAATGTTATATCACAGAAATGTGAAAAGAGTACTTGTCGGTAACGAGATCAAACTAGGCATGGGGATTAACGAGGGTTTAACTCGTCAATTCCCATTGTTATGGACTTAGGTTTTGGATAAGGAGGGGATGCTAGAGATCATGGAATGACTAACAGACAAGCAATACAGGACACAGTGTTTACCCAGGTTCATGCCCCCGGAGGGAAAATCCTACTCCTGCTTGTCTGCTCTCAATTATTGGCGAAGCCGAAGGTTACAAGGGTGCGCAGATTGGATCCAGAGAGGTGTGTTCTAGGTTATGAGGTAGGTCCTTCTTGCCGTGCCCTCCTGGCCCTTATATAGATATGATAGGTCTTGGGGATAGGCTGAGTCGGTTACAAGTTTAGGGTTTTCCCCTTCAAGTTTCTATCTTAAGAAAGTGTGTCCTCCAAGGAGTCGAATCCTTCCTAGGCTTGGGCCACCCTAAATCCTCCTAGGCTTCATGATTGAGGTACACCTTCTTCATGGGTTTTTGCCAAGCCAGAACGGGTATGATAACATTAGGCACCCGTAGGGCATACCCGTGTCAGGGATACCGATGATGGAATCTCGGACATGTAATATATCACGAGACAAAATGATTTAGTTACAACGTCAAAGGTTCTCACGATCACTAAGTCATCATTGAATGTGTGTGATTCAGTATGGATCTCTAGGTCCTGCTACTGATTATTGATCAAAGAGGGGTCTCGATCATGTCTCCATAATTCACAAACCATAGGGTGACACATTTAAGGTATAGCAACACCAATTGGGGAAGATATAATACTAGAGAAAGGTTTGTTTCGGGTCAAATTGCCAAAATTAATTTTAGATGTAATATCGAAGTTATGCAAGGGGGTTTAATTAACAAAATTCTGAATAAAATAAACAAAAGAGTTCTATTAAATGAGACATGTCATTAATTTTGGTGGAAAATTAATGCATGTGAGTGGAGATTTGAGTGGAGGTGTGTTTATGTGAGTGGAGCATCCACCCACATGAATGAGGGAGAGGTGGGGGCACCCACCTTGGCCGCCGGCCATGGAATGGGGGCTGGCCCCTGCCCTATATAAGGAGCACCTCCTCCTCCTCTCACTTTACACCTGCTCGTGAAGTATCTCTACCCCCCTCTAGTTATCCCCCATGGCTTCGGATTAGCGAAGTACATGTTCTCGTGGTGGTTTATCTGGAAAGGATCTGCTGCTTTCGCTGCTTTGCTGGAGCAAGGAGACAGAGGTTGTCGGGGTTCCATATGTGTATGCAATCATGGATGTGCTGCTAGTTTGTGGTGCTGGACTTGCTGGACTTCATCACGATCTTGAGATCAGCAAGTGTACGACTACATCATCAACAAGAACCAATCTCGTAAAGCTTTTCGGTCTTAGAGGGTAAGTTCTCTATGGATGTATATCCATCCATTGCTTGTATCTAGATAGATAGATCTTGGTGCTTAGTTCTTCATATTGTAAGAAAGTTTTTGTTTTCTATGCTATGAACCCAACAGTGGTATCAGAGCCGGATCTATACGTAGATACTTTTACGGGTAGAACACATATTAGTATGTGGGCGCTGATGATCATGTTATTGCATCCTCTTGTGTATTTTGGATATTACTGGCATAGTGGGATGAAGTGGCCTGAACTAACTTTACATGTCGTCACACATGAGACCTGTTCCACGCTTGACATGCAACTAGTTTTGCATAAGTGGCTAGCGGGTGTATGTCTCTCCCACTATAGTTAATATCTGGTTTACAACGAGTTGCTAATAATTTGTTTATCATCGTTGTGGTACCATGTTCAGAGGTAAGAATAGTTCTATCTCTGAAATCCCTAAGCCACATAAAATATGCAAAAGATAAAATATAAGCATCTAGTTTTATTTTTGCTAGGCAAGTATCATGATATGGAAATGTTATAATTAAAGTATGGTTGGATACTCCTAGAAATTATAAAATATCAAAGTGTAAACACCATAGACCTTAGTGTTACACAAATGGAATTATGGACATCATACCATGATGCACAAGATAGTGATCAAGTGCAAGAACCATATCATATCACTTTTTGCATATGATGTTTGTTTGTATCTTATTTTGCTTGTATGGCGCTTTAGTAGCATTATAAGATGACCCCTCATTTAAATATCAAGATAAAAATGTGTTCTTCCTTTAGTATGCAGGAAGTTGGTTGTTTTGAGACACCACGTGATGATCGGGTGTGATAGACTCTATGTTCGCATACAACGGGTATAAGACAGTTTTACACACGCGGATACTATGGTTCTTACTTGGCAAGCCTCGCATGTAAAGACATGGCCACGGAACATGAATCGAAAGGTAAAGCATGAGTCATATAGTTGATACGATGACCATATAGATGCTCGTCTTTGAAGCTACATATCACGTGATGATCGGTCTTGGTGTAGTGAATCTCATTCATGTAATCACCAAAAAGACACGAGGGATATTGTTTTTGAGTGGGAGTTTATTTAGTAAACTGGATTAGTCTAAACTCAATCTACCATAAACTTAGTCTAAATACAATTTGCAAATTCTGTTGTAGATGGCACCACCTTATTTTAATTTTAATGTGTTCATGGAGAAAGAGAAACTTGCGACAAATGACAACAACTTTACCAACTGGGCTTTGAACTTGACGATTATCCTCACTAATGCACAAAAGATATGTGCTAGAAGCGCTGTTAGGCCCCCCACCACTTAATAATGCTCTGTAGCATCCCAAGTGTCTAACAGTTTTAATTCTACTTGGTTTATTATATATTGCTAATTCCTACATATCATACTTGCATTGTATAATATCATGCTCATGTCATCATGCCTCATTGCATTTGAGCATCATATTAAATCTTGTATTTGGTTCTTATTCTTCTTGCCTCTTGTAAATGTCTCTTACTAATTGTATTTGCTTCTTGATATCATGTATCTGCCATTTGAATAATGATATAATGCCCAAGTTGAGTTGATGGCATATCTCTTTAACTCCTTCTATCCTACTAACGAGCCACATATCATGTTTCATTTGGTCTCATCTTAATCCTACTTACATATGTATGTGGGAACCTTATTTTGTTGTTATTTAATTCATGCCACATATATATATGTGTAGGGTTCCTTTCACTATCCTTACACATGCATAAATAAGGGTTGATCCAAACTATACAAAATGCCAAGTGAACCTATCCCTTCCTCAAAATCTTGTTTAATTGCAATCTTTGTTTTTGAGCCATCTTTTCTCACATATGTCTAGTCACATGCAATATTTAATCCTTTTTGACAATTGCCTCTTTTAGAATTCTTTTCGGATCTTGTTTTTTTTTTAATTTGATTCAAACATCACCAATCTATCTAACCTATCATACACCTCCTCTCACCACCGTCCTGCCCGTGGGCATCATGCCATATGCATGTGTGTGTTCATGTGAGGCATGCACCCCTCTCATCCCACTCCCTTCCTCTTTGCTATTTCTAGCAGGCACACCAGGCCAACCTCTCTATCTGATACATCCCTCCCCAGCTGCTACTGATCTGGACCAAAAGGAAGAGAATAAAAGGGCATATGTTGTGGCATCTACAAACCTAACACGATCGCACTTTTTGCAAAACCCAAACCACACCCCATGTGCATGACCTCCTCCTCTCTCTCTCTGGTCCTCCCCTCTATCCATAAAGCTGCAGCACACCAGCTACAAGCCAGATCGCCATCCTCTCCCATCTTCTTTATCCTCAAGAAAAGCCACCATGCAGCCACACCTTCCTGCCGCACACCACCCCTGCTCCCGGTGACCTCGTCAGGGCTGCCGCCTACTTGTATCCCTCCTAGCCTATGTTGAGGACGACCTGCTCGAGCTCTGGACCGCTTAGACGCGAGGAGAAGAGGGCTGTGTGCTCGCCACTATCGCTGCTCGCAACCGATGTACGCCGCGGTCACCACCAGCGCTATCTCCGTATACTGCTTCGCCTTTGCTCCACGCTCGGTTTGGCTCAGACTAGCATTTGCATGAGCTGAGCTTCATACCCTATGGCCTTGTTTTCGTTGCCCCATCTAGATCGCCTCGCCGCCGGCACGCTGACGCACTCCACACCGCTCTGCAGCACGCGCACGCCGTACCGGCTCGCAGACAACTGCAACAGTAACCACACCCGCCGTTCTTCCTCCTATACTAGCGCCCTCCATAGACCTCCTGCGACTCCCTTCACATCCCTGTAGAGAGGATCCTTCCCTCTTTCTAACGATCTAAACTACGCCCCCAACGGAGCAGTACATCGCCCACAATCATCAGCGAAAGTCTACCGGATCTACGCGGTTTTCTGAATTTCTGCCGTCAGTTTTCTGTCAATCAAAGCAACGTCTTCCCTCTCTGTTCATTTCTTCCTTATGCCCAGCTCTAGGACTATCCTGCAAATCTCTGCACGTATGGTTGTTACCCTTTTTCCAGGAAGCACTGTAGCACCCCGGGGAAAACCAATACTAGAAAATCGCCGTTGTTTGTGTATTGCACATCATCATGCATATTAATTGCCAAAAGTGTTTTGCCAAAAGCCTACTTTGTTTTCTAAATATCTCCTCCTTTAGTTTCAAATTAAAAAAATCCCAATCTTCCGGATATTTTATTTGTCTAAAACTATTTACGAAAGGTTTTATAAAATAAAACTATTTTTAGGGGAGGCCCCAAGCCGCCAGGCCCAAAGCCCAGCATCCAGGAGCCTACCACCCCAACCTAATCAAACCCTAGATCTACCTAAACCTAAACCTACTACACACCAAACCCTAGCCCCCACACCCATCACATATGCCAGCCATCGCACGCACGCTGCAACGCAACAACACATGCCAGCACTCACCCCCACGCACTAGCACACACGTACACCAAACCTGCCACCACCCTGGACCTGACCCGACACGTACCACACACACCATAGAAACTACCTGGCCACCAAACGCTCGGCTCCACCCACTCTCACGCAACCCCCTCACCCCGCATGATGCGTCGCTCGCGAGCGACACCGCCCGCTCCCATCGCTCCGGTAATTCTCTCCCTAGCTCGCGTCTGGCCCCACCCGCTCCCGAACACGGTCCCACACACGTGTTTCCCCACCTCCCACACGCCTTCCTTCGATCTCCATCACCTCTGCGCTGTCCCCTCCCCCCCCGCTCCTCTCCTCTCATGCGTTGCCGCCGGGTTGCCCCATCACTGCAAGCCGCGACTCCCCCTGTCTCCCCCATCGGCCGCAACCAGGCCCACCTTCGGCTGCCCCCTCCACCCTTTCGGCCGCCATCGACACCCTCTCCTGCGACCACCCCCTTGCAGCGCCGTCTCGCCATCGAGCCGACCCCATGCGCCCTGGCCGTCTCCCGCCAGCATGACCCCGCCCTCTAACGAAGCCAGCCGACCACACCACTATAGAGCCGAGCCTTTCCACGCAGCGCTCAATCTCACACGTGGTCGCCCTCCTCCTCGTAGCATGAGCCCGGCCCCGCGTCATTGCTCTCTGCCACCTCGCGGGCCCTCCTCACAGTGGAGCGTCTCGCCTCTGCCCGCTGCAGCAAGCTTGTCCTCCTACACGCGTCTGCCTCCTCCTCACTGTCTACAGGAGCTGCAGTTGTTGTGATTCCCTGCGCTGAATCCTTGGATGATGCAGATGTGGCGTGTTGTTGTTCCCTCGTCTGTGTTTTTGACACACATCTCTTGGTCGGTATGGTTGTTGTCCCACAGTGCTATGTGTTCTAGATGGTCATATCTTTGCCCACCTTTTTACCTAATGCCATGTGGTTCACTTCTGTATCAGGACCCTATCTGTGTGCACTGAACCATCTGCGTTGCTTGATGCTCAGCTTGTGATCCTCGATGTCCAAGACCTTCCCGTCACCAAGATCTTAGCTGCTAAGGCCGCTGCAAGTCGACATCCTATGAGAAGCCAAAATCCAGGAACCGCACAAGACGCCATCCAAGGATTCCAAGTTTGCCTTCGACGACAAGATATTCTTCACGGGTCTGAAGTCCCTATCCCAGAACCCGAAGGTTGAACCCTGTGCTTTATCGTCATCATGGAGATCCCAAGACCTGGATTCCAGATATCCAAAGACCGAACCCGATCTTGCCAAACCCCAATATATTTGATCCGCCAATGTGTGACCCCTATCCGAGACCCTATATTTTAAAATATATGGCATCCATCTTGTTGCATGTAAAGTGTTCATGATTGCATACATACTTTGTCATTTTGGGGTATTTTGTTGACTCGCCTAATAATTAAACATGGAGACCATATGTGGGCTTTTCAAGTCTTATATTGGCCCCATTTAAATTTGTGTAGCAAACCGGTGTTATATTTTGCCTTGTTAATACAACATTTAAAAAGCAGGGTATCTAAATAACATGAACCTTCTAATTAATTGTTGGGACCCCGGTTCCGCTTAATATTTCCTAATGGCATTGCACCTTTGACATGTCATATATCATACATGCATCATGCCCGATCTTCTATTGTAGTATTAAATAGTGCATCTGGTGTTTCTTCTAGTGCTTTGCTTCTTCACGGATTAGTCCGATGAGTTGATGCGAGTGTCTACCCGATCTTCGGATGAATCTTTGGCAATGTTTTCAGGAGAGCATTCTCCCTCTTTCTACCTATTTTACATTTCTAGTATTTACTTCCTCCTGGTGATCTATTGCTATCTGTGTTGCGATGCTCTAGAATTCGTATCTCTTTATGTCCCTTGCATCCTATGTTGCCATGGACACCTCCTATTCCCCGTTGTTTGGTAGATAATCGGCCTTGCGAGTCGTAGTTGCTTGCACAGGTGTTGCTTCGCGCCGTCGGTGTTCCACAGGTGTTGGAAAGTTGCCTTATGTTTTATATTGGATACGATCATGAATTTAATTACAACCTAATATTAAAATGTTGGGAATAGTTATAACTAATGCAGAGGCACTGGTGGGAAATAGATGCTATTTGGTTTTTAACCGCTCACTGGTGTCCCGCAAGACCCCGAGTACTTGATACCTGTTCCTTGATTATTCGCACTATCCACATGTGGGACCATGAATCCCCTTAGCAAGAGCTTGAATCATATCTTATTTCTTGGGGCCACAAACTAGTTTGAGGTTTTATTACTATCCTGTACTTATGCCATGATATGCCATGTTTACTACTTTATTTACTATTGTTGCTCGTGGAGAGCGTTTACTACTCTACTGTTTAGGTAAGCAGAGTGTTTTCGCGGTATTGACAAGCCCAGTCACACTTTCGGGTTCGCAGTCGTTTATAGCCATTGACGCAAACCTCTGGGTCCGTTCCAGAGCTGGCTAACTTCATCGCAGGTAGCTTGGTGGCGTGGCCCCCTGAAATTTTATATGAATCTTGTGATTGCTTTGTCGTGATGCCTGATACGTCGGAAACGTATCTATAATTTTTGATGCTCCATGCTTGTTTTATATCTACTTTGCTTTGCCTTGTCTACACTTTGAGCTATTTTATATCTTTTATCAAACTAACCTATTAACAAGTTGCCATAGTGCCAGTTGCCTGTTTTCTTCTGTTTTTGTTTCCAGAAAGGCAGAAAATCAATATTCTTGGAATTGGACAAGACAAGAGCCAAAGTCAATATTTTATCGTGAGGGACATGAAGACAGAAGACGAGACAGAGAAGCAAACCAGGGCGGCCACCCCCCCCCTAGGGGCGGGTGGGCCCACCCCGCTCTTGGGTAGGGTGTGGGGCCCCTGGCCGCCTCCCAGCCTCGCCTCTTCGCCTATAAGAAGCCCCCGATGCAGAAACCCTAGGAACCCGATCAAAACTCCACGAAACCTTCTGTAGCCGCCGCCACCTTCGTCCCTAGATCGAGGGGATCTCAAGTTCTTCCTGGCACCCTGCCGGATGGGAAATCATCCCGGAGACCTTCTCTCCGGTATAAAGTGTGAGTAGTTCCACCTTGTACTATGGGTCCATATAGTAGCTAGATGGTTGTATCTCCTCCTTGTGCTTTCATGTATAGATCTTGTGAGCTCCGTTCATGATCAAGATCTAATCTATTTGTAATCATGCATGTTGTGTTTGCGGGGATCCAATGGATATTGAGATTACTATGTCAGATTGATTAATGGTTTTGTCTATTTAATACTATCATTTCTGTGTTGTTTGTGATATTGCATGCTCTCCGTTGTTAGTAGCTATCTTGGCCAAGTAGTTGCTAGTGACTCCAAGAGGGGGTATTTATGCTCGTTAGTGGGTTCATGCCTCTAGTTTCCAAGGGAAGTGATAGAAATCTCTTCGGTTGTAGATGTGATGTTTCCACTAGGGAGAAAACAACGGTCTCTTGTTCATAGATCAAGTGGGTTGTTTACCTTACACATTTTTCTTAAAGCAGTTGTCTGTTGCTTGCAACTTAATACTGGAGGGGGTTTAGATGATAACCTGAAGGTGGACTTCTAGTCATAGAAGCAGTTGGATGGCGGTCTATGTATATTGTTGTATATCCCAATCGAATCTCATAGGATCTTTTTTTCTGGTATTGCATTGTTATGCCTTGCTCAGTTCCTGTCAATTGCCCTGGTGTAATTTGTTTACCCTTCATGCCATGTTGTTTATCTAAGGAGAGCACCTCTATTGAACTATGGACCCCGGTCCAATCTTTACCATTGATACATCTTCCACTATTACCTGTTTACTTGCTGCAAACCATCACCTTCCACACCATATGTTTAATCCTTTGTTACAGCAACCGGTGAGATTGACAACCTCACTGTTATTTGGGGCGAAGTCTTGAGTTTGTGTTGTGCAGGTCTCCGCGTTGCTTGCAACACCTGTGTGACGTTTCCTTCCTCCTACTGGTTCGATAACCTCGGTTTCTTACTGAGGGAAGACTTGCTGCTGTGCTGCTTCACACCTTGCTCTTGGGGTTCCCAATAGGCTTCACATCAACTGAGCCATCAACAAGTTTTCCGGCGCCGTTGCCGGGGACTTAAAGAAGAAGAAGCTCCCACGACAACCCATCATGTTTTCTGGCGCCGTTGCCGGGGAGGCTAAGGATGTCTTCACAAGGGGAGTCCTCCTCAACCTTCTCTTTTCTTTGTTTTTAGTTTGCTTAGATTCTCTTGCTTGGTTTTGTTTGCCTCTTTTAGAAAACTCCAAAAAAATTAGTTTAGTTTGGTTTGCTTTTTCTTATAAAAAACACACAAAAATTAGTTCCTACTCTAGTTGGTGGTATTTTGTTGCCTTGCTTGGTCATGCTTTCTATCAATGGATGGTTACTTTGAAACTAGTTCTTATTGGCAAGGTGGGTTCACGGAAGAACAAAAGTATTATTATAAGGAACACCTTTGTCATAAAAAGGGAAACACTTTTGGGAACAAATTGATAAGTTGAATACTATTGCTAGAGAGGTGTGCTCCACTTATAAAGTTACTTATTTCTTTGATAAAGCTTGTTGCCGCAGGAGGTATAAACACCTACCTTTTCAATGTGAGTATAATGATAATGTTACCATATCTTCTTATGTTAAAGGAATTTATGAATTTTATGATGTGGAGCAAATTGAAGAATTTATTGCCTTCAAGGGTGCATTTGAACTTGCCAGTTTGCTTGAAAATACAGATGATGCACTTTATAAATATGAGGTTTATGGGATACTTAAGTTTTGCTTTGATAATTACAAGGAAGAAAATGGTTATATTCTTGAATATTTTAATAGGTATTTTCCACATTTGGAAGAGATTAATGCCTTGCAGGAACCTATGGAAGAAGGAATTGCTAAAACTGAAAGCTCATTAGATGAAAAAGAGGAGGAGAGTGATGGTCAAGAGGATGAAGAATGGATCTACCCATGTCTACCTTCTAATGAGAGTAACTCTTTATCCCTTACATTATTTGATTGTCCCCCATGCTTACCAAAGGAGGATGAATGTTATGTTCCTATGGATCCTTTTGAAATATCTACTTTGGGTAAAACCTATGAAGGTTTTAATCCCACTATTTTTGAGCTTGATAGAAATTATGTGTTTGTAGCTCATGAAAAGCCTGCTTTATGTGATAGTTATATTGTTGAGTTTATTCATGAGGCTACAGAAAATTATTATGAGAGAGGAAAATATGGTTGTAGAAGTTTTCATGGTACTGAAACACCTCTCTATGTGCTGAAAGTTTTGAAGTTACTCTTGTTTCATCTTCCTATGCCTGTCACTTTGTTATTTGTGAATTTATTTGCATACAAGATTCCTATGCATAGGAAGTGGGTTAGACTTAAATGTGTTTTGAATTTGCTTCTTGATGCTCTCTTTTAATTCAATTCATATTCTTATGTGAGCATCTTCTCAAACTATCAAGCCTAACTTAAAGGCGTCAAAGAAAAGTACTTGTTGGGAGATAACCCAAGAGTTTCCTTGGGTCTTGGAAGTTATTACTTCTGTAATGACCTCTCCTTATCTTTTTTGTTTGCTTTTTGTGCCAAGAATGACCTCTAATGAGAGGGAAGTAAGATTTGGGGAGTTGCTATCCCGAAACAGATTTCTGTCCTCCACCAAACAAATTCATGAGGAGTCTCTGTAACTCTGATTGAGCTGAAAATTTACGAATACATCCCCCAGTATGTTAGCTAACTTTCGTTAGTTAAACACCTTTTGACTTGAGCAACAGAAGATGTTCGAAAATATCGGTTTCTACCTGCTGGTCTGTTTTGATAGATTTCTGCCATTATTTGCATTTGCTTCTTATTGATTCCTTTTTGAGTTCTTTTTTGGGGAATTGAGCTTTTTGAAGGAGTTACTACAGTAGCTTGTGTTTTTAGTGAAAAGTCTTGCTGTTCCAAAGCTTTGCCTAAAGGTCTATTATATTTTGAATACACTAATGTTGCTAATGAAGATTGTGTAAAGTTTTGTATGAAGGAAAAAATTTCAAGTGTAGAGAGAGAATGATGCATGAGATGAAGAATGGACAAAATCTCAAGCTTGGGGATGCCAGCCCGGTGTCACCCCAAGAAATATCCAAGAGTTACAAGCGTCAAAGCTTGGGGATGCCCAAGGCATCCCCTTCTTCATCAATAAAAAGCTCAGGTCTGTCTAGACACTTCGTTTTTATTGTTTCATGCACAGTTGTGTTGTTCTTGGAGCGTCTTAGTTTTCGTTTGGTTTGCTTATTTGTTCAGTTTGCTTGAATAAAGTAGTTTGGACCCCCGTTCTCGCTGTGCTGTTTCAAATAAGTTGCTTGGTGTTGGAAAGGAGTAGTAAGTTCTTGCTTGAAAGTGCAAGAGGAGCTTGCATTGATTGTGACTTAGACTTTAGCATGACATGCTAGGTGTTGTAATAGCATTATGCTTAGTGATTATTGTTGTAGCATGCCTTGTTACAAACAATTTGGATTGCTTAGTGTGCCTTGAAAGAATTATGTGTTGTTTTAGCATGTAAAAGCATAGTATTGTGGTGTTCTCCTTTGACGCTTTGTTTGGGTTGACTTGGCACATGCTCACACCATGTTATGACTATGAAAAGTCACCATAGCCTCTATGTTCATTTAGTACTTGACTTGTAGTACTACTCTATGTTTTGATTAGTAATGCTTTGTTGCTCTGCATGATTATGGCCATTATTGCTCTCTTATTTGGTTGCTCCCCGTCTTTTCCTAGCCTCCACTTATATGAGTAAGCTCTACTCATGCTTCCAACTCCCAAGAAACCAAGCTATTCCAAAGTGTCCACTATAAAATCCTATGCATGGTGTGTTACACCATTCCAAGTATATTCTTGTTTTCAGCTATCTTCCAATTAAAAAGTATTTTGTTATGTGAAAACTTAGTGATTAAAGCTCTCACGAACTTGATGGCATACTTTATATTCTTTGCCCCTAATAAACTTGAACCATTGTGTCATCTATGTTGTATATTCTTGCACTTATACGTTGGAATTAGCAGAACCGTGCTGTCACGCGGAACGTTTTCAACATTGTACTTGTACTTTGTACTAAGTTGATATCATGCTCTTTTGTCTATGGATGTCATCAGTGTGAAATAAAGAGGGAACTTGTAAGTCCATGGAGTATGTATTTTGTGTTAGATAAACCCCTAGGCCGCTAGCCTAAGCCATGCCTAATCATGGTGGAAAGTTGCAGCATCACCATAGTGAGCTATCTGTGAAGCATCCTCAATAAAAAAAGCTATGCATATAGTAAATAAAAAGATTGTTGAGATGCTCATTGTCTGCTTGCCTTGTCATTTTGGTTATGGGATAGCTCATGTACCATGTGCAAGGGGTACCCCATTGGCGGTTCTCTATGATATGCATGTACTTACAATGATAAGAACTTATAGGTGATTGAAGTTGAGCAGCATAAGGTGTGGCCCTTGTATTCAAGGGATTTGAGATTGCCAACTTATACTTTGTCAATCATATATTCCATCTTTGTTCACTTTAACCTTAACCACTTCGAGATGCTTATGATAGGGGCAATGAGGGCTGAAATCTAACAAGTACCATAATTTTTGGAAGCTCTTTTTGAAACTTGAAATCCCTGCTTCCCTTTGTGAAGGGTATTTCTTCCACCATTATTTGAGTCTCCACCTTCTACCTTTAGGCACCATTAAGAGAGAATAGTTGCCATTCTGTGTGTAGTGTCCCAAAACTTATTGATTGATGCATATTGTGATATTACTTGTTCTTGTGTTATTCGTTTCTAGTCACCCTTGTGAACTTTGAAGGTGTCCTATGGATCTATTTGCTACTCTATGAGGGACAAGCTGAATGCCACTATGCCATGTTTTCTGTATGTGAAACAAATAAATGGTTTTCAATGCATGTTATTCATGATCTTTGTTTGTAGCCTTTCATGTTGCATGCCTAGTTACTTTGTCTTAGTGTTAGAACTCCATCTTTCATGCACATGTTTAGAGTTCTTTGATCCCAGCTTTCAATGCTTCAAATGGTTTGATCTTGGTTTTGATGGTGCATGTCACCTCAAAAATTATTCTTTTATCACTTACCTACTCGAGGACAAGCAGGAGTTAAGCTTGGGGATGCTTGATTCGTCGGAAACGTATCTATAATTTTTGATGCTCCATGCTTGTTTTATATCTACTTTGCTTTGCTTTGTCTACACTTTGAGGTGTTTTATATCTTTGTCTACAAGTTGCCACAGTGCCAGTTGCCTCTTTTCTTCTGTTTTTGGTTCCAGAAAAGCAGAAAATCAATATTCTCGGAATTGGACGGGACAAAAGCCAAACTCAATATTTTACCGTGAGGGACACGAAGACAGAAGACGATACGGAGAAGCGAACCAGGGCGGCTAGACCCCCTAGGCGTGGGTGGGCCCACCCTGCACCTAGGTAGGGTGTGGGGCCCCTGGCCGCCTCCTAGCCTCGCCTCTTCGCCTATAAGAAGCCCCCGATTCAGAAACCCTAGGCACCCGATCAAAACTCCATGAAACCTTCTGTAGCCGCCGCCACCGTCGTCCCTAGATCGGGGGGATCTGAAGTTCTTCCCAGCACCCTGCCAGAGGGGAAATCATCCCGGAGACCTTATCTCTGGTATGAAGCGTGAGTAGTTCCACCTTGTACTATGGGTCCATGTATTAGCTAGATGGTTGTATCTCCTCCTTGTGCTTTCATGTATAGATCTTGTGATCTCTGTTCTTGATCAAGATATAATTTATTTGTAAGCATGCATGTTGTGTTTGCAGGGATCCGATGGGTATTGAGATTACTATGTCAGATTGATTAATGGTTTTGTCTATTTGATACTATCATGTCTGTGTTGTTTGTGATCTTGCATGCTCTCCGTTGTTAGTAGCTATCTTGGCCAAGTAGTTGCTAGTGACTCCAAGAGGGGGTATTTATGCTCGATAGTGGGTCCATGCCTCTAGTTTCATGGGAAGTGACAGAAATCTCTTCGATTATAGATGTGTTGTTGCCACTAGGGAGAAAACAACGGTCTCTTGTTCATAGAACAAGTGGATTGTTTACCTTACACACTTTGCTTAAAGCAGTTGTCTGTTGCTTGCAACTTAATACTGGAGGGGGTTCGGATGATAACCTGAAGGTGGACTTCTAGTCATAGATGCAGTTGGATGGCGGTCTATGTATATTATTGTATTGCCCAATCGAATCTCATAGGATCTTTTTGTCTGGTATTGCATTGTTATGCCTTGCTCAGTTCCAGTCAATTGCCCTGCTATAATTTGTTTACCCTTCATGCCATGTTGTTTATCTAAGGAGGGCACCTCTAGTGAACTATGGACCCCAGTCCAATCTTTACCACTGATACATCTTCCACTCTTACCTGTTTACTTGTTGCAAACCATCACCTTCTGCACCATACATTTAATCCTTTGTTACAGCAACCAGTGCGATTTACAACCTCACTGTTAGTTGGGGCAAAGTCTTGAGTTTGTGTTGTGCAGGTCTCCGCGTTGCTTGCAACACTTGTGTGACGTTTCCTTCCTCCTACTGGTTCGATAACCTCGGTTTCTTACTGAGGGAAGACTTGCTGCTGTGCTGCTTCACACCTTGATCTTGGGGTTCCCAAGAGGCTCCACATCAACTGAGCCATCAACAATGCCTCGTTGGGTTTTAATTTGGTTTTTCCGAGGTTGATCGTGCGTGCGTTGCTATTTGTGCCCCCTTGCAGGGTAAAACTTTCTAAAAGCCACGTCCGCGGTTATGGACGACTTGGAGCATAGTATCTTGATCATAGACAACTATAACTAAAGTAGTGCTATAAATTTGACTTTGACCTGTCTAGTAATCAGATTCACTACAACGGAATGGCTAAATAAAAGTGCCAATAACTGCTGGATTTGTGAAGGCTCATGCTATATGTATCTGACTAGTAAGTATTGCAACTACAATAGAATGATTAACTAAAACTGCTCACTGCTTATGATATCAGGATGACTCGTGCTATCTATATATGACTAGTAAGTGCTGCAACTATAATGGAATGAATAAAACTGCCAACTGTGTGAGTTCCTCGGTCTGACTTCCTCGTTTGGTCTCGAGGGGGAAACGCCAGGATGGGTATGTTTGGTGTTAGACTCAGGTTGGATCCGAGTAGGTCTTTCTTATCTCTCTTTTATAGTCGCCAGTTATATTGCGTCTCTTTAGGTTGTTTAGTGTCTGTTTCGCTGCCGTTTTTGTCCACCATACCTATGTAGGAGAGAGCCGCCGAATTCTAAGACTCGTCGTGTACTGGCCTCAGTACTGACCGCTCTATTTTTTCTATGCCCTTTGATGGCACCCCTTTTATTCAAGTAGATTTGAGATCGACGTTGTTAGCAGGGTTACCCTTCCGGCTTGGTCTGGGCAGGGTTATGGACACCATTGTTTATTCTTTAAGGCTCTTAGACCCATTTGCATCTTGTCTGTACTCGAACGCTGTATCGTTTTAAAGGTGATTTGAATCTTTATACTATATATCTGTATTCTTGACTCTTTGAGTCGTTTTTGTATATATCTATTATGTGGGTTCCATCAACAACTATTGTGTAATGATATTACTTCGTTTTCCACCCGCACGCAAGTGCCTAGTGGGCACCTTTGAATCGTTTCTATGCGGGTTTGGCAGGAATCATTAAAAGTTGTATAGGACCGATCTGAGGGTGTTAGAAGCACGTAGGTTCAAACAGCGGCCAAAATGAAGCCCGAAATCTCTCGTCATGGTCAACCAAAATATGCCTGGCCTTCTGATCGGAACTGAAAACGACCATCAGGCCGACGACATGTCCCAGCAGCACCGAATCCCCTCTGTTCCCCGTCAATATTCTTAGAGTTACAGCCTAGATCTGGTGAAGATTCCTTGACAAATTTTGTAGTACAATGTCTCGTCTAGCTCTAGGTCCAAACCATGATAAAAATGGCCTAGTATTATGTTCGGCATCATTAAGCAAAGATCGGTCGATCTCACTATTTTTAGCTGTAGTTAATTTGACTGTTTAACAGTTTAAAATGTCTTTGTTTGTCATCAATTTTCGGTGCAACAATTTTGGTTGAAGTTCCTCACTAGAACAAAGTTGTAGATTTTGGAATATCTCCAACTTCTGTTTTTGCGGCATTGTCAAATTCTACACCGTTTACCCTCCATCTTTATCCAAAGATAACCCAAGCTAGCTGATTGTCTCTGAAAAATCTATCCCCGTTCAGATCAACATCCTTGTATTCTTAACCTTTTATAGAAAATCCCTTCCATTTTTATTCTTCCAACCCGCAGTCCTCAGCCTTGCACACGTGTCGCCGCTCGGCTCGCCCGCATGTCGTGTGGCCCCGTGAGATCTTCGGCCCCACATGTCTTTGACCATGTGTAGGCTTACCCCTAGTAATAAAAACCCTGAGGCAATTTCAAACTCAATTTAAATTTCAAACTTGTTTAAATACAAATCAATTTATATCTCTTGAATGGTTATGAATTTGAATAAACTTTCTATATGAAATATGAATGGTTTTTGAATGTTAATTCAAATATTTTCAGAGTTGACTCTATCTAGTAAAACCTTTGACTTTGACCCAAACTTGAATTAACTTGCACTTAATATTGTCTTAAATTCATAATTTCAATAATAAAAATGATATATGTTTTGTAATCAGAAAAATGCCAGGAATATGAATGTGTTATTGAAAATAAATTCCAGGCATTTAAAATGAGAATGGATTTTGTACTTGTACAATGGGTATGATTGCTATCTGAACCGTGGGTTTAACCTTTGAGATCCGCGCCAAGTTTTTGTATAGTTTTCCATTATGTCCCCTCATAGAATTTTGCATTCACGTCCTATGTTCCCTTTTCCTTGTAGCCTTTCTAGTATCTACGACCCTGCCACCGGCTCATGCGGCTATGCCAAATTAATTTCTAGGGAGAAGTCGTGAGAGGTATAAATAGTGTCTGTCTTTTCCTAAACATCATGCACCCGCAACGCTGGGAACTATGCTTGTTATATGTACATGATCTGCCGCCAAACTTTTCTTTTAACGATCAACATGCAAAATTGAAGCTTATGTGATCCCTCTAAATTGGTTGACCTCTCATCCATGCTTTTCTAATCCCGTGGACCATCTTCTAATTTATCTCCCTCCTCTATATGTTTCCTAATTCACTCGATCCCTTACCGCTGGACACGCGATCTTGAGGCCGTGCCACCACCTCGTCCAAGTCCAGTCAGCGCTCGACATGCCTCCGCTCCCGGTTAACCACCTTCTCCACCTCAAGATCGCCTCAGCCGGCAGTCATTAGGGGTGCCGCGGCCGGAGGAGACTAGGAAAGCCAACACACGAAGCTGCCCGGTTCAAGCTTGCCGGTAGCTCATTTGAGCATGACCGACACCCCGGACAAGATCGGCAGCTAACCAGACCGGTGATGACGGTCGCCACTTCCTAAGCTAGTCTGTGGCCTCACTTTCGCCGTCATTTGAGCCCCCGGGTGCACCGTTGGTGGCCGGATCGTGCGCTGGTAATCTGCTGTGTTTCTACGGTGGAGAGATCCCTTGCTAATTTCTGTTAACCACTCTAAGACAATTCTTAGCCCTGTTGTTAACCATCTAAAGCTAAATGCAGATCGTTCTAACCCCGTCCTGTCCCTTCGAACCAAACACACGATGGAAATTAGACATCCAAATACCATCCTCAAAACGTGGACCCTCGACGATCCCATAGCATCCCTACGGCCATGCTGCTTGCGGATGTGATGTTCTAGTGTAAAAAGCTCAGTGTATGCTTGTGTGAAGGTGCATGTAAATATATGACCATCCTTTCAGAAAATGGGGAAAAAAGTATATGCCCACTGTTGATCTCTTCCTCGGATAGTCACCTAGGTCCACAAAATGGGGGTTAGTTACTCTCTCTCTCTCTTCGGTATTTTTGTACCGCCATAGGCCCACTTTGCAACTTTATGTCTCATCGAACTAGTCACATCACCTCCTATTAGATTTTCGGAAAAAGCAAAAAAATTATGTCACATTTCTTCAACCTCAAGCTTTTGCGAATCTCAAAGTCATTGGATGGCATGATAGCTCATGTACCCATGTGGACAAGCATAAATGTATTTCTGAGTTAAAATTTTCAAATTATTAAGTTTTATTTAAATGCCTTTTCTTAACAAATTCATAACTTTATTTAGTAACTCCGAATTCGACCAATGATATGTCTAAATTGATCATCTCGACGAGGCCTTTCCAACTATGCATTCCATGATATCAATTTCAGCATGCACTATATAAATATATAGTACACAACAATGTTTATGCAAGCAAAACATGACTAAATAATTAATAAAAATGCTTTATTATTGTTCTTACACCTCACCCATGCCATGCTATATATATCATGCAATTGTGCATCATTTCATCATGGCATACTTTGTTTGGCTTGTTGCATTGGTTTCATATAATTGCACACTTTATTTATTATGGCCCTTGTGTGTTTGGTTCTTATTTTGAATAGACGCCTTGCAAGGGATTTATTAGGAGGATCAAGAGTAATATCCAGATCCCGGTTACCCTACTGCTGATATGACAGGCAAGCAATTCTCCATGCTTGCACTGCATATAGTACTTATTGCATCTATCTTACTCTTGCATCATAAATCTTGTTCCAAATTAAATTGCAATCCCAAGTACTGCATAGCCTTTACTTTTAAACCCCACCGAAGCTTGTACCCTCAATCCCATCAGCCATTACTGCAGGAGTTGTTTGGGAAATGAGAGTCATAGAATTGCATGTGTAGAGTTTGTGAGAGTCTTTGAATAATGAGGTACCTAAACAACTGAATTGAGTAGTAATGGGATAACTAAATAAAGAGGCACTGGTGGGTAATAGCTGTTATTTGGTTTTTACCCACTCACTTGTGTGATGTAGGACCCAAGTACTTGATACTTGTTTGTTGACTATCACACTATCCGCATATGAGGCCATGAATCCATTTAGCCAGAGCTTGATTTACATCTTATTTCTTGGGGCCACAACTAGTTTGGGGCGTTATTACTATCATGTATTTATGACATGCTTTACTACTTTATTTGCTACTATTGCTCGAGGAGCGTTTATTACTGTACTGTTTTGGAATGAATGCGGAATGTTTACGCGGTATCAACAAGATCAGTCACACTTTTGGGTTCTTAGTCGTTTACAGCCATTGTTGCGAACCTCTTTGTCCGTCGCGGAGCCCGACCGACTTCATAGCGAGTAGCTTAGTGGGGTGGCCCCCTGAAATGAATTTTGAATCTTGTGAATGCTTTGTTATGATGTCTCGTTGCTTTTTATTTGGTTCTTCCTGGGGTTGATCGTGCTTGTGTTACTATTTGTGCATCCCTACAGGGTAAATCTTTCTGAAAGTCGTGTCCGTGGTTATGGATTACTTGGAGCATAGTTTTTCGAACATAGACAACTATAACTAACTAGTTGAATGCCTGTGCGTTTGCCACATAGTAAAGAAAAATATGTTAACATGTGATTAGAATAATTGTTGTTAAATTGAAAAATATGACAAACATGAAAACACATGGCTTCTTTTTGTGACAAATAGCTATTCGCTCTCTAACTTCTTTCCTCCTTGGCACCTTTTCTACTATTAGAACAAGACAACGAAAATGGTCCTCACGGATTGGTGCAATCAGAATGTCAAGGAAATATGAAAAGAACAATTTTCTCCATCTCACGGTGTCCTCCCACACCAGTGCGTCAAGCTTTTTACACATTATGAGAAATAAACACCCAAAAAAGTTTACACCACATGGATGCTGGGAAGTTAGGATGTCGCGGCTGTACTACCATGCTAGTGTCGTGTTTTTAATTTAAAGGAGAAGAGTCTCTTCTTGGTGTTGTAGAGTTTTTTGATCGACATCAATGGAGGTGGCATGACCATCCACGTCAACACGACAAGAGTATCCTCATAATACCGAAGTCAGTCGACGTCGTGTAGCTCCGAGCAGCCATGCCCAGATGATGTGAGGTGGCGATGGATCTCAAATATGTGGTGTCACCGATAGTATCACCGGGCAGAGGAGGTCCCGCTCCTGCTGGTTCAATCCTCTTGTCGACCTTGCTTTGTTGGATCTCTTGAGCTTCGTCTTGCATGCGCGAGGGGAGGGGGGAGGGCGACACGACACGACCAAATGCTAATGGTGCTCGTGGCCAGAGTGACTTCCATAGTCGCGCTTTGGTGGAGATTTCATAGTCGCCCTCCATATCGTCATGTGCTCGAACACTAAAATAGAGAGAGGTTGGTGTGCTCCATTGCGTGCTCCACGCGTGCGCTCGGGCTTCTGTGCCAGGGTAGGATGGGCCAACGCCATCTAAATCTTCAAAGCTATTGTCAGCCATGTAGGGGTGGTAGAGTATGCGACCATGCACTCGACGAGTTATGTGCGGTTGCGCTGGAAGCGTCAAACTCACGTCCCATGTGACAACAGAGTAATCAGTGACGGGAACGGCCATGTTCTTTTTTATTACATTCCTGCTATACGCACGGTAATTTTTTTAGGACACTCGTATTATTCTAGGTGGCTAACTCTTTATCGCACGAGGGAAAGGAAGACAGTTAGGCAAACACGATTTTGATATCGTGTTTGGGCTAGGCTTAGACTCAGTCAGACTGCCAATCTTCTTTTTACTCTGCCTTATCCCCTTTGCGCTGCTTGGGTGGACTGTTCTAGTACCAGGAGAACAGGTAGCATCTGGTTGACCACTTGATATGGTTGAACACTTGATATGTATACGTAGATTTAGGCAAGGTAAGCTCCATGAGAGGTTGATTAGTAGGGCGACAAGTATATGATAGGCTAGTGATAGCATCCTCATGGATTGAGCTTGTGCTTGTGACTATGACAAGGAATCTTAGTGAAGGTGGTCGTTGGTGGCGTAGCAACTTGTATTCTAGAGGGGCCAAACGCCACAATATATAATACATGTACATGTGTAAATATGCAGGAAGCCCTCTAATCTAGTGGGGAAAATATAGTATACAAATATCTCTCTAACACCCCCCCCCCCCTCAAACTCATGTGGGATCCACAACACTAAGTTTGAAGAGAGAGAAACTATGTTGTGCTCTAGTGTGGGCCTTCATAAAGAAATCTGCCAACTATAACTCTGAAGGCACATACTGGAGCGCAATAACCTGATCCTTCACACTAGCACGGACAAAAGAAACATCAACACCAATATGCTTGGTAAGCTCATGCTTGGTCACGTGCAATACTGATAGCACTTGTACTGTTAGACAAGAGAGTAGTAGGTGCCATAACAGAGACACCAAAATCAGCGAGTAACCACTGCAACTAAGTCACCTCAGCAGTCAAAATAGCCATACCTCGCAACTTAGCCTATGCACTCGAATGGGAAACTACAGTCTGTTTCTTCGTCTTCCATGCAATAAGAGAACCACCAAGAAACACACAGTAGGCAGAAAGTGAGCGGCGATCCGAAGGGTCACTATCCCACATAACATCATAGTAGGCCTGGAGTTGTAAGGAGATGGAACGAGGGAAGAATAGACGACGTGTGTTTGTGGCACGAAGATAATGAAGAACACGAATGAGGTGACTAGAGCAGATACAAACTAACTCAGAATATGAACATGATAGGAAATATCCGGGCGAGTGACAGCAAGATAGACAAGGGTCCCAACACGATGACGATAGCATGTCAGATCAGAGAGAGGATCACCTTCAGAAGCGCTGAGCTGGACATTGAGTTCCATAGGAGTCTCAACGGTGCGCTCATCACCAAGAGCAGCACGAGTAAGGAGATCATGGATATACTTTTCCTAGGAGATATAAAATCCGTCAGAAGTAGAGGAAACCTCAATCCCAAGAAAGTAGCAAAGAGGACCAAGATCAGTCATAAGAAACTGCTCACGAAGACAGGCCTTAACAAAGGAAATGTACTTAGAGTCATTGCCGGTGATGATCATGTCGTCAACATAGAGGAGTAGAAGAGTGCGTACACGAGGAGAAGTGTGAACAAATAGTGTGGGATCATGAGCACTAGGGGAGAAACCAGGAGCAGTCACCACGGAGGCAAAACGCTCAAACCAAGCACGAGGAGCCTGTTTCAGGCCATAGAGAGAGCGTTGAAGACGACAAACCATGCCATCAGGGACAGAGTACCCTGGAGGAGGCTGCATGTAAACCTCCTCACACAACTCACCGTTGAGAAAGGCATTCTGAACATCAAGCTGAGACACAAACCAGTGGAGAATAGAGGCCACAGAAATAAGAATATGCATAGTGGTCATATGGGCCACCGGAGCAAATGTCTCATCATAATCATGGCCCTGCTCTTGCTGGAAGCCACGACCCACAAGACGCGTTTTGTAGCGCTCAAGAGATCCATCAGAGCGGGTTTTAATCTTGTAGACCCACTTGCATGTAATGGGACAAACACCGGGAGGTGGAGAGACAAGATCCCAGGTTCTAGTACGCTCAAGCGCAGCAATATCCTCGGCCATGGCAAGCTGCCACTCAGGATGGTGGGAAGCATCAAGATAAGAAGTCGGCTCAAGGGAAACAGAAAGACCATCATGACTAGGAGAGTAGCGATCAGGTGGACGACGATGGCGAGCCGGAAGAGAAGGACTCATCTCATCAGAGAAAGAAGGCGCATCAGAGGGATAACCATCAGAGGAAGCATCTAGAGCATGAGAGCGACGAGTATAATAAAAGGGAAAGGGAGACAAGAAGGAGGTGGGTGGAGGGGCAAAAGAGGGATGAGAAGTACTATGTGGCGAGGAGGGTGGCGATGGGGAAGGGGAAGCATCAGCAAGGATGGGGCATGGACGACGATCAATATGAACAGAAGGTGGTGTGTCAGGAAACAATAGAAAAGATATGTCCTCCACCGAGAAAGACGAGGATGAGGGGCGCGGGTAGAAGGGATGCGACTCATCAAAAGTGACATCACGAGAAATGCGCATCCTACGGCCAACAGGATCCCAACACCTATAGCCCTTATGCTCATCACTATATCCAAGAAAAACACACTCAACGGACTGAGCAGTCAGTTTGGTGTGATCACGAGGATCAAGAAGAACATAGAAAACGCAACCAAACAAACGAAGCACTGAGTAATCAGGCGGATGACCAGAGAGACGCTCGAGAGGAATACCACCCTGCAGAGCGGCAGAGGGTTGAATATTGATGAGATAGGCCGATGTAGAAACAGCCTCAGACCAGAAGTGAGGGGGAAGGGAAGCAGTGATCATCATTGCACGAGCAGTCTCAAGAAGATGACGATGCTTACGTTCAGCCACGCCATTCTGAGCATGCGCACCGGGACAAGAGAACTGAGCAAGGGTGCCCTGCTCAGCCAGAACACCACGCAAGTGCTTGGAGATATACTCACCAGCAGAGTCAGCACGAAACGCACGAATAGGCATAGAGTACCAAGTAAGAACCATGGCTACAAAGCGCTTAATATGGAGAGAACCTCACTACGATTAGACATAAAGTACAACCAAGTATAACGAGAAACATCATCAATAAAAATGATATAATATCGATGGCCCCCTTTCGAAGCGAAAGGAGCCGGACCCCAAACATCAGAGTGAACTAAATCGAAAGGACGTTGAGATACAGACTCACTAGTAGGATAGGGTAACTGAACCTGTTTACCTAGCCTACAACCCTGACACTGTAACGATACATCTCCTGAGACAAACCCTAGAATACCACGGTGAACTAATGACGATAGCCGAGAGCCACAAAGATGACCAAGACGATGATGCCACTATTGAAAAGATCCGGTAGCAGAGGCGACAATAGCAGGAGAACTGGCACACAAGGTAGCAACGGAAGGAACACGAAGCCAGTCTAACTCCCAAAGCCCCTGAGAATCACGGCGGTGTGGACCAGCCCCAACCAGAGCCTGTGTGCGATGATCCTGAATAGAACAAGAGTCGGCGTCAAGAATGACGCGACAACCAGAGTCTGTAAGCTGGCTAGTAGAAAACAGGTTCATGGTAAGTCGAGGAACATGAGAAATATCGGGAACAAAAAAGAAGAAGTGGAAAGACTGCCCCGACTAGAGACAGAAAGAGGAGTACCATCAGCGGTGAGAACACTAAGGGGATAATCAAGAGGCCGAATAGAGGATACAGTGGAAGAATCAGAAGTCATATGAAAAGAATCTCTAGAATCCAGAACCCACGGTGACGTACCTGGCTGTGTGGATGGTGGTGGTCTCGAAATGCCAGAAGAATTAGTCACAGAGCCAGAAGTACCTTTCGAAGAAGAGCCTGTAGCAGCGAGCAACCTGTTGAGCTATAGAATGTCATGATCAGTGAAATCAACCGTAGAGCCAGAGGAACCAGAAGGAGCACGAGGTCTAGGAGAAGAAGATGTCTTCTGCTGACGCCTATCTTGCTCCTTCACATAACAACGAGACTTAGAGTGGCCATCAGCATCACAGTAGGTGCAATGATAGCATGGACGGCCCTATCCACTGATAGATTATATGTATAGTTGTATGTATATGTAACAACTTTGTAACTCTTTGTAACCCCCTTGTCTGTCAATATATAAGACCGACTCCGCCCTTTGAGAGGGTTGTGCGTTTCACCCCTAAAACCCTAATCCCTCTAGTTTCACATGGTATCAGCCTGGTTCGATCTACACAATGACTTCCGCCGCCGCCTCCTCCTCTGTCTCCTCGTCCCGCTCGTCGGCGCCTTTCGCCGCCGACTTTGCCAAGCTGCAACCCTCCCTTCCCTCTTCGGCCATGTCTACCGGTGCTTCCACTCCTGGGCCGATTCACTTCGGCCAACACATCACCGTCAAAGTTGCTGCGGAGACTCATCTCCTCTGGCGTGCCCAAGTTGTGTCTCAACTTCGGAGAAATCTTCTTCATGGATATGTTGATGGCACCTTCCCGTGCCCTCCCCCCACCATCAGTGTCCCCAAGGAGGGCGCTGCACCTGAGATCCATTTGAATCCTGCGTTTGCGGCTTGGGCGCAGCAGGATCAGGCGATCCTTTCGGCATTCCTCTCGACATCGACACCCGCCATCGGCGCCATGATTCAGTTTGCCGAGTCCTCTGCTCAGGCCTGGAGTATCATCAATGGCGTATTTGGCGCCCAGTCCTCCGCTTGTGCCTCTCATCTTCGTAAGGAACTCCAGAGGGCATAGAAGAAGGACTCCTCCATCGCGGTCTACTACAACAAAATCCTCACCCTCGCGGACACCCTTGCATCCATTGGGCAACCACTTCGGCCCGAGGAATTCAAAAACTACGTCCTTGATGGCGTTGATGATGAGTACGACTCCATTGTCGAGATCGTCCGTGACCGTGAGGTTCCTATGCCCTTGCATGATCTCTACGCCCGTTTGCTCTCGACAGAACAACACGTTGATAACCGCCGTGGCGTGACTCCTCAGGGTCACGCGGCTCGCTACGGCAAACCCTACAAGCCGACCAACACCAAGGCGCCTGCATCGCCGTTTCGCCCTGGCCCGTCTGCCCCCAAGCCCTCTGCTGGGTTTCCTCCAAAGCCTCTTGGTAGCGGTGCTTTCCCAGGAGGCCGCTCTGAAGGACGCAGTGATCCACATACGGGTGGCGCACGGTCCGCTACCATATGCCAGTTGTGCGATGAAGCTGGACACGTCGCCGCGCGCTGCTTCAAACACTTCAACAAGACGTTCCTTGGCATGTACAATGATGGCCACTTTCTCGATCGTCAGTTGTCTATGGCAAGTCAGGTGTACCCCCTCCGGCGCCACCGCCACAGGCACATCATGCCTATGGTCCCTCTGCGCCGCCACCGGCTCACCATGGGTACGCCCCTTCTGCACCACCACAGGGGTACACTCCCTCGTTCCTAGTTGATCCTACATGGTACATGGACTCGGGTGCGATGGATCACTTTGCCAAGGAGCTTGAGAAGCTACAGATGAGGAAGGCTTATCAAGGACATGAGAGGGTTCACACGACCGATGGTTCAGGTATGCGTATCCTTCATGTTGGTCAAGCGATCCTTCCTACTCCTTCATCTCGGCCTCTCTATCTTCGTAACATTTTACATGTTCCTGACATCACTAAAAATTTGCTGTCAGTTAGAAAACTTTCTCATGATAATAATGTTAGTGTCGAGTTTCATCCTAACAATGTTTTTGTTAAGGACTTGGACACCCAGGCTACAATTCTTAGAGGTCGCTGGCGTGGTGGTCTGTATCAAGTTCATGCTCCTGCGGTCAAACAAGTTTTCAGTGCTATTAAAGCTTCACCTTCGCAGTGGCATGCTCGCTTAGGCCACCCTTCCTCCCAGATTGTTCAGCATGTATTGCGTCGTAATGAGCTTCCTACAGTGTCCAGTAAAATAAATTTAGTGTGTGATGCCTATCAACAAGGCAAGAGTCATCAACTTCCCTTTTCCCTTTCTCAACATGTAACAAATGCTCCTTTAGAGCTCATTTATTCATATGTGTGGGGCCCTGCCCAAACCTCCGTCAATGGTCATAATTATTATGTCAGTTTTGTGGATGCTTATAGTCATTTTACATGGCTGTACCTTATTAAACGCAAGAGTGATGTCTTCAATGTCTTCTTGCCATTTCAGTCCCATGTTGAGCGACTCCTTGATCATAAAATTAAATATGTTCAAAGTGATTGGGGAGGCGAGTATCTTAAGTTAAACAAATTTTTTGATGACATAGGCATTTCTCACCGAGTCTCATGCCCACATACACATCAACAGAATGGTACTGCTGAGTGTAAACATCGCCACATTGTTGAGACCGGATTAGCTCTCCTTGCACATGCATCTGTTCCCTTTCGATATTGGAGTGATGCGTTCATTACAGCATGCTTTCTTATTAATCGCATGCCTACACGAGTCATTAATATGCAAACTCCCCTTGAACGCTTGCTCGATGAGATACCTGACTACACATTCTTTAAAGTCTTTGGGTGTGCCTGCTGGCCCAATCTCCATCCTTATAATCGCCACAAACTTGAGTATCGCTCTAAAAATATGTCTTCTTAGGATATAGTCTTCTTCACAAAGGCTATAAGTGTCTTCATGTCCCGTCTAATTGTCTTTACATTAGTCGTGATGTTGTCTTTGATGAACTTGTTTTCCCATTCTCTAACTTGCCATCCACCGATCCATTGTCTTTTTACCCTAATTTACCTCTATCGCTTGACCATTTTGAATATTATGCGCATGCCCTGTATTTGCTTCCTAATCATGATGCAGGACCTGGACGTGTTGTTCATCTTGAGCTCCTGGATGCCGATCCACTCACGCCGTCCCCTCCCGTTGCTCCGTCCGCCGGTGTGCGCGACGTCGATCGCATGCAGATGCATGCCTCCCCTGCGCGGTCCCATGAACCTGGTTCACTGCCGGTCCATGAGGGTGTGGCCACCTCCTCCGCGTGCTCGAGCGCCATACGCGACCCTGCCTCGCCCGCTACACCACCGACCACCTCATCCATGGGATCTTCTGCATCCCCGCCGTCTACAGTACCTTTTGTGCTGGACACGCCTGCTACCTCGCTGTCGCCTGGTGATGCAGGACAGCTTCTGGAGCCACTCGTTCCTCTGCCGGTTGACAGTCTTTGTCCGGTTACTTGTGGGCTTCGCGGTATTCAGCAACACAAGCAACGTATAGATGGTACAGTTGCTTGGCTCGCTGCTTGTATGGCCCAGTCTTCTGCTGACCCCACTGCCGAGCCTCGCCATTTTCGTGCTGCTATGGGAATTCCTCACTGGCGTGCAGCTATGGAAATTGAATATGATGCATTGATGAAAAATGGCACATGGCAGCTTACTCCTCCTCAGCGTGGTGTCAACAGTATTGATTCCAAGTGGGTTTTCAAGGTCAAGCGTCATGCCAATGGTACTATTGAAATGTATAAAGCTTGGTTGGTTTCTAAGGGTTTTAAACAACATTATGGATTGGACTACAAGGATACCTTCAGTCCGGTGGTCAAACCAACAACCATTCGGTTGCTACTCTCACTCGCTGTGACTCGTGGATGGGTTATGAGACAGTGGGATGTTCAGAATGCTTTTCTCAATGGTGTTCTTGAGGAGGAGGTGTATATGAGGCAGCCCCCTGGGTTTGAGGATCCTACTCGCCCTAATCATCTATGTCGCTTGGTTAAGGCAATCTATGGTCTCAAACAGGCCCCTCGAGCCTGGCATGCTCGTCTTGCTACAGTGTTGCGTCAGCATGGTTTCTTGGAGTCCACTGCGGATACTTCTCTCTTTATTCTCCAGCGGCCTGATGTGACAGTGTATCTCCTAGTGTATGTTGATGATATTATTGTTCTCAGCTCTTCATCACAGGCTATTGATCGTTTGCTCTCTGGACTTCGTCAGGAGTTTGCAGTAAAGGATCTTGGTCATCTACATTATTTTTTGGGCATTGAGGTTGCCCGCACGTCTGGTGGTCTCACAATGACTCAGCGCAAGTATGCTATTGATCTTATTCGTCGTGCTGGTATGTCTAAGTGCAAGCCTGCTAACACACCTATGTCTGCTGTGGCTAAACTTTTTCCTGGTGACAGTCCGCCATTGCTTGATGAAGATGACACTACCTATTAAAGCATTGTTGGAGTCTTACAGTACCTTACTCTTACACGGCCTGACTTGTCTTTTGCTGTCAATCGTGTGTGCCAATTTCTTCATGCTCCATCCGAAGAACAGTGGTCAGCTGTCAAGCGGATCTTGCGTTTTGTTAATGGATCTCTTGATCATGGACTTCTCCTTAGATCGTCGGTGTCAAACTCCATTGCGGTGTATTCTGATGCTGATTGAGGTGGAGATGTTGGAGACAGGCGATCAACCGGGGGATATGCTCTATTCTATGGTCATAATTTGATTGCCTGGAGTTCTCGTAAGCAGGCTACTGTTTCTCGTTCTAGCACAGAGTCTGAATATAAGGCAGTTGCTAATGCTACAGTTGAATTGATATGGGTTGAGGCATTACTTAAAGAACTTGGAGTTCGTCATGAGTCCCCACCTGTCTTGTGGTGTGACAATATTGGTGCTACCTTTCTCTTCTCCAACCCAGTATTTCATGCACGGACAAAGCACATTGAAGTGGACTTTCACTTTGTCCGTGAGAGAGTTGCTCAGAAACTGTTACAAGTTAAGTTCATTGCTTCACGACATCAGCCTGCAAATATATTCACCAAGCCGCTACCTCTTCCGTTATTTCAAGAGTGCAAGTGCAATCTCCACATGTCCATTGTTGAGATTGAGGGAGGCTGATAGATTATATGTATAGTTGTATGTATATGTAACAACTTTGTAACTCTTTGTAACCCCCTTGTCTGTCAATATATAAGACCGACGCAGCCCCTTGAGAGGGTTGTGCGTTTCACCCCTAAAACCCTAATCCCTCTAGTTTCACATCCACGACTCTGGACGTGACCCTGGCCCTGACTCTAGGGAGTGGGTAGTAGTGGAGCAGTGGAGCGCGAGGAAGTCGGGGGAGCGGGCGATCACAGAGGATCTCGAGCATCAAGCACAGAAGGAACCTCAAGCAACCCGGCAGCATGTAGACGAGTCTCCTCAACATGAAGCTCAGACAGCACCTCAGTGATGGGGTTACAACCACGAGCAAGGAGGTTAGCACGCCGGGGCTCGAACTCCTTGCGGAGACGAGACAAGAACTCGAAGGTGCGATGAAACTCCAAGTCAGAACGCACCGTCTCACAACACGGACAAGTACCACAAACAGCCGTGCGGACAGAATCTAGCTGACGCCATATAGCAGCACTCTGAGTATAGAACTGGTCAATAGTAGAGCCACCCTGCTTGAGCTCATGTTCCTGGCGAACCACAGACAGACAGAAAACATCCCCTGACGGATGATAGCGTTGACGAAGATGATCCCAATGGCGGCAACAGTACGAAGACTCATGAACTCAGACGCAAACTGCGGGAGAACGCTAGAAGTGAGAACAGCGGCAACACGAGCATCATCATCTATCCACCGAGTATAAGCAGTCAGACCCAGGCGGTAGGCTGCTAGATCATCAGAATACTCCTGAGTCTACATGAAATATGTGGCAACAACATCATCCTCCGCCTTCTTGGTGGCATCCTTGATAGCCCGAGGAGCATCAATAGGAACAACTGGTGGAGTCGGTAGAGTAGGAACCACAGGAACAATAGGGCACGGCGGACAGGAGACCTCGCTGGAAAGCACACCCCACAAACGGAGACCACGCATATGATGTGCATGAAGGCAGCAAAATCAGAATAATTGGTGCCATCAAAAATCATCGGGCAGCGAGGAATCCCAACGTATCTAGAAGAAAAAGACATTTTTTTCCTTTCCTTTTTTTTTTTGGGTCAACCGCTGATCAACCAAAGATTGATCTAGATCTCACAGCAGACAGCACACACGTGACATGAGCAAGAGAAGACCACAGCAGAATCAGCATAAGCACGCACAAGCAAGAGAAGATCTTAGCAGAATCACGCACACACAGGCGGCCGGGACGGGAGCAGAACGCACGCATGGGCGGACGAAACGGGAGTGCTGCAGGCGGACGGAGTGAGGCCAGGCAGAGGCAGCCGGCCGGAAAACGGGCGGCGGCCGGCAGCGGTCGTATGGACGACGGCGGGAGCACTATACGGATGAAAACGTGGCGGTGGTGGAGCCTAAAAAAAAGCCCTAATCTAGGCTCTGATACATATTGAAGAAATAGTAACTTGTATTAAGAAGCCAAAGAACATATATATAATACATGTACATGTATAAATACGCAGGAAACCCATAATCTAGTGGGAAAATACAGTATATAAATATCTAACAATATTATTGCACTGGACATCGGAACTGGACATCGGAAGGGCGCACAAGAAGAGTGGCGTGCAGGGAGAAGCGGAGCTCGTGGTTTGCTGGCTCGATATGAAATTCATAGATGGAGATCGATGTATGCTCTCAGGGAAGAGGCGAGTCCTAGTTATTCTATACTTCGTTACAGTAGTCTCTTGTAACATAGAGATTTTCTGGCAAATAAACATCAACGGGAGTCACAAAAATTGATCGAAAGCTCCTTGTATCAAATTTAGTGAGTAAGGCCATATTTAACCTGAGAACTAAACCTTGTCGGCCGTATCTTGATTGGGATTGTTGGACCAGCTTTTATCGGATCCAAACCGAGTCATACTTAATTAGGCCAGATTTGATTAGATTCCAAAATAAGTACGACTATGAAAAAAGCCCATGCATTACTACGGGTCGATCAACTAAATAAGTATAAATCTATAGTGATTGTGCACTATACCTTAACTTTTAATCTTGTGTGACGATTGGTGAGCATGGATGGACCAGCCGCCGGTACTCCTCTGTTGGCAGCCGCCCTTCTCAACAGATCACGTGACGCCCTAGTACTCAGTCAACCGCACTCCTTGATGACGGATACAAGGTTTTTGATTTGTTTTGTGATTTTTACTAGCCACGGACGAAATGGGCGGAATTCGATATTGCGGCAAATTACCTTATCTTGGGGATGAGTGGAAAAAGAGCACGTGGAGGCCTGGACCCTGTATGGTCTCAACTCTTGGAACCCGTAGCTAGTCGCCGTGCGCCAGTTGCTCATGAGCCTGGCGTCCTTACCTTGATGATCGTTTCCTTCATTCTCTCACCAAACATAGCAGAGCACCAAGTTACATTGCAGATGAGCATGATCCACAAGCATATATTCGTGAATAGCTGCTGTGTCATTGCTACTACTCATTAGACGTGTACATGTCTAATAATAATATAAGGTACTTTCTCCATCCGAAAATAAATAACTTTTATTTGTCTATATTTAGATGAATCTATAATTAAAACACGTTTAGATACCTGCAAATTTGTATAAGTTCAAGTCATTTATTTCTAGACAAAGGAAGTAGTATATCAGCTCATTGCCGGACTTGAACTTCTAGCTAGCAATAGGAAGTTGCCTCTAGCTGCATATGCACCATGACATCTGCGCCTCTCTCTGGCAGCTTAATAGAATCTCTAGACTAATCCCACAGATCAACACTAGTCTTTTCAGCGCACTTTGTCCTCACTCGTGCGCACCCGGTACCCACTTCCCGGTCGATCACCCATCCTAAAATTTCTCTAGACCAAGCATGCTTAACCTTAGAGTTCTTTTCAGATGAGCTTTCAGAAAAGAAGTTGTAACTTGTTGTTATGGGTTTCCTATCAATCCTATTGAGCCATTTGTCAGGGTCTCACATCCTTGTAACACCCCCGGTCATTTTGGACCGACGACTGTCACTTCTGGCAGCTCAATAGGATCTCTAGACTAACCCCACAGCCAACACTAGTCTTTTCTGCGCACTTTGTCCTCACTCGTACGCACCCGGTACCCACTTCCCGGTCAGTCACACATCCTAGAATTGTTCTAGACCAAGCACGCTTAACCTTAGAGTTCTTTTCGAATGAGCTTTCGGAAAAGAAGTTACAACTTGTTGGTATGGGTTTCCTATCAATCCTATTGAGCCATGCGCCAGGGTCTCATATACACCCATCCTTAGAAGATCGACGTCCTCGTCGATCAACCACAAGCCAGGAACGTCCCCTCTTGGCACACGTCTGTGCGTCCAGTGCCGCCACATTGCCATGTCGTGTCCACTCCGGTGCACACGCGCCATTCTACACATGTCCGCCACTGACCTGCACACTCCCATGTAACCGCGATGGTCGGCTCTGATACCAGTTGTAACACCCCCGGACACTCCGGACCGACGGCTGTCACTTCTAGCAGCTCAATAGGATCTCTAGACTAACCCCACAGACCAACACTAGTCTTTTATGCGTACTTTGTCCTTACTCGTGCGCACCCGGTACCCACTTTCCGGTCGGTCACCCATCCTAGAATTGCTCTAGGCCAAACACGCTTAATCTTAGAGTTCTTTTCGAATGAGCTTTTGAAAAACAAGTTACAACTTATTGGTATGGGTTTCCTATCAATCCTATTGAGCCATGCGCCAAGGTCTCACATCTCGCATCTTTACGTACCTGTACGGAGAACCAGGTCCTTGCTGTTAGGGCGATTGGTGGCTCCACTGATCATGCCCTGCACGCTTTGCCAGAGCCCATCCACGAGCTTCAGCAGCTTTGATACGACACGACACTCTACCTCGCTATCTCATCCATGAAGATGATTGAGGTCTCCTTGCACTGGCCGTAGCCGGTCATGGCCCATAGCGGACATGATCCTTGGACGTGATGGCGCGTGTGAGTCTTGTCGTTGACCGGAAGGCCATGGATAATCCCCTTGCGCCAAGAGCTTCTATAAGAGATTGGTACCAAGAACCGAAGCAGGGCCGCCGGGAGAGCTTCACATCTTTTGTAGATGTAGATCTGCATCTCAGCAGATTGACCAACAAAACTGTCACTTATCCGATCGATGGTCTTGAGTTAGGGAAGGTATTGTGTTTGGATCTCATCTTCCAGATCTCATGTTCCTCGATCTCACGTAGTGTGTGTATAGTTAGGAATTAGAAGGAAACGTGCACGCTATATACGGTCAACCTGGAGTTTGTTTCTCGAACGACGGGCAGCTTTCCGTGTACCTATGCTTCCTGTAGATCGTGTTGGAGCTTGACACGATCACTAACAAATTTTTACAGTCCGTAGGTTGTTTTATGTACATCACGAAAATTGGATCAGATCGGCTCCAGGAACCTTTTTTTTCTCTCGTCGCTGGGAGTGGGTACTTTCATAAGGTTTTTTCTGACTTACCGGTGGTGTTAGTTGTAATATAATATTTGGTGGGAAGGTAAACCTGTCCAAAAGAATAATGAACCGGGAGAAACACTTCGTGTTTTATTATTAGGTATAGATCGACACGGCAGCGGCAGAACCCACACCGCGCGTGTAGATAGCGACGAACGAAGCGCAGGCAAGGACTGCAGCATACGGAAACGAAAAAAATTGAATCGGTAATTTTACTTAGGGATGTCATATGACGTAAATATTTTGAATAGATGGGGTAGTTTAACAACCTACCAGACCATTAAGATCATAAGCTTTTTAATAGTATAGATAGATAGATTAAAAACAAAAAGGACAAGATGGTGATACGTCGCGCTGAATCTACCTGACGTTTTTTTGACTATTTGCCTTAATGCCACCGCCAAGTGAATGAACCTGCTCGACCCTCCTATGTCTCATTCGTTTTCTCCCCTCTTCTCCCCTTCCCGTCCGTGCCGCTTTCAGTTCTTCAAAACACCACTAACCTCAACACGACTCATCTAAAAAAAATCTCACCACGACTTGCCCATGGAGCAACCGCTCCAAGCCAAAGACGCGTGTGCGGATGTCACACCCATCGCAGCAGCAGGGACGGAACGAGATCCTCCGACATACTCGCAAATACTGCAGAGGAACATTGGCCATTTTCTTTTGTTCTTTCCCCATCCGACGCCAGCACCTCAAACCAAGGAAACACAATGCTTTAGTCGGTCCAAGGCCCAGTGCACGAACTAGAGGTAGAAAATGGGAGATCCACCTAGCAGATCGCCAGACCTAGTGGACTAACTGCTCTGCTCACCAATGTGATGCTCTTCTCGTCAATCTTAGGTAATCTTCATAGCCTTCCCTTCTTTGTTTCTTTCTATTGACTGAAATAGAACGATCTGTCCTTGGTAGATAAAACCATCGTCAGGAGCATCACAGAAATTAAAATTGCTCTTAATCGGTGCACAATTTCGACTTGCATAAAAAACAAAAGTTGTAGTACATGGTCATACCTTTCCAATGGTATCTCATTTGCATGATTTGGATCAGCAGAGTAAGAGTTCTAGCCAAAATTCTAGTGTGAGTGCTATTTAGTTCACTTTTGTTATGGGCAGCTGCCAGTTAGTTCGGTTCAAGTTCAAGTCTTGGTGCTATTTAGTTCAGTTTAGTTTGGAGCAACCGTGGCATTCAGTCTAGTTTAGATTTTTGCATATTTATTACTCCTGTGCAATTGAGTTTGGACCAACGTATGATATTCTGTTCAGTTTAGAAATTTGAACATATACTACTGCTCAATTTGCAAATGTACGATGTTTATTTGAACAATCGTTGAACACTCAAGATTTATAAAATTCAAGAAAACACAAGAACTTTTTTATTTCAGAATCTGTTCAGGTTCTACACATGTACATCACTACAAGTGGAGACTATAGTGTATTTTTTAGTCACATAACAACAACTTGGAGCAGGCCGGCCAGCATGCCCTACGGAGGCGGCAAAAGAGGATGAGTGCGGCGATCAGGGCGACACCACTCATGCACCTCCGCTTGTAGGACGTGGCCGGCGGGAAGCGGCATGGTAGAGGTCGAGGCCAGCGTCCATACCGCCTTGGAATCCTGCTCTACATGGCGGCGAACATCCAAGGTGCCCACTTCCACCGCGGTGGAGTACATGGAGGCGGTGGTGGCGGAGGCCACACAGGTGGAGCTGGGCGTGCCGGCGACGACGGTGAGCGAGGGGAATTTAACGAAGGGCAGGTTTTTTCTGAGCTGAGGTGGTGTTTTCTCTCTCGGTTCGTTTATCTTGGCTTTGGGCCGGCCGTTCTCGTTGTGTTCCTAGCATGGTTGAGCTGCTACCGTCAGATGGGGAAAGAACGAACGAAAATGGCCAACGCCCCTCTGCAGTATTTGCGAGTACGTCAGAGGATCTCGTTCTGTCCTTTGGTAGCGAATACGGCCTGGAGGTGGCGAATCACCTCTGTGAGGCGAGGAAGGATCAGAGATGCACAAGGTCTTGCGCTCGCAAGAGGCACCCGCCTAAGCTGCATTTGAATGGGTCGAGGTAAGGAGCCTGACTGGCGTATCTCTAGATCCCCTCTGCCTGATGCAGGCCTGGTCCCACCGCATCCCTGATGATCCTTCAGGTGCGATTGTAATCCATTTCCCCGTTGAGTCCCATTGAATTGTTGTTCTTTGCTATCGTCTTGATCCGTACTGCCCTCATAGCTAGTTAAATTTGTAATTATCTACTGACTAGCTGAATGACCGTGCGTTGCTACGGTTACAAAATAAATATACCCGTACATATAGAATTATATACTGCGGTGTCACATCCAGAACATGGCTAAATGCTTTCGGTTTACTCACTTATTTTTTAGTGAATGTAGTGGTGCTTCTTTGCATCCATCAGGTCTTCACTAGAACTGGCGAGAAAGAAAAACAGAGTTGGATAATATTGCCATGAAAGAACAACTAAAAAAGATTTAATCAAGAGGGTGCATGAAGCCTTGGCTGATTGCCTCGCTGGTGCAAGCTGTGGGATTATTATGCATAATTTTCACGATTAATTTTAAAATATAAATCATGACAGCAACAGCTACAATCACGTGAATATCTAACATACTAGATGTATTGATCAACATGAACAGTAGCAGAGCATACGCACTAACAACCATAGTAAAGCAACAAATCTGATAACGGTATATGTACTGATCGGTTGCCGATGAAGTCACTGTTGGTGCAACGTTTGGTGTAGTCTGTCGAAAAAGTCGGTGTTAAAGACGACGTGCACGAGGTCCAGCTTGACGACCGGAAAGACGCGTCGTGATGACGAACTTGAGCAGTCGCGTGGAGCGCTTTCCAAAAACCTTATTCGCCCTCTCCCATACAGGATCGCAAAGGCGATGGTTCCGGAGACCTGCTCTCCCGACCAAAGGTGCACTTTCTATCACATTTCATGATAGTCACTTTGTAGAGGAATCTGCCAGGTTTTTGTTCGTTTGAATATACATAAAAGTTATTACTCCGAAGTTTCTCAATTTCCTGATAGATTTCAAATGTCTCTTCATGTGTCTTGATGACTTCGCGTTATCATTAGAATTGTTCACTTTGAAAATTACAGTTTGGTTGTCACAATTCAAAAGGATTGACGGCACATGTTTCTCAACCACATGCAAGTCCATTAAGAGCTCACCAAGCCATTCTGACTCAACGATGGTTGTGCCTAAATCAGTAAGTTTTGCTTCCATAGTTGACATCGTCAATATGGTTTGTCTACGAGACCTCCATGACACTGGGCCACCTCCAAGGGTAAACACATACCCGCTCGTGGCATAGAGTTCATCAACGTCAGAGATCCAATTCGATCACTATATACTTCAAGCACAGCAGGGTTCCCTGAATAGTGAATCCCATAGCTCATTGTATCATATAGATAGCGCATGAACCTTTTAAGTGCATGCCAATGATCAATACCCGGGTTAGACATGAACCTACTCAACTTGCTCACAGCAAAATAGATATCAGGTCTTGTAGCGCTTGCTAAGTACATGGGAGAACCAACAACTTGTGAATATTTCAGCTGATCTGTTGGTTCCTTCTTATTCTTTCGTAATGTCAAACTGGGATCATAAGGTGTTGGAGAAGTCTGGCCATCAATAAAGCCAAATCGGCTCAACACCCTCTCAACATAATAAGATTGCGTTAAAGTAATCCCATTCTATTTCTTAATAAGCTTGATGTTTAGAATCACATTAGCCTCTCCCAGATCTTTCATATCAAAACTCTTTGACAGGAAAGACTTGACTTCATTTATCACTTTTATGTTTGTACCAAAGATCAGAATGTCATCCACGTACAAACATAATATAACGCTATCGCCCCCACCATGGCGATAGTAAACACATCTATCAGCCTCATTAATGACAAAGCCAGCAGAAAGTAGAGTTCTGTAAAACTTCTCATGCCATTGATTAGGTGCTTGTTTCAGGCCATATAAAGATTTTAATAACTTACACACCTTTGTCTCTTCGCCTTTTACCACAAACCCATCCGCCTGATCCATATAGATCTCCTCTTCCAACTCACCATTAAGGAAAGCTGTCTTCACGTCCATTTGATGAACGAGAAGACCATAAGAGGCAGCCAGGGATAGTAGTACTCGAATGGTGGTCAGTTTAGAGACAGGTGAATAGGTGTCAAAATAATCTTCGTCTTCTTTCTGTATGTAGCCCTTAGCTACAAGATGCGCCTTGTACTTCTCAATAGTACCATCAGGCCTTAGCTTCTTCTTGAACACCCACTTACATCCCACAGGTTTACAACCACAGGGTCGTTCTGATAATTCCCAAGTTCTATTAGAAAGAATCAAGTCCATCTCATTTTGGACAGCTTCTTTCCAATCATCTGCATCAGGGGATGCATATGCCTCAGTAATGGATCCTGGAGTATCATCCACAAGATACACGATGAAGTCATTACCAAAGGATTTTGCAACCCTCTGTCTCTTACTCCTCATGAGAGGTTCATCGCCATCCTTCTCAAGGAATTCCTCATGTGGTTGGTCAAAATTCTCCATAGATGCACTAGATTCAGGAAGTATTTCATAATAAATCCTACCAATGCTATGCATATCTTTCATAGGAAACATATTCTCAAAGAATGTTGCATCACGAGGTACCATTATAGTATCAACATGCATATCAGGTACCTCAGATTTAACCACTATAAATCTATAGCCTACACTCCGTGGAGCATATCCTAGAAAGATACAATCCACTGTCTTGGGTCCGAGCTTGCGTTTCTTGGGAATCGGTATGTTGACCTTCGCCAAACACCCCCAAGTGCGCAGATACGAAAGTGATGGTTTTCTCCCAACCCACTCCTCATAAGGGGTATTTTCTTTATTCTTGTTAGTAACTCTATTTAGGACATGACATGAAGTCAACAAAGCCTCCCCCACCATGTCTTTGATAAACCAGCAGTGGCTAACATGGAATTTACCAACTCAGTCAGCATGCGTTTTTTCCTCTCGGCAATCCCGTTTGATTGGGGAGAGTAGGGAGGCGTCCTCTCATGAATAATTCTATGTTCCTCACAGAATTCATCAAATATTTTGGGAAACTACTCACCACCACGATCCGACCTAAGACGCTTGATCTTTATCTCTAGTTGATTTTCAACTTTGGCCTTATAGATTTAAAGTAGTATAAAGCCTCATCCTTAGTTTGCAACAAGTAAACATAGCAGAATTTAGTAGCATCATCTATCAATATCATGAAATATCTCTTTTCACCTTTTGTCAACACACCATTCATCTCGCATAGGTCAGAATGTATGAGTTCTAGAGGTGCCAAGTTTCCCTCCTCGGCAGCCTTGTGAGGCTTTCAAGGTTGCTTTGATTGCACACAACTATGGCACTTAGAACCTTTGGCAATAGTGAAATTTGGAATTAAACTCATACTGGACATCCGAGACATCAAACCAAAATTAATGTGACATAAACGAGAATGCCAAAAACTGGTATCATCATTAACACCACCACAAATATGATTCACGGATTTATTACAAAACTCTGAAAGTGAAAACCGGAACAAGTCTCCGAACTCATAACCTTTACCAATAAATTGTCCATGTTTCGAAACAACGACTTTATTAGACTCTAAAACAACCTTAAACCCATCTCTGCATAGAAGGGAGCCACAAACTAGATTCTTGTTCATAGTAGGGACATGCTGCACGTTCCTCAGCTGTAGGATCTTTCCGGAAGTAAACTTCAGATCCACCGTGCCAACACCACGAACAAAAGCATGTGTTCCATTCCCCATTAGGACGGATGAATCCTGAGCGAACTGATAAGAAGTGAACATAGAGATGTCAGCACACACATGGACATTA
This sequence comes from Avena insularis, assembly GCA_023614405.1. Classification (NCBI taxonomy): domain Eukaryota; kingdom Viridiplantae; phylum Streptophyta; class Magnoliopsida; order Poales; family Poaceae; genus Avena; species Avena insularis. Next base: position 273,103,692 of record CM042697.1, read on the forward strand.
GCACCCGTATCAAGCCATCAACACGGTGATTGACATACTAAAAGAACAGTAAATAAATTACCATACCCATCAGTATTGCTAGCGGTCACGATGTTGATAGTCTTGGCCTTTTTCCCTCTGCGGTCTGCGTGTTCTGGAAAGTCCTTGGAGAAGTGGTCGGACTCTCCACAAGTGTAACAAGACAGATCACTCTTGTCCATGTTCGTCTTCTTCTTCATGAAGGTTGTAGTATTTATAGGCTTGTTAAAAGAGGGTTTGAAGTTCCCTTTGTTCTTGCCTACGGATTTTCCTTTCTGCACAAAGTTAGCAGTAGCATGACTCTCTTCTTTGTCAGTAGTGTCCTTAGCCCGATCCTTCTCCTCAACATCAAGGGACGCTATCATATTTTCAACTGATATCTCATGTGTCTTGTGTTTGAGTGTTGTGGCAAAGTTCCTCCATGAAGGGGGCAACTTAGCAATAATGCAACCCGCCACAAAATTGTCGGGTAAGGTACACTTAAGGAGTTCGAACTCTTTGGCAATGCACTGTATCTCATGAGATTGTTGAACCACAGGAAGGTCCTTTGTCGTCTTAAAATCATGAAAGCTCTCCATGATATACAGTTCACTGCCAGCATCTGCAGCACCAAACATTTCATCGAGTGCGTCCCAGAGCTCCTTCTCGTCTTTTATGTGCATAAACACATCACATAGACGGTCAGCAAGAATGCTCAGAATACATCCCATAGAGACAGTATTGGCATCCTCGAACTTCTTCTGATCCTCGTCAGATATAGTTCCTTCAGGTTTGCCTTTACTGATATGGAATACTTTCATCGTGGTCAGCAAAGCTCGGCCTTGTACTACCACCTCTTAAAGTGCACACCGATAAACTTTTCCAGCCTCGGTGCATCGGTAAAACTAGCCATTGTTAATTCAGGAAATTGCCTACAATAAGATTTTTGGATTGTTGGATTATTAGGCATAATTTCCACGATTAATTCCAGAATATAAATCATGACAGCAACATCTACAATCACGTGAACATCTAACATACTAGATGTATTGATCATCATGAACAGTAGCAGAGAATACGCACTAACAGCCATAGTAAATCAACAGATCTGATGACGGTATACGTACCGATTGGTTGCCGATAAAGTCACTGTTGGTGCAGCATTTGGTGCAGTCTGTCGAAGAAGTCTATGTTGAAGACGACGTGCACGAGGTCCGGCTTGACGACCGAGAAGACGCGCCATGATGACGAACTTGAGCATTCGCGTGGAGCGCTTCCCAAAAACCTTATTCGCCCTCTCCCGTATAGGATCACAAAGGCGAGTGGTTCCGATGACCTGCTCTCCTGACCGCCGGTGCACACCGGCAAGCGGGATGGAGTAGACTACGGTGGCGGCGCAAGCAGAGAGGATGGCAAAACCCTACATTGGTTTTCGACATCTTGTGGCGGTAGCCGCGCAGGACTTTATATAGAGCGGCTCAGGAAACCCTAACAGAGGCGAACATGGGCCGAGTCCAAGTTGCGCATGTTCGGGTCGGTTACAGTAGCCCACGATCCGGGAGCGACCCGAATAAGCTAACCGTTTGACATGTCTGTCAAAACCTCATAATTTTCCTGAGGAGCAAAATAAAGCTCGGCTCGGCAAGATTCCCGTAACCCGCGGCGCGCGCGCATGTCGTGACGAGACGAGCAGGCGGGCGGTCATGCGAGCGGCAGCATCATCGGAGGAGGAGCGCGTGCGTGTATCTCTCTTATTGCCACTTACTTACAAAATGGTGCAACACTCCACCTTATAAGGTGGTGCAACTCTCCTTCAACTTCCCATATGGGATTAAACTTTAGCTCCCACTCCACTCCATGTGAACTACCACAAACTGTAACATCCCAGAAATATTAAACTTGGATCATCAAACTCTAATCATCAAAATTAGGGTTAACAAAAACTTTTCCAACTAAAAATATGAAAGCATTCATATGTGTGTGTATTCAAAATTTGGATTCTTTTGAATTGCCATGGTTCTGTGTTTCTTTGCTTGTAAAATGATTCTTAGGTGAAATAAACATCATCTAAACAATCCCCAAACTTTCCCAAAGACAAACAACTCAAAATAAACAAATGAAGTGAATGGTCATTTTTGCCAAATTAACTCTCATGCCTAATTTGGCTATCCCTAGTTTTCAAAATTTAATAGAAACATTTGTGGATATTTGCACCCCTTATTAGTACTCATAATAAGGTACCAAGGCCCACTTTGTGATCATCCAAAAACATTCAAATGCTCAGTTTAAATGACAGTTTAAAATTGAATCTATCTCATATGGGAAGATCCCACTATTTCAAAAACCACTAAAAAAGGCTCAATTTTCAAAACCCAAGCACCCACAGAATCCTCAGCACATGCCTAGCACATGCACCAAAAATCTTTTCAAAATTCAAAAGTAAGTTTCTTGCGGCTATTTCATCAAACAGCTTGTAGATTCAAATCAAACAAATCACAAACACTATAGTGTGCAATAAATTTGGCCTAACTTGTTCCCTCTCTGGTTGCAACTAGTATTTAGTAGATCATCTAGCTCAATTGTAAACATCTAGCACCACTGTGAGCTTGCCTTGCCATCAATGGTGAGCAGGCCGAGTCTCACCATGCCACCCCATTCTCGCCGGCCAGATAGCAGCCACCCTAGCCTTGCCAACCTTGTCTGGGAGGTATCCAGCACCTCACCACCGCTCACTGTCCCCTCCCCAAGCTAGTGCAAGCCGTGGACCACCAGGAACGCCGCGCGCCCAGTGCCACTGCGACATGCCGGGCCCGCCCCAGAGCGCCGCACCCGGCACGCGTGCACACGCTGCCCCTCGACCGCAGCCCGTGCCCACCGCTTCGCCATGATCCTAGGAACACGCCAGACACTCCCGTTCGCCGCCCCGTGCCTCGCAGCCACCGCTCGTCATCGAAGACGCCACCTCTGCCGCACAGAGCACCGCACGTTCCCGACCGATTGCCACCGCCCCTAAGCGCGCCTTTAAGCTCTAGAGCATCGCCAGGAGACCTCCCATCGATTGCGAACCTCAGCCATGCCGCTAGCCGCCCGTATCCATGTCGCCACCGTCGCCTGCCCATCCCTCTCGGTCTTGCCGTCGAGCCTATAAAAGGAGGCGACCCCCAGCCGTTTGAAGCACACCATTCCACTCCCCTCACCTCACTGATCGTTCCAACCTCTAGCCGGAGCACGAGGAGCAGCACGCCGGAATTGCGCTGGAGCAGGCCGCCTCTGGAGAAGAAGGGAGCCGTTGATTTTGACCACCCCCGGAGCTGCCTCGACCATCCCTGAGCTCGCCGTCGACCACTCGTTCATTTGCCCGCATCACCATCGTTGCTGGAGCCCTGGTATGAAGCTATGCACCCCCACTGAGCCGCTAGGGTTCGAGCTCACCAGTGACATGTTCATCATGGACGACGATCCCCAGTCGCCGATCTTCCTTCTAATTCAATGAACCACACAGCCCCGTACCGCTTCGCGTGTTATGAGCCACTGATTGGTGGAACCCCCCTGTCAGCTGAGCCCCGTGCTGCGAAGTGACACTGGGCTGGCCCATTAACCTTTCCCGTGCAGCCCAACCATTTGAATTTAGATTTTTCTATTTTAATTCAAACTCAGTTTTGTACCTAGATTCAAAAATCAACCCAGCTCGATTTAGTGAACCAAAATACATGAAACTAATTTTGTTAGAAAGGTACTGACATGCTTAATCCAAGCCCGTTGGAGTCAAATCATTTGGATCTGTAGATCAACCTTGGTAAAAATAACAAGTCAGAAGCTTTTCTGCATTCAAAATTTTTTCAAAATTCAACCATAATAGCTTTTAAGTTGATTCCAACTCTCAAAAATCACATTTGATCATACCTTTCAGAATATATAAAAACATTTGGATTTACTTACAGAAATAATGTTCAAGCAACAAAAGAATGCCACATAGGCATTTCTAGTCACTTTATTTATTTAAAATAAAAAGGTTAAACCTTATTAAATTGTGACACCACTTTAAATCACATTCCCATGTACTGAAATATGTGGTGATGCAATGTGTCAACATGATCCCATGTTTGAGTTGGACAATATTAAATCTTAAGTAGTTTTTCAATGAGTAGAAATTACTTTTCTCAAATTAAAATAAATAAGACAAAAGCTTTAATCTTGTAATGTTAGTGATGATACTAGATCATCTATAGTACACCTTGGTGTGATGATTGAAAATAGTTAAGTATTGTTTGGTGATTGTGTACCTCGTATTTATTTATAGACGCTAGTACCGACCAAGGATACGAGGAGGAAGGAGGATACTACGAGGAAGAAGCCAAGGAGAACTTCAACCACTGCTCTGCACAAGGCAAGCTAACACTTGCAATTATGAAAGTTAGATACCCTATGCAATGCACTAAGCATGCTTGGTTGGACACATTTGATGATACCCAATCCTAGTTTTACTTGCAAGCTTTATACTTTATTTCTTTATCAAAGCTTTCTCTTAGAGTTTACTTAAGTGACTGGTAGATTTTAGGAAGATAATTGAAGGTTGCATAAAGAGCATTAAATTTGGCCTAAGCTAGATAATCTTGATGTCATCCTAAGGCATGAGATTGAACTTAATTAATCTCCACTTGTTTACCACCCCTCATTAGTACTTACCCCACTTGTAGATGCTAGTGCTAAGCATAAAACTTGATCAACTTTAGATGGGAATACTTGGTGAAAATGGTTATGAAAACCTTGGAATGATGAGTCATTCTACTGAAATGTTTTGACATGTGTTTACGAACACCAGATGATTTTGATGATGAAAATGTTGAGGCATGAGCCTTAGCCCTTTATAAAACTGATGGTTGTCTGGATGCGATACCATTCCAATTTTACCGTACAACCACAATACCCGAAAATTGGGTAGGGCTTGACTGGAAACTTATATACCTTAGTATGGGTTCCCTCACGACCAAGGTCTGAGCTGAGGCTACCTTGTGAAGATTGTCCACCTGTGCAGTACCCAAGATGATAGTTGGCCATGGTTGGGGGGCCAAACTCACAGGAGAGGTGCCTATACTAGGGCATGTAATTGAAAGGTTAGGATTGATTATCCGCATACTGAGTATGGTGAATTCAGGATTTTTTCCTGACGGATGTATCGAATGTTGTGGTGAAATTGTACAATCTCTGCAGAGTGTCAAACTTTTCGAATAGTCAGTCATGATTATGGACGATTGAGTGGCCATACTGTTCCCCCGTCAGATGTTTTCAAAATGACTTGTGCAATGAATTGAGACTTCGACTTGACCACAACAGAGTTGTGACATGAAATTCAAGTTCTCACTTAGGTGTTATAAAATTTCAACTAGCTTTCTTTGCTTCTGAACTTAGTAGAGGTAAATCTGGCTTTTTGCAAAACAACCCTAGAGCTTAGTGTCCTACTACAAAAACCCCTTAACTTGTTAGTATTAGTTTGCGAGTACTTAAAGAGTACTCATGGATTTGTCCCTGGCTATTCCCGTGGCCAGACTATGAAGAGGAGTACCAGGATGATGGACCACAGGAAGGTTACGACAACTAGGATCATCTCCCATCGTCAGCATTGCCTGTGACCCCGGAGATGGAGCTTCACCTACCCCACCTTTATTATTACGTTATTCCGCTGCTTGAGTTGTATTAAGAACTGGATCATGAGATCCTTATTTGTGTAAGACCTTATGTATGGTTTGTAATGGATGATGTACTGTGATATCCAAATCTGTTATGTCTCGCAAAAATGGTAATCCTGGGATTGCGATGTATGGCATAACAGGCATCTGGGATTAAAAATCCGGGTATTGACACAAACATGGGCTCAAACACATATGGACTGCCACAAATCTGGGCTTTGAGATTTAAGGAAATCTGAAATACACGTGGGCCTAAATGGACTAGCCCATTGTTTCTAACAATCCCCCACCAGATCTCAAATGCCCATTTGAAGATTTTCCAATTCTCGCTACTTTTTTACATACCAGTGTTTCAGCAGATACTGTTAAGTTGAACTTCCGCCTAGAATATTGAACTACGTCTATCAACAACTTGAACAATGGACGAACCTTGAATTGCAAATTTGGTGGCAATAGATTTCACTCAAAATCATAACTAGTACCTAGCTGCCAGTAGCCTACCCCGCGGGTTGGAGCATATGCGTCATACTCCCTGGTCTCTTCATGAGTTTACTAGAGATTACCAAAGTCTCATAGACCACGACGTTTACAGTCGAGCTCATATAGGTGTGTTCTTTCAAGAATACCCTGTAGGATGACATCTTTGATACTTAAAGCCAACAGAAACACATTAAGGCATGTTTCCAACCCGCCTTACAGATTATGAGAGTTATGCATCTTCACATAGAGAGGGTTACAAAATACGCTCCTTCATCAAACCACTAGCTTGTTCTTCCTAGGTCCTAATTCACGGGATCTCCGATCACATAGGTTGGGTTACCACTAAGGTGTTACATCCATGGGTTTCAACCCCATCTCCCTCAATGCACTTTCTATCATATTTCGTGATAGTCCCTTTGTAAAGGGATCTGCCAGGTTTTTGTCTATTTGAATATACGTAACAGTTATTACTCCGGAGTTTCTCAATTTCCTGACAGATTTCAAACGTCTCTTTACGTGTCTTGATGACTTCGTGTTATCCTTAGAATTGTTCACTTTGACAATCACATTTTGGTTGTCACAATTCAAAAGGGTTGCCGGCATAGGTTTCTCAACCACAGGCAAGTCCATCAAGAGCTCACGCAGCCATTCTAACTCAATAGTAGGTGTGTCTAAAGCAGTTAGTTCTGCTTCCATAGTTGACCTCGTCTATATGGTTTGTCTACGAGACCTCCATGACACTGCGCCACCTCCAAGGGTAAACACATACCCGCTCGTGGCGTAGAGTTCACCAACGTCAGAGATCCAATTCGAATCACTATATCCTTCAAGCACAACAGGGTTTCCTGAATAGTGAATCCCATAGCTCATTGTACCACACAGATAGCACATGACCCTTTAAATTGCATGCCAATGATCAATACCCGAGTTAGACATGAACCTACTCAACTTGCTCACAGAAAAATAGATATCAGGTCTTGTAACGCTTGCTAAGTACATAAGAGAACTAACAACTTGTGAATATTTCAGCTGATCTATTGGTTCCTTCTTATTCTTTCGTAATGTCAAACTGGGATCATAAGGTGTTGGAGAAGTCTGGCCATCAATAAAGCCAAATCGGCTCAAGACCCTCCCAACATAATGAGATTGCGTTAAAGTAATCCCATTCTCGTTCTTAATAAGCTTGATATTTAGAATCACATCAGCCTCTCCAGGATCTTTCATATCAAAACTCTTTGACAGGAAAGACTTGACTTTATTTACCACTTTCATGTTTGTACCAAAGATCAGAATGTCATCCGCGTACAAACATAATATAACGCTATCGCCCCACCATGGCGATCGTAAACACACCTATCAGCCTCATTAATGACAAAGCCAACAGAAAGTAGAGTTCTATCAAACTTCTCATGTCATTTCTTAGGTGCTTGTTTCAAGCCATATAAAGATTTTAATAACTTACACACCTTTGTCTCTTCACCTTTTACCACAAACCCATCCGGCTGATCCATATAGATCTCCTCTTCCAACTCACCATTAAGGAAAGTTGTCTTCACGTCCATTTGATGAACGAGAAGACCATAAGAGGTAGCTAGGGATAGTAGTACTCGAATGGTGGTCAGTCTAGAGACAGGTGAATAGGTGTCAAAGTAATCTTCGCCTTATTTCTGTGTGTAGCCCTTAGCTACAAGACACGCCTTGTACTTCTCAATAGTACCATCAGGCTTTAGCTTGTTCTTGAGCACCCACTTACATCCCACAGGTTTATAACCATAGGGTCATTCTGATAATTCCCAAGTTCCATTAGAAAGAATCGAGTCCATCTCATTTTTAACAGCTTCTTTCCAATCATCTGCATCAGGGGATGCATATGCCTCACTAATGGATCTGGGAGTATCATCCACAAGGTACACGATGAAGTCATTACCAAAGGATTTTGCAACCCTCTGTCTATTACTCCTCGTGAGAGGTTCATCGTCATCCTTCTCAAGGAATTTCTCATGTGGTTGTTCAGAATTCTCAATAGATGCACTAGATTTAGGAAGTATTTCAGAAGAAATCCTACCAATGCTATGCATATCTTTCATAGGAAACATATTCTCAAAGAATGTTGCATCATGAGATTCCATTAAAGTATCAACATGCATATCAGGTACCTCAGATTTAACCACTAGAAATCTATAGCCTACACTCTGTGGAGCATATCCTAGAAAGATACAATCCACTGTCTTGGGTCCTAGCTTGCGTTTCTTGGGAATCGGTATGTTGACCTTTGCCAAACACCCCAAAGTGCGTAGATACGAATGTGATGGTTTTCTCCCAACCCACTCCCCATAAGGGGTCTTTTCTTTATTCTTGTTAGGAACTCTATCCAGGACATGACATGAAGTCAATAAAGCCTCCCCCCACCATGCCTTTGATAAACCAACAGTGGCTAACATGGAATTCACCAAGTCAGTCAGCATGCGGTTTTTCCTCTCGGCAACCTCTCATGAATAATTCCATGTTCCTCACAGAATTCGTCAAATATTTTGGGAAAATACTCATACCACGATCCGACCTAAGACGTTTGATCTTTCTCTCTAGTTGATTTTCAACTTCAGCCTTATAGATTTTAAAGTAGTCTAAAGCCTCATCTTTAGTTTGCAACAAGTAAACATAGCGGAATTTAGTAGCATCATATATCAATGTCATGAAATATCTCTTTTCACCTTTTGTCAACACACCATTCATCTCTCATAGGTCAGAATGTATGAGGTCTAGAGGTGCCAAGTTTCTCTCCTCGACAGCCTTGTGAGGCTTTCGAGGTTGCTTTGATTGCACACAACTATGACACTTAGAACCTTTGGCAATAGTGAAATTTGGAATTAAACTCATACTGGACATCCGAGACATCAAACCAAAATTAATGTGACATAAACAAGAATGCCAAAAACTGGTATCATCATTAACACCACCACAAATATGATTCACGGATTTATTACAAAACTCTGAAAGTGAAAACCGGAACAAGCCTCCGAACTCATAACCTTTACCAATAAATTGTCCATGTTTCAAAACAACGACTTTATTAGACTCTAAAACAACCTTAAACCCATCTCTGCATAGAAGGGAGCCACTAACGAGATTCTTGTTTATAGTAGGGACATGCTGCACGTTCCTCAGCTGCAGGATCTTTCCAGAAGTAAACTTCAGATCTACCGTGCCAACACCACGAACAAAAGCATGTGTTCCATTCCCTATTAGGACGGATGAATCCCGAGCGAACTGATAAGAAGTGAACATAGAGATGTCAGCACACACATGGATATTAGCACCCGTATCAAGCCACCAACACGGTAATTGAAATACTGAAAGACCAGTAAATAAATTACCATACCCATCAGTATTGCTAGCGGTCACGACGTTGACAGTCTTGGCCTTTTTCCCTCTGCGGTCTGCGCGTTCTAGAAAGTCCTTGGAGAAGTGGTTGGGCTCTCCCCAAGTGTAACAAGACAGATCACTCTTGTCCCTGTTCGTCTTCTTCTTCTTGAAGGTTGTAGTCTTTATAGGCTTGTTAAAGGAGGGTTCGAAGTTCCCTTTGTTCTTGCCTACGGATTTTCCTTTCTGCACAAAGTTAGCAGTAGCATGACTCTCTCCTTTCTCAGTAGTTTCCTTAGCCCGAGCCTTCTCCTCAACATCAAGGGACACTATCAGATTTTTAACTGATATCTCCTGTCTCTTGTGTTTGAGAGCTGTGGCAAAGTTCCTCCATGAAGGGGGCAACTTAGCAATAATGCAACCCGCCACAAACTTGTCGGGTAAGGTACACTTAAGGAGTTCGAGCTATTTGGCAATGCACTGTATCTCATGAGCTTGTTGAACCACAAGAAGGTCCTTTGTCATCTTAAAATCATGAAAGCTCTCCATGATATACAGTTCACTGCCAGTATCTGCAGAACCAAACTTTGCATTCAGTGAGTCCTAGAGCTCCTTCCCGTGTTTTATGTGCATAAACACATCACACAGACGGTCAGCAAGAATGCTCAGAATACATCCCACAAAGATAGTATTAGCATTCTCGAACTTCTTCTAATCCTCGTCAGATATGGAACACTTTCATCGTGGTCAGCCAAAGCTCGGCCTTGTACTGGCACCTCTTAAAGTGCACACCGGTAAACTTATCCGGCATTAGTGCATCGGTAAAACCAGCCATTATTAATTCAGGAAATTGACTACAATAAGATTTTTGGATTGTTGGATTATTAGGCATAATTTCCACGATTAATTCCAGAATATAAATCATGACAGCAATAGCTACAATCACGTGAACATCTAACATACTAGATGTATTGATCAACATGAACAGTAGCAGAGAATACGCACTAACAATCATAGTAAAGCAATAGATCTGATGACGGTATACGTACTGATTGGTTGCCAATGAAGTCACTGTTGATGCAGTGTTTGGTGTAGTCTGTCGAAGAAGTCGGCGTTGAAGACGACGTGCACGAGGTCTGTCTTGACGACCGGGAAGACGTGCCGTGATGACTAACTTGAGCAGTCGCGCGAAGCGCTTCCAAAAACCTTATTCGCCCTTTCCCGTACAGGATCACAAAGGCGAGTGGTTCCGGAGACCTGCTCTCCCGACCGCCGGTGCACGCCGGCAAGCGGTATGGAGTAGACTATGGTGGCGGCGCAAGTAGAGAGAATGGCAAAACCCTAGATTGGTTTTCGGCGTCTTGTGGCGGTAGCCGCGCAGGACTTTATATAGAGTGGCTCAGGAAACCCTAACGGAGCTCGGCTCGGCGATATTCCCACAACCTGCGGCGCGCGCGCGTCGTGACAAGACGAGCGGGCGGGCGGTTGGGCGGGCGAGTGGCGACGTCGTCGAAGGAGGGCACGCGTGTATCTGTCTTATTGCCACTCACTTACAAAGTGGTGCAACACTCCATCTTATAAGGTGGTGCAACTCTACTTCAACTTCCCATGTGGGACTAAACGTTAGTTCCCACTCTACTCTCATGTGAGCTACCACAAACATGGGCTCAAATATATATGGGCTGCCACAAATCTGGGTTTTGAGATTTAGGGAAATCTGAAATACACATGGGCCTAAATGGACTATCCCATTATTTCTAACACAAGCGATCCATTATTTCCTAGGAGGGCTGTGCTACTTTATCAGGGAGGACACAAAATATGTTCTAAGTCGTGCTTTCCAGATCCTGGCGCGGCTGCTCCAGCCAGGCTTCGTTCATCCATGGTTGTGCACATGTTCAATGATAAGTGGGGAGGAGGTGATATTCGCTCGTACTCTGTCATAGCCGCCACGCTCACTTTCAAAGTCCCGTGGGCATCCAACGCTGTCGTGGTGCGTCCCTGCTCAATATCCTTGCACGCCGCCGTCGTGGTGCGTCCCTGCTCCATCTCCTTGCACGTCACCGTTGCTCCCCTTCTCCCCCAAAGTCAGCGTCGGCCTCCCATGTAACCCACCAGCAGCACAACTCTTCCTCCCTTCCTCACAGCCCCTTCCTCCGCCCCTCATTCTCTCCCCGGGGTGGCCGTGGACCTGCTGGATGGGGGGAATCGGGTAGCAAAGGCACCCCCTCTGCCTCCTCTCACCGTCGGCAGCGGCTGGATCTCCCCTCTCAACAGCGAACGTGGAGGACGGAGCCGGCGGCGCTGGAACAGAGGGAGGCGCGCCCCTTGGCGACGCACACGCGGGGGTTCCAGCAGATGGGAGGCGGTGGGACAGACGGAGAAAGGAGAGAGAAAATCAAAAAAAAATTGACTAGGCGCCCGCAATATCTCCGAACTTCCTGGGAAAAACCGTAAAAAGTGGGCAGACAGGAAAATTTCTTAGGGCAACAAACGATGCGAATCTTTTTAAATGCCCGTGTGTTGCCACGGCCACAAGTTTCTTTCACCATTGCATATATACAATATTTCAACATTTTGATGACAACACCATCCAGCTTTGTGATGTTTTTTTTTCACATGCTAAAAAAGTTCCTTTTTTCTGAAATTTGTGTGCAAATCTAAAAAATAAGGACGTAAACGAATTTTTTGTCGGACATTTTTTACATTTTGAAATGCACTTTCGGTAATGGGCGCACTACATACATGAGTCAAAACACGACCTCCCCCAAATTATAGTCATCTACTCTTCACCAATAAATATGAAGTTAGATTGGTAACCCCACGAGTGTACATCTCTATGTTTTATAATATAAGATATTTTAGCTTTGTGAAGATCTAGACGTCTTTTAGTTTGTAGATTCAAAGATATATACTTCAAATCTATATACTAAAAGGTGTTCAGATACATTGCCTTCATAAATTCGAAACATCTTAGATTTTAAAACGGAGGGAATAGCTATCACTAATTTTGCTAGTCACTTCATGGCTGAAACAATTCAGCCAAGTCCTCGTATGTGCAGATCTTGGAGCCCAAAGATCTGGCTGGACTTTCCGTGACGCGTGTGGCAGCTCGAGCTCCACCTTTCCCGATAGCTTCTTTTAGACGGCTAGGACTGAAAAAACCTTGGGCCGGAATTTCTACGCAGGTATATTCTTAAGTTTCTCGAGTTTTTAAAGAAATTAGCAACTTCACATTTTATAGTCTTCTCTTAATAAATTGTTATTTTTCTTTAAATAATATATTTTTTTATTAAATTGCACAAATAATACATAAAACGGACAAATTACAAATCTGTTAGTCGGTCGGCCGTTCAACGGATGAAACGCAGCCTTCGTCCGTTCAACGGACGACACACGTGCTAAAGTTGGCAGCAAAGCAATGGCAGAGCAGTCCCGGCGCGTCACGTCGATGTGTCTCCTCGGCCCTCGCCCTCCTTTGACATTGCCCTCTCACCGATCTGGACCAGTACACGCGCAGCAAACCAACATCCCCAGCACGATGCAGAGTGTTTGGTAGCGGTAGATCCGTAGACATAGAATGATACTACGTCATGCAGCAGCAAGTATCGTCCCGTTTTGGCTCTACGCTAGCACAGGAATACAGGCAATGAGCCGCGGCGGACAAACCACGTGCCGAAACGCATGTGAATAGTACTACTATTGTGTGCAGACTGCAGATTGCAGTGCAGGAATATAAACACAAGAAGAAGACCAAACCAACATCCCCAGCCCACATGCGCGCATGCATGCGCGTGTACTGGTCCAGATCGGTGAGAGGGCAATGTCAAAGGAGGGCGAGGGCCGAGGAGACACATCGACGTGACGCGGCGGGACTGCTCTGCCATTTTTTAGGGTTTAGTGTGTGTCGTTCGTTGAACGGACGAAGGCTACGTGTCGTCCGTTGAACGGACGAAGGCAGTGAACGGACGAAACGTGTCTGTCGTCTGTTGAACGGCCGACCGACTAACAGATTTGCAATTTGTCCGTTTTATGTATTATTTATGCAATTTAATAAAAAAATATATTATTTAAAAAAAATCGCCTAATAAATTGAAGCAGCGTTGCTGCTTTTTTCCAAAAATAAATATTGTAAGCACGCTTGATGTGTTAAAAGAAACATTGTTTAGGTAAGACCATACTTTCATGGCATGGCAATTGAATATGTTCTTCTTTCACCAGCTGACTATTGATACCAACATCTAAAGAGAGGGTCGAAAGGCTAGAAACAGTACCTTTTAATCGGTAAGTAGTATAACCAATCACTGTCTGGATTTCAAATACAATTCAGAACATCTGCTGACATAAATCCATAGAGAGAAAACTTCATCTGTTGCGGCCATGTGCACACCTTTCTCTGCTTGATGCACCACTGTGACATGCCACTTGAGTTTGCTTAGGATCGGAATATTATTCTGAATGAAAGGCTAGTATGCCAATAGTAAGTTCTGAATGATGCATTCAGAGCTCATGTAATGGACAGGAATCAATGATGCCTTCGGAGCTCATGTAATGGACAGGACGAAGTCCTGATCAAAGAAGGGAAAGCAACAAATTACACAGTGGACATCGGGCAATTTCTTCATGGATTACTGAAAAGTCATCATGTTTCTCTCCAATGTAGTTACACTTGGAGAACCATAAGCAAATTCATTCAGGAGAAGGAATCCAATCCCGCAATGAATGGTATGCATAGCATTTTTTTGGAAAAAAATATATTAATATCACAGGGATACCAATTACACTCAGGCTCTACAACAACGCATGCCCTAACGGCCTTACGGATGCACACAGTCCAGAAAAAAAAAGTCCCGCTACAGAGAGCTATTCCTCACAGCAATGACACTGACACCACCAGAACAACATCAGTAGTCCTCCACTCCAATAACAACGCCTTTAAGAAAGAAACAGTGTACAAGTGTCGTCGTTGTCCGATCAAAGATCATATGTTTTCACCCTAGAGAAAGTTGCAAAACAATGCCTTCAACATTCAACAATACCATTGTCAGACACAACCAAATAAGGCTAGACCTTGGATTCTTACCCTGCAAGATAAGACTGAGAACTCCTCCGGTGTTGTCTTTCCCCACAAACATTCGCTGCTGCGAGTCACAGATCATGTAGCCAGTTCGTCGTCGCCACAAAGACTCAAATCACCATCGTTGCCCTCATGTTTCCGCTTTTCTGACATTCTCCACATCTGACTTCACCATGGCTCGATGAATGACACTTGGTGGAAACAAACAGCAGAGCTTCGCCATGCTCCCGCTAAACCAAATGGCTAGAAAAATAAGGTACGCACGACCGAATACCTTCCGATCCAACAATCTCCAGGCCTGATGCACACATGGGAGTTCGCCGGCGGAGCCTTTCGGAACTCGACACTCCAGCCAGATCCACGAGGGCCAACATCAAGCAGATCTTCTTCGCGCGGGAGGAATCTTAGGACCGCCTCCATTATTCAAGCACACCAGCAGGCCCCCACGGCGCCGATCAGAACAACGAAGGAGAAGGCAAGGCAGCGCCGGAGACAAGTACCAGATCGGACATAGAGGACCAGATCGAACCCATCTCGCATCGCGCCCGTGACCTCACTTTGCGGTTTCGGCTCGCACCCACCATGGCCAGAAGGACCATGTCCTTGCCTGGATCCCGCCGTCAATCAGGGTTAGAAGGCAGATCTAGGTCTTCCAAAGGAATCCCCAATTCCAGCGCCTCGTGCACCAGATCGCCGCCACAGGGAACCGCCACCTCCACCCCGACGTAGGGACGCCGCCCAGGTTGCAGCGCATCGGCATCTGCCACCGCCGCCCCAGCAGCTCCGGCGATCGCCTCCGTCGCACCATCATTCTAGCCACCTTCGGCAGCTAGCATATAAGAAAGACATAGTAAAATACAAATAAATTAGCACCGAGTCCTTTGTACTTCCTCCGTTTGGAAATATAAGATGTTTTAGGTTTGTGAATGAGATGTATCTAGACACCTTTTAGTGTCTAGATTTATTTGAACCTATACATTAAAACATGTCTAGATACACATCCTTCACAAACCTAAAACATCTTATATTTCTAAACGGAGGGAATAGTAAGTTACAGATGATACTTGGCAGTGGCACTACATCGCTGCAATATCTTAATAGGTGTACTTTTATCTTAACTAATTGCTGAAAAATAATCTCATGATAGATAGCCTTTTTGCATTCCGTATGTGAAATAATAGGAAATCCTTGAAAAATCTCTGTGTCCCTACTGACTATGAACACTAGTTAAAAAAGATAGACTGAAAATAAATTTAAGAACATAATCCAAGTGCTTGAATAGATGAAAAAAAGGAAAGAAGTATGGATTAACTACGTTGGCTGATCATAACATATACGTAGTAGTGGCCAACTCTTGCAGCCTCTACCTAATAAAACCAGGTAACATCAATGTACTTGACAGGGCATCAGAGATAAATTGTATGTGTACAAATAATCTGAATCATAATTAACTACTTAGGGTTATGTGATTTATTCAATGGCTTGAGAAATAGAGAAGTTATTTAATAAAAATGAGTTAATTCTCTGCTGAGTGGTTACATGAGAAACAGGGAAACGAACTCGAACTGTACATTCAGAAAGAACAGCCGCGCCACCAGTTTCAGGCCATAGTTCCATTGTTGCTCGGCATCCGAACTAACAGCGGCGACCCAACTGATTTGCTTCAAACTACCATCCGAATGTCTCCTGTGCTGCTGCATACGGGGACCAAAATTAGACGCTGGATGCATGTACACAAAATCATTACAGGAGATTCAAAACGGTCAGCTATTTTTTTTTTTGAAGTTTACAAAACGATCAGCTAAGAACATCATATTTACGCAGTATGCAAAATCCTTCATGTATTGCACAGTACTATTGAATTATCGAGCACTCCCGATCCATTGCATATATAGATGTACGCAACAGTAGCTTGTCTGGCCCATCCCCCAACGCTATCTTCCTAAAGCTGACCACCGCAAACCATGGCGGTGTGGAACTGGATCAGGAGCGAGCGGAGGCGGCTCTCTCGCCGACCACCTGAAGCAGGAATGTGGGCGGGGGCGGGTCCCTAGACCGACGGTGGCGCCTGCAGGCCAGACCAGAGGGGCTGGACGTGGCGGCTCCCTCGAAGCTTGTTGTGGTGCCGACCAGAGGCGGGATCAGATCTCAGGGCCTGGGCCTGGGGACGGTCGGTGGTGGCCGCAAAGAACAGGAGGTGGAGGCTACCTGTTAGATAACATAACGAGCCAGGGACAGATGGAAGTAACACTGGACTAGTCTTGTACAGACAAAATCCCACCAGACTAGTTCAGCCCAATCAAAGGTTCTTTGAGCTAGATTGGGCGAACTGAGACAAGTGCAGACCAGACTCTTCTTTAAGACCAGACATGGAAGAAAGGTATCCTCGTGATCAAGGTTATCAGCGGCGGCGGCGGTGTCATATCGTGTAATAGTTTAGCTACTTATTGTTCCCAATTTAGACTGTAATCCAGACAATATTCCACTGAGTTCATAATATATCGGAGAGTGAGATCGAGTAGCTAACATCTGGTATCAGAGCTAGCGATCGCCATGCCTTCCTGAGGGGCTTCTCAGGGGGATGGGATGTTAGGCTGCTGTTGACCGGTGAGGCTACATGAAATTTAGTCCCACCTCGCCTACGGGAGGAGGCCACACCTAGCTTATAAGGGAGAGATTCCTTCCTCCCATCAGTCCGAGCTTTTGGGATGGAGTGGGCTCTCTTCTTGTTGTTGGACTATGAACGCATGAATGTTCAGAACATAGGCCGAGTGCTGGGCTAGCCAAGTGTACGCTAACATCTGGTATCAGAGACCAGACGCTCCTCCCCTCGTCATCCTGGAAACTCGTCACCGGCGAAAGGAACAAGCACGCGTCATCAACACCATGGACCCTGGCCTCAAGGACTACCTCGACCGCCTCCACCATGAGGCGATGGCGCAAGGAGAGCAGATCCAGACATCTTAGAAGGCGATGGGGCATCAGATCACGCTCCAGTCTGATCAGCTCTGGGAACTGACGGAGTGGAAGCCTGATCTAGAGGCACGATTCGCCAAACTCCAGGAGACGGTCGCGGATCTGCAATGAAGAGCGGATCCGCCGCGAGCACTGCAGGTGGACCAGCGTCGACCTCCATCGACGCGTATACCTTCTCGACACATCGCGCTGGAATCCACGGGCCTGATGGCCACCATGAGTTCATCAATTCCAGAGGTTTCACGATGGGGAACCCACCTTTCCCATCGGTACCTCCGGTCACGGGTATGAACTCTTTCCAAATTCCTCTGTCCGAGCGCACCAATGATCCCAGCCTGATCGCCAATCAAATCATAGCCGGTTTGGGTGCTAATGCACCAAACATGCCATTTCCCCCGTTCTCAGGCGACAACCCCAACCTGTGGAAAACTCTGGCTGAACAATATTTTCAATTGTTCGCCATCCACGAATCCTACTAGGTTGCCATGGGAATCCTTCATTTCTCTGGCGCTGCAGGCATTTGGTTGCAGTCCGTTCGGAAGAAATTAATTGCACTAGACTGGATTTCTTTCACCACTTTATTGTGCACCCGTTTTGGGCGTGATAGACATCAATTACTGATTAGGCAATTTTATAGCATTAAGCAAACAACTATAGTAGCAGATTATATTGAGAGATTTGACATTTTGATGAATCATTTAGTTTCTTATTCAGACACTACTCACCCATACTACTTTTTGGCTCGATTTATCGAGGGCCTAAGGGCTGATATCAGGGCGGTGATCATGGTGCAAAGGCCAAAAGACCTGGATACTGCATGTTCTCTAGCCTTGCTGCAAGAGGAAGTCGCTGACGGAGAACAGATATCACCACCTAAACCAGTGGAATACCGTTATATCAAAATTCCAAATAGAATCAGTTATCAAGCACATGCTCCAGCACCTGCTATCCCAGTTTAGCATGCAGCAGATAATAGATGAATGGATGCTTCTCGCTCTGGCAACGAGGACCGAATGACTGCACTGCGGAATTACAGGCGCGCTAGAGGGCTATGCTTCAAATGTGGAGAGCGGTGGGGCAAAGAACATTTATACCGTGCACATAGTGGATGAATTATTGACTCTGTTTTCACAAGACGAGGTGACAGGAAGTGATACAGAAATGACTCCACAAGAACCATCTGAAACTGTGTGCTCATTATCTATTCATGCTTTAAACGGAGCTTCCACTGAAACAAAAGGAGTCATCCAACTGCATGCGTACATTGCTGATCATGAAATCTTGCTCTTGGTGGATTCAGGCAGCTCAATGTCTTTCATCAACAAGCAACTCGCAAACAAACTATCTGGCGCAATGCAGTTACAGAAGCCATGCTTGGTCAAGGTTGCAGATGGTACACAACACAAATGTTCTACCTTCTTGCCGGCATGTCAATGGACGTCTCAAGGAGCTACTTTCCATACTGATCTGAAGATCTTACCTCTGGGCTCCTACGACGCCATCTTAGGTATGGATTGGCTTGAAGAACACAATCCAAATATCCACTGGGTTAAGAAGACTCTGCAAATACAGTTACCCGATGGACTCGTTCAGTTGCAAGGACATCACACCAGTCAAGTTCAGTGTACTGCCATATCGGCAACTGAACTGACCACACTATGTCGTCAGAGCTCAATTGCCAACCTCATTCATGTTTACAGCCTAGACGACACGGTGCATACTGAAGAAGTAACGCCAGATGCAATTTCTTCTCTGTTGAATGGATTCTCAGATGTGTTCTCTACGCCAACCGGGTTACCCCCAAGACGGGACTGTGATCACCACATTCCTCTCATGCCCGGTGCACAACCAGTCAACATTCGTGCTTATCGCCATAAACCAGAGCTAAAAACAGAAATAGAGCGGCAAGTCACAGAATTGTTAGAATCTGGAATTATTCAGAGAAGTACCAGTCAATTCTCGTCACCAGCAATCCTTGTGCGCAAAAAGGATGGAACATGGCGGTTGTGCATTGATTACCGCAAGATCAATTCTATGACAATCATCAATAAATACCCAGTCCCAATTATTGATGAATTGCTCGATGAACTCGCGGGAGCACGCTGGTTCTCAAAATTGGATCTTTGTGCTGGTTACCACCAAATCAGACTAGCTCCCGGCGAGGAATTCAAGACAGCATTTCAGACTCACTTTGGCCACTGGGAGTACAAGGTGATGCCTTTCGTCTTGGCGGGCGCACCGACAACATTTCTGGGGGAAATGAACACGACGCTGAGGCCGCTATTGCGCAAGTGTGTCGTCGTCTTCTTCGACGACATCTTAGTTTATAGCAGCTCATTGGAGGATCATGTCTTGCATCTGATAGCCGTGCTGGAATTACTACGCCGTGACCAATGGCAGGTTAAACTATCCAAATGTTCATTTGGCCAGCAACACGTGGCGTACTTGGGACACGTGATTGATCAGCGAGGTGTCTCCTCGGATCCTTCCAAGATTGTGAAGGTGGCGAACTGGCCAACACCAGTGAATAGCAAGGAGGTGCGGAGTTTCTTGGGTCTCACCGGTTACTACCACAAATTTGTGCATCATTTTGGCATCATCGCAAGACCACTGTTTAACCTACTAAAGAAACATACACAATTCCCATGAACATCAGAAACAAACACTGCTTTCCAGCTCCTCAAACAGAAATTGGTCGAAGCTCCAGTTCTACAATTACTTGATTTCTCCAAGCAGTTTGTTATTGACACTGATGCGTGCTACACCGGGGTAGGAGCTGTCCTTCAGCAAGAGGGTCATCCGGTGGCATACATGAGTAAACCTCTCGGCCCTCGCAACCGAGGCCTCTCCACGTATGAGAAAGAGTGCTTGGCCATCCTAATGGCAGTCGAACAGTGGAGACCTTACCTACAACACAGGGAATTCATCATTCAAACATATCAGAAGAGTCTTGTTCATCTTGAGGATCAGCGTCTGTCAACTGTTTGGCAACAGAAAGCTTTCACCAAACTACTGGGTTTACAGTACAAGATCTACTACAGAAAGGGACCAGAAAACAATGCAGCTGATGCACTCTATCGCATGCCAAGCCTCTTTGCGAGTGAGCCGAGAGCGCGCCAGTGAGCCAACCGCAACACACGCCCACAGACCGCACGTCTTCGTTGCCGCTTGCGTGCGTGATTGCCAGCACCCCAGCAACCCCGCGGATATGCCCGTTCGCCATCACGCGGACCGTAGACGCTGTGCTCTATTAAAATTGCCGTCGGACCCGCCCAAAGCATCGACGCGTTCCGACCATTCAGCACCGCCCCACGCTGCAAGACCACGCTGTTGAGCTTCGCCAGGGAGCACAACACCGCCCCCTACCGTCGCCCATGCCATTAGCACTCTGTGTCGTCGACTACGACGAGCTCAGCCCACGCCCGTCGGTCCCCTTCAACCACTATAAATAGAGGCCTCCCCCGCTTGTTTTCTTCACACCAGTTCACTCCCCACCTCTCACTGATCACACCCACTCACTCCCGGAGCAAGGCGAGCACCAGGTGGCCGGAATTTCACCGGAGTTCGCCGCTGCAGAGGAGGAGAGGCGCCGTCGATTGGAGCCGCCCCAGGAGAAGCTGCCGATACCAGGAGAATCACCGTCATCAACTTCATTGTTCGCCCCTGTCGTCGACCATCGCCTGATCCCCGGTGAGTCTCCCACGACCCCCACCTGCAGCTCTAGGGTTCTGTCTCACCGGCGCTGCCCGACGTGGACGATGAGCCAGAGCCGTTCGATTAGAGTTAGATCATGCATCCTAGATCACCCTGTACCACTTCGCCACTCACTGTCTCACTGACGAGTGTGGACAACCACTTAACCCGCCCGCGCGTGCGCTGTGCGTAGTGGGCCGGCCCAGTTAAACCTCCCACGTGACCCAAAAATTCAAACTTAAGTTTATCCATTTAATTTCAAACACAGTTCTGTACCTAGATTCAAAAATCAACCCAGCTCAATTCACTAAACCAAAATGCATGAAACCAATTTTGTTAGAAAGGTATTGGAATCCTTAATCCAAGCCCGTTGGATTCAAACCATTTAGATTTGTAGGTCACCCATGGTAAAAATAACAAGGCAGAAGCTTTTCTGCATTCAAACATTTTTCAAAATTCAACCATAAGAGCTTTTGAGTTGATTCCAACTCCCAAAAATCACATTTAACCATACCTTTCAGAATATATAAAAATATATAGGTTTACTTACAGAAATAATGATCAAGTAATAAAAGAATGCCACATAGGCATTTCTAGTCACTTTAATTAAATAAAATAAAAAGGTTAAACCTTATTAATTGTGACACCACTTTAAATCACATTCCCATGTACTGAAATGTGGTGATGACATGTGTCAACATGATCCAATGTTTGAGTTGGAGAATATTAAATCTTAAGTAGTTTTTCAATGAGTAGAAATTACTTTTGTAAAATAGAATAAATGGGACAAGTGCTTTAATCCTTGTAATGCTAGTGATGATGCTAGATCACCTAGTGTGAACCTTTATGTGATGATTAGAAATAGTTAAGTATTATTTGGTGATTGTGTACCTCGTATTTATTTATAGATGCTAGTACCGACCAAGAATACGAGGAGAAAGGAGGATACTACGAGGAAGAAGCCGAGGAGAACTTCGACCACTGCTCTGCACAAGGCAAGCTAACACTTGCAACTTAGCAAGCTTGTACTACTATCTTAGCAAGCTAAACCATGCAAGTTTTACTTGCAAGCTTACACCACTTAATACCCAATCCTAGTTTTACTTGCAAGCTTAATACTTTATTTTCTTTATCAAAGCTTTCTCCTAAATTTTACTTAGTGACTTGTAGATTCTAGAAAGATAACTGAAGGTAGCATAAAGAGCATAAAATTTGGCCTAAGTTAGATAATATTGATGTCATCCTAAGGCATGAGATTGAACTTAGTAAATCCCCACTAGCTTATTACCCATCATTAGTATTTACCCCCACTTGTAGATGCTAGTGCTAAGCATAAAACTTGATCAACTTTAGACGGGAATACTTGGTGAAAATGGTTATAAAAACCTTAGAATGATGAGTCATTCTACTGAAATGTTTTGACATGTGTTCTCGAACACCAGATGATTTTGATAATGAAAATGTTAAGGCATGAGCCTTAGCCCTTTATAAAACTGATGATTGTCTGGATGCGATACCATTCCATTTTTACCATACAACCATAATACCCGAAAATTGGGTAGGGCTTGACTGGAAATTTATATACCTTAGTATGGGTTCCCTTGCGGCCAAGGTTTGAGCTGAGGCTACCTTGTGAAGATTGTCCACCTGTGCAGTTCCCAAGATGACAGTTGTTCATGGTTGGGAGGCCAAACTCATAGGAGAGGTGCCTATACTAGGGCGTGTAATTGAAAGGTTAGGATTGATTATTCGCATACTGAGTATGGTGAATTTAGGATTGCTCCTGACGGATGTATCGAATATTGTGGCGAAAGTGTACCACCTCTATAGAGTGTCAAACTATTCGAATAGCCGCGTCCGTGGTTATGGACAGTTGGAGTGGCCATATTGTTCCATCGTCAGATATTATCAAAATGACTTATGAAATGATTCGTGACTTTGACTTGACCACAATAGGGTTGTGATCCGAAATTTAAATTCCCACTTAGGTGTTATAAAACTTTCAACTAGCTTTCTTTGCTTCTGAACTTAGTAGAGGTAAATCTGGGTTTTTGCAAAACAACCTAGAGCCTAGTACTTCCTATTCAAAACCACTTCACTTGTTAGTATTAGTTTGCGAGTACTCATGGCTTTGTCCCTGGCTATTCCCGTGGCTAGACTATGAAGAGGACTATCAGGAGGATGGATAGCAGGAAGGTTACGACAACTAGGATCATCTCCCATCGTCAGCATTGCCTGTGACCATGAAGATGGAGCTTCTCCCACGCTACCATTATTATTACGGTATCCCGCTGCTATGATTGTATTAAGATTGGATCATGAGATCCTTTATTTGTGTAAGACCTTATGTATGGTTTGTCATGGATGATGTACTTGATATCAAATTTGTTATGTCTCGCAAAAATGGTAATCCTGGGATTGTGATGTATGGCATAACAGGCATCTGGGATTAAAAATCCGGGTGTTGACAAGTTGGTATCAGAGCCATCCTGACCATAGGAGACCCTAGTTTATAATGGACGTTTGAATCAAAAACTTAGTTTCAAAACCAAGGAAATGAGTATTTATGAAAACCTATTCTCATTCTTATCACTTAGGCTCTTTCATGAAAATTCATGTTCATCAAAAATTCTTGCAAACTTACATAAAAATTGACACACTTGATCACTCTACTAACTTACTCATCCTATATTCTTATAGATGGACGTGAAGTATAGCAAGTTCTATCAGTTGGGGAATGGAGGAGATCTCATATTTGAGCGTGACTTCGACCAGCTGTCGGAGATGCTGGAGCATCCGCACCCCGAGTTCTTCGGATCTCTGCTCAACGATCAGGAAGGAGAGGAATTGCAACGGCTAGTTGTTGCAAGTCCCTGAGGAAAGATTGAATCCCCCACTTCAGAGGAAATTCGGTTCACCTTGAGAGAGAAAAACTGGCTCGATGGACTTGATAGGGCCATGCAGGAAGCTCTTGCCCTTCTGTGTGGGAAGAGTATCAATCAGATCAAGGGTACCCGCTTTGAGTTCTACCCGAGGCGTGATGTTATGGGACAGCCACTGGAGGCCCCATATCACCATGAGATGAAGAATCAGTTGGACCACCTCAGCTTCATGATGTATGACCGTCAGAAGGAGTTAGACAATGCCTGCTCCTACGCCAACCACAAGTACACCATCGCTGCCAAGAAGGATCAGACCATTGCCATGTTGGTGAAGGATCGCCAGTCTCGCCGCTGTCAGCTCGACAAGAAGGAGCGCATCATTGCCCGTCTTTGCCACAGGATCACAAAGTTGGGGGAGACTGTCCACGAGAGGGATATGTAGCTGGAGGAGAGGGAAAATGCAGGGGAAGACCTTCGTGGCGACCGCTACTCATATTTCAGTGATGATGACGACTTTCTGCAGGATCATGCCATGGACTTCTTCTTCGATGAGGATGACTTCGCCTTCATTGATGATGATGAGGATGATGAGGACACCGACTTTGAGGAGTAGTAGCACTTGATCACTAGTGTTACTGAGTTGTATTCGGTCCCACTGTATCGTATTTTCACAGAATGGTTCTTAAAACCATCTGTTTTCTTTGTTATGGTGTCTGTTTTTATCGTGTGCTATGAATGAATGAAAAGCAAGTTGCTAGAAAAATCTGAGTCAAACTTCAAAAACTTTACAAAATTCTGAACCTTAGAAATTTCCCCCTTTTCTCATAATCTATCTCAATCTTCAGATGCCTCGTGGAGGAAGCAGTTCATCCCCGGACCCGATGTAACAAATCTTGCAAATGCTGGTTTCTGACCGTGAAGCTGAGAGAGCCGAACGTCAAGCCAACTTAGCCACCCTTCAACACATAGCTCAGATGGCCAACAGCAACAATCAAGGACATGGAAACCAGGACAACATGGGTCCAAGCTCAAGAACTTCCAGAACACCAACCCACCCATTTTCACTAAGTCTGAAGAGCCCCTAGATGCAGATGATTAGCTGCAAACCATGGAGAACAACCTAGAGGTTGCAGGAGTAGAAGCCAACGAGAAAGTACTGTTTGCCACCCACTATCTGGCCGGAGATGCAAGAGCATGGTGGAACAACGTTCGTGCCATGAACGGAGGATAGATGATGACTTGGGAAGAGTTCAAAGTTAAGTTCAGCAAAACCCATGTGCAACCGGGTTTGATCAAGAGGATGAGAGATGAATTCAGGGAACTGAAGCAAGGAAGGATGATAGTAGTGGAGTACCGTGACAAATTTCTGTCATTGGCTAGGTATGCACCAGATGAGATTGACACTGAAGCCAAGAAGAAGGAAAGGTTCCTGAATGGTCTGCATGATGAGATGCAGACGGTGTTAGTCAATATCCCCTTCGCTGATATTGAAGCCTTAGTGGACTCTGCCATTCAGATGGAAGGCAAGATCAACCAAGCTAATGAGAACCGCAAGCGTCGCATGATGCATCAACCAGGAACCCATCATACCCCAAAGTATCGCCCCAACCCATCTCCAGGATTTTCCCCAAGAACCAACAGACCCCCGATGAACCGTCCAACCTATCCCAACCGTGGAGGAGGAAACCCAAGGCCCGGAGGAAATCACAACAACCCCGGCAACCCCAGCAATTTCAACCGTGCACCACCCAAGTTCAACAACAACAATGTCACCACCAACACCAACACTGCCCCAAGGACTGGAAGCAATGATGTGCCTATTGCAGCAAAGGACAAGTCTAATGTGACTTGTTATGAATGTGGAACCAAGGGTCACTATTCCAATGAGTGCCCCAAGAATATTTCCGCAGCCCCCAATGCAAATGCCCCAGCTCAGCAGCAGCGTCGTGTTCAGCCTGGAAGAAGGTTTGCCCCAGGGAACTCACTTAACCGCAACGGCCGTCTCTTTATCATGCATGCTGAAGAAGCCCAAGAAGCTCCAGATGTCGTGCTGGGTATGTTTTCTGTTAACTCAGTACTTGCCAGAGTGTTGTTTGATTCTAGAGCATCGCACTCATTTGTTACTGAATAATTTGCATGCACTAGTAATATTCAACCCACCAAACTGAAGCATGTTATGATAGTTCAAATACCTGGTTCAACCACCAAAGCTAGATAGATTTGCAAAGCCGTACCTATCTGAATCCATGGCATAGATTTTTATGCTAATCTAATAGTACTCAGAACTAAAGGTTTGGAAGTAGTACTAGGAATGGATTGGATGTCCAAACATAAAGGATTAATCGACTGTGCCAAGAAAGCCATAACCATGACCAGTATAGCTGGAATATCAGTCGAGCATGTATTTGAAACCTTGCCCCGTCAATTCAAGTGCAACAAGAGTCTAGCCCAGCCAACCATTGACCAAGTCAGAGTAGTCTGTGAATATCCCGATGTATTTCTAGAAGTTTTGCCCGGTATGCCTCCAAATCGGGATATCGAGTTTATCATTGAACTAATCCCTGGAACAGGACCCATAGCCCAGAGACCTTATAGTATGAACCCGTTTGAATTAGTGGATCCGAAAAAGCAATTGGATGCTATGCTGGAGATAGGATTGATTCAACCAAGTGCGTCGCCTTGGAGATCACCTGTCCTGTTTGTGGACAAGAAAGATGGAGGTAACCGTTTGTGTATGGATTATCGGAAGTTGAATGATGTCACCATCAAGAACAAGTACCCACTGCCAAAGATAGAAGACCGTTTTAACCAGTTGACCGGTGCCAAAGTGTTTTCTAAGGTTGATCTTAGAACTGGCTATCATCAACTCAAGATTCGCGTAGAGGATATTCCAAAGACTGCCTTTACCACCAGATATGGATTATACGAGTATACTGTCATGTCTTTTGGATTAACCAATGCCCCTGCTTATTTCATGAACCTCATGAATAAGATTTTTATGGACTTCTTGGATAAGTTTGTCGTTGTTTTCATCGATGACATTCTGATCTATTCCAAATCAGAAGAAGAACATGAGCTACACCTAAGGACCATCCTTGGAACCCTTAGGGAGCATCAGTTGTATGCCAAGTTTAGCAAATGTGAATTCTGGTTACAGGAGGTAGGATTCCTTGGACATATAGTATCAGCTGGAGGAATTTCCGTTGACCCTGCAAAGGTGAAGGATGTTGAAGATTGGCAAGCCCCAACCACTCAAACCCAAGTTCGTGCATTTCTCGGATTAGCAGGATACTACCACAAGTTCGTAGAAGGATTCTCAAGTTCGCCAGACCCATGACCCAATTATTGAAGAAGGATAAGAAGTTCGAATGGACGAACAAATGTGAAGTGAGTTTTCAAGAACTCAAGAGGAGATTGATTTCAGCCCCAATCTTGATCATGCCAGATATCACAAAGCCTTTTGATGTGTATTGTGACGCATCCAAGATCGGTCTCGGATGTGTGTTGATGCAAGAAGTCAAGGTTATATCTTATCTATCCCAACAACTGAAGCAACATGAGCAGAATTATTCGACCCATGACCTTGAACTAGCAGACGTAGTTCTAGCCCTGAAGACATGGAGGCATTATCTTATGGGAAACCGTTGTGAGATTTATTCGGATCACAAGAGCCTGAAGTATATATTCACTCAGAAGGATCTGAATATGAGGCAGAGAAGATGGATAGAGCTAATCAAGGACTATGATCTGGACATTCACTATCACCCCGGTAAAGCCAATGTGGTAGCAGATGCCCTTAGCAGATTGTTGTGCCGCTTGAACTCCATGATTCTGAAGGAGCAGCCAAGTTTGCACAAGGAGATGGAAGATTTTAGAATGGATTTAGTAAGTGAAGGATTTTTGTCTAGCATAGAACTTCAACCCACTTTGATCAGTCAGATCAAGGAGGCGTAGAAAGGAAATGCTAGTATTGACGGAATCAAACGTTTTCATCGGTACAGGGAAAGTATCTGGATTGACCGAAGATCAAGAAGGAGTTCTATGGTACAAAGGACGTCTCTGCGTACTAGAAGATTCAGAGTTGATGGAAACCATTCTGAAAGAGGCCCATGATACCCTTTATTCTATCCACCCCGGAGGAACGAAGATGTACCAGGATTTAAAAGAGCAATTTTGGTGGCATAAGATGAAGAGAGAAATCAGAAGCTACATCACCAAGTGTGATATTTGTTAGAGTCAAGGCGGGACATCACAGACCCACAGGATTGTTGCAGCCACTGCAAATTCCGTAATGGAAATGGGATTCAGTTGGAATGGACTTTATCACTGGATTGCCTACTTCTAGTAGGGGAAATGACTCTATTTGGGTCATAGTTGATAGATTGTCCAAGGTAGCACATTTCTTACCAGTCAAGACCACTTACCAGAGTTCAAAGCTAGCGGAGTTGTATATCACTAGAATCGTCAGTTTGCGCGGAGTCCCCAAGAACATTGTGTCAGATCGAGGAACTCAGTTTACCTCTAGATTTTGGAAGAAAGTCCAAGAAGGATTGGGAAACCGACTAGATTTCAGCACAACTTATCACCCTCAGACCGATGGATAAACGGAGCGAGTAAATCAAATACTCGAAGATATGTTGAGAGCATGTGTGCTAGAGTATGGATCTGAATGGGAAGATTATTTGCCTTTCGCAGAATTTTCTTACAACAACAGTTACCAAGCTAGTTTGCAAATGGCCCCATTTGAATTCATGTATGGAAGGAAGTGTTGCACCCCTTTGAATTGGTCGGAAGTAGGAGAGAGTCAGATTTTTGGACCTGACATCCTATGAGAAGCAGAAGAGAAAGTTCACAAGATCCGTGAGCACCTCAAGACCACCCAGTCAAGACAGCAGAGTTATGCCGACAAGAGACGTCGAGACCTAGCCTTCAATATCGGAAATTTTGTGTATCTCAAAGTGTCGCCTTTGAAAGGAATGCAGCATTTCCAGCTCAAAGGAAAGTTAGCCCCGAGATATATCGGACCTTTCAAGATTCTGAATCGTCGAGGAGAAGTATCATATCAATTGGAACTGCCAAAGGAGATGTCAGCAGTGCATAATGTGTTCCATATATCATTGCTTTGCAAATGCCTTGAAGTCCCGGAGAAGACTGAAGTTTTCAAGAACATTGATCACCGAACCATAGAGATCAACGATGACCTGACGTATCCCCAAGTACCCATCCGTATTTTGGAGGAAGCTTTCAGGACCACTAGGACCCGAAGCATCAAGTTTCTCAAGATTCAGTGGAGTAACCACACTGAAGAGGAAGCTACCTGGGAGCGAGAAGATCACATCAAGACGGAGTTTCCCGGTCTTTTTAAATCCTAGTTTTCTTCTTTCTTCTTTCTCAAATCTTGGGACAATATTTTGTTTAAGGAGGGAAGGTTTGTAACATCCCAAAAATATTGAACAAGGTTATCCATTTCCAATCACCAAAATTAGGGTTAACAAAAACTTTTGTTAATTAAAATCATTATGAATGCATGTGTGTATGTGATGATTGTATGAATGCATGAATGGACTTGTGTGATTAATCTAAATAGCAAGGGATGGTTTAAAGATGAAAACAACATCATCTAAAACTTTTCCAAGCAGAAACAAATCAAGAGAAAATAAAAAATAAACCAAATAAAGCAAATGGTCATGTTTGCCAATCTTGTTCACTAGGCCACTTTGAGTGTTTCTAGTACAAGATTTCAAACAGAAAAATTCCATTTATTTTCACCCCTTGCTAGACCAAGTAAAATTAAACCCAAGCCCACCTTTCAAACTTACTGAAACATTTGGCAACTAGATTCAAATGACAATTCAAAATTCAATCTTTAACATATGTGAAGATCAACCATTTTCAAAACCCAACCAAACCAGTGCACCTTGCCAAATCCAATCATCCAGAGACTACCTAAGGTGTAACTATCACACCCACAAAGTTTGAATCAAAAATTCAAATGTGAACCTCTTTTGGCCATTTCATCAAACACCTTGCAAACACAAAATAAACAAACATCAAACACTATTGTGAGCAGTGATTTTGGCCTAACTTGTTCCCTCTCTGGTTCACAACAAGCTATTAGTAGATCATGTAGCCCAATTAACAAGCCCTAGAACCACTGTGAGCTTGCAATAGCCATCAATGGTGACCATGTCGAGCTCACCTTGCCATCCCTCAGTCGACAGCAAGCTAGAAGCTTCTCGAGCCTTGCCAACCTTTTCTAGCAGGCACTCCACCGTCCACCGTCACCCCCTGTCCGGTGCCAAAGCACAGCCAGCCCCTAGACCACATAGCCCGAGCGTGCCCAACCTCTCTGCGAGCGTGCCAAGAGCGTGCCAGAGCACCGCACGCGACACACACCCACAGACCGCATGCTGCCCTTGCCGCTTGCGTGCATGATCACCACCGCCCCAGCAACCCGCAGACATGCCCGTTCGCCGCCGCGCGGATCATAGATGCTGTGCGCCATAAAACTTCCTGTCGGACCCGCTCAGAGAACCGCGACGTTCCGACCATCTCGCATCGCCCCACGCCGCGTGACCATGCCGTTGAGCTTCGCCAGGGAGCACATCACCGCCCCTATCATCGCCCATGCCTTTAGCTCGCTACGCCGATGACACCGACGAGCTCCACCCGCGCCCTTCGGTCCCCTTCTGGCACTATAAATAGAGGCCACCCTCGCTCGATTTCTTCATACCATCACACTCCCCTCTCTCTCAGAATCACCCCACCTCACCCCCGGAGCAAGGCGAGCATAACATCGCCGGAATTTGGCCGGAGTCTGCCGCGGAGGAGGAAGAAAGGAGCCAGCGATTGGAGCTGCCCCAGGAGAAGCCACCGGTACCAGGAGGTTCGCCGTCGTCGACTTCGTCGTTCGCCCCCATCGCCGACCCTCGCCTGAGCCCTGGTGAGCCCCCGTAGACCCCCACTGGCCGCGCTAGGGTTCTGTCTCACAGGCGTTGCCCGACAGAGACGACAGGTCTCAGCCATTGGATTAGAGTTTGATCGCATGGCCTAGATCACCCCGTACCGCTTCGCACCCCTATCTCGCTGACTGGTGGGGTCATTCACTTAAACCCACCCGCGCGTGCGCTGTGCATCGTGGGCCGGCCTAGTTAACATCCCGCGCGACCCAATAATTCAAATTTAGATTTATTCTTTTAGTTTCAAACCTAGTTTTGTACCTAGATTCAAAAATCAACCCAGCTCGATTCACTGAACCAAAATGCATGAAACCAATTTTGTTAGAAAGGTATTGGAATGCTTAATCTAAGCCCGTTGGATTCAAACCAAATGGATTTGAAGATCACCCATAGTAAAAATAACAAGGCAGAAGCTTTTGTGCATTCAAACATTTTCAAAATTCAACCACAAAAGCTTTTGAGTTGATTCCAACTCTCAAAAATCACATTTAACAATACCTTTCTGAATATATAAAAATATCTAGGTTTACTTGCAGAAATTATGAACAAGTAATAAAAGAATGCCTCATAGGCAATTCGAGTCACTTTATTTAATTCAAATAAAAAGGTTAAACCTTATTAAATTGTGACACCACTTTAAATCACATTCCCAAGTACTGAAATATGTGGTGATGACATGTGTCAACATGATCCCATGTTTTAGTTGGAGAATATTAAATCTTAAGTAGTTTTTCAATGAGTAGAAATTACTTTTCTAAAATAAAAGAAATAAAGCTTTTGCCTTAATCTTTGTGATGTTTGTGATGATCCTAGATCATCTAGTGAAAACCTTGATGTGATAAATAAAAGTAGTTAAGTATTGTTTGGTGATTGTGTACCTTGTATTTATTTATAGACGCTAGTACCGACCAAGGATACGAGGAGGAAGGAGAATACTACGAAGAGGAAGCAGAGGAGAACTTCAACCACTGCTCTGCACAATGCAAGCTACTATCTAAGCAAGCTAACATTTGCAACTTAGCAAGATTATACTACTATCTTAGCAAGCTAAACCCTGCAAGTTCTACTTACAAGCTTACACCACTTGATACCCAAATCCTAGTTTTATTTGCAAGCTTAGTTATTTTATTTCTTTATCAAAGCTTTCTATTGGAGTTTACTTAGTGACTCGTAGACTTTAGAAAGATATTTAAAGGTAGCATAAAGAGCGTAAAACTTGGCCTAAGTTAGATAATCTTGATGTCATCCCGAGGCATGAGACTGAACTTAGATCATTCACCCTTGTTTACCAACCCTCATTAGTGTTTACCCTCACCTGTAGATGCTAGTGCTAAGCATAAAACCTGATCAACTTTAGATGGGAATACTTTGTGAAAATGGTAATGAAAACCTTGGAATGATGAGTCATTCTACTGAATTTTTTTGACATGTTTGCTTGAACACCAGATGATTTTGATGATGAAAATGTTGAGGCATGAGCCTTAGCCCTTTATAAAACTGATGGTTGTCTGGATGCAATACCATTCCAATTTTACCGTACAACCACAATACCCGAAAATTGGGTAGGGCTTGACTGGAAATTTATATACCTTAGTATGGGTTCCCTTGTGGCCAAGGTTTGAGCTGAGGCTACCTTGTGAAGATTGTCCACATGTGCAGTTCCAAAGATGACAGTTGGTCATGGTTGGGAGGCCAAACTCACAGGAGAGGTGGCTGTACTAGGGCGTGTAATTGAAAGGTTAGGATTGATTATTTGCATACTGAGTATGGTGAATTCAGGATTGTTCCTAACGGATGTATCAAATATTGTGGTGAAAGTGTACCACCTCTGTAGAGTGTCAAATTATTCGAATAGCCGCTTCCGCGATTATAGACAGTTGGAGTGGCCATACTGTTTCGTCGTCAGATGTTTTCGAAATGACTTATGAAATGATTCGTGACTTTGACTTGACCACAACAGGGTTGTGATCTGAAATTTAAATTCCCACTTAGGTGTTATAAAACTTTCAACTAGCTTTCTTTGCTTCTGAACTCGGTAGAGGTAAATCTGGCTTTTTGCAAAACAACCTAGAGCCTAGTACTTCCTATTCAAAACCACTTCACTTGTTAGTATTATTTTGTGAGTACTTAAAGAGTACTCATGGCTTTGTCTCTGGCTATTCCCGTGGCCAGACTATGAAGAGGACTATCAGGAGGACGGACAATAGGAAGTTTACGACAACTAGGATCATCTCCCATCATCAGCATTGCCTGTGACCATGAAGATGGAGCTTCGCCCACGGACATTCTCAACTATATATGTGTGAGAGGAACTCCATATTTTGAAAAATAGGCAACAACCACTGATCACATCATCCTCATAACCACAGCAAACAACAATCAACATCAGTTGAATTACTGCGCTATTAAGGGACTTAATCTTGCTGGACGTATCCCATGGCATGGATAGTGTTCCGTGAGTTTCCTCGATTCCTAAGTTGATACGTAAGGAGTGCCAGCAGCTGTATAGTCACTATAAGTGCTAACATACCTCTGTCTACCAATAAGTAGTTCCCTCCATCAAGTCCCCACAAGAGGCAACTAATACATGGTCACAGCGATGAATATCATAGTAAACTTTATCTTATTTCAATCTCATGCTAGGGTTTCTCCATCTTCCCAAAAACTAATGATCTACTCATACATGGAGGCAATCAACATCATGGCAAAAGTAATGGAATCTATCATAGATAAATAGTACTTGTATAAATCCACAAAGAGTAAGGAAATTACAACAAGATATAGACAAGATGTAGATGGGATGGATAGAGATGATGGTGATGTAGCGGTTGATGTTGATGATCGATGCCTTAGCCTCATGGATCTGCGTAGGGTGAATATGGATCCCTGGTGGATGAATTTCCCCTCCAGATGCCTTCTGGAGATGAGGTTTCAGCGATTTCTGGATGTCGTGTATGTCGTCTCTCCGATCCAGTTGCACGGGGTGAAACTATTTGAGGAGGTGGTGTCGGTGCCAACTATATGGCGGGAACTATACGTCTAGAATATTTATTTCCGCCGTATAGTTCATCGTTAAACCCACTGTATCCTCTAATATCTTCGGGTTCTCTTCTTGTGTTATTAATATTTCCAAAATAAGCAATTTACATTGTTTTTTGCTCCTTTTCACTCTAATATAACTGGTCCAAGAATTGTGTCCATCGTATCCGTCATCTGATCTGATCCTGGTGAAAATAAACATAAAAGGTGCATGCGAAGGCCGTAAAATACCAAGATACTACCACTACAATGCAAAATAATAATATAAAACATGATGCAAATATGCACTCATCAACTTCCCTAAGCTTAGACTGTTGCTCGTCCCGAGCAAGTTTAGCTTAATGGATGTGATCCTCATATTCATGAAGCTAAGTCGATAAAATAAATGAGGCAGTTGTAGCATGTGTTTATCATGTAGGATGCATAGAAATAAATTCATGAATAGTACCTTACTTGAACCATCCGAATAATATTAGCAGGCTTCTTGTAGCACCCCGGGTAAACCACTACTAGAAAATCCCTATTATGTGCATCATCATGACATCATCATGTATGTATGTCTAAAACTATTTCTGAAAATCCCTATTTTGTTTTCTATAAATAGCCCTCTCTCTATTTCCAATGTCAAACCCTGGTCTTTTCCGGACATTTGGTTTGTCTAAAAACTATTTGCAAAATGTTTTTTTAATAATAAAAACATTTTATAAACCCCCGAGGGAGACCGCCGCTGGCCAGGCCCAATGGTCCAGCTAGCAGTAGTTTACAACCTCGGTAGCACCAAACCCTAACCCTAGACCAAACCCATCTCCAGCAACCCTAACCACCGTCTACCCCTCCACCCCGTCGCCACCCTCTACAACACCACACGGGAGACGCACACATCCACCCGCCCGGTACACGTGCACGCTCCCTGGCCCATAACCCAACACGACTCACTCACACATCAGGATCCACCCCACCCCGCGACAACAGTGTCGCGTCCACCCACACACACAGGCACACGCACGCACTCCACCCTTTGGCGCCAACCGCACAGGGCCACCAACTTACCGACAATCCCCCTGGCCCACCACTCCCGCTGCATGCGTCGCGACTCACCGAGACGCTTGTCCTTGATCTTCCTACCCGCGTTGCTCATCCCTCCTCATGCAACCGCCGCCGCCATGCCTCCCCTCCCCTCTCCCCCTTGTGCACCACCTTCTCAATGCCCCGCGACAGCCTCCGTCGGTCCCGGTCGCCGTTTCCTTGACCCGGGCTTCCTCTGCATGCCCGACCTCGCTGGAATTCTCCTCTAGCCTCCTCCTCTGCCTCCTTCTGCCAGACCGGCCTCCGCCCGACGACGTGCCCCACCCGTCGCCTCCTTGTCCTTTGCAAGCTCGTGCAGGCCTCCCCCATCATCGCCGAGCCCTTCGGTTCCGAGTCGCCGTGATCCCACCAGCACACGGGCGCTCGAGCCACCCAAATCATCATCGCTCGGCCCCAAGATCCCCTGCAGATCTCGGCCTCTCGAGCCCTCCCTGGCCCGTAGAGCCTCAGCCGTGCTCCCTGTCCTCGCCTCCGACATGCACGTCCCTCTCCTTCATGTCGGCACGCCATCGCCCGTACCCGCCAGGGCCCTGCCTTGCCGCCTCGCCTTCCCAGCCCGCAGGTCCCGTCCGCCGCCCTGCGAGCTCCTCCTCGCCGCAACATCGAGCCGGTCTCCCCTAGATAGAACCGCGCCTCCTCCTAGGCCATCGCAGATACCGCTACGCCCACACGAGTATGTGTGGGTGTACCTGTTCACATGTGCATGTATCTACATATGCTTGTGTGTTTGTGTTGCTTTGATCCATTGAGTCTTGGTGTCCTGCGTCTAATCCATGTTTCTGATGCCAACGTCTATAAGATCTACATCAAGTGTGCACGTGAGGCGATGACAATATCTTCTGTCGATCTGGGACATTGCAAAGGGAACATGGTATCACGAGAAGACCACACCAAAGTCAAACCAAGTCCACCTTCTATAATCGAAGCCGAGGAACCCTCCAGACCTCCTTCTCGGATTCGATGGCCGAGACCAAACTCGAAGACCCCAAGACCGCGTATCCAAAGCTTAATCCTGAGCTGGAACCAAGTTCGCCGAACCCCCTAATGCGTGATCCCCTTTTCAAGCCCTATTTTATAAATCGTAATATAAACTCTTGCATCTTAAATTCTTCATGATTGCATTCTGGTCATTTGAGGGTATTTTGTCGAATCACCTAATAATTAAATATGTGGACCATATGCGGACAAATCTAGATATATTGGCCCCATTTAAATTTGTGTAGCGAACCGGTGATATAATTTTGCCTTGTTAATACAACATTAAATTGCGGGGTATCTAGACAACATAAACCACCAAAATAATTGTCGGGACCATGGTTCCGCTTAATATTGCCTAGTTGCATCGCACCTTTGACATGTCATGCATCATGCCTGATCTTCTTCCTTAGTATTAAATAGTGCATCTGGTGTTTTCTCTAGTTCTTTGCTTCTTCACGGATTAGGCCGATGAGTTGATGCGAGTGTCGACCCGATATCTGGG
This sequence comes from Avena insularis, assembly GCA_023614405.1. Taxonomy (NCBI): domain Eukaryota; kingdom Viridiplantae; phylum Streptophyta; class Magnoliopsida; order Poales; family Poaceae; genus Avena; species Avena insularis. The sequence goes on from CM042697.1 coordinate 273,140,408, forward strand.
TGAACCTTCAGCAATGTTTTCAGGCGAGCATCTCCCCCTTTCTACCTATTTTATATTTATAGTATTTACTTCCTCCCGTTGATCTATTGCTATCTGTGTTGTGATGCTTTAGATTCTGTACCCCTTTATATATCCTTGCATTCCCTATATTGACTTGGACACCTCCTATTGCCTGTTGTTTGGTTAGACAGTTTGCATTGCGAGTCGTAGTCGCTTGCTCATGTGCCGCTTCACGTTTTCGATGTTCCAATGATGCTGGGGGGTTGGCATATTCATAACGGTGGAGATGATCATGGTTTTAACTACAGCTGGTTAATTAAATATTAAAATTGATATAACTAATGAAGACGCACCGGTGGGTAATAGTTGATATTTGGTTGTTAACCGCCCGCTTGTGTCCACCTAGGACCCAAGTTCTTGACACATGTTCCGAGACTGACCGTGCTAACCACATGTGGGGTGTCTGGGCATCCCTATCGGCTTAGTACCTGATTTCAATGTACTGTACTGGGGGCCACAAACTAGTTTGATGTTTTCATCCATTGTTATGCCATGTATGCCATTTTATGCCATGTTTATTACTTGTTGCTCGATGAGCGTTTATTACTGTTGCGTAGGTGCGGCACTCTGACACGGGAATATTTTGTCTATGACCTCTGCTCCCGTGCAAGTGTACGCAACCCTAGAGTCCGTATGAGGAGGATTAGCTATACCTCTAATGGGTAGCTCTTTTGGGTGGCCCCCATGTACATGCTTTGGTTTAGGGAAAGCGTCGTGTCCTAGGCCCCGTCGACATACCTATAGAAGTATGTTAATTGATCTGGCAACAAGGGTCAAAGTGCGTGTGGAAACTTTGGTGCACCCATGCAGGGTCAAATCTTTTTGAAAAGTCATGTCCACGGTTATGGACGACTTGGAGCATCGTATCTCGATCATAGAAAACTATAACTAAAGTTTATTGTTATAAATTTGACTTGTATCTGATATGACTAGTAAGTTGGATAACCACCATGGAAAGAATGAGTAAAACTGCCAACGTGTGAGTTTCCTTGGCTTGACTTTCTCGTTTGGTATCGAGGGGGAAATACTAGGATGGGTATGTTTGGTGGTAGTATCAGGTTGGATCCGAATAGGTCTTTCTCATCTCTCTGATAGCCAATAGTTGTATTGAGTCTCTATATGTTGTTTACTGCATGCTGAGCTACCGCTTCAGTCTACCATACCTATGTAGGCGAGGACCTCCGAATTCTAAGACTCGCCGTGTACTAGCCTTAGTACTGACCGCTCTTGTTTTCCTTTACCCTTTGCCGGCACCCCTTTTGTTGTAGCAGGTTTGAGATCGACGTCGTTAGCAGGATTACCCTTCCGGCTTGGCTTGGGCAGGGTTATGGACGCCATTGGTTATTCTTCAGGGCTCTTGGCTCAATTTGCATCTTGTCCATAGTCGGATGTTGTATCGTTTTCAAGGTGATTCGGATCTTTGTACTGTATATCTGTATTTTTGACTCATTGAGTTGTTGTTGTATATATCTATTCTGTGGGTTCAACATGGACTATTGTGTAATGATATTACTTCATTTTCCACACGCACGCATGTGCCTGGTGGGCACCTTTGAATCATTTTTATGCGGGTTTATGGGAATCGCTGAAACTTGCATAGGGCCGATCTGAGGGTGTTACAGAGTGGTATCATAGCTCAGCAGTTGCGATACCCCAGTGGTCTAGCCTATAGGATAACCTAGCTAACAAACGATGTAGAGTGTCGAAACTATTTTGGAAAATCGGTTGGATAGATCTGATTATGTCTGCTTTTGCTCCTGACCCCTCTGCTATTCTCCTCTTACCTCTGCGTGTTTTGAATCTGCTCTCTTCTCTTTTCTTCGAGTCCAGGAATTCTCGTGGTTGGGTTGCCGTCGTACCTTCAGGATTTCGCTTCCATCCTTTGTTAACGGTGCTTCGGCAATAGGTCTTCATGTTTTCTAAGGAATCTTCCTCTGTGTACCTTTAAGTGGACCAAAAATTCACTAAATTCTTTTATCTTCCGGTGTTTTCCTTCGCCACGACATCATCTGAATCAGATCTGATGAAAAGCTTGCATCATTCCTTTGTTTTTCGAACATCATTTGTGAAGATCTTCAGTCTAAATTTCGAGAATGGTTGCACGATTTTCTACTGAATGTGTGGAGTAATAGTTTGGGTGCGTGATGGATTGGCCCCCATGCCGACTACTCATCATTCTATTCGCTCTAGTACATTGAATTGGGTTATAATGCATTTTTTCTATCATTCTGTCGAAGTTAGAGGTGGCCTTGTCTTTTGATACCTCTCCCTTCGTCTTTGTTTCGCCGGAGTGTTCTCTCGAGGAATGTGAGCAACGAACCTTGTTGGTGGTGTCGCTGATTTCAAGACAGAGAAAGAACCATTGTTAGTGGTGTCGTCAGGATCTACATGAAGCGATAAGATTCAGATCATCGGCCTTCTTCCCCGTACCATGAGGCGGATCTCGAGAGCAAGATCCATTGTTAGTGGTGTCGAATTATAGCACCCCGGGTAAACCACTACTAGAAAATCGCTATTGTTTTTTATTATGTGCATCATCATGACATCAGCATGCATCTTTGTCTAAAACTATTTCCGAAAATCCCTATTTTATTTTCTATAAATAGCCCTCTCTCTATTTCCAATGTCAAACCCTGGTCTTTTCTAGACATTTGGTTTGTCTAAAAACTACTTGGAAAATGTTTTGTTTTTTAATAAAAAAGAAATTATAAACCCCCGAGGGAGATCGCTGCTGGCCAGGCCCAATGGCCAGCTAGCAGCAGTTTACAACCTCGGTAGCACCAAACCCTAACCCTAGAACAAACCCATCTCCACCAACCCTAACCACCAGCTACCCCTCCACCCCAACGCCACCCTCTGCAGCACCACATGCGAGACGCACACATCCACCCGCCCGGTACACACACACGCTCCCTGGCCCCTACTCCAACACGACTCACGCACACATCAGGATCCACCCCACCCCACGACAACAGTGCCGCGTCCACCCACACATACGGGAACACGCACGGACCCCACCCTTCGACACCAACCGCACAAGGACACAAACTCACCGACAATCCCCCTAGCCCACCACTCCTGCTGCACGCGCCGCGACTCACCGAGCCGCTCGTCCTTGATCTCCCTACCCGCGTCGCTCGTCCCTCCTCAAGCAACCGCCGCCGCCGCCGCTCCTCCCCTCCCCTCTCCCCCTCGCGCCGCGCCTCCGCAATGCATCGCGACCGCCTCCGTCGGTCCCGGTCACCATCTCCTCGACCCGAACTTCCTCTGCACGCTCGGCCTCGCCGGAATTCTCCTCTGGCCGCCTCCTCCTCTTCCTCCTTCTGCCTGGTCGGCCTCCGCCCGATGCCGTGCCCCACCCGTCGCCTCCTCATCCTCTGCAAGCTCGTGCAGTCCTCCTCCCATCATCGTCGTGCCCTTCGGCTCCGAGCCGCCGCAACCCCACCAGCACGCGGGCGCCGCCGAGCCCCCCACCTCGTCGTCGCCTGGCCCCAAGATCCCCTGCAGAGCCTGGCCTCTTGAGCCCTCCCTGGCCTGCAGAGCCTCGGCCGCGCGCCCCGGCCTCGCCTCCGACACCGCACGTCCCTCTCCTTTGCATCGGCACACCATCGCCCGTCCCTGCCTTGCCGCCTCGCCTTCCTATCCCACAGGTCCCGGCCACCTCCCTGCGAGCTTCTCCTTGCCGCAACATCGATCCGGTCGCCCCTAGACAGAACCGCGCCTCCTCCTAGGCCATCATAGAGACCGTTGCGCCCACACGAGTATGTGCGGGTGTACCTGTTCACATGTGCATGTATCTAAGTATGCTTGTGTGTTTGTGTTGCTTTGATCCATTGAGTCTTGGTGTCCTGCGTCTAATCTCTGTTTCTTATGCCAACCTCTATAAGATCTACATAAAGTGTGCACGTGAGGCGACGACAATATCTTCCGTCGATCTGGGACATTGCAAAGGGAACATGGTATCACGAGAAGACCTCAGCGAAGTCGAACCAAGTCCACCTTTTATAATCGAAGCTGAGTAATCCTCCAGACCTCCTTCTCGGATTCGATGGCTGAGACCAAACTCGAAGACCCCAAGACTTCAGATCCGAAGTTTAATGCCGAGCCAGAACCAAGTTCGCCGAACCCCCTAATGTGTGATCCCCTTTTCAAGCCCTATTTTATAAATCATAATCTAAACTCGTGCATCTTAAATTGTTCATGATTGCATCCATACTTGGTCATTTGGGGGTATTTTATCGACTCACCTAATAATTAAATATGTGGACCATATGCGGACAAATCTAGACTTATATTGTCCCCATTTAAATTTGTGTAGTGAACCGGTGATATAATTTTGCCTTGTTAATACAACATTAAATTGCGGGTATCTAGACAACATAAACCACCCAAATAATTGTTGGGACCACGGTTCCGCTTAATATTTCCTAGTTGCATCGCACCTTTTCCATGTCAGACATCATACATGCATCATGCTCGATCTTCTGCCTTAGTATTAAATAGTGCATCCGGTGTTCTCTCTAGTGTTTTGCTTCTTCACAGATTAGGACGATGAGTTGATGCGAGTGTTGACCCGATCTTCGGATGAACCTTCGGCAATGTTTTCAGGAGAGCATCTCCCCCTTTCTACCTATTTTATATTTATAGTATTTACTTCCTCCTGTTGATCTATTGATATCTGCGTTGCGATGCTTTAGATTCCACACCCCTTTATATATCCTTGCAGCCCCTATATTGCCTTGGACACCTCCTATTGCTTGTTGTTTGGTTAGACAGTTTGCCTTGCGAGTCGTAGTCGCTTGCTCTGGTGCTGCTTTGCATCGTCGATGTTCAACTGATGCTGGGGGGTTGGCATATTCATAATGGTGGAGATGATAATGGTTTTAATTATAGCTGGTTAATTTAATATTAAAATTGATATAACTAATGAAGAGGCACCCGTGGATAATAGTTGAGATTTGGTTGTTAAATGCCCACTTGTGTCCACCTAGGTCCCGAGTTCTTGACACATGTTCCGAGACTGAGCGCACTAACCACATGTGGGGTGTCTGGGCACCCCTATCGGCTTAGTACCTGATTTCAAAGTACTGTACCGGGGGACACAAACTAGTTTGAAGTTTTCATGCCACGTTATGCCATGTATGCCATGTTATGCCATGTTTATTACCTGTTGCTCGATGAGCGTTTATTCTATGAGGGTGCGGACTCTTATTTAGAATATTTTTTCTATTACCTCTACTCCCGTGCAAGTGTACGCAACCCTAGAGTCAGTATGAAGAGGATTAGCTATACGTCGTACGTGTATCTCTTTTGGGTGGCCCCCATGTACTTGCTTTTGGTTAGGGAAAGCGTCGTGTCCTAGGCCCTGCCGACATACCTATGGAAGTATGTTAATTAATCTGGCAACAAGGGTCGAAGTGCGTGTGGAAACTTTGGTACACCCCTGCAGGGTTAAATCTTTTCAAAAATCCGTGTCCACGGTTTTGGACGACTTGGAGCACCGTATCTCGATCATAGACAACTATAAATAAAGTTTATTGTTATAAATTTGACTTGTATCTGATATGACTAGTAAGTTGGATAACCACCATGGAAAGAATGAGTAAACCTTCCAACGTGTGAGTTTCCTTGGCTTGACTTCCTCATTTGGTATCGAGGGGGAAATACCAGGATGGGTATGTTTGGTGGTAGTATCAGGTTGGATCCGAATAGGTCTTTCTCATCTCTCTGATAGCCGACAGTTGTATTGAGTCTCTATAGGTTGTTTAGTGCATGTTGCGCTGCCGCTTCAGTCCACCATACCTATGTAGGCGAGGACTGCCGAATTCTAAGACTTGTCGTGTACTGGCCTCAGTACTGACCGCTCTCGTTTTCCTTTGCCCTTTGCCGGCACCCCTTTTGTTGTAGCAGGTTTGAGATCGACGTCGTTAGCAGGGTTACCCTTCTGGCTTGGCCTGGGCAGGGTTATGGATGCCATTGGTTATTCTTCAGGGCTCTTAGCCCAATTTGCATCTTGTCCATAGTCGGATGTTGTACCGTTTTCAATATGATTCGGATCTTTGTACTGTATATCTGTATTCTTGACTCATTGGGTCATTGTTGTATATATCTGTTTTTTGGGTTCCATCATGTACTATTGTGTAATGATATTAATTCGTTTTCCACCCGCACGCAGGTGCATGGTGGGCACTTTTGAATCGTTTCTATGCGGGTTTAGCGGGAATCGCTGAAACTTGCATAGGGCCGATCTGAGGGTGTTACATTTCCACACCTTAGCAATTAACAGTTCACAAAAGATTACTCTCAACATGATGTAAAAGTATTCAGTTCGACTGATTGAGTTAGTGAGAAAGTCCCAAGTGTTTTAGGATTAACATATTCACTTGGGATTCAAAATCTCAAACATCCTTTTGTCTTAATACAATATAGTGGTATATGCCTATTTGCTCTTTGCACATTTGCACTTTTTCTTTCTCTTATTCTCTTCTTTCTTCATATATATTTGTGCTCACACTCTTTTTAAGTGTTGTGCAAAGAAGCTATCCATACATTCCACTTCATTTAGGAGTCCAAAGTTTAACGATCTCAATTACCAAATTCCAAATATATATGAAGCATCTTTATTACTTGAATATTCTACCTCAACTTGTCCTCACTCTATTTGATAACACTTTTTAATTTCTCCTTTGTTCAAGGTTCTTCTTTTCAACTTAACTAATTAGATAATTTCTCTTTTTTTGTAAATTAAACCATTGACCTACAACATATTGATCAAATTATCTTTGTATGTTCCGTTAATACCAATGGTGTGGAAGACTCCTATTGCTATCATCAAGTGCAAGTAAAATTATACTCAAGCCATTCATATATCCAATAAGACAAAATCAAACTCAACAATGCTCCATAAATTATAATAAACTCAGAATTTCATAAAAGGGATCGACTATTCCTGAAGGGAATTCTAATGATGCAAACTTTATTTATGATCTCGAACTAACGCAAAACTAGAATAGTATTAAAAACTTATAGGATAGATTACAAGGTCTTAAAGATCTCCCAAGCTTGGAATCAAGCCAGGCGGGATCAAAGAATACCTCGCGATTATTTGATAACGTGATTTATTGTAGGTCACTATGGCGCCATGGCATGTAGCACCGTGGTGCGTAGCTTCTTCTTGGTATCCTCTAGAGCGGTGATGCGGCTATAGCACTGATACGTCGGAAACGTATCTATAATTTTTGATGCTCCATGCTTGTTTAGTATCGACTTTGCTTTGCTTTGTCTACACTTTGAGGTGTTTTTATATCTTTTATGGGACTAACCTATTAACAAGTTTCCACAGTGCCAGTTGTCTGTTTTCTTCTGTTTTTGGTTCCAGAAAGGCAGAAAATCAATATTCTCAAAATTGGACGGGACAAAAGCCGAAGTCAATATTTTACCGTGGGGGACACGGTTTAAGCGGAGATGGAGAAGCGACAGGTGGCAGACCCCCGTGGCGTGGGTGGGACCACCCCACGCTGGGTGTGTGGGCCACCGCCTCCCCTCCCGCCTTTCGCCTAAGAAGCCCCGTCTGTAAACCCTAGACACCCGATAAAAAATCCACGAAACCTTCTGTAGCCGCCGCCACCATCGTCCCTAGATTGGGGGGATCTGAAGTTCTTCCTGGTATCCTGCCGGAGTGGAAATCATCCCGGAGGCCTTCTCTCCAGTATGAAGCTTGCGTAGTTCCACCTTGGACTATGGGTCCATGCAGTAACTAGATGGTTGTATCTCCTCCTTGTGCTTTCATGTATAGATCTTGTGAGCCCCGTTCATGATCAAGATCTAATCTATTTGTAATCATGCATGTTGTGTTTGCGGGGATTCGATGGATATTGAGATTACTATGTCAGATTGATTAATGGTTTTGTCTTTATGATTCTATCATGTCTGTGTTGTTTGTGATCTTGCATGCTCTCCATTGTTAGTAGCTATCTTGGACAAGTAGTTGCTAGTGACTCCAAGAGGGTGTATTTATGCTTGATAGCAGGTTCATGCCTCTAGTTTCCAAGGGAAGTGATATAAAACTCTTTGGTTGTAGATGTGATGTTGCCACTAGGGAGAAAAAAATGGTCTCTTGTTTATAGAACAAGTGGATTGTTTACCTTACACACTTTTATTAAGCGGTTATGCTGTTGCAACTTAACTTATCTGGAGGGGTTCGGATGATAACCTGAAGGTGGACTTCTAGTCATAGATGCAGTTGGATGGCGGTCTATGTATATTGTTGTATTGCCCAATCTAATCTCATAAGATATTTGTGTCTGGTATTGCATTGTTATGCCTTGCTTAGTTCCTGTCAATTGCCCTACTATAATTTGTTTACCCTTCATGCCATGTTGTTTATCTAAGGAGAGCACCTCTAGTGAACTATGGACCCCGGTCCAATCTTTACCATTGATACATCTTCCATTGTTACTTCTTTACTTGCTACAAACCATTACCTTCCACACCATACATTTAATCCTTTGTTACAGCAACCGGTGAGATTGACAACCTCACTGTTAGTTGGGGCAAAGTCTTGAGTTTGTGTTGTCCAGGTCTCCGCGTTGCTTGCAACACTTGTGTGACGTTTCCTTCCTCCTACTGATTCGATAACCTCGGTTTATTACTGAGGGAAGACTTGCTATTGTGCTGCTTCACACCTTGCTCTTGGGGTTCCCAATAGGCTCCACATCAACTAAGCCATCGACAAGTTTTCTGGCTCCGTTGCCGGGGAGGCTAAGGAAGTCTTCACAAGGGGAGTCCTCCACTTCCTTTCTCTTTAATTTGTTTTTAGTTTTCTTAGTTTCTTTTGCTTGGTTTTGTTTGCCTCTTTTCAAAAAGTCAAAAAAATTAGTCTAGTTTGGTTTGCTTCCTTTATTCAAGAACACAAAAAATTAGTTCCTGCTCTAGCTGCTGCTACTGTTTTTGGCTTGCCCACCTTTGCCAAAATGAACTATGAGAACACCAAGTTGTGTGACTTCACTAGCACAAACAACAATGAGTTCCTTAGCACATCTATTGCTCCACCTGCTCCTGATGCTACCTTTTATGAAATTAAGCCTGCTTTGTTGAATCTTGTGATGAGAGAACAATTTTCTGGTGCTAGTTCTGATGATTCGGTTGCCCATCTGTGACACCCCCGGGATTAGGGCTAGATAAATCCCAGACCTCTGTCTAATATAAGCCTAACCTAAATCTCAAAAGAGTACAAAGAGAGAATTGATAACACAACAGTGACCCTACGACACAGAAATTATTACAGCAAGCTCATAACTTAGCGAAGAACCAAAATATTACAAGCAGAGGTCACTGACCACAAACATCAAACAACGGAAGGAAAATTATGCTAATAAGTATAGAAAACTTAACAAATGGCCTAAGAGGCCTGAAGCATAACGATGACGTCTAATCCATAGATCCCAGACTGCCGACTGGGAACTCCATACTACTCGTCAATGTCGATGCCTTGAAGAACTCATCTTCTATGGTAACACTTACCCTGCTGCAAAAGTGTCAACGAAGCAAGGGTGAGTACAGGGTGTACTTTGCAAGACTTATGGCTGGTGGAGTTATTTTGCATAAAGCCATCTTTTTTTTGTAAAACAAGAGGGAGAAGAATCTCAACTAAGCAGAATATTTTAAAAGGGGATAAGAGAGCGGTATCTCTAACTTTGATCATCTCTTGATATCCACTGAATCATCATCAGCTGAACCTATCTAGGATCACCCCCCCTGATCCCTGAGGAAGCATCCTTAAGCACACATTACTTAACTTGCCAATTTTTATGATTAGGTTCAAGTTCTCTATGATCTTCACGTTCGTTCCCAAGTTTGTCCATAACCACGGACACGGATTTTCGAGAAGATTAATAACCCTGGAGGGGTGTACAACTTTACCCACACGTACTAAACTTCTCTTAATGCCACTAGTAATAGCCCTCTTCCTTGGAAGGCCGGCAGAGGGTGGTTAGACACGACCTTTACCTTGCTTTCGTCGAGACCATGAGTCACGCACTACGGAGATGCCACCGTAACGGGTTGAGTCCCGAAGTCGGTCCCTAATGATGTGCGCAGGGTTCAAGATTACGGATGTCGGGCATCTCTTGTTCCCGGCCACGCTTACCTACCTGTTATGAATGCACCTCCTTCACCTCCATTCAAGAACAAGCAAGATGCGTATCTCGAATGGAAAGCTCGAACTATGTGACTCATGGAATATACTAGGAAAGTTAGTTGGTCGAGGGGGTTTCCAGGCCCCCGTGTGGCTGTACGCTCGTCTTGGTTCAAGAGGCAAGAACATGGGATCCTAAGGGTGGCAAATATGGACTGTAAAAACCACCACCCACGTGGCCTCCCATACAAGCCTTAGCATGTTTATTATCCATCTCTGATCATACCACGTCATCCTATCATACTAGGTTCATTCACAACTCTGATTCATCAACCAGATGGATCTGTTGTAACAACTAAGCATGGCTAAGCACAACAGATGTAACACCTCTAGCAACGCTTCACAAGCCAAACCCTAGTTATGATAGGAGCAGTGGATCAAGAAATATAGGCTACAAGGGAACATGCATCAGATAGGATTGCGCTATCTATCGATAAAAGACTTTGGAATCGTATGCACATGGCAAGAATGTAAATACTTTGAAAGCATAGGATTCATATGTATGTGTGGGGCTTCGCTTGCCTTTGCCAGTTGATATCTAGAAAGCAGAGCTTCGGACATCTAGTACTTGACTTGAATACAGTTGGTCAAGTATTGGTCTTCAAGCTTCGACGGTGTTGACCTCGGTCTTCAGTCTTGGACTTGATCTCGATTCCGATATCGTACTCTACCGGAAAGAAGCAAAACACCGGAAAGGAAGGAAACAATCAACACATGGCTTCGATGCAATGCTCAATCAAGGATGATGATATGACAAGTTAAATTGCATTGAAATAAACCCGTAAGTCATGCTTGACAATTTAATCGGGGTCCCGAGGGGTGCAAACCCTAACTCGAGAAAACTCCGGAATCACCTATGAGGGATTACTATGTTCTCCTAATTAAACCTTCAATTCAAGTTGTTGAACAATGCATGATTATAATACTATTGGACAGATCTTATTTTTCGGAACATTTTGATATATTATTTGTATTTTTCTGATTTAAAATGAATTAGTTATGAATTTCTCCATTTTCAATTCATTTCAAATCATTTTTAGAATATTACAAAATAATTTACATTTTAGAAATTACTTTAAAATTTTATTTAATCAGAAAACATTTCTGAAAATGTTTATCTCACTTACATATGGACCCCACCTGTCAGGTATTTGTTATTTACTGAAAACAATTACAGAAATCATTTACAAAATAAAACAAAAGGGAATATATGACGCCATGCTGACGTCAGCAATGGTGCTCTCTCAGATCGTGAATGGATCGGCCGATTGGGGGCACGCCGGGATGCGGGAGCGGTCGCGCTGGAAGCGTGCTTGCACGCTGAGCCATAAAGTGGCGGCGCAGTGACCAAATGGTCACTGGAGCATCGTCCCGATGAGCTCTTGAGGCGGTAAACAACGGCGGTCGTCGGCAGCGTGATAGAAGTCAAGAGGGAGATGGAGGAGGGGTCTGGCGTGACCAGCGGCTCACCACGAGCGCGATGGAGGGGTCAGGGAGGCTAGGCGGTGCCGGAATCGACGATGAACACGACGGCCGGAGTCGGGGAAGGTGCGGTCGTTGGCGATGTTTCGTAGTGCCCCTGCTCGATTCCTTCGAGGGGAAGCATCCGCGTGACGAGGCGAAGCCGATAGTGTTCTCAGATGGTGAAGGGGTGGTCGGAGATGGCGGGCCTCGCTGGCGTCTGCAAGCTAGGGTTTCAGCGGAAACAGGAACGAGAAAGATAGGGATCCTGGGGAAGAATGAGAGGCAGAGGGGAAGGTAGAGACGGCGACGGGGTCCTTATCCTCCTCTCTGGGGGCGGCGCCGGCGACACGCAGCAGCTTGCTGTCATGAGCGAAGACGACGATGGGGAAGAGGCCGAAGCGATACGGTCCAAGGTGGGCCGACTACTAGGCCATGCTGGGCTGCGAACTGCTTCGGGGCACGCGTGAGCGACGGAAAGTAGAGAGGGGAGTAGATGGGCTCAGCCCAGAGAGAGTTAGGATTAGGTTTTTATTGCAGAATCTTTTTATTTTCTATTTTCTCTTTTCTCTTTGTATTTCCATTTGTAATTCTGTTTTGAATAGTTTCAAAATACCAAAACTTTTGTAAACATTTCAAAATATTACAGGACCCCTTTATAACCATTTGGGCTCCACTTTGTTTTGGTAGGTTTTAAATATTTTGAATCATTTGAATTGATTTCAAAGGTGAAGGAAAATAGGGTTAGGGTTTTTATGATTATTTTCTTTCATGCATTTAAAAATGATGATGCTCATGAATGCACAAACAAATCCTAGTTATTATTTAATAAAACTAGGGTTGTTACAATTCTATCCCCCTTAAAAGAATCTCGATCCGAGATTCCTAGGTAGGAAGATAGAAGGAACAGGGTTACACTAAACTTCGACGATCTTCTCAAAAAAGGTTGATCCATGCCACCATGATGAGTGGACGAAGCGCTTCATAATCTTCAAGGTGGCTGCTCACACTAAGGAAGAGAGGGAATGACACGAAACCACAAACTGAGTATCTCATGGTCAACTCATGGATAGATGTTTCGTGAACATCTCTAAATCCAACAAACATGAAACACATCAAGATAACGGAGGAAACAAAAGGAGAAGGGCTCAAGGTGATAGATAATTGGTCTTCGTAAGGATTGAGACCATGGATCTTGCAGGGGTTTTTGAAGCTTCTGAAGAACAAAGCTTCCAACAGAAAGAACATGACCATAGACTTCGAGAGGTAAACCCCTATTAAAAAACTTAATAGAGCTTTACAGGTGGAAGAGATAGATACCAACAAAACCAAGCTGTTGAACTACTTTTTACAGAAGGGTCACTCTTTCATTCAACAGAAGGCTAAAAAAATGTGTTTTGGTGGAGAGGACTCATAAGAGTCACTAGGAACATGTAACAAGAGAAACTATTGATTACCAAAATCATAGTCGCTCTTCAAACACGTGTAGACAGAGAGGAGGGAACTCTTTATTCATCCAGGTTTATCAAAGTCCTTGCCAAAGATCATGATATCACTTTGCACCACCAAGATGAATAGTTAAGAAGATTCCCGATGACACGAGAAGAAATAAACTTCATTCTCAGACTCCAAGTACTTGTCATAGCAAGACACTTGCCAATGTAATAAGGGTCTGGAGAATCGACCGAGAGACATTTAGCAACACTTCTTTAAATGTTCTCCTTGATGTTTGAAACACCAATATCAAGCTATTGACAAGCCTTTAACCAGTCATCAAGTAAAGATCGGACTTCGGATACGAAGGAAACCATAAGCACAACTCCTATAATAAAATATAAAAGAGGCCTCATGAAGAGTGTTTGTTATTGCTGATTCAAGATAATGTGAAAATAGGTCTTTCGGCTAATTGTGACAACCATTACATCAATCTTGCCAGAGTTACAATATACCTACATCATAACCTTGAGGAACACGAATCATTATTGCTACTTGAGATTCAGCTTTGATTAAGTGTAGAGATACTTCAGACTCAGCATGTCCGAATAGAAAGGGTGGAACATTTACGCAAAGGTAAAGTCACCAGATTCTCAAGACATGGACTTCAATGCCAAGCTCTAAAAGATGAGCTAGATTGAGGAACCCATGTGATAGCAAGTTACCAAAAGATAATTGCATCTACATGAATTGTTTGCAATGAAACACAATTGAATCCTTGTTTAGGAAACATTTAGGAGGATATCGAAGTTTTAAGTACTTCTTTTCTTCCATGACAAATCAGTCAGTGGCTTAAGATGCTTGGAGAATATTCTTGAGATGTGAAGGTAACAACCTACCATATCAAGAATACTTCGCACATGCTTAACTGACTTGGAATGATCCCTGAAGAAACAAAGATAACTCTACTCGAATACACGGTGACATCTTTCGACAATTGCACGTGAACCAGAGTAGGTTACTTCTAACATCCAGAACACTTACTTCGGGATAACACGAAGATGGTTCTCAAAAGTTTCCAACATTAATGCCAACTGTTCCACATGAATATTTTCTAACCTGGGGAAGGTAAGGATGTCATTGATGGGCTCAATAACAAACTTATCTATACACTCTAAAAAGATGGACTCATATGTTGTATGAACAAGGCATAAATACTGGTCAGACCAAAGAACATGAATATGTACCTAGGTGAAACATCACAAGTAGATACACCATCAAGATTGTCCTTGGAAATGCGTTTGATTTGACGATTGCCCAAATCAAATCAAAGGTGGGAAGATAACATATCCATAAAGGACATACTATCTTACTTCAGCATGAACGAAACTAGACATCCCTTTAAAGAGGAACAAAGTTGACTAGAACTTTTGTCTTACAACTCTCCAAGTTGTTGTTTAAGCTCAACCAACTAGTTCAGGGGTATCCAGTGCAGATCCTTGGAGAAAGGAGCGGTTTAAAGAAACAGCTTACTCAAGAACTTGACAACACGGTCATGTGGAAACATGGAGATACTTCTAGTAGACATCTAGAATATCACGAACCACCGATATGTCACAAAGATCAAGAGAGAAAACTTGCTTTATAGAGAAAGAAGACATAGTCGCAGAGGTTCGACACAAGCCTAAATCTTTGACCGAAGAGGGTGCACCAGAATAGTGGACTTGGTAGCACGATCATCCTTTACTTAATGATAGGGTTAACCAATCATGCTAAGAATGACACAAATGTCCTTGAAGTTCAAAGCAATAATAATTTCTAGGAATCTCAGATGGCCTCATCATTACGCACACGCAACATTTCTGAGCACAGACAGCTCAGTAGAAGGGTGGATAAATATGTGTAAGAGCATCACTTCATTAAGAGGATCATGAAACTTAACACGACCTCTTAATATAGAATGGGTGTGATACTTTAAGGTAGAACAGATCAGAAGCTAATCAATACTTCTTGATCCGTGGATTACAACACTTTGACCCGGTCCTGGATATGACAAGGTACTGGAGTTTGTTTCTCCTGACATCCCAAAATGGTTTATCATGACAGACCACAAGAGTATCTTGCATCGGAAGACACCAATGCACATTTACTACTTGGCTACCAACTAGTAGACAAAGGTCAGAAAACAACAAGGTTAGGAAGAACATGCTCAGGATAGGTCCCTAGATGTGGATGCATAAGTCAACAATCTTCCGAAGACCAATGCATAGAAAAGGGAGGTGTGGCAGAGTCACGAATACAAATGTGGGACTCACGAGGAGCACTCTTGTCGTGATCTATTTGGTTCCATCAAAGAACAGCTGCCATAACATGTGGTAGGGAAGTCCTTTATCGTCACTGTTCAATAGCGACAATATCCACAAACTTGAAGGCTATACTAGAAGGTAGTAGCCATCCTGGGGTAATGTATGAACATTAACGACAGGGGTCAACAAAATCGATCTTGGGTTAAAGATTAGCTTCATGTACAAGATTCACAACACCAGAATCCAGCACAATCTGGGATCTTAGGTTCAAGTCCAAGGGTGAAAACCCAAAGAAAGGAGTAAATACTATCTTAGTAGCACAGAGGGTACCACAAGGTAGTAATCACGAGGTAGCTTCAAAAAGAAGATACAACTTCTAAAGTACCCGAACAAATAAAAGGAGGCACACGAGGCAAAAAGAAACCTCGAGACCTAGAACAGAACATTGAGGAACCATCAACCATTATGTTGTGGACCAAAAAAATGGAGAGATTATGATAGAAACAAATCTCTTATAAGAAACAGGACAAAGGGAAACAAGGAACACACACAATGACTCTAGAGAACTCAACACTAGGTCAAATGGTTGAGAACTAACATACCTGAGAAGGCACCTAAGTTTTGAAGGAAGAGACGAGATAGCAAAACTTTTCAAAGTCAAAACAGGACAAGATAACCCAGAGCTAGAACGAAACTGGATAACGAGAAAAAGAAGCATACCCGAGTTTTCACACATAATTTTCATCTTTGAAAATAGTTTTCACAAATACTAGACTCAACATTGACCAATAGAAAGGTTTCCTACAGTCGGTACTGCTCTGAAACCAAAACCTGTGACACCCCCGGGATTAGGGCTAGACAAATCCCAGAACTCTGTCAGATATAAGCCTAACCTAAATCTCGAAAGAGTACAGAGAGAGAATTGATAACACAACAGTGACCCTACGACACATAAATTATTACAGCAAGCTCATAACTAGCGAAGAACCAAAATATTACAAGCAGAGGTCACTGACCATAAACATCAAACAACGGAAGGCAAATTATTCTAATAAGTATAGAAAACTTAACAAATGGCCTAAGAGGCCTGAAGCATAACGATGACGTCCAATCCATAGATCCCAGACTGCCGACTGGGAACTCCATACTACTCGTCGATGTCGATGCCTTGAAGAACTCATCTTCTATGCTAACACTTACCCTGCTGCAAAAGTGTCAACGAAGCAAGGGTGAGTACAGGGTGTACTCTGCAAGATTTATGGCTGGTGGAGTTATTTTTCATAAAGCCATCTTTGTTTAGTAAAACAAGAGGGAGAAGAATCTCGACTAATCAGAATATTTTAAAAGGGGATAAGAGAGCGGTATCTCTAACTTTATTCATCTCTTGATATCCACCGAATCATCATCAGCTGAACCTATCTAGGAGCACCCCCTCGATCCCTGAGGAAGCATCCATAAGCACACATTACTTAACTTGCCAAGTTTTACGATTAGGTTCAAGTTCTCTATGATCTTCACATTCGTTCCCAAGTTCGTCCATAACCACGGACACAGATTTTTGAGAAGATTAATAACCCTGGAGGGGTGTACAACTTTACCCACACGTACTAACCTTCTCTTAATGCCACTAGTAATAGCCCTCTTCCTTGGAAGGCCGGCAGAGGGTGGTTAGACACGACCTTTACCTTGCTTTCATCAAGACCATGAGTCACGCACTAGGGAGATGCCGCCGTAATGGGTCAAGTCCCGAAGTCGGTCCCTAATGATGTGCGCAGGGTTCAAGATTACGGATGCCGGGCATATCTTGTTCTCGGCCACGCTTACCTACCTGTTATGAATGCACCTCCTTCACCTCCATTCAATAATAACCAAGATGCGTATCTCGAATGGAAAGCCCGAACTATGTGACTCATGGAATCTACTAGGAAAGTTAGTTGGTCGAGGGGGTTTCCAGGCCCCCGTGTGGTTGTACGCTCGTCTTGGTTCAAGAGGCAAGAACATGGGATCCTAAGGGTGGCAAATATGGACTGCAAAAACCACCACCCACGTGGCCTCCCATACAAGCCTTAGCATGTTTATTATCCATCTCTGATCATACCACGTCATCCTATCATACTAGGTTCATTCACAACTCTGATTCATCAACCAGATGGATCTGTGGTAACAACTAAGCATGGCTAAGCACAACAGATGTAACACCTCTAGCAACGCTTCACAAGCCAAACCCTAGTTATGATAGGAGCAGTGGATCAAGTAATATAGGCTACAAGGGAACATGCATCAGATAGGATTTCTCTATCTATCGATAAAAGACTTTGGAATCGTATGCACATGGCAAGAATGTAAATACTTTGAAAGCATAGGATTCATATGTATATGTGGGGCTTCGCTTGCCTTTGCCAGTTGATATCCAGAAAGCAGAGCTTCGGACATCTGGTACTTGAATTGATTATAGTTGGTCAAGTATTGGTCTTCGAGCTTCGACGGTGTTGACCTCGGTCTTCAGTTTTGGACTTGATCTCGATTCCGATATCGTACTCTACCGGAAAGAAGCAAAACACCGGAAAGGAAGGGGACAATCAACACATGGCATCGATGCAATTCTCAATCAAGGATGATGATATGACAAGTTAAATTGCATTGAAATAAACCCCTAAGGCATGCTTGACAATTTAATCAGGGTCCCGAGGGGTGCAAACCCTATCTCGGGAAAACTCCGGAATCACCTGTGAGGGGTTACTATGTTCTCCTAATTAAACTTGCAATTCAAGTTGTTGAATAATGCCTGATTATAATGCTATTGGACAGATCTTATTTTTCTGAACATTTTGATATATTATTTGTATTTTCTGATTTAAAATGAATTAGTTATGAATTTCTCCATTTTTAATTCATTTTAAATCATTTTTAGAATATTACAAAATAATTTACATTTTAGAAATTACTTTAACATTTTATTTAATCAGAAAACATTTCTGAAAATGTTTATCTCACTTACATCTGGACCCCACCTGTCAGGTATTTATTATTTACTGAAAACAATTACAGAAATCATTTACAAAATAAAACAAAAGGGAATATATGATGCCATGCTGACGTCAGCAATGGTGCTCCCTCAGATCATGAATGGATCGGCCGATTGGGGGCACGCCGGGATGCAGGAGCGGTCGCGCTGGAAGCGTGCTTGCATGCTGAGCCATAAAGTGGCGACGCGGTGACCAAATGGTCACCGGAGCATCTTCCCCGATGAGCTCTTGCGGTGGCAGACAGTGGCGGTCGTCGGCAGCGTGATAGAAAGCAAGAGGGAGACGGAGGAGGGGTCTGGCATGACCAACGGCTCACCACGAGCGCGATGGAGGGGTCGAGGAGGCTGGGTGGCGCCGGAATCGACGATGAACACGACGGCCAGAGTCGGGGAAGGCGCGGTCGTTGGCGACGTTTTGTAGCGCCCCTGCTCGATTCCTTCGAGGGGAAGCATCAGCGTGACGAGGGGAAGCCGATAGTGGTCTCAGATGGCGAAGGGGTGGTCGGAGATGGCGGGGCTCGCCAGCGTCTGCAAGCTAGGGTTTCAGCGGAAAGAGGAACGAGAAAGATAGGGATCCTGGGGAAGAATGAGAGGCAGAGGGGAAGATAGAGACGACAACGGGGTCCTTATCCTCCTCTCTGGGGGCGGCGGCGAGCGCGAATCGCGGCGCAGCGGCCGACAGCGGCGCCGACGACACGCACCAGCTTGCTGTCGTGAGCGAAGACGATGACGGGGAAGAGGCCGAAGCGGTACGGGCCAAGGTAGGCCGACTGCTGGGCCAAGCTAGGCTGGGAACTGCTGTAGGGCACGCGTGAGTGACGGAAAGGAGAGAGGGGGGGTAGATGGGCTCATCCTAGAGAGAGTTAGGATTAGGTTTTTATTGCAGAATCTTTTCCTTTTGTGTTTTCTCTTTTCTCTTTGTATTTCCATTTGTAATTCTGTTTTGAATACTTTCAAAATACCAAAACTTTTGTAAACATTTCAAAATATTGCAGCACCCCTTTATAACCATTTGGGATCCACTTTGTTTTGGTAGTTTTCAAATATTTTGAATCATTTGAATTGATTTCAAGGAGGAAGGAAAATAGGGTTAGGGTTTTTGTGATTATTTTCTTTCATGCATTTAAAAATGATGATGCTCATGAATGCACAAACAAATTCTAGTTATTATTTAATAAAACTAGGGTTGTTACAAGATCTCAATAACTTTGTTGAACTTTGTGAGATGCAAAAGTATAAGGATGTAGATGGAGATATTATTAAGCTTAAGCTGTTTCCTTTCTCCTTGAGAGGGAAATCTAAAGAATGGTTGCTATCCTTGCCTAGAAATAGTATTGATTCTTGGACTAAGTGCAAAGATGATTT
The DNA here is from genome assembly GCA_023614405.1 of Avena insularis. Taxonomy (NCBI): domain Eukaryota; kingdom Viridiplantae; phylum Streptophyta; class Magnoliopsida; order Poales; family Poaceae; genus Avena; species Avena insularis. Next base: position 273,160,254 of record CM042697.1, read on the forward strand.
TATTGGAAAGTACTATCCTCCTGCTAAGATTATATCTATGAGAAGTGACATTATGAAATTTAAACAACTTGATAATGAACATGTTGCTCAAGCTTGGGAAAGAATGAAGTCTTTGGTTAAGAATTGTCCCACTCATGGACTCACTGCTTGGATGATTATCCAGACTTTTTATTAAGGTTTGGACTTCTCCTCAAGAAACCTGTTGGATTCAACTGCTGGAGGTACTTTTATGGGCCTCACTTTGGGTGCTGCAACAAAGCTCCTTGACAATATGATGGTTAACTACGCTGAATGGCACAGTGAGAGAGCTCCACATGGTTAACACAAAGCTTCTATTCCAAGGAAAGTAGAAGATAGTTGGGAACCCATTATTAATATGCAAGTGAATGACTTTGATCTTAAAGCTTCATGTGATCTTGGTTCTAGTGTGTCTATTATGCATATGAAGATTTATGAAATGCTTGATTTGTCACCTTTGGAAGAATGTTATTTGGATGTCCCGCTTAATGATAATGCTAAAAACAAACTCATGGGGAGTATTAATGATGTTCTCATTATGGTTAACAATGTTTATGTACCTGTGGATTTCTATGTTTTGGATGTTGAATACAATGCTTCTTGTCCTATTACTTTGGGAAGATCTTTTCTTAGAACTGTTGGTGCCATCATTGATATGAAAGAAGGTACCATTAAATATCATTTTCTATTCAAGAAAGGTAATGAACACTTGAGGAGAGATAAGTTGCTTTTTTATCCTCCTTTGAAAGCAAGGTTTGATGTTAATGCTTCTTCATTTGAAAATACTTGATTCTTCTTGCTTCTTGTGCCTAACTTAAAGGCGTTAAAGAAAAGTACTTGCTGGGAGATAACCAAAGAGTTTCCTTGAGTCTTGGAAGTTATTACTTCAGTAATAACCTCTCCTTATCCTTTTTGTTTGCTTTTTGTGCCAAGAACGACCTCTAATGAGAGGGAAGTAAGATTTGGGGAGTTGCTGTCCCGAAACAGATTTCTGTCCTCCACCAAAACAATTCGCGAGGAGTCTCTGTAACTCGGATTGAGCTGAAACTTTACGAATAAATCCCCCAGTATGTTAGCTAACTTTCATTAGTTCCACACTTTTTGATTTGAGCAATAGAAGATGTTCGAAAAAAGCGGTTTCTACCTGCTGGTCTATTTTGACAGATTTCTGCCATCATTTCCATTTGCTTCTTATTGATTCCTTTTTGAGTTCTCTTTTGGGGAATTGAGATTTTTGAAGGAGTTAATACAGTAGATTGTGTTTTTAGTGAAAAGTCTTGCTGTTCCAAAGCTTTTCCGAAAGTTCTATTATCTTTTGAATACACTAATGTTGCTAATAAAGATTGTGTGAAATTTTGTATGAAGGAAAAATTTCAGGTGTAGAGAGAGAATGATGTAATGAGATGAAGAATGGACAAAAGCTCAAGCTTGGGGATGCCACCCCGGTGTCACCCAAAGAAATATCCAAGAGGTACAAGCGTCAAAGCTTGGGGATTCCCAAGGCATCCCCTTCTTCATCAATAAAAAGCTCAAGTCTTTCTAGACACTTTGTTTTTATTGTTTCATGCACAGTTGTGTTCTTCTTGGAGCGTATTAGTTTTTGTTCGGTTTGCTTAGTTTGTTTAGTTTTTTGAATAAAGAAGTTTGGACCCCCGTTCTCGCTGTGTTGTTTTGCAAATAAGTTGCTTGGTGTTGGTAAGGAGTAGTAAGTTCTTGCTTGAAGGTGCAAGAGGAGCTTGCATTGACTGTGACTTAGACTTTAGCATGACATTCTAGGTGTTGTTTTGACCTTATTCTTAGTGATTATTGTTGTAGCATGTCTTGTTCCAAACAATTGGGATTACTTAGTGTTCCTTGAAAAAAAATTATGCGTTGTTTTAGCATGCAAAAGCATAGTATTGTGGTATTCTCCTTTGATGCTTTGTTTGGGTTGACTTGGCACATGCTCACACCATGTTATGACTTTCACAAGTCACCATAGCCTCTATGAACATTTAGTCCTTGACTTGTAGTACCACTCTATGCTTTGATTAATAATGCTTTGTTGCTCTTCATGATTATGGCCATTATTGCTTTCTTAGTTGGTTGCTCCAAGTCTTTTGGTAGCCTCCACTTTTATGAGTAAGCTCTACTCATGCTTACAACTCCCAAGAAACCAAGTTATTCCAAAGTGTCCACTATAAACTCCTATGCATGGTGTGTTACACCATTCCAAGTATATTCTTGTTTTCAGCTATCTTCCAATTAAAAAGTATTTTTTTATGTGAAAACTTAGTGATTAAAGCCCTCACAAACTTGATGGCACATTTTATATTTCTTTGCCCCTAATAAACTTGAACCATTGTGTCATGTATGTTGTATATGCTTGCACTTATACGTTGGAATTAGCAGAATCATGCTGTCACGGGGAACGTTTTCAACATTGCACTTATACTTTGTACTTAGTTGATATCATGATATTTTGTCTATGGATGTCACCGGTGTGAAATAAAGAGGAAACTTGTAAGTCCATGGAGTTTGTATTTTGTGTTAGAGAAACGCTTGGGCCGCTAGCCTAAGCCATGCCTAATCATGGTGGAAACTTGCAGCATCACCATAGTGAGCTATCTATGAAGCATCCTCAATAAAAAACAATGCACATAGTAAATAAAAAGATCACTGAGATGCTCATTGTCTGCTTGCCTTGTCATTTTGGTTATGGGATAGCTCCTGTACCATGTTCAAGGGGTACCCCGTTGGCGGTTCTCTATGATACACATGTACTTACTATGACAAGAACTTGCAGGTGACTGAAGTTGAGTAGCATGAGGTGTGGCCCTCCTATTCAAAGGACTTGAGATTGCCAACTTATACTTTGTCAAGCATATACTCCATAGTTTGTTCACTTTAACTTTAATCACTTCAAGATGCTTATGATAGGGGCAATGAGGGCTGAAAACTAACAAGTACCGTAATTTTTGGAAGCTCTTTTTGAAACTTGAAATCCCTGCTTCCTTTATGAAAGGCCTTTCTTCCACCATTATTTGAGTCTCCACTTTCTACCTTTAGGCACCATTAAGAGAGCATAGTTGTCATTCTTTGTGCAGTGTCACAAAACTTATTGATTGATGCATATTGTGATATTACTTGTTCTTGTGCTATTTGTATCTAGTCACTCTTATGAACTTTGAAGGTGTCCTATGCATCTATTTTCTACTCTATGAGGGACGAGTTAAATGCCACTATGCCATGTTTTCTGTATGTGAAACAAACAAACATTTTTCAATGCATGTTATTCAGGATCTTTGGTTGTAACCTTTCATGTTGCATGCATAGTTACTATGTCCTATTGTTAGAACTCCATCTTTCATGCACATGTTTAGAGTTCTTTGTTCCCATCTTTCAATGCTTGCAAATGGTTTGATCTTGGTTTTGATGGTGCATGTCACCTAAAAAATTATTCTTTTATCACTTACCTACTCGAGGACGAGAAGGAGTTAAGCTTGGGGATGCTTAATACATCGGAAACGTATCTAAATTTTTGATGCTCCATGCTTGTTTAGTATCTACTTTGCTTTGCTTTGTCTACACTTTGAGGTGTTTTTATATCTTTTCTGGAACTAACCTATTAACTAGTTACCACAGTGCTAGTTGCCTATTTTCTTCTGTTTTTGGTTCCAGAAAGGCAGAAAATCAATATTCTCAGAATTGGACGGGACAAAAGCCGAAGTCAATATTTTACCGTGGGGGACACGAAGCAAGAAGACGATATGGAGAAGCAAACCAGGGCGGCCAGATCCCCTAGGCGCGGGTGGGCCCACCCCGCGCCTAGGTAGGGTGTGGGGCCCCTGGCCGCCTTCCAGCCTCGCCTTTTTGCCTATAAGAAGCCCCCGATGCAGAAACCCTAGGCACCCGATAAAAAACTCCACGAAACCTTCTGTAGCTGTCGCCACCGTCGTCCCTAGATCGGGGGGATCTGAAGTTTTTCCCGGCACCCTGCCAGAGGGGAAATCATCCCGGAGGCCTTCTCTCCGGTATGAAGCGTGAGTAGTTCCACCTTGGACTATGGGTCCATGTAGTAGCTAGATGGTTGTATCTCCTCCTTGTGCTTTCATGTATAGATCTTGTGAGCTCCGTTAATGATCAAGATCTAATCTATTTCTAATCATGCATGTTGTGTGATACGTCCAAAACGTATCTACTTTCTCGAACACTTTGCTATTATTTCTTCTCTAAAATTGTGTGATTTGGATACAACTAACACGGACTGACGTTGTTTTCAGCAGAATTACCTTGGTGTCTTGTTTTTGTGCAGAAAATCAACTATCAGGAAAAATCCCGGAAAATATGCCAAAAATTATATTTCACCAGAAGATCCACGTAGCCAGAAGATGAGACGGAGAAGGAGCCTGGGGGGCCCACACCCATGCTAGGCGCGGGCCCACCACTGGTCGCACCTAGGGGGGTGCAGCCACCCCAGGCACCCCCTCGGCCTCCCTCTGCGCCTATAAGTTGCCTTTCTACCTAAAACCCGAGGGGGGTCGATAGTTTTCGAGAAAGAGTTCCTCTCCACCGCCGCCACCAGAAACCAAGATTCGGATCCAGAAACTCCGTTCTGGCATCCTGCCGGGAGGGGGGAATGTAGAGAGGATCATCGCCATCGTCATCACCAACGCATCTCCATCAACCACCGATGTTTCCCTCATCCATGAGTGAGTAATCCCCCACTATAGGCTTGGGGATGGTAGGGATTGGATGAGTTCTATCATGTAATCGAATAAGATCTCTTAGGGCATAATGCCTAGTATCTCTATTAGTGCTATTTGACTTTGCTGCAACTTGTTGTGCTTAATGCTTGTCACTAGGGCCCAAGTGCCATGATCTCAGATATGAACTTATTATTGAATCATTATGATAGCATTGTTTGTGATCTTATCTGCAAGTTGTGTACACATATCACTGTCCGGATCCAAAGGCCCCAAAGTGACAATAATTGGGACAACCGGAGGGGATGGCCGTGGTGTGAGGATCACATGTGTGCATGGAGTGTTAATGCTTTGCTCCAATGCTCTATTAAAAGGAGCACCTGAATTGCCAGTAGTTCCCTATAGGCCCCGCTGCCACGGGCTGGCTGGACAGAAGATGTTGTGCAAGTTCTCATTGCGAGCATGTATGACTATATTTGGAGCACATGCCTAGGATTGTTTAGTACTTGGATGCTTGCTATTATTTATCTGCAATGCCCTAGGTCTTGAAGTTACATGTTTAGACTCGTCCATGCAACGCCCGTCCATCCATCCCTATGCCTACCGCACTCGAATCCTACTGTTACCATTACTGTTACTATAGCTACTGTTTCACTGCTGTTGTTGCTTTGCTGTTGCTACTACCAAATTGTTGCTACTGATAAACTTCTGTGAGCAAGAACTATTTCCAGGTGAGCTGAATTGACAACTCAGTTGTTAAGGCTTACAAGTATTCTTTGGCTCCCCTTGCGTCGAATCAATAAATTGGGTAATACTACTCGTGAAGACTGTTGCGATCCCCTACACTTGTGGGTCATCAAGACTATTTTCCAAGGCCATTGGAGAGCATAGCTTTATTTGTAAGTTCACTTGGATCTTTTATTGTTCACTGCTACTCCTTTCATCATGGGGAAGTCTCGTGATGGAAAGTTCCCTATTTTACCATCCACTACAAGAAGAGGTACAATCCTAAACACCTCTGTTGCTCTTGATTCACCGTCCGTTATAAGTAAGCTTGTCACACCACCACCACATACACATGCTACACACACTGCTACTACTGCTGAATCTGAAACTGCTTTTGATACTCATGATGTTACTTCTACTGTGCTTTATGCGAGTTGTTCATTAGGTCCTTTCCTATATGATATTATGGCTAGTCTAGGAAATACCGAAACTCCTAGTGAAGACACTGTTACACCTATTAGCTCACCTGAGTCTAGTGAGAGTTATGATATTAATGATGGTTACATTGAGTTCACTGATGATTTTGTTGAAGTGTGCCGAAACACACATGGTACTAGTGCTATTAAGAGTCTCCCTGCTAGACGTACTATTATGCCTAAGTTGTCCTCTGATCCTAATTTTGCCACCTCTCCCATAGATATTAAAGATAAAGATTATGATTTCTCTCTTGATTTATCTTATTTAGATATTGTTGAGAAAGAACCTTTCTGTGGGACTGATAATGAGAGTGCTGTGGCTCATATGAATGAGCTTTCTACTATGAGTGCTTTATTCTCTGATGATTTTAAGATGCATAAGTACTTTGTTACTAAGATCTTCCTTTTTTCACTAAAAGGAGAAGCTAGGGCTTGGTTTAATAGATTACCTCCTGGTTCCATTGATAGGCCCGATTGCTCGATTGCTTCTTTCTTCCAGAAATATTTTCCTCCCAGTGCTAGACATGCTGCTGTGCAAAGACTTTTTGATTTTAAACAGGGAGAAGAAGAGAAATTGCCCGAGTCATGGACAAGGTTTTGTACCTTGATTAATGCACATCCTGGATGTCCATTACCTAAGAATGAGCTTCTTGATATTTATTATAATGGACTAACTAATGATTCTAGGACCTACCTAGATAGCTTTTCTGATTGTGTTTTTAGGAAAATAACTCCTATAGATGCTGAAGAATTAATGGCTAAAATAAGCAAGAATTATGATGATTGGACTTCAACTGAGCTAAATACACCTGAGCCTATTACTCCTAAACCAGATGTTCCTGAACCAGTTCCAACACCAACAAGAAAGAAGAGGGGAGTTATTGCATTAAATGATGAAGTGATGACGAAAGCTAAGAAGTGTCTAAAGGAGAAAGGTATTAGAGCTAAAGATGTGAAGAATCTACCTCCTATAGAAGAATTATGTAAGCCAATTCCCCACGCATCTACTATTGAGGTACACTCTCTCCAAGACTTTGATTAAGGTGATATTCCTTATGATAAGCCTCTTGATCAATGTTTAGAGGAATTTGACACATTTATTGTTAAGCAAGGGTATTTTAATAAACAAGTTCAGAATCATTAATTGGAAAACTCTAGAGCTATCCATGAGTTGAAAGATATTGTGGAAAGAACTTCTAATGATATTAAAATGCTTTCAAAACACTTTCAAATGGTTCAAACCCAACTTGATCAACTTGCTAAGGTACAAAAGGATATGCTAGTTAATGCTTCAGGAGATAAACATGCTTATGGAATTAGAACTAGGAGTGGCATAGCTACTCAAGATCCTTTATATCCTGAAGGACACCCTAAAAGAATAGAGAAGGATTCCCAACAAGGTGAAGTAGTGGTAGTCCTTGTAAGAGAAATAAAAAGAAACATAGAATAGTTGAGGAACCACTTGAACCTGCTGTAGATCCTAATAGTATATGTGTCTCTGATGCTGAAACTAAGAGTGGTAATGATAAAAATGAGTCTCCTGATAAGGACGAAGGTGAGGAAGAACCTGAGAAGCACACTAAGAACACTAGGTACACAAAGGAAGATTTTATTGCTAATAAACATGGTAAAGAGAGAAAACCTTGGGTGCAGAAACCTATGCCTTTTCGAGGTAAGAAACACAAGTAAAAGGAGGAAGAACACTACAACAAGTTTTGTGAGTGGATGCAGCCTTTATTTTTGCAAATTCCTTTGACTGATGCTATTAAATTGCCTCCTTATTCAAAGTATATGAAGGATATTGTCTCTAATAAAAGTAAGATTCCTAATGAGGAGATTTCTACTTTGCTTGCTGATTATTCCTTCAATGGTAAGGTTCCAAAGAAACTTGGTGATCCAGGTATACCAACTATTCCTTGCTCCATTAAGAATAATTATGTTAGAACTGCTTTATGTGATTTGGGAGCTAGAGTTAGTGTTATGCCTTTTTCTCTCTACAAGAGACTCCAGCTAGAAAAGTTGATACCAACTGATATATCTTTGCAAATGGATGATAAGTCAACTACTATTCCTGTTGGTATATGTGAAGATGTTCTTGTTCGAGTTTCTCATAATTGCATAGCTTTAACTGATTTTGTTGTGCTTGAAATGCCTGAAGATGATAATATGTCTATTATTCTTGGGAGACCTTTTCTTAATACTGCAGGTGCTGTCATCAATTGTAATCAAGGAAAAGTAACATTCAATATTAATGACAAAGAGCACACTGTCTATTTCCCGACGAAGGTTGTTAAAAGCTATTGCATGAATTCCATTGAAAATATTGAGAGCATCAAGGTTGGAGAAATATATTGTCCCATTCCACAAGAAATTTTTGAAACTATTATGATTGGGACCATTGCTATCAAGTATGAGGTAACATAATCACCTTGTGGAATGCAAAGTTTTGTTTCATATAAGATTGTTTTGGTAACAAGACTTGATCAACCTTGTTAACAAACGGATTTTAATGAACAAAATAATGTTTCCACTATGGTTATACTTGCTTTCTTTTACTTTTCTCCTTCCTAGTCTTTGCCTTTATCTTGTTAGCTTTAGTTTTGCTAGTTGTTTGCTTGTTAAAGTTTCTTAGAGCTCCTGTAGTTTGGATTTTGGTTTGCTTTTGCTTCTTCTGAAAAAACTGTTTCTGCGAGAAAAACAATTTTCATACCCTGAAAATTGGCCAAAAATAAAGTTTCCCGAAAAATCCCAGAAAATTCAAAATAATTTTTTCCTCGAAAAAAGGGGTAGAGAGACACCTGAAGTGACCCAGGGGGCCACCCCAGGCCACCACACCCATGGTAGGAGCGGCATACCAGGGGGTGGCGCCTAGGGGGGTCTGGCCCACCTAGGCCCCTCCAGGCTGCCTCCTCAAAGCCATCTTCTTTCTCTCTCCTGAAAAACACCGAAAAACATTCTCAAGCTTGAGTTCTTGCTGTTATTGCTCGCGATTTTCGATCTCCTTGTTCAGCCCATCTCAAGTGCTGATTTTTGGAGGGTTTGCTCCTTGGTATGTGCCTCTTCCACTTGTCCAATTAGATTTGTGATTGGTAGATTGTATCTTGAGTATTTTGCTGATATAGGTGACAGGTTGTTTGATCTTGCATGCTTGTTCTATGCTTATAAACTTTATTTTGATGCATGTGTAGTCCTCTAGCAAGTTCCTATAGTAGTTGCTCATCATTTATCCACTTATAAATCACTTGGTTTGATGTTTGTCTAAACATTTCAGAATTAAAGAAAGGTCATGGACAACCATACATTTGGTGAAATATTTGAGAGTGATGCACCTAGAAGGGCAAGGCTTCCAAGGTCATCCACCAGTACTAGACCCTCATACAATGAGGATCTCATTACTCAGTGATTTTGGTGACGAGGGAGATGAAGGGGATGCGCACCCCTCCACCTTTCCTTGCCAAACTTTCTTGCGGGCTGCTGGGATTCTTAATGATTTTATGACTTCGGTTCGGAAGGCTGGACTAACAAGTTACATGCAGGATGAGAGCGCACAATATGCTTTGCTCACTAAAAAATTTGTGGAAAGTTTTTATTTCACTAACAGCATGTTCAAGCCTGCTGTGTCTTTCAAAATTTATGGCAGGGCTCATTCTATGACTTTGAAGCAATTTTTCAAGGCCCTGGGACATGGTACAGCTGGGTCATCAAAGAAGGTTCCAGCTCTTCCCGCTTATTTGTTGGAGATTTACCGAGGAATAACCAATGATGATGACCGCAGAGCTCAGCGAGGGAAGATAAACAATATTCAACTCCCAGCCATTAGGTACTTTGCCTATTATCTTTCCACCAGTGTTCTTGGTAGGGAGAACACTAGTAATATTTCCAACTATCAATTGGCCTTCTTAGCTGCTGCGCTCAACAATGAGAATAAGTATAATCTTGGTTCTCTCATTGCTCGTCGTTTAGCTGCTAAGGGACCCATTTATGGGGGAATTATTGCTACTCATATTGTTGTTGCCTTGAACATTGCTGTTGATCCTCATGATACAGTTTTTGCTCCTCAGAGGCTTGATCTTGCTGCCATGAAGGCACACCACTTTGTCACCACTAGCTCTACTCTTGAGAACTTGGTTTATAGAATGATGTTTATTGATGGGGAAGAGAGAGAGAGAGAGATCCCTCTACCCCAAACCACTTTGTTCAGTATTTCTCAGGGACCCTGGTCATGCTCGAAGGCGGAGATGGATGACAATATGCGCTCTCTTAACTTCCATGGGCACTATCAGGAGGAAGCACCATCATACGACCCCTCCGCGTATTACACAGGGGAGTCCTCGAGCTCGTACCAGGACGAGGGACCTTCCTCGACATACTACGGAGGTGCATCTACTTGGGCACCATGGGATTGAGCCCCACTTAGGCCAAAAGCCTAAGCTTGGGGGGAGGTATACCGACATCACACTCATATATATATCATGTTCGGTCAGTTCTTTGTATATCCATCATTTTTCTTTCTTTTTGGTTCTTGTTGCTTCTTTATAAAAAATCCAAAAATACCAAAAATATTTTCGTTGTTTCTCTTGGTTTGTTTCTTTTCTTTGGTTTTCCTTAAAAGAAACATCCAAAAAGATTTTGCTTTGTTTGGTTTGCTTTGTTTGTTTCTCTTTGTTTGCTTGTTTCTAAAAAATTGAAAACACCAAAAATATTTGTTGTTCTTCTTTGGTTTTGTGAGTTCTTTGCAGGGTTCAGCCGTCCTCAGTGGATTTTGGTTTCATGTTAATATTCAAGTCACACAAGTGAAGGGAAATAATGAAGATTAAGACAACTCGAGGTGTGGTAAGAGGCTGGCAACGGACTCTATTTGTTTCATTTTTATACATATACTCATCATTGTGAGCATGCTTAGCCTGTTTGTGCAAGGTGCATGTCATTATGGATGCTTAGTAGTTCTTGCTTGTCTATGATTAGCTCCAGCTTGCTAATAGTTTGTAGCATGTCATATGAATGTTTGCGTGCATTGCTTTATTCATATTTTGGTATGATATTGTGGTATCCTCCTTTAACTATTCATGTGAATCGACTTGGCACATGCTCATGCATGCATATGACTAATCAATAGTCAGTAAGCCTCGATGATTTATTTTGCCTAAGAGTTCTTGTATCACTTTCATGCCATAATTAGTCTTGTTTTGTTGCAAGCATGATTATGACAGCTATTGCTCTCGCGTTTGTCGCTCTCTCTCTTTTGCTAGCCTTCACTTGCACTGAGTATGAGCTCTACCTGTGCTTCCAGCTCCCCAAAACCTATTACCAGCTGTGTCCACCATACCTACCTATTAGCATCATTTGCTACTTCAGTGCATATTCAATATTCCTTGTTTTCTTCCAAAATAAAATGTTCGTCTCTTTTGAGAAAGCTAGTTAGTAAAGCTCTCACGAACTTGATGGCACACTTTATTACTTGCGCTTAATAATCTTGAACCATTGTGACTAGTCCATGAAAGTTATATGCTTGCTAATTATATGCTGGGAGTCAGTAGAACCGTGCTATCACGGGGAACGATTTCAACACCTTTTGGATATCCTATCCAGTTGATACTTTGCTCTTTTGTTTATGGATGACGACGATGTGAAATAAAAGGGGATCTTGTGAGTTCATTGAGTTTATACATTGTGTTAGATAAACGCCTGGGCCGCTAGCCTAAGCCATGCCTAATCATGGTGGAAACTTGCAGCATCACCATAATGAGCATCTATGAAGCATCCTCAATAAAAATCTATGCATATGGTAAATAAAAAGATTACTGAGATGCTCATTGTCTGCTTGCCTTGTCATTTTGGTTATGGGAAAGCTCCTGTATCATGTGCAAGGGGTACCCCGTTGGCAGTTCTCTATGATATGCATGTATGAATAATGACAAGAACTTGCAGGTATCCAAAGTTGAGTAGCATGCGGAGCGGCCCTCGTACTCAAATGACTTGGGTTTTCCAGTTTATGGTATGTCAAGCATATAATTTAGAGTGGACCTTATTTTCACCTTAACCATATGAAGATGCCTATGATAGGGGCAATGAGAGCTCAAAGCTAATGAGTACCTTCCTTTCAGCATTTGGAAGCTTTTCAAACTCTCCAAAACCGTTTTCACAACTTTGTTGAGTCACCACTTATTCTATGAGCACCTTCTTGAGAGCATAATTGTCATTCTTGTGTTTGTTTCAAAACTTGGTTAATTATGTCATGAATTTGATGCTTGTATCTCTAATATCTTTATATCTAGTCTTCGCTTGAACTTTAGAGGTGCCTTGGCATTTATATTGTGCTCTTCAAACAAAGGCAAGCGAGATACCACTCTATCATACCTTACTATGAGCATTGCAATGTTGGTTATGTTTATGTTTCATGCTACTTATTATTATTGAGTTGTTTTCTCTTCATAGCTTGCAATGACTATTGAGTAGACTTAGTTGCATACTCTTTATTATGAATTGTCTAACCATCTACTCCTGTGCCAAGAATATTTACATCATATGAAGCAATGTGTTCATGAAAGTACTTTTATCGCACTCAGTTTTCAACTGAATTGCTTGAGGACAAGCAATTAGCTAAGCTTTGGGGGAGTTGATACGTCCAAAACGTATCTACTGTCTCGAAAACTTTGCTATTGTTTATTCTCTAAACTTGTGTGATTTGGATACAACTAACATGGACTGGCGTTGTTTTCAGCAGAATTACCTTGGTGTCTTGTTTTTGTGCAGAAAATCAACTATGAGGAAAAATCCCGGAAAATATGCCAAAAATTATATTTCACCAGAAGATCCACGGAGCCAGAAGACGAGACAGAGAAGGAGCCCAGGGGGCCACACCCATGCCAGGAGCGGGCCCACCATTGGCCGCGCCTAGGGGGGTGCAGCCACCCCAGGCACCCCCTCGGCCTCCCTCTACGCCTATAAGTTGCCTTTCGACCTAAAAACCGAGGGGGGTTTGATAGTTTTCCAGAAAGAGTTCTACTCCGCCGCCACCACCAGAAACCAAGATTCAGATCCAGAAACTTCGTTCTGGCATCCTGCCGGGACGGGGAATTCGGAGAGGATAATCGCCATCGTCATCACCAACGCATCTCCATCAACCAACGATGTTTCCCTCATCCATGAGTGAGTAATCCCCCACTGTAGGCTTGGGGATGATAGGGATTGGATGAGTTCTATCATGTAATCGAATAAGATCTGTTAGGGCATAGTGCCTAGTTTCTCTATTACTGCTATTTGACTTTGTTGCAACTTGTTGTGCTTAATGCTTGTCACTAGGGCCCGAGTGCCATGATCTCAGATCTGAACTTATTATTGAATCATTATGATAGTATTGTTTGTGATCTTATCTACAAGTTGTGTACACATATCATTGTCCGGATCCAAAGGCCCCAAAGTGACAATAATTGGGACAACCGGAGGGGATGGCTGTGGTGTGAGGATCACATGAGTTCATGGAGTGTTAATGCTTTACTCCGATGCTCGATTAAAAGGATTACCTTAATTACCAATAGTTCCCTAGAGGCCCCGCTGTCATGGGCTGGCTGGACAGAAGATGTTGTGCAAGTTCTCATTGCGAGCACATATGACTATATTTGGAGACATGCCTAGGATTGTTTAGTACTTGGATGCTTGTTATTATTTATCTGCAATACCCTAGGTCTTGAAGTTACATGTTTAGACTCGTCCATGCAACGCCCGTCCATCCATCCCTATGCCTACCGTACTCGGATCCTACTGTTACCGTTACTGTTACTGTTACTATTGCTACTGTTTCACTGCTGTTGTTGCTTTGCTGTTGCTACTACCAAACTGTTGCTACTAATAAACTTATGTGATCAAGAACTATTTCCAGGTGTAGCTGAATTGACAACTCAGTTGTTAAGGCTTGCAAGTATTCTTTGGCTCCCCTTGTGTTGAATCAATAAATTGGGTAATACTACCTGCGAAGACTGTTGCGATCCCCTACACTTGTGGGTCATCATTGTGTTTGCGGGGATCCGATGGATATTGAGATTACTATGTCAGATTGATTAATGGTTTTGTCTTTATGATTCTATCATGTCTGTGTTGTTTGTGATCTTGCATGCTCTCCGTTGTTTGTAGCTATCTTGGCCAAGTAGTTGTTAGTGACTCTAAGAGGGGGTATTTATGCTTGATAGTGGGTTCATGCCTCTAGTTTCCAAGGGAAGTGACGGAAATATCTTCGGTTGTAGATGTGTTGCTGCCACTAGGGAGAAAATAACGGTCTCTTGTTCATATAACAAGTGGATTGTTTACCTTACACACTTTGCTTAAAGCAGTTGTCTGTTGCTTACAACTTAATACTTGGAGGGGGTTCAGATGATAACCTGAAGGTGGACTTCTAGTCATAGATGCAGTTGGATGGCGGTCTATGTATATTGTTGTATTGCCCAATCGAATCTCATAGGATCTTTTTCTCTGGTATTGCATTGTTATGCCTTGCTCAGTTCCTGTCAATTGCCCTGTTGTAATTTGGTTACTCTTCATGCCATGTTGTTTATCTAAGGAGAGCACCTCTAGTGAACTATGGACCCCGGTCCAATCTTTACCATTGATACATCTTCCACTGTTACTTGTTTACTTGTTGCAAACCATTACCTTCCACACCATACTTTTAATCCTTTGTTACAACAACCAGTGAGATTGACAACCTCACTGTTAGTTGGGGCAAAGTCTTGAGTTTGTGTTGTGCAGGTCTCCGCGTTGCTTGCAACACCTGTGTGATGTTTCCTTCCTCCTACCGGTTTGATAACCTCGGTTTCTTACTTAGGGAATACGTGCTATTGTGCTGCTTCACGCCTTGCTCTTGGGGTTCCCAACAGGCTCCACATCAACTGAGCCATCAAGCACCTATGCAAATCAGATTTCAAAGTGTCCACTCTATTTGTGATTTTGGTCACCAACGGGAGAAGATCGTCCTTCTTCTCTATCTCCTTGAGGAGGCGACGGACTTCGACGCTATGGAGTAGCTCCTTCTTCTGATATATCTCCAGTTCCCACACGCGATCCTTTGTCCTAGGGACAACTTCTTCTTCCTCATCCATTATTAATGGATCGGGGAAGTAGAAACTATTCCTCCACTCTTCTTGAGGATTCACCCTCATACGAGTGCCAGTAGTAGGCCTCGAGCGGGGCAACACCGGTTTCTTGCTAGCACCTGCACCAAGGTTAGGTATTTCCTTACGCTTGTGCGGCCTGGGGTCCATGGTGATGAAATTGACCGTCTCCACACGCCATTTTCCATGAGTCTTGTGACCTTCTCTCTCCTGTTATGTTCTCTTCATCGCTGCCGAGTTGATCTCCGGGGGATCATAGACATCACGGCTGATGTAGATGTCACTCCAATCTTCATCGGCATCGTTGTTGTAGAAGCTTGGCTCGACGTACTCCTTGTACCCTAGGCCAAACCTCTCCACCTCCTCGTTGTCGTCCCCCATGTATGGGCTGCGAGAGCGGTCCCTGGAAGGAGCAATGAGACCCAGGGGTTTTCCATGGCCTGGGACCGGATAGAGCATGGCTAGATTGATTCCTAGTGATTATGATTAGAGAGAGAGACAATGGAAGTATATAAGAGGGGTCAGGTATCGGTAAAACTCGCGAGAAACACCAAATTCACACCCAAGAAAAGAATCCTAACAGAATAGGAAAATAAATCACGATTTTGGAGGAGTCCTGCCGCCGCGTAATGACCAACTATACGGTCGCGGCCCGTATAGCTCCGGCCGTATAGTTGGTTCCGGGAAGATATTTCCAAATATATCGAGTCCAAGTCAGTTAGATTACCGACTAGGAACCAACATAACTTTTTTTTGATGAATAAATAAGAACTAAAAAGGGTCGATGTTACAGTACCTTTAACGACCAACTATACGACAGGAGATTTTTCTCCGGCCGTATAGTTGCGCCCGTATAGATACTAGACATCGAAAAATATTTCATAAGGGGGATACAGTACCTTTAACGACCAACTATACGGTGGAGATTTTTCTCCGGCCATATAGTTGCGCCTGTATAGTTACAAAAAACCCTAAAAACTTCAGAAAAACAAAAGGAATTCAAAGGCAAAAAATTAGAAGTAGAAACTGTGAAGATAAATCACTTATTAGAGTAAGAAAACTTACCTTTCACTTACCATTTATTCAGTCGGGAGTGACAAGCTCGTCCAACAACAAGGACTTTTTGTTTTTAGAGGAATTGAACTTAGTTCATATAATAATTCTTGAAAACAAAAATCACCAGTACTAAAGCTCCTCTCAATAAGATTGTTGTCTTGCTGGGAAAATATAGATGCTGTATCCACTACCTTTGCTTCTTGTCTCTACATAATCTGCAACTCAAATTCTTGAAGTAAAAAGATCCAACGGATCAGTCTTGTCTTATGAATTTTCCTCTCAAGGAGTTCTTTTAAACCATCACGATCCGTATGAACTCTTACTTTTGCATCAACTATATAAGAACAAAATTTATCGCAAGAGAAAAATATAGCAAAGAGTTCTCTTTCTTCCTTAGGATAATTCATTTGAGCACTATTGAGAGTTCTACTAGCATGATGTATAATATTAAATCTGCGACCTATGTGTTGTCCCAGAGTTACTCCTACAACATCATCACTAGCTTCACATATTAAATCAAAATTCATATCCCAAATAGGTGGTTTAATGACAGGGGCATGAGATAAAGCATATTTATGTTTATCAAAGGCAATAAGGCATTTATCATCAAAATTAAATATTACTCCCTTTTGCAACAAATTAGTTAAAGGTTTAGAAATTCCAGAGAAATTCCAAATGAACCTTATATAAAAACCCACATGACCAAGAAAACTTCTTATACCTTTTATGTCCCTTGGTTGTGGCATTCTCTCTATTGCTTCAACTTTAGCCCTATCTACTTCAATACCCTTACATGATACCTTATGTCAAAGGACTATGCCTTCTTTGACCATAAAATGGCACTTCTCCTAGTTTATAACAAGATTGGTTTCTTTGAAACGCTGCAAAATTCTTTTGAGATTATCCAAGAAACTAGTAAACGAAGTTCCATAGATAGAAAAATCATCCGTAAATACTTCCATTATCAGTTCTATAAAATCCGCGAAAATAGCAGTCATGCATATTTGAAAAGTAGCTAGAGCATTACATAAACCAAAAGGCACGCGTCGGTAAGCATGTAGACCATAAGTACTAATGAAAGTTGTTTTAAGTTGGTCATCAGGATGAAAAACTATTTGGAAAAAACCAAAATATCTGTCCAAGTAGCAAAAATGAGTGTGGTTTGCTAACCTCTCTAGTGATTGATCTATGCATGGGAAAGGATAGTGATCTTTCCTAGTTTCCTTATTCTATTCCTAAAATCATGCACATCCTATGTCCAACAATAGTTCTAGTAGGTATAAATTCATTGTTTTCGTTAGGAACAACAGTAAACCCGCATTTCTTAGGAACACAATGAACATCACTTACCAATTCACTTTCTTTTACAGGATAGATTATACATGTATCCATCAGACGTACTATTTCTTTTCTTACCACTTCCTCCGTTTCAGGCTTTAGCCTTCTATTACATTCTTCAACTGGTTTAGCACCTTCCTCCATGAATATTCAATGGACGGTTATCATGGGACTAATGCCCTTCAAATCATCCATTGAGTACCCAAAGGCCTTGCAATGTTCCTTTAGTACCTTCATGAGTTCTTCTTCTTCATCCCCTAAAAGTTGAGCACTAATAATAATAGGGAATTTATTAGTATTATCCAAAAATCTATATTTAAGATTATCTGGTAAAGTTTTAAATTCCGGGGGTTGTAATTCTTTCGTCCCCTCTTTTTTCTGGCTCTTCAAAAGCCTCATCATTTGGAGGTCCTAAAATGTGAAGTGAATCGAATTCACTTTCTAATTCTTCTAGAGACCTGTCCTCCATAGTTATTTCTTCACAATTTGAGTCTTCATTTGTTTCTTCTTCTTGATTACTAAATAAAAGAGCCTCCATCTCCTCAATAGTTTTCTCTTTCTCTTCTTCTTGTATAAGTAGAGGTTTGTCTTTAAATTTGGAAATGTGGAATTCTTTTTCCGCTTTCCCAAGCTTAAGGGATACAACCTCCTTTTTGAAGTCGACTGTGGCACTTACATCACTCAAAAAGTTTCTTACAAATATAATTGGGCAAAGAGTGTAAGATGGCATATCAACAACTACAAAATCGATAGGAAGATTTTTATTGCCAATTGTGAAAGTTGCATCTTCAACTACTCCCATTGGAATTCTAAGATTTTTATTGGCTAACATGATTGTCATATCAGTATTTTCTATTGTAGCCGGTGCTATATCTTCTTTTATTTCTAAATAAAAGTCATAATATATAAAATTAACTTGGGTGCCAAGATCACTTAGACCATAATGCGAGGTTTCTTTAAATATGCAGGGAAGAATAGGCTTACCTACATATTTTACCTTAGTTTTAACTTCAACCAATACAGAAGTCTCTTCATCAAGTTCAACTATGTTACACTGTGCATACATACCCATAATTGCTTCCTTAGTTACCTCTTCATCTTTGGTTTCATCCAGATTTTCTTCCACTTTTGGCACACTTTCCACTTCTTTCTTATCTTGTACTGATTTAACTTTTTTATATTCCAAAATATGCTTCTGTGCAGTGTTAGGGGAAGGTATCTCATACATTGGTTCTAGGGAGGCCAATGTTGCTTTAACTTCTCTTTTCTTCTCAGGTTCAGGTGGTGGATCATACTTGGCCGAACCCTCTTTTGCAGCTTTGATGTGTTCTGTAAAAGCTTTAACAACTTGCAACACATGATCTGAATCTAAATAAAGTTCTTTAGATAATCCATTAACATGGCCCTTCTTATTATAGTCATGAATACAATCATAATATATTTTTGTGCCTCCTTCACTTTCTAGACCAAAATTCCATGAAACTCTATGGTCGTGAATTCTACTAAGTAAATCCCAAGTTTTAATTATGAGTAAATCCATAAAATATCCTCTCGCGCAAGAGTCTAGTCCAATTTTATTAGGTTCAATTAAAGCGCCATAAAATATATGCAATAAATACCATCTAGGTAAATCATGATGAGGACATTGATTAGGTATATCTGTAAATCTTATATAATATCTTACTAGCCCTTCATTAGGACGGTTCCTCCAAGTCATCATAAGACGCCCGCTTCCAAAAGATTTTGATAATGGATAATATTTGGATAGAAATTCACAAGCTAAATTATCCCAGGTAGTAGTGGCTTCTAGGGGCAAATATCTATACCATGAGAGATTTGTACTTGTCAAAGTTTAACTAAAGAGTTTCAGCCTTATCTCATTAGAAGTATACCCCGGTAATTGGAAAGTGCCACATGTGTATTTAAAACATGCAATATGCTCATATGGATCAGGATCTTCTTCATCTCCAGTAAAATGCTTCTTGTGTAGAATACCAAGTAGTAGAGGATTTATTTCACACCCCCTTGTCTTCTTGTTGGAGTTGTCTCCTTTATAAATATCATAGGGCTTACCAAAGTTGTTGAGTGGGTTAGCACTAGTCATATTATCAAACTCCATCATGTTGGTGGAAACCTGTAACTCAAAACAAAACTTAGCAAGACTAAAATAAATAAGAAAAAACAAAAAGACCTACAGCTCTTAGCTCCACGACAACGGCGCCAGAAAATAGCTTGATGACTACAAGTGCATAGATCATTTGTATCTAGTTTCGAAATAATATATTGAACCCACAGGGAGAAGGAGTCTGAAGTCTAATAACTCTTGAAATAAATACTAAAATAGAAATGCTAAATAAAGTTCTAAGTAACAAGATAAAATGCAAGTGTTGTGTAAAAAAGTGTTTTGGAGTTTTTGGTATAAGAGGACAATGAGTAAAGTAAACAAAAGTGAATACAGAAAGAAAGTATCGCGTATGTAAAAGACATTTGAAACTTCAGTGGAGAAAAACATTCTCAGGGATTAGCGGATACACCACTAGCGTTATAAAGGGCTATGGTAAAGATTATTATCATGAACATTCTCAACTATGTATGTGTGGGAGGAACTCCGTATTTAGACAAATAGGCAGCAACCACTGCTCACATCATCCTCATAACCACAACAGACAGCAATCAACATCAATTGAATTACCGTGCTATTAAGGGACATAATTCCGTAGGACGTATCCCATGGCATGGATATTGTTCCGTGAGTTTCCTCGATTCCTAAGTTGATACATAAGGAGTGCCAACAGCTTTATAGTCACTATAAGTGCTAACACACTTCCGTCTACCAACAAGTAGTTCCCTCCATCAAGTCCCCACAAGAGGCAAATATTGAGAGGTCGACTTCTCCCAACATCAAGATGAAGACAATATAACACAAGGTCACAACGATGAATATCATTATAAACTTTATCTTAATTCAATCTCATGCTAGGGTTTCTCCATCTCCCCAAGAACTAATGATCTACTCAGACATGGAGGCAATCAATATCATGGCAAAAGTAATGGAATCTGTAATAGATGAATAGTACTTGTATAAATCCACAACGAGTATGGAAATTACAACAAGATCTAGACAAGATATAGGTGGGATGGATGGAGATGATGGTGATGCAGCGGTTGATGATGAAGATCGATGCCTTAGCCTCTTGGATCTGTGTAGGGCGAAGATGGATCCCGGTGGACGAGTTCCCCCTCTAGATGCCTTCTGGAGGTGAGGTTTCAGTGATTTCTAGGTGTTCTGTATGTCATCTCTCCGATCCAGTTGCACGGGGTGAAACTATTTGAGGAGGCGGTGTCGGCGCCAACTATACGGCGGGAACTATAAGGCCGGAATATTTATTCCCGTTGTATAGTTAGTCGTTATACCCACTGTATCCTCCAATTGCTTTGGGTTCTCTTCTAGTGTTATTAATATTTCCCAAGTAAGCAATTTACGTTGTTTTTGGCTCTTTTTCACTCCAATATAATTGGTCCAAGAATTGTGTCCATCGTATCTATCATCTGATCTGATCCTGGTGAAAATAAACATAAAAGGTGCGCGCAAACGCGTAAAATACCAAAATCCTACCACTACAATGCAAAATAATAATGTAACACATGATGCAAATATGCACTCATCAAGCATAACAAGATTTGTTGAGGATACTGCAACGGATCAAAGATTTCGTAGACGTTAACCTTAGAACAATCTCCTCCACCAAATCTAGATCCTCCCCCATGCGACTGATCGAGGACCGAGATCTAGTAAAATCCATCTCTACTCGCTAGATTGTTTTCTTTTGCTACAGACAGAAGAAGGGTTTGTTTCTCTTTGTGGGAGATATAGGGGTTGTGTCCTACCAGTGTACACAAGGAATATAATAAATAAGGTTGTAGCATGGTATGCTAGCCGAATCCCTCAGTTAACTGTTCACATACAAGCTACAATATATGCAGAAAATGCAGAATGCACTGCTTTGTATGAACGTGCGGACTACTCTATAGTAAAATAATGCACTACATGTGAATTTTAGGTTGGATAGTCGGTAAACTGATATGTTAACCTAATTGCACTTCCCTACAAATAAATTAGTGCTCCAAAGCCATATCAGTTAACCTAATTGCACTTCCCTACGAATAAATTAGTGTTGCAAAGCCCGCAACACACCCTAAGAAATACAAGGTGCTCCGAAATACAAGGCGCTCTGAAATACATGGCGCTTCAAGATCTATATGAATGCTTGATGCGTCGAAGGCACCGTGCCACGGGCAGAGCCTTCAACACACACTACGAAATAAAAGGTGCTTCAAAATATAAGGCGTTTCGAAATACAAGGCGCTTCAAGATCTATATGAATGCTTGATGCGTCGAAGGCGCCCTGCCACGGGCGGAGCCTGCAACACACACTCTAAAGTACAAGGCGCTTCAAAATACAAGGAGCTCCGAAATACAAGGGGCTTCAAAATAAAAGGCCCTCCGAAGTACAAGGCACTCCGAAATACACGGCGCTTCAAGATCTATATGAATGCTTGATGCGCCGAAGGCGCCGTGCCATGGGCAGAGCCAGGAGCACACACTACGAAATACAAAGCGCTTCGAAATACAAGGCGCTCTGAAATACAAGGCGCTTCAAGATCTATATAAATCCTTGATGTGTCGAAGGTGTCGTGCCACTGGCGAAGCCCGTAGCACACACTCCGAAATACAAGGCGCTCTGAAATATAAGGTGTCAACACCCGGATTTTTAATCCCAGATGCATGTTATGCCATACATCGCAATCCTACGATTACCATTTTTGCGAGACATAACAGATTGGATATCACAGTACATCATCCATTACAAACCATACATAAGGTCTTACAACAAATAAAGGATATCATGATCCAGTCTTAGTACAATCAACACAACGGAATAATATAATAACGGCAGCATGGGCGAGGCTCCATCTTAATCGTCATAGGCAATGCTGTCACATCCCAAAATTTTCCAAATTTTGTAATGTGAAAAATAAATAAACAAAATAAAACATTGTTGATTTTTAGGGTGAGAAGAAACTTTTTGATTCCAATTGGAAACATCCAAACCTATTTTGATCAAATAAATCCTAAAGGGATTTAAAAAGATAAACTAATAATAAATAAATTTATAATGGTTGGAATTACTATTTTTGGATCTTTTAATAAAAAGATTTGGTTTTCAAAAGAAAAGGTAGAATTATAAATAAAGATTATTTTTATAGAGCCTAATTAAATCTTGGCCAAGCTTTTGAAATAAAATATTTCTATTTGATGAAAAGAATAAAGGTCTATTTAAATAAAATAATGAGGATTTATTAATATCCAATTTTATTAAAGTAAAGGCTTTTCCATTTTAAATAAAACACTAAAACTTGTTAATTTATTTTAAATAAGATTTCCAAGTGTTTTATATTTTCAAATGAAACCTACTGAAAAGGTTTTGGCTTGTTTTAGATTTCAAATGGAGTTTTTAAATAAATTAAACCCTATTTGAATTAATGACTAAGGTCTATTTTATTTAATTATTAAATAGATCCTAAAAGAATAAAAGTATTATTTTATAATTGACTTTGGATTGTGTTGTTAAACAGAATTAAAATAAATACAAAGTTTGGTGGTGGTTTAATTTGAATTGGTGTTTGAATTATTTGTTTGAAAAGCAAAACAGAAATTCAAATAGAAAAAGGAAAAAGCTTCAGTATAAAAAAAGGAAACAAAACAGCCCAACTAAGCAAGCCCAGCAAGGCCCAGTCTAGCCCACCATCTCTCCCCCACGGCAAAACGTTTTCTACGCAAATAACAACCCGCAGAGACACAGACAGGTGGACCCAACGCCCTCTCTCTCTCCCTCACTGTCAGATGGACCCCACTGCCACGCAGTCGTCTTCAATCTCGCGACCACGTCGCCCTGCCGTTGCTGCCGCGTTATTGCCGGCGTCAATACGCGTAACTGGCTAAGTAAAACCTCACTGTGATCATGCACACTTAAGCGCCCGCCTCTCCTCTACCTTTTCCCCCCAAACAATGCCTCCTCTCTGCCCCAGGGCTGCCCTGATTTTCTCTTGCACTACCACAGACTCCGACGAGCTTCGCGAGCAATTCCGGCCACACTCCGCCGCATCTCGCCTCCCACTGCACACTAGCATGCTCTCCAGTCCCTTGTGCGTCTGCGCATAGCCCCAGCTAGCTCCTGCGCACTCTGGAAGCTCGGCTTCGTCGACCTCAACTCGCCATCGCCGTCTGCCATCGCTCCGACGAAGTCTCCCTGGTAAGACAGACCGCCCCGAGCCCTCTCAGTGATGCTCCCATACTACCCACACTCTCCCGCATCTGACCATGTCCTTGTTTTGCCTCAGCGCGACCTGCAACCTCACCTCCGACAGCAAACAGAGCCGCCCGTCGTCAGTAGCTACTCCGGCGAGCAATCGTCGCCGTTCCTGAGCGCCCCTCGCCAAGCCAGCGCCACCTTGAGCTTCACCTCGACCTCGCGAGCACGGTGAGCACCTCCGCTTCTTTCCTTGCTTCCTTTAACCACCGCAACGCCACCGTCTGACCGCGTGCCGCCGTCTGCCACCGCCAGCGCCGCCAGATCTTGGTCGAGTTGTTGTGAACCGTTAGATGCAAAGTGTCTGGCTGAGATTAGATATTAACCGAAGGGGTATGCGCCCATCTGAGCCACGCGTTTTAAGTTAGATCCAACGATCCAGAGAGGCTGATCCGCACGAAGCGGTACCGTCCAATAGGAAACAACCACGTGGACAAGATTTGGTTTAAAACAGGAATAGAATCTGATTGAATTGCAAATTTGTAAATTGCATAACTTTTGATCGACACGTCCAAAAATTGCAAATTTTATATCAATGGAATCTGTAGAACAAGTACTTTGCAACCATGCAATTTGTTTAATGATTTGCTTCTGGAAAATTGGTTGAAATTGCAGAAACTTGTGTAAGCTTGTTATGAATATAAAAATTATTCTAGATATAATTTTAATGTGAAATCTTTGCAAAATGGTTTGTTGTGAACCTACTGACCCTAGGAACCAACTTATGGATTTAAAAATGTAATTTGTGAAGTTAGGGAGTAAATATTTGAGTTAGCACATTTCTAGTCAAATAAAAATATTGTTTTTGTTTTAGAAATGATTTTTGAGTAAAAACTTTGGGAAATGTTTTGAATCAAACCTTCTGACCCTAAACACCAAGTTTTGAGAAATTAAAATATATTTGGTGAACTCTTTTAAAAAAATATTGCTTTACTAAAAGCATTTTCAACCACATAAAATATTGATTTGATTTAAAAATGGTTTTACCACTTTAGTAAATGGCCACTTTGAACCTTATAATGTTTAGAGCTTAGTAGAAACCACCTTTGCAAATAAAACTATCTTTTGCATGCTTGCATGCATGACCTTGTTTTTGTTATTTTATGTGTGACAAATTGTTTGAAGGTTGTGTTGAATATGTGTTTGCTTGATTGAATTGTAGTGAAGTTAGAAGAGTGTGATATTTGCAAGATCAAGAAGTGAACCAACATTCTCTACTAAAAAGGAAAGTGACACTATCATCCAAGTCCTATTATTTTCATTACACTTAGTGGATTTTTGAAACATGCATGATAAGGATTTCTTTATTTTTATGCTATGCTAAATCCTAATAGGATACCCCTATATATTCCTTAGTGGAAACATTGTAGTTGTAGTATGCTTAGCCCTGCTATATATTGGGATGGGATACATGATATGATTATATGAAGAGTTGAAAAGACATATGTTTTGTATAACAAAACAAGTACTCAATGAACCACCTGGGTGGACAAGGATACTCAAGTTTTGGACAAGGTGGCAACAAAAGGAACCATGTTTATATGGCAATTTTTTTTGTTGTGCACTAGAAGAAAACCACCCAGGGACTTAGAGATTGAACATGTTTCTCGTACAGTGGCTTCCGTGTACAGCCACATGCTAAATGGGCTCTGGCTTAGTCAACTACATAGTGGAAGACCCATGCATTGGCATCTTCAGGTTAACTAGATTTGTGCTAGGGAACTTGAAACCCTACATTGGTGCCTGGATGACAAGCTAGCATTGTGTATTGGGAGGACTCCTATGGAAAGACTTAGTCACATTCTCAATCTGCCAGTACTCCATCTTGGTAAGTACTTATCCAGCAGCCACTGGTGGCATCAAGATGAGATTGTGTCATGTGGGTAAAGTGTACAACTTCTGCAGAAGATCAAAAATTCTAAGTACTTAGCCGTGTCCCCGGTTATGGACAATACTGAGCAACTAAGGCCTGAAGCTATGGAAGATCTCGACATTCCAATTTCTCAAAGTAAAACTTGAGGGTGACAACAAGGGATTTGAAGCACTTGGAGTTTTCCAAGAAGTTCAGAAAGATTTTGACAAAAGATTAAAACTATTTTGAAAAGATAGGACAAAACTATATTGCTTTCTGCAAATGAGCCTAAACCCTACTTAGCCAAATATGCATGTAATGATAGGACCCACTTATTTCTATATAGTAGTGAAACTTGCCATTACAATTCAAATGTATTGACCCTTGTGGCTGCAACTTATTGTGTTGCAGGTTTGTTTGATGTTAGTGAAGTTTATTGATTAGGATTACAAGTCTACAACCAACATGACTGCCTGTGGCACTTTGAAGATGAAGGACCCCATGCTTATAGATATTCTGCTGCAATGTAATGTGATAGCCAAATGAGCTATGTAAGATGTAATGAATTATTTTATTCCTGGTTATAAAGTTGTATTATGACCTTTGTTTCTTGATATTACATCTTAACTGTGGATGCTATCTATTTATCCAGGAACTAGCATTGTAAACACAGGGATATCTACCTTATTAAAGGTTGGGAACCTTACAAATGCTGACAATGGGAGATGATCCTAGTTGTCGTAACCTTCCTGTGGTCCATCCTCCTGATAGTCCTCTTCATAGTCTGGCCACGGGAATAGCTAGGGACAAAGCCATGAGTACTCTTTAAGTACTCACAAACTATCACTAACAAGTAAAGTGGTTCAAGTAGGAATCCTAAGCTCTAGGTTGTTTTGAAAAAATCCAGCGTTATCTCTATAAGTTTAGAAGCAAAGAAAACTAGTTTAATGTTTTATATCACCTAAGTGGGAACTCAAGTTTCACTTTCACAACCCTATTGTGGTCAAGTCAAGGTTATGATTCATTTCACAAGTAATTTTGAAAACATCTGACGACGGAACAGTATGGCCACTCCAACTGTCCATAACCACGGACGCGGCTATTCGAATAGTTTGACACTCTGTAGATGTGGTACACTTTCACCACAATATTCGATACATCTGTTAGGAACAATCCTGAATTCACCATACTCAGTATGCACATAATCAATCCTAACCTTTCAATTACACGCCCTAGTACAGGCACCTCTCCTGTGAGTTTGGCCTCCCAACCATGACCATTTGTCATCTTGGGAACTGCACAGGTGGTCAATCTTCACAAGGTAGCCTCAGCTCAAACCCCGGCTGCAAGGGAACCCATACTAAGGTATATAAACTTCTAGTCAAGCCCTACCCAAATTCTGGTATTTTGGTTATACGGTAAAATTGGAATGGTATCGCATCCAGACAACCATCAGTTTTTAAAAAGGGCTAAGGCTCATGCCTCGAAATTTTCATCATCAAAATCACCTGGTGTTCAAGAACACATGTCAAAACATTTCATTAGAATTACTCATCATTTTAAGGTTTTCATAATCATTTTCACCAAGTATTCCCATCTAAAGTGATCAAGTTTTATGCTTAGCACTAGCCACTAAAGTTGGGGGTAAACACTAATGAGGGGTGATAATCAAGTGTGGCTTATCTAAGTTTAATCGCATGCCTCAGGATGACATCAAGATCTATCTAACTTAGGCCAAGTTTTATGCTCTTTATGCTACCTCTAAAATCTTTCCCAAAACTTCACAAGTCACTAAGTAAGCATAACTAAGGAGCTTTGATAAAGAAATAAAAGAGTAAAGCTTGCAATTAAAAGTGGGATTTGGTATAATAAGGTGGTATAGTCACATATGCCTAAGGCATCTAATTTGCATAATCCACTTGTAGTGTTAGGCTTGCAAAGTTGCAAGTGTAAGCTAGTAAAGTTAACTTGTTTTGTGAAGCTTGCATTGTGCAGAGCAGTGGTTGAAGTTCTCCTCTGCTTCTTCCTCTTAGTAGTCTCATTCCTCTTCGTATCCTTGGTTGGTACTAGCGTCTATAAATAAATACGAGCTACACAATCACCAAACAATACTTAACTAATTCTATTTATCACACTAGGGTTTTCACTAGATGATTTAGCATCATCACAAGAATTAGGGCAATAGTTCTATTTCTTTCTTTTTAGAAAAGTAATTTCTATTCATTGAAAAACTACTTAAGATTTAATATTCTCCAACTAAAAAATGGGACCATGTTGACACATATCATCACCACATATTTTAGTACTTGGGAATGTGATTTAAAGTGGTGTCACAATTTAATAAGGTTTAACCTTTTATTTTAATTAATTAAAGTGACTAGAAATGTATGGTGCATTCTTTTATTACTTGTACAATATTTCTGTAAGTAAACCTAGATATTTTTATATATTCAGAAAGGTCTTATCAAATGTGATTTTTGAGAGTTGGAATCAACTCAATATCTTTTATGGTTGAATTTTGAAAAATATTTGAATGCAGAAAAGTCTCTGCATTGTTATTTTTACTATAGATGATCTATAATTTCAAATGGTTTGAATCCAACGGGCTTGGATTAAGAATTTCCATACCTTTCTAACAAAATTAGTTACATGCAATTTGGTTTAGTGAATCCCCTTAAATGATTTTCGAATCTATAGACAGAACTAGGTTTGAAACTAAAATGAAAAATCTAAATTTAAACTATTGGGTCGTGCCGGAGTGCTAATTGGGCCGACCCACTGCGCAGAGCGCGCGCAGGGGCGGGTTAAGTGGTTGTCCCCACTCGTCGGTGAGATAGAGAGTGGCGAAGGGGTACGGGGCGATTACAACCGTAGGATTAGATCAAGGATCAATGGCTAAGGGTCGTCGTCCATGTCTGAATAAAACGCGACGAGCACTAACCCTAGTGCGACCAGTGGGGGTCAGTGGCGGCTCACCGGGGCTCAGGCGAGGGTCGGCGATGGGGGAACGACGAATTCTACGACGGAGATCCTCCTGGTACTGATGGCTCCTCCTGGGGTGGCTCCAATCAACGACGCCCTTCTCCTCCAGCAGCGGCAAGCTTCGGTGAAATTCTGGCAACCTGGTGCTCGCCTTGCTCCGGGGAAGAAGTGGGGTGGTTCTGAGAGAGAGAGGGGAGTGGAATGGTGTGAAGAATTCGAGCGGGGCAGACCTCTATTTATAGTGCAACGAGGGAACCGAAGGGTGCGGGCTGAGCTCGTCGGGGTCGGCTTCACAGTGAGCTAACGCCATGGCCGAAGGTAGGGGACGGTGTGTTGCCTCCTAGCGATTCTCAATGTACTCATGGCAAGGCGTGGGGCGGTGCGGTTCGGTCGGAACACGTCGATGCTCTGGGCGGCACCGACGGCAGTTTTAATGGCGCACAGCGGCTACGTGTCACACGGAGGCGAATGGGGATGTCTGGGAGGTTCCTAGGGCGGTGGTGATCACGTACGTGGGCGGCGAAGGCAGGCGCTGCGCTCTGTCTTGGCAAGATGTCGCAGAGAGAATGGGCGCGAGCATTCCATGTGGTCTAGTGGATGGCAGGGGTCAAGGGCTGGACAGGGGGTGGCGGTGGACGGTCGCGTGCTTGCTAGACAAGGTTGGCGAGGCTAGTTAGGCTTGTAGCATGTTGTCGACATTGGGGGTGGCAAGTGTGCTCGGCCATGGTGACCATTTATGGCATGGTCGAGTTCATAGTGAGCTAGAGTTGCTTAGGCAAGTTTAATG
Organism: Avena insularis; assembly: GCA_023614405.1. NCBI lineage: Eukaryota > Viridiplantae > Streptophyta > Magnoliopsida > Poales > Poaceae > Avena > Avena insularis. The sequence continues at coordinate 273,189,649 of CM042697.1, forward strand.
ATCTACTGGGAGTGTAGTGAGAGCTAAAGAGGGAACAAGGTTGGCACATACACTGCTCACAATAGTGTGTGTTGTTTATTTTGATTTGTGCTCAGAAGGTGTTTAATGAAATGGCAGCAAGAAATTCAAATTTGAACTTTTGGATGAAACTTGGTTGGTGTATAGTCACATACTAGGTAGTATCTGGTTGCTTGGATTTGTCAAGGTGCACTGGTTTGGTTGGGTTTTGAGAAATGGTGATCTTCCCATATGAGATATATTCAATTTTGAATTGTCATTTGAATAGGGTTGCCAAATGTTTCTGTGGGTTTGCAAAGTGGGCTTGAGTTCACTTTCACTTGGTCTAGCAAGGGGTGAAAAGAAATGGATTTGTTTCTGTTTGAAATCTTGGACTAGAAACACTCAAAGTGGTCTAGTGAGCAAGATTGGCAAAAATGACCATTTGCTTGTTTTGTTTGTTTTTGAATTTCTATTGATTTGATTCTGCTTGGATTTGATTTAGATGATGTTATTTTCATCTTTAAACCATTCCTTGCTATTCACAACAATCATACAAGTCTTTTCATGCATTCATACATTCATCACATACACACATGCATTCATATGGATTTTATTAACAGTAAGTTTTTGGTTAACCCTAATTTTGGGTGATTGGAATTGATAACCTTGATTAATATTTTTGGGATGTTACAAACCTTCCCTCCTTAAACAAAATCTTGTCCCGAGATTTGAGAAAAAGAAAACTAGGATTTAAAGAGATCGGGAAACTCCGTCCTAATGTAATCTTCTTGTTCCCAGGTAGCTTCTTCTTCAGTGTGGTTACTCCACTGGATCTTGAGAAACTTGATACTCCGGGTCCTGGTGGTTCTGAATGCTTCCTCCAAAATATGAATGGATACTTTGGGATACGTCAGGTCATCGTTGATCTCTATGGTTCGGTGATCAATATTCTTGAAAACTTCGGTCTTCTCCGGGACTTCTAGGCATTTGCGAAGTAACGAGATGTGAAACACATTATGCACGGTTGACATCTCCTCTGGTAGTTCCTGTTGATATGATACTTCCGATATATCTGGGGGCTAACTTTCCTTTGAGCTGGAAATGTTGCATTCCTTTCAAAGGGGACACTTTGAGATACACAAATCTCCGATATTGAAGGCTAGGTTGCGACATCTCTTGTCGGCATAACTCTTTTGTCTGAATTGGGCCGTCTTGAGGTACTCACGGATCTTGTGAACTTTCACTTCGGCTTCTCGTAGGATGTCGGGTCCGAAAATCTGACTCTCTCCTACTTCCGACCAATTCAACGGGGCACGACATTTCCTTCCATACATGAATTCAATTGGGGCCATTTGCAAACTAGCTTGGTAACTGTTTTTGTATGAAAATTCTACAAACGGCAGACAGTCTTCCCATTCTGATCCATATTCTAACACAAAGGCTCTCAACATATCTTCGAGTATTTGATTCACTCGCTCCGTTTGTCTATCTGTCTGAGGGTGGTAAGTTGTGCTAAAATCTAGTCTTGTTCCTAATCCTTCTTGGACTTTCTTCCAAAACCTCGAGGTAAACTGGGTTCCTCGATTCGACACGATGTTCTTGGGGACTCCATGCAAACTGATTATTCTAGCAATGTACAACTCTGCTAGCTTCGAGATCTGGTAAGTGGTCTTGACAGGTAAGAAATGGGCTACCTTGGACAGTCTATCAACTATGACCCAAATAGAGTCATTTACCTACTAGATGTAGGAAAACCGGTGATAAAATCCATTCCAACAGAATCCCATTTCCATTCCGGAATCTGCAATGGTTGCAAAAGTCTTGCGGGTCTCTGATGTCCCGCCTTGACTCTCTGACAAATATCACATGTGGACTTGTAGCTTCCGATTTCTCTCTTCATCTTATGCCACCAAAATTGCTCCTTCAAATCCTGATACATCTTCATTCCTCCGGGGTGGATAGAATAAAGACTATCATGGGCTTCTTTCAAAATAGCTTGCTTCAACTCGGAATCCGCTGGTACACGAATACGTCCTTTGTACCACAAAACTCCTTCTTCATCTTCGGTGAATCCGGGTACCTTCCCTGTACCGATACGACGTTTGATTCCGTCGATACTAGCATTTCCTTTCTGCGCCTCCTTGATCTGATTGATCAAAGTGGGTTGAAGTTCTATGCTAGACAAAAATCCTTCACTTACTAACTCCATTCTGAAATCTTCAAACTCCTTGTGCAAACTTGGTTGATCCTAAAGAATCATGGAGTTCAATCGACACGACAACCTGCTAAGGGCATCTGCTACCACATTGGCTTTACCGGGGTGATAGTGGATGTCCAGATCATAGTCCTTGATTAGCTCTATCCATCTCCTTTGCCTCATATTCAGCTCCTTCTGAGTGAAAATATACTTTAGGCTCTTGTGATCCGAATAAATTTCACAATGGTTTCCCATGAGGTAATGCCGCCATGTCTTCAAGGCTAAAACTACGGCTGCTAGTTCAAGGTCATGGGTAGGATAATTCTACTCATGTTTCTTCAGTTGTCGGGATAGATATGATATGACTTTTCCCTCTTCCATTAGCACACATCCGAGACCGATCTTGGATGCGTCACAATACACATCAAAAGGCTTCGTAATATCCGGCATGATCAAGATTGGGGCTGAGATTAATCTCTTCTTAAGCTCTTGAAAACTTGCTTCACATTTGTCCATCCATTCAAACTTCTTATCTTTCTTCAACAATTGGGTCATGGGTCTTGCGATGCTCGAGAATCCTTCTACGAACTTGCGGTAATATCCTTCTAATCCGAGAAATGCACGAACTTGGGTTTGAGTGGTTGGGGCTTGCCATTCTTCAACATCCTTAACCTTTGCAGGGTCAACGGCAATTCCTCCGGCCGACACAATATGTATGAGGAATCCTACTTCCTACAACCAGAATTCACATTTGCTAAACTTGGAAGACAACTGATGCTCCCTAAGTGTTCCAAGGATGGTCCTCAGGTGTATCTCATGTTCTTCTTCTGATTTAGAATAGATCAGAATGTCATCGATGAAAACAACGACAAACTTATCCAGGAAGTGCATAAAAATCTTATTCATGAGGTTCATGAAATAAGAAGGGTCATTGGTTAATCCAAAAGACATGACAATGTACTCATACAGTCCATATCTGGTGGTAAAGGTAGTATTTGGTATATCCTCTGCGTGAATCTTGAGTTGATGATAACCAGTTCTAAGATCAATCTTAGAAAACATTTTGGCACCGGCCAACTGGTCAAACAGGTCTTCTATCTTTGGTAGTGGGTACTTGTTCTTGATGGTGACATCATTCGGATTCTGATAATATGTACATAAACGGTTACCTCCATCCTTCTTGTCCACAAACAAGACAAGTGATCTCCATGGCGACGCACTTGGTTAAATCAGGACTATCTCCAACATAGCATCCAGTTGCTTCTTTAGCTCCACTAATTCAGACGGGTTCATACTATGAGGTCTCTAGGATATGGGTCCGGTTCCATGGATTAGTTCAATGATAAACTCAATATCCCGATCTGGGGGCATACCGGCAAAACATCTGGAAATACATCGGGGTATTCATAGACTACTCTGACTTGGTCAATGGTTGGTTGGGCTAGACACTTGTTGCACTTGAATTGATGGGGCAAGGTTACAGATACATGCTCTACTAATATTCCGGCTATACTGGTCATGGTTATGGATTTCTTGGCACAGTCAATTAATCCTTTATGTTTCGACATCTAATCCATTCCTAGTACTACTTCCAAACATTTGGTTCCAAGTACTATTAGATTACCATAAAAATCTATGCCATGGATTCTGATAGGTACGGCCTTGCAAATTTGTCTAGCTTTGGTGGTTGAACCAGGTATTTGAACTATCATAACATGCTTCAATTTTGTTGGTTGAATCTTACTAGTGCATGCAAATTCTTCGGTAACAAATGAGTGTGATGCTCCAGAATCAAACAACACTCTTGCAAGTACTGAGTTAACAGAAAACATATCCAGCACGACATCTGGCGCTTCTTGGGATTCTTCAGCATTCATGAGAAATAGACGGCCATTGCAGTTGAGCGAATTCCCTGGGGCAAATCTTCTTCCAGGTTGAACACGACGTTGCTGCTAAGATGGGGCATTCACATTGGGGGATTCTGCAAGCTTCTTGGGACACTCATTGGAATAGTGACCCTTGGTTCCGCATTCATAACAAGTCACCTAAGACTTGTCCTTTCCTGCAACAGGCACAACATTGCTTCCAGTTCTTGGGGCAGTATTGGTGTTGTTGGCAACATTGTTGTTGTTGAACTTGGGCGGTGCACGATTGAAATTGCTAGATTTACCGGGGTTGTTGTTATGGTTTCCTCCGGGCCTTGGGTTTCCTCCTCCACGGTTGGGATAGGTCGGACAGTTCATCGAGGGCCTATTGTTTCTTGGAGAAAATCCTGGAGACGGGTTGGGGCGATACTTTGGGGTATGGTGGGTTCCTGGTTGATTCATCATTCGATGCTTGCGGTTTTCATTGGCTTGGTTGATCTTGCCTTCCATCTGAATGGCAGAATCCACTAAGGCTTCAATATCAGCAAACGGAATATTGACCAACACTGTCTGCATATCATCGTGCAGATCATTCAAGAATCGCTCCTTCTTCTTGCCTTCAGTGTCAATCTCATCTGGTGCATACCTAGCTAATGACAGAAATTTGTCACGGTACTCAACTACTGTCATCCTCCCTTGCTTCAATTCTCTGAATTCATCTCTCATCCTCTTGATCAAACCCAGTGGCACATGGATTTTGCTGAACTTCAATTTGAATTCATCCCAAGTCATCATTTGTCCTCCAGTCATGGCGCGAACGCTGTTCCACCAAGATCTTGCAACTCCTACCAGATAGTGGGTGGCAAACAGTACTTTCTTGTTGGCCTCCACTCCTGCAACTTGTAAGTTGTTTTCCATGGTTTGTAGCCAATCATCTAGATATAAGGGCTCTTCAAACTTACTAAATACGAGTGGATTGGTGTTCTAAAAGTTCTTGAGCTTGTATCCATGGTTGTCCTGGTTTCCATGGCCTTAATGTTGTTGGCCATCTGAGCTATGTGTTGAAGGGTGGCTAAGTTGGCTTAACATTTGGCTCTTTCAGCTTCGCGGTCCGAAACTAACATTTGCAAGATTTGCAACATTGGGTCTGAGGATGAACCGCTTCCTCTGCGAGGCATCTGAAGATTGAGATAGATAATGAGAAAAGAGGGAAATTTCTAAGGTTCAGGGTTTTGTTTTGGAAAAGTTTTTGAAGTTTGACTCAGGTTTTTCTAGCAACTTGCTTTTCATTCATTCATAGCACATAGTACAAACACACACCACAACAAGGAAACAGATGGTTTTAGGAACCACTCTGTGAAACTACGATACAGTGGGACCGGATACAACTTCACTAACGCTAGTGCTCAAGTGCTACTACTCCTCGAAATCGGTGGCTTCATCATCCTTATCATTGTCACGACACGGGATCAAGGCTAGAAAAATACCAGATCCTCATCTAATATAAGCCTAACCTTAATTCCGAAATGCGCAGGGAAAGATCGGTAACATTACAGAACATACAAACCATACATTAATAAGGTAAACTCTTAAGAGAGTTACAAACCAGTCATACAAACCAGGGGTCACAGACCCATCATTACATCAAACAACGGAAGCAAACAAGTTGTTCTAAACAACAAACTTAGCAAAGGGCATAAGAGGCCTTAACAGAAGTAGCGACTCTTCCATAGATCCTAGGCTGCTGCCCGGGAACCCCGACTACTCATCGACTTCGATGTAGAAACCACCTTTAGTTGGAGTAGCGTCATCTGTAGAAAACATCAACGAGGCAAGGCTGACTATAGGGTGTACTCCGCAAGACTTATGGCTAGTGGAGTTATTTTGCATAAAGCCATATTTTGTTTTCAAAACAAGAGGGAGAAGAAACTCGTCTAGTCAGATCATTTTCAAAAGGGGATAAGAAGACTACAACTCTAGCTCTTAAAATCATCTTTGATATCCACCAAGCATCATCATCAACTGAACCACTCGTCCCGGACTACCCCCTCAACAACCCCGAGGAAGTATTCCGGATCTCACTTTAGTTGGCAAGTTTTATCATTCGGTTATAGTTCTCTATGATCACAGAATCTGTTCCCAAGTCTTCCATAACCGTGGACACGGCTTTTCGAAAAGATTAATAACCCTGTAGGGGTGCACAACTTTACCCACACGTACCAACCGATTCTTAATGCCAAATTATTAGCCCTCTTCCTTGGAAGGCCGGTAGAGAGTGGTTGACCACGAACTTAACCTTGCTTTTGTCGAGACCATGAGTCACGCACTAAGGAGATGCCGCCGTAACGGGTCGAGTCCCGAAGTCGATCCCTAGCGATGTGAACAGGGTTTGAGATTACGGATGTCGGTCATCTCCCAATCCCTGCCACACTTACCTACCTGTATGAATGCACATCCTTCACCTCCATTCAAGAACAACCAATATTCGTATGTCGAATGGAAAGCCCAAAGTATGTGACTCATGGAATCTACTAGGCAAGTTAGTTGGTCGAGGGGATTTCCAGGCCCCCGTGTGGTTGTACGCTCGTCTTGGTTCAAGAGGCGAGAACATCAGGTCCTAAGGGTGGCAAGTATGGGACTACAAAACCACAACCCACGTGGCCTCCCATACAAACCTTTGCATGTTTATTATCCATCTCTGATCACATCACCACATCCTACCATACAGGATTCATTCGCATCTCTGGTGCATCACATGAGTGATTAGCATCAAAACACTAAGCATGGCTAAGCTTGACTGAATTGTGGCACTAGCGATGCTCATAAGCCAAACCCTAGTTATGCTAGGAGCGGTGGATCAGGTAATATAGTTCACAAAGGAAAACATGCATCAGATAGGATTACTCTGTCTATTGATAAAATACTGTTTGAACCGAGTGCATATGACTAGAATGAAATACTTTGTAATCATAGGATTCATATGTATGAGTGGGGCTTCGCTTGCCTTGTCCGTTGTTGGACTGGTACTGCTCTTAGGTGGCGTTGAATTCAGCTTTGGGTTCGGTTCCTATTCGCGAGAACCAATCACCGGAAAAGAGAAAGCAACACTCAACACATGGCTGTTGGAATTATGCCCTAGAGGCAATAATAAAGATGTTATTATTATAATTCTTGTTCATGATAAAGTTTATATTCCATGCTAGAATTGTATTAAGCGGAAACATTAATACTTGTGTGGTTTGTGAACAACACCGTGTCCCTAGTACGCCTCTATGGACTAGCTCATTGATCAATGATGGTTAAGGTTTCCTAACCATAGACATGAGTTGTCGATTGATAATGAGATCATATCATTGGGAGAATGATATGGTGGACAGACCCAAACTAAGCAAAGCTATTAGATCGTTTCATCGTGTTCGTCTTTGCGAAGCTTTTCTCATGTCAAATATTGTATTCCTTAGACCATGAGATAATACAACTCCCTGGTATCGGAAGAAAGCTTTGAGGTCATCAAACGTCATCCTATGAGAGGGTGATCATAAAGGTGTCTCTCAGGTGATCGGAAAGTATCTGTTGGGTTGTATGTATCGAGATGGGATTTGTCCCTCCCAAGTCGGAGAGATATACTTCAGGCCCACTCGTGTCGATATCAACACCGCTTGCAAGCATGTGGTTAAGGAGTTAATCACAAAGTGATATCGGATTACGGAACGAGTAAAGTACTTGCTGTGAACGAGATTGAACTAGGTATGACGATACCGACGATCGAATCTCGGGCAAGTAAAGTATCGCGAGACGAAGGGAATATATATGGGATTGATTGAATCCTGGCATCGTGGTTCATCCGATATGATCATAGATGAATGTGTGGGAGTCAATATGGGTGCCCAGACCCCGCTGTTGATTATTGATAGAAGATCATGTCTGCATATTCTCGAACCCGCAGGGTCACACACTTAACGTATCTCGACGCTAGGATAGATTGGATACTTGGTTTATGAATTTTTGTTCGGAGTCTCGGATGGGATCCGGGACATCACGAGAGGTTCCGGAATGGTCCGGAGAATAAGATTCATATAAGGCAGTGCAGTTTTTGGAGTTCGGAATTGTTCCGGGTTAATCGGTATTGTACCGGAAGCTTCTAGAACCTTCCGGAAGGGGACCAACGTGGCCCCACCTTCCGGGAGGGGGCATGGGACTATGAGGGAGTGTCCTGGCCGCATTGGGCCAGGGGCACAAGGCCCCATAGGGCCCAGCCGATCCTAGATAAGTTTAAACTCGTTTAAACTAGAGATAGGATTTCTAGATAATGGATAAGTTTAAATCGTTTAAACTAGAGATAGGGTTTCTAGATAAGGGAGAGTTTAAATCGTTTAAACTAGAGATAGGCTTGGAGGATGGGCAAGGGCTGGCCGCACCCCCCCCCTCTATATATAGAGGGCTGGTGCGCCCCCTCCCCCCAACCACACACCTTCCTCCAAGCCCTAGTTGCCCTGCTGCCCTCTTCTCTCCCTCCCGACTGTTTGTAGGCGAAGCCCTGCTGCAGAAATTCTCCACCAAATACACCACGCCGTCGTGTTGTAGATCCAATCTATCTCTCCACCATACTTGCTGGTCCGAGGAAGGAGGAGACGTCGAGGTGCCGCACGTGTGCATCTCACGGAGGCACCGCCACTTGTGGTGCTAGATCGGATCGGATCGCGAGGAGGAGAAGCGAGTACGACTACATCACCCACGTTCGATTTAACGTTCATTGTCTTGAATCTTCAAGGGTATGAAGATCTAATCCAATCTCTCTCGTTGTTTGCATCTCCTAGATTAGATCTTGGCTTTCCCTCTGTTTGCTCCGTAGAAAATTTTGATTTACTATGCCGCGAAACCCTTCAGTGGTATCAGAGCTAGATCTATGCGTAGATGTGTTTCACGAGTAGAACGCAACATGGTTGTTGCGGGTGTTGATGTTTTCTGTTGCAAGCCTCTTGTTTGTGTTCTTCTTATGACGCGGGATAGTGAGATTGAAGCGGTCCAGGCCAACCTTACGCGACGTCGTTCGCGAGACCGGCTCCGCACTTGACGTGTGGCTTGTACCACACATGCGGCTGGTGGATGTCAGTTTCTCTCACTATAGTTGTCATGGGATTAACACCGGAGTTTGGCAACCATAATATCACCGTTGTGGCTTTCCGTAGGTAAGAATCGTTCTTAGCATCTACTCCCATAAGCCACGTAAAACATGCAACAACAAAGTAGAGGCGTCTAACTTGTTTTTGCAGGGAGTGTTTTCTGTGATATGGTATGGCCCAAGATGTGATGTGTATATTGTATGCGATGATCATGTTTTGTAATGTTTCACGACTTGCATGTCGATGAGTACACAATCGGCAGGAGCCATATGGTTGTCTTTATAATTGTGTATGACCTACGAGTCAACTTCTTATACGCCATGTAATAGCTTTACTTTATCGCTAAGTAGTTAGCAATAGTTGTAGTTGCTATTCGTGGTGGAGGCAATCATGGTGAAGTGATGGAGATCATGCGAGCACAAGATGGAGATCATTCTTGAAGATTGGCTATACCATGTCACATAAAGTTATATGCATGTGATGTTTATCCTTTTATGTATCTTATTATGCTTAGATCGCGACGGTAGCATTATAAGATGATTCCTCACTTAAAGATCAAGATAAAACTGTGTTCTCCCCAAGTATGCACCGCTAAAGTTAAAGTTCGTGTCCAAGCATCACGTGATGATCGGGTGCTATAGACTCTACGCTCACATACAACGGGTGCAAGCCAGTTTTGCACACGCGGAAATACTTGGGTTTTACTTGACGAGCCTAGCATGTACAGACATGGCCTCGGAACACATGAACCGAAAGGTTAAGCATGAGTCATATGAATGATATGATCGACACTTCGTTGTCCACCATTGAAACCACATCTCTTCTCGTGATGATCGGATTAGGTGTGGTGAATTTGGATCGTGTTCACTAAACAACTTGAGGGATGTTGAATTTAGTGGGAGTTCATCTAGTAATTTGATTAAGTTGAACTATTTATCATGAACATAGTCTAAGTTGTACTTGCAAATACTGTAGATCACATGGCCAAGTCCAACTTCAACTTCAACGTTTTTGCTGAGATAGAAAAGCTTAGAAACAATGGGTCTATCTTCACCAAATGGTTCCGCATTCTGAGAATCATTCTCGCTGGCGGACAAAAGGACTATGTCCTTGAGAAAGCGCTAGGTGACGCCCCTGCTGTAGATGCGCCGGCTGATGAGAAAGCTGTTTATCAGTCGCGCAAGGATGATTATGATTTGATTAAGATTGCCATGTTGTATGCTATGGAATCGGATCTTCAAAATCGTTTTGAGGAGTTCGTCGGGCCCTTTGAGATTCTCGAGGAGCTGAAAAACATGTTTCAGACTCAAGCCCGTTCTGAGAGATATGAGATCTCTAAGAAATTCTTTAACTACAAGATGGAGGAAGGGAGTTACGTTAGTGAGCACGCCATTAAGATGACGGGCTACACTCAACGCCTTGAGCAACTGGACTGCAAGATTCCAGAGGAGCTCAAGATTGACACTCCTAGCTACAAAAGTTTTGTAGTTGATCACAATCAGATTGGTTCCACTGATATGATCACTGAGATCTTTGCTAAGATGAAAGTAGCGGAGGTGAACATCAAAAAGAATAATCATGTGTTGATGGTCAACAAGCCCCCCACCTTCAAGAAAGGTAAGGGTGCAAATAAGCCCTTCAAGAAAAGCGGCGGCAAGCGCGTTGCCCCTGCTGAGAAGAAGCTCAAGTCTGGACCTAAGCCGGACACTGAGTGCTTCTATTGCAAGGACAAGGGTCCTTTGGGCTAACTGTCCGAAGTACTTAGCGGACAAGAAGGCTGGCACCATCAAAGGTATATTTGATATACATGTTATTGATGTTTTCCTTACTAGCCCTCGTTGTAGTGCCTGGGTATTTGATACTGGTTCCGTTGCTAATATTTGTAACTCGAAACAGGAGCTACGGAATAGACGACGGCTTACGAGGGATGAGGTGACGATGCGCGTTGGCAACGGATCAAGAGTTGATGTGATGGCCGTCGGCACGCTCTCCTTAGTTTTACCTTCGGGATTAGTTTTAAACCTTAATAAATGTTATTATGTGCCTGCGTTGAGCATGAACATTATTTCTGGATCGTGTTTATTGCAAGACGGTTATTCATTTAAATCGGAGAATAATGGTTGTTCTATTTATATGAGTAACATCTTTTATGGTCATGCACCCCTTGTGAATGGTTTATTTCTTCTAAATCTCGAAAGGGATGAAACACACATCCATAACATTGAGGCTAAGAGATGCAAAGTAGATAGTGATAATACTACTTATTTGTGGTAATCGTCTAGGTCATATTGGTGTAAAGCGCATGAAGAAACTCCATTCTGATGGACTTTTGGAGTCTCTTGATTTTGAATCATTTGACACATGCGAACCATGCCTCATGGCCAAGATGATCAAAACCCCGTTTTCCGGTATGATGGAACGAGCAACGGATTTGTTGGAAATCATACACACCGATGTATGCGGACCGATGAGTGTTTCGACGCGTGGTGGATATCGCTATTTTCTCACTTTTACCGATGACTTAAGTAGATATGGGTATATCTATTTAATGAAACATAAATCTGAAACGTTTGAAAAGTTCAAAGAATTTCAGAATGAAGTGGAGAACCATCGTAACAGAAAGATTAAGTTTCTACGATCCGATCGTGGGGGCGAATATTTGAGTTATGATTTTCTCACGCATCTCAAAGCAAGTGGAATCGTTTCACAACTCACGCCACCCGGAACACCAGCGCAATGGTGTGTACGAGCAGGAATTGAACTTTATTAGATATGGTCCGATCAATGATGTCTCTTACTGATTTGCCGTTATCATTTTGGGGTTATGCATTAGAAACCGCTGCATTCACTTTAAATAGGGCTCCATCTAAATCCGTTGAGACGACACCGTATGAACTGTGGTTTGGTGCTAAACCTAAGTTGTCGTTTGTTAAAGTTTGGGGATGCGAAGCTTACGTCAAGAAGTTGATGCCGGACAAGCTTGAACCCAAAGCGGAGAAGTGCGTCTTCATAGGATACCCTAAGGAAACTATTGGGTATACCTTCTATCACAGAACCGAAGGCAAAGTATTTGTCGCAAAGAACGGTTCCTTTCTTGAGAAGGAGTTTCTCTCGAAAGAAGTGAGTGGGTGGAAAGTAGAGCTAGACGAGGTTATTGAACCTTCTCTTGAATTGGAGAGTAGCGCAGCACCTGAAATTGTTCCAGTGCCGCCTGCGCCAACAATAGAGGAAGCAAATGACAAGGATCATGAAACTTCGGACGATGCTGCTACTGAACGTCGCAGGTCGACAAGGTCGCGTGCCCCTCCTAAGTGAATGCGGCAACCTGTCTTGTTGTCTTGTTAGTAGAAGACAGTGAACCTACGAACTATGAGGAAGCGATGATGAGCCCAGACTCTGAGAAATGGCTAGAAGCCATGAAATCCGAATTGGGATCCATGAGCGAAAACCAAGTATGGACTTTGGTGGACCCTCCTAGCGACCGAAAGGCCGTTGAGTGCAAATGGATCTTCAAGAAGAAAACGGACGCGGATGGTAATGTTACCGTCTATAAAGCACGGCTTGTTGCGAAAGGTTTTCGACAAGTTCAAGGTGTTGACTACGATGAGACTTTCTCTCCCGTAGCGATGTTTAAGTCCATTTGGATTTTATTAGCAATTGCTGCGTTTCATGATTATGAAATATGGCAAATGGATGTCAAGACTGCTTTCCTCAATGGCAACATTGATGAAGAGTTGTATATGATGCAACCCGAAGGTTTTGTCGATCCTAAGGATGCTGATAAAGTATGCAAACTTCAGCGTTCCATTTATGGACTGAAGCAAGCGTCTCAGAGTTGGAACCTTCGTTTTGATCAAGTGATCAAGAGCTTTGGATTTGTTCCAAATTGCTCTGAGCTTGCATCTACAAGAAAGTGAGTGGGAGCTCGGTGGCGTTTACGGTACTATATGTGGATGACATATTGATTATTGGAAATGACATCAACATGCTTAACGATGTGAAGAGTTATTTGAACAAGTGTTTTTCAATGAAAGACCTAGGTGAAGCTGCTTATATATTGGGCATCAAAATCTATAGAGATAGACAAAGACGCCTGATAGCTTTAAGCCAGAGTACATACCTAGACAAAGTTCTGAAAAGGTTCAGAATGGATAAGGCATTGAAAGGTTCAGTGCCTATGTTGTCAGGTAAGATATTGAGCAAGGCTCAGTGTCCAGCTACGGTAAATGATAGGGAAGCTATGAGAAAAGTGCCTTATGCCTCGGCCATAGGCTCCATCATGTATGCCATGCTGTGTACTAGACCGGATGTGTCCAATGCTCTTAGTTTGACGAGCAGATATCAAAGTGATCCAGGAGTGGAACACTAGACAGCCGTGAAGAACGTCCTAAGGTACCTAAATAGGACTAAAGAAATGTTCTTAGTCTATGGGGGTGATGAATAGCTCGTCGTAAAAGGTTACGTCGATGCTAGTTTTGACACCGACAAGGATGACTCTAAATCTCAGACAGGATACGTGTATATTTTGAATGGAGGAGCTGTGAGCTGGAGAAGCTGCAAGCAAAGCGTGATCGCGGGATCTACCGTAGAAGCGGAATACATGGCTGCTGCAGAAGCGTAAAGTGAAGGAGTTTGGATCAGAAACTTCATCACTGAGCTTGGCGTGGTTCCAAGTGCATTGGACCCACTGGAGATATTGTGTGACAACACTGGCGCCATAGCACTCGCTAAGGAACCAAGATATCATCCAAAGACCAAGCATATCAACCGCAAGTTTCATATAATCCGAGATTATATAGCAGATGGAGATCTGAAGATCAGCAAAGTACATACAGATCTGAATGTCGCAGATCCATTGACTAAACCTCTTCCACGTGTAAAACATGATCAGCACCTCAGTGCCATGGGTGTAAGATTGTTGCCAAATGTAAACTAGATTATTGACTCTAGTGCAAGTGGGAGACTGTTGGAATTATGCCCTAGAGGCAATAATAAAGATGTTATTATTATAATTCTTGTTCATGATAAAGTTTATATTCCATGCTAGAATTGTATTAAGCGGAAACATTAATACTTGTGTGGTTTGTGAACAACACCGTGTCCCTAGTACGCCTCTATGGACTAGCTCATTGATCAATGATGGTTAAGGTTTCCTAACCATAGACATGAGTTGTCGATTGATAATGAGATCATATCATTGGGAGAATGATATGGTGGACAGACCCAAACTAAGAAAAGCTATTAGATCGTTTCATCGTGTTCGTCTTTGCGAAGCTTTTCTCATGTCAAATATTGTATTCCTTAGACCATGAGATAATACAACTCCCTGGTATCGGAAGAAAGCTTTGAGGTCATCAAACGTCATCCTATGAGAGGGTGATCATAAAGGTGTCTCTCAGGTGATCGGAAAGTATCTGTTGGGTTGTATGTATCGAGATGGGATTTGTCCCTCCCAAGTCGGAGAGATATACTTCGGGCCCACTCGGTAATCGATATCAACACCGCTTGCAAGCATGTGGTTAAGGAGTTAATCACAAAGTGATATCGGATTACGGAACGAGTAAAGTACTTGCTGTGAACGAGATTGAACTAGGTATGACGATACCGACGATCGAATCTCGGGCAAGTAAAGTATCGCGAGACGAAGGGAATATATATGGGATTGATTGAATCCTGGCATCGTGGTTCATCCGATATGATCATCGATGAATGTGTGGGAGTCAATATGGGTGCCCAGACCCCGCTGTTGATTATTGATAGAAGATCATGTCTGCATATTCTCGAACCCGCAGGGTCACACACTTAACGTATCTCGACGCTAGGATAGATTGGATACTTGGTTTATGAATTTTTGTTCGGAGTCTCGGATGGGATCCGGGACATCACGAGAGGTTCCGGAATGGTCCGGAGAATAAGATTCATATAAGGCAGTGTAGTTTTGGAGTTCGGAATTGTTCCGGGTTAATCGGTATTGTACCGGAAGCTTCTAGAACCTTCCGGAAGGGGACCAACGTGGCCCCACCTTCCGGGAGGGGGCATGGGCCTATGAGGGAGTGTCCTGGCCGCATTGGGCCAGGGGCACAAGGCCCCATAGGGCCCAGCCGATCCTAGATAAGTTTAAACTCGTTTAAACTAGAGATAGGGTTTCTAGATAAGGGATAAGTTTAAATCGTTTAAACTAGAGATAGGGTTTCTGGATAAGGGAGAGTTTAAATCGTTTAAACTAGAGATAGGCTTGGAGGATGGGCAAGGGCTGGCCGCACCCCCCCTCTATATATAGAGGGCTGGTGCGCCCCCTCCCCCCAACCACACACCTTCCTCCAAACCCTAGTTGCCCTGCTGCCCTCCTCTCTCCCTCCCGACTGTTTGTAGGCGAAGCCCTGCTGCAGAAATTCTCCACCAAATACACCACGCCGTCGTGTTGTAGATCCAATCTATCTCTCCACCATACTTGCTGGTCCGAGGAAGGAGGAGACGTCGAGGTGCCGCACGTGTGCATCTCACGGAAGCACCGCCACTTGTGGTGCTAGATCGGATCGGATCGCGAGGAGGAGAAGCGAGTACGACTACATCACACACGTTCCGACGAACGTTCCGCTGTGCGAATCTTCAAGGGTATGAAGATCTAATCCAATCTCTCTCATTGATTGCATCTCCTAGATTAGATCTTGGCTTTCCCTCTGTTCGCTCCA
This sequence comes from Avena insularis, assembly GCA_023614405.1. Lineage (NCBI taxonomy): Eukaryota > Viridiplantae > Streptophyta > Magnoliopsida > Poales > Poaceae > Avena > Avena insularis. The sequence continues at coordinate 273,205,526 of CM042697.1, forward strand.
TAGAAAATTTTGATTTACTATGCCGCGAAACCCTTCAATGTGCAATGCTCATACAATATGGATGATATGACAAGTTAAATAGTGTTGAATTGAACCCTAAAGCATGCTTGGTCACTTTAAAGGGGGTTCCGAAAGTCCAAACCCTAAAACAGGGGGATCATTGGAATTACCTATGGGGTTCAATTGGTTATTCTAATTAAACTTGCTATCAAAGTTGATTAACAATGTATGATTATAGCTTAGTTAGATAGGTTTCATTTTTCTGAACATTTTGGTATATTATTTGTATTTTTCTAATTTAAAATGAATTAGTTATGAATTTCCCAAATTTTAATTCATTTTAAATCATTTTTTGGAATATTTAAAAAATAATTTCCAACTTGGGCCCACATGTCAGACTTTTATTAATTTCAGAAAATATTTATGGAAATGATTAAAACCCTGACAGGCAGGGCCCACCTGTCATATATTTTCTATTTATAGAAATAATTAAAAGAAAAGAAAAGGAGATATGACATCAGCATGACATCATGCTGATGTCATCAATGGAGTTGTTCCCAGGTCGAGCTCGAATCCAGCGATTCCGAGCGCTGAATCTTGGTTGAGGCGTTGGACGCAGATGACGATGGGGAGTTGATTGGTGGTGGCGCCGCCTATTCTTGGTCACCGGAGACGGCGGTGCAACGACGGCGAGCGGCGGCGGCGACATCGGACACATGCGGAGAGAGCGACTCAGAGGGAGATGGAGGAAACGGAGGCCACTACGAGGATCAGAAGCTCACCGTGAGCAAGACGAGCTTAACGGAAAGGCGAGGCAAGCTCGGGGTCGGCGGGGATCGACAATGACCGACGGCGGCCGGAGCTTCCGATTTGCTCAAACGAGGTCGCACGCGAGGGGAAAGGAGGCTAGGGAGAGAGAGTCGAGCACGGCGGTTCCAGCGGTGGCGTCGGCTTGAGTTGGGGCGGCCGGAAATGGCGAGGCCGACGGTGACTAGCGGCTAGGATGCTTTGGCCATGGCACTGCCGCGACGGAGAGGAAGAGGGGAAGTGAAATGGTTACTGGGAAACAGAGCGCAGCGCGACGGTTCTTATCCGCAGCTCCAGGGGCGGCGGCGGGCATCACAGCGCGCAGGAGATCGACAACGAGCGTGCTGCCAGGAAGCTGCTTGCCGGCGATGGGAAAGAAGAAAGGGGAAAGGTCGAAGGGGTACGGGCTAGAGGTGGGCTGGCTTGGGCCCCGTGGCTAATTGGTCAAGGGAGAGAGGAGAGGGAAGATGGGCATGACCCAGAGAGGATGTCATCTTTGATTTTCCGACTGCTTGGAACCACTAACCGGTTACTGAAGTATATAATACCTTGATCAATGACAGAGAAGCATTTAGCTTCACCGCTTGCAACACATGCCTTGATCTTGGTAACTTCATCATCTTGCTTTTGAGCTTCCTTGATTTGGTCCTCTAGAGAGGATTTTATTTCAAGGTTAGCAAGGAATCCACAAGGAACTACTTCATGATTAAGACGCTTGATTTTCTCGTAGAGAACAGGTTGGGCTTGTGAAATCATCAGATTGTTGCAATAAGACTTCCGACTTAGCGCATCAGCAACGACATTGGCTTTGCCGAGTTGATAGTTGAGACCCAAATCATAATCTTTGATGAGTTCCAACCATCGTCTTTGCCTGAGATTCAAATCTGGTTGGGTGAAGAGGTACTTCAGACTTTGATGATCCGAATAAAGTTCGCAACGGTTACCGATGAGGTAATGTCGCCATTGCTTAAGAGCATGAACAACAGCAACGAGTTCGAGATTATGGGTTGGATAATTGTTCTCATGTGGCTTCAACTGCCGAGAAGCATAGGCCACTACATGACCATCTTGCATCAACACACAACCGAGCCCTTGGAGAGAAGCATCACAATAGATGACGAAGTCCTTGCTTGTATCCGGAAGGACAAGCACAGGAGCAGTGGTTAGCATAGTTTTCAAAGCTTGGAAGCTTTCTTCTGCCTTTTCTGACCATTCAAACTTCTTATCTTTCTTAAGAAGATCAGTCATAGGCTTGGCTATCTTGGAGAAGTTCTCAATGAATCGGCGATAATATCCAGCCATTCCGAGAAAACTTCGGACTTACTTGACCGAAGTAGGTGACTTCCATTCCAGAATGGTCTGAACCTTATCCGGTATGACAGCAACACCACTTGCAGACACAACATGACCAAGAAAGACGAGCTCTTGTAACCAGAACTCACATTTGGAAAACTTGGCGTAGAGACGATGTTCATGAAGTTTAGTCAATACCAAACGTAGATGTTTGGCATGCTCTTCTTCGGTCTTGGAGTAGATTAGAATGTCATCAATGTATACCACGACGAACTTGTCGAGATACTCCATGAAGACGGAGTTCATGAGCCTCATAAATGTGGCAGGGGCATTGGTTAACCCGAAGGACATCACTATATACTCATAAAGACCATAACGAGTTGTGAATGCTATCTTTGGGATATCTTCCTTTCTGATCTTGATTTGATGATACCCTGATCCTAAGTCCATTTTGGAGAAGACAGTGGCACCACTTAATTGATCAAAGAGGTCATTTATCCGAGGAAGTGGGTACTTATTCTTGATTGTCACCGCGTTGAGTGGACGGTAGTCAACCACCAATCTTGGAATATTTGTATCCCGCTTCTTGACAAAAATGGTAGCACAACCCCAAGAGGATGTACTAGGTTGGATGTATCCTAGACCCTCTAACTCTTCAAGTTGCTTCTTCAACTCCACCAACTCATGAGGAGGCATGCGGTAAGGTATTTTGGAGATAGGAGCAGTTCCAGGAACTAGCTCTATGACAAACTCCACACTTCGATCAGGTGGCATGCCGGGCAACTCTTCAGGAAAGACATCCGGGAAATCACAGACTACGAGGACATCTTGGACCTCGAGAGTGGGTAGGACATCCATGGCATACAACTCCGAGAAAGGTTTAAGAACTGCTGACGGAGACTTTGAACCATCAGTCCAATACTTGACAGTTATGCCAGCAGGATATGTCACAGAAACTATTCTAAGTGCACAGTCAATGACGGCTTGATACTTGGTTAACCAGTCCATGCCCAGAATAACATCAATGTCACATGACTTGAGTGCAACTAAAGAAGTGGGGAACTTCTGGTAGGCTATGTCGATCTCATTCCCGTGACTAACCATAGTGGTGAACCAGCTAGAACCCCGGGAATGGATGGTCAAAGGGGTGGACAAGGGTTCAAAATTTATCCCATGCTCTTGAGCAAACAAATTTGACATGAATGTATGCAATGCTCCAGAGTCAAACAAGACTATTGCGAGAATTGAATTGACACGGAGCGTACCCAGAATGACGCGTGGATCTTCCTGAGCTTCCTCAACAGTGACATGGGTCAGACGACCACGTCCAGCACCTTGAGATTTATCATTCTTCTTTGCCTGCTGATCATCGCGTCCGGCAGCCCTTCGAGAACACTCCCTTGAGTAGTGACCAGGCTGACCACAGGAGTAACAGGTAACCCCAGTGTGAGAACCAGCAGGAGGATGATAGTTTGATCCACCAGTATTTGGCTGTGACTGACGAGAATTATTGCCAGAAGACTTGGGTGCATAAGGAGAACTAGGCACAGCACTGTATGGAACAAAGACACGGTGCTTCTTGTTACCATAGGAAGAAGCACGAGAATTTCCTTCTTCACGCTTATGAGAGACTTCCATATCCTTCCTTCCATGCTCTAATGTAAGAGCCTGATTGTGCAAGTCCTGGAAAGACTGGAACTTGAAAGGCAGCAACTCATAGCGAAGTGCAGGGTTAAGTCCCTTACGGAACAACTCTTGGTTATGTTCATCATTGGTCACATCCCTGGTTGCATAACGAGCCAGGCGAGTAAACTCACGCCCATAGGTTTCAATATCATTGCGCCCCTAAGTCAGATCCAGAAACTCCCTCCTTTTGAGGTCCATGATGGGCTTGGGGATATAAGAGGCACGAAATGCTGCAACAAACTCCTCCCAGGTAATGACATGTCCCTGAGCTTGCAAATTCTGAAAACCTTCCCACCAAACACTAGCCTCACCTTCCAGTTGATAGGTGGCGAAATTGACACGGTCAGCGGGACGGACTCGAAGAGCGCTGAACTTGCGCTCTATTGTGCAGAGCCAATCATCAGCTTCAAGGGGCTCCCTGGAGTGGGTGAAAATTGGAGGAAAAGAGCGGATGAAATCTCCAAGTGTGACACAGTCGTCAGGACGACGTTCAGTGTTCTGAGCCACACGCTCCAGAAGGCGTTCATTCCGCAGACGGTTGGTCTCAATGTTGTTGAGAACCTCGGCCATTGTGGGAGGTGGCGGAAGTTCCTGATTAGCATCGTTGTTTCCTCGATGGCCAACAGAACCACGAGTACCAGCCGACATCCTGAGGAGAAAACAAAAACCATGAGAATGGATTCATCAAAAAGGGTACAACAAAGGATGGCAAAACCATATCAAAAGATCATGGTAGAGGTGAACATGTGGATGAAAACTATATCAATGCATTAAGTATGGAAGTAGAACAAGCATACGAAACGTATACGCTACCAACTTAGATACAAACCATAACAATGGAATGCAAGCATGATATGATACCATCAAGTCACAAAAGAATTGAGAACTAGATTAGAGGCATCCTTAGCAAAGTTGAAAAACATTGTTTCAGTTGCACAGATATATCTTGGAAACTCTGAGCCTTGCAACCAAGTACGGAGTACTAGGTAAAAACAACCCAAACCCGTATAGCCTAAGAGTTTGAAATGATAGACGAGAAGTGAAAACTTTGCAAAGCAAACAAGGTAAGATAACTCAGCAATAGAACAACCTTGGATAAGGAGTAAAAAGAGTCCTATTCAGAGTTTTGCAAATAGTTTTTAGCTTTCAAATAGTTTTCTCAAACTCTAGACTCAACATCGACCAGCTAGAAGGGTTTCCTACAGGCAGTCTTGCTCTGATACCAAATTCTGTCACGACCAGGGATCAGGGCTAGACAAATACCAGATCCTCATCTGATATAAGCCTAACCTAAATTCTGAAACACGCAGGGAAAGATCGGTAACATTACAGAACATACAAACCATACATTAATAAGGTAAACTCTTAAGAGAGTTACAAACCAGTCATACAAACCAGGGGTCATAGACCCATCATTACATCAAACAACGGAAGCAAACAAGTTGTTCTAAACAACAAACTTAGCAAAGGGCCTAAGAGCCCTTAACAGAAGCAGCGACCCTTCCATAGATCCTAGGATGCTGCCCGGGAACCCCAACTACTCGTCGACTTCGACGTAGAAACCACCTTCAGTTGGAGTAGCGTCATCTGTAGAAAAACATCAATGAGGCAAGGCTGAGTACAGGGTGTACTCTGCAAGACTTATGGCTAGTGGAGTTATTTTGCATAAAGCCATCTTTTGTTTTCAAAACAAGAGGGAGAAGAAACTTGTCTAGTCAGATCATTTTCAAAAGGGGATAAGAAGACTACAACTCTAGCTCTTAAAATCATCTTTGATATCCACCAAGCATCATCATCAACTGAACCACTCGTCCCGAACTACCCCCTCAACAACCCCGAGGAAGTATTCCGAATCTCACTTTAGTTGGAAAGTTTTATCATTCGGTTATAGTTATATATGATCACAGAATCCGTTCCCAAGTCGTCCATAACCGTGGACACGGCTTTTCGAAAAGATTAATAACCCTGCAGGGGTGCACAACTTTACCCACACGTACCAACCGATTCTTAATGCCAAATTATTAGCCCTCTTCCTTGGAAGGCCGGCAGAGAGTGGTTGACCACGACCTTTACCTTGCTTTCACCGAGACCATGAGTCACGCACTAAGGAGATGCCGCCGTAATGGGTCGAGTCCAGAAGTCGATCCCTAGAGATGTGAACAGGGTTTGAGATTACGGATGTCGGGCATCTCCCAATCCCTGCCACGCTTACCTACCTGTATGAATGCACCTCCTTCACCTCCATTCAAGAACAACCAATATGCGTATGTCGAATGGAAAGCCCGAACTATGTGACTCATGGAATCTACTAGGCAAGTTAGTTGGTCGAGGGGGTTTCCAGGCCCCCGTGTGGTTGTACGCTTGTCTTGGTTCAAGAGGCGAGAACATCAGGTCCTAAGGGTGGCAACTATGGGACTACAAAAACTACAACCCACGTGGGATGAGTGATTAGCATCAAACCACTAAGCATGGCTAAGCTTGACTAAAGTGTGGCACTAGCAACGCTCATAAGCCAAACCCTAGTTATGCTAGGAGCGGTGGATCAGGTAATATAGTTCACAAAGGAAAACATGCATCAGATAAGATTACTCTGTCTATTGATAAAAGACTGTTTGAACCGAGTGCATATGACGAGAATGAAATACTTTGTAATTATAGGATTCATATGTATGAGTGGGGCTTCGCTTGCCTTGTCCATTGTTGGACTGGTACTGCTCTTCGGTGGCGTTGACTTCAGCTTCGGGTTCGGTTCCTAATCGCGAGAACCAATCACCGGAAAAGAGAAAGCAACACTCAACACATGGCATGTGCAATGCTCATACAATATGGATGATATGACAAGTTAAATAGTGTTGAATTGAACCCTAAAGCATGCTTGGTCACTTTAAAGGGGGTTCCGAAAGTCCAAACCCTAAAACAGGGGGATCATCGGAATTACCTATGGGGTTCAATTGGTTATTCTAATTAAACTTGCTATCAAAGTTGATTAACAATGTATGATTATAGCTTAGTTAGATAGGTTTCATTTTTCTGAACATTTTGGTATATTATTTGTATTTTTCTAATTTAAAATGAATTAGTTATGAATTTCCCAAATTTTAATTCATTTTAAATCATTTTTTGGAATATTTAAAAAATAATTTCCAACTTGGGCCCACATGTCAGACTTTTATTAATTTCAGAAAATATTTATGGAAATGATTAAAACCCTGACAGGCAGGGCCCACCTGTCATATATTTTCTATTTACAGAAATAATTAAAAGAAAAGAAAAAGAGATATGACATCAGCATGACATCATGCTGATGTCATCAATGGAGTTGCTCCGAGGTCGAGCTCGAATCCAGCGATTCCGAGCGCGCCTGGATGCAAGGTTGGGGGCGTTGGACACAGACGACGATGGGAGTTGATTGGTGGTGGCGCCGCCTATTCTCGGTCACCGGATACGGCGGTGCAACAACGGCGAGCGGCGGCGGCGGCGGGCACATGCGGAGAGAGCGACTCAGAGGGAGATGGAGGAAACGGAGGCCACTGCGAGGATCAGAAGCTCACCGTGAGCAAGACAAGCTTGACGGCGAGGCGAGGCGAGCTCGGGGTCGGCGGGGATCGACGATGACCGAAGGCGGTCGGAGCTTCCGATTTGCTCAAACGAGGTCGCGCGCGAGGGAGAAAGGAGGCTAGGGAGAGAGAGTCGAGCACGACGGTTCCAGCGGTGGCGTCGGCTTGAGCTGGGGTGGCCGGAAACGGCGAGGCCGACGGCGACTGGTGGCTAGGATGCTTTGGCCATGGCTCTTCCGCGAGGGAGAGGAAGAGGGGAAGTGAAATGGGTACTAGGAGAGAGAGCGCAGTGCGGCGGTTCTTATCCGCGGCTCTAGGGGCGGCGGCGGGCATCACAGCGCGCAGGAGATCGACGACGAGCGCGCTGCCAGGAAGCTGCTTGCCGGTGATGGGAAAGAAGAAAGGGGAAAGGTCGAAGGGGTACGGGCCAGAGGTGGGCTTGCTTGGGCCCCGGGTGGGCTGGCTGCTGGCGCTGCTGGCGGCAGGGAGATAGGAGAGGGAAGATGGGCTCGGCCCAGAGAGGATTAGATTTTTTCTAGGAAATCCTTTTCTATTTCTATTTTTCTGGTTTCTTTTTATATTTGGAATTCAAACCTGTTTTGAATAATTTCAATTTACAGAAACTTTTGTGAAGTATATAAAATAATGTGGAACCCTTTTATTCACTTTGGGTTCCATTCATGTAGATATTTTTTTCAAATACAAACTCATTTGAATGGTTTTCAAATAGAGGGGGAAGTTAGGTTTTAGGGTTTTATTTGTTCTTTCTTGATTAAACCAAAGTGCAAGTGTTATGCATGCATGCAATGCTCAAACATATCCTTATTAAAATTACACAAAAGGTGGTATGTTACAATCATCATCATCAATGAAGGCGAAGTCATCCTCATCGGTGAAGAAGTCCATGGCTTGATCCTCCAGGAAGTCATCATCGTCACTGAGATAAGAGTAGGGGTCTCCACGAATGTCCTCCCCTGCATTCTCCCTCTCCTCAAGCTGCATGTCTCTCTCGTGGATGGTCTCCTCCAAGTCTGTGATCCTGTGACGAAGGCGGGCAATGATGCGCTCCTTGTCAAGCTGGCGGCGACGAGACTGGCGATCCTTCACCAGCATAGCGATGGTCTGGTCCTTCTTAACGGAGATGGCGTAGTTGTGGTTGGCGTAGGAACGGGCATTGTCCAACTCATTCTGCCGGTCATACATCATGAAGCTGAGATGGTCCACTTGATGCTTCAGCCGGGTGACGTGGTACCTCCAGTGGCTGTCCCATAAAATCACGCCTTCGATAGAACTCAACGTGCGTGCCCTTGATATGATTGATGCTTTGCCCACATAGACGGGCAAGCGCTTCCTGCATGGCCCTGGCAAGTCCATCGAGCCAGTTGTTCTCCCTTAAGGTGAACTGGACTCCCTCTGAGGTGGGGGCTTCAATCTTCCCTCTAAGACTTGCAACAATCAGCCATTGCAATTCTCCTCCTTCCTGATCGTTGAGCTGAGCTCCGAAGAACTCGGGGTGCGGGCGCTCCAGAAGTTCTGAGAGCTGGTCCAAGTCGCGCTCAAAGATGAGATGTCCTCCATTTCCCAACTGATAGAACTTGCTATACTTCACGTCCACCTATAAGAAAGTAGGATGAGTAAGTTAGTAGAGTGATCAAGTATGTCAAATTTTATGTAAGTTTGCAATAAGTTTTGAGAAACATGAATTTTCATGAAAGAATCTAAGTGGTAAGAATTAGAATAGGTTTTCATAAATACTCACTTCTTTGGTTTTGAAACTAATTTTTTGATTCAAGCGTCCATTCTAACTAGGGTCTCCTATGGTCAGGATGGCTCTGATACCAACTTGTCAACACCCGGATTTTTAATCCCAGATGCCTGTTATGCCATACATCGCAATCCTAGGATTACCATTTTTGCGAGACATAACAGATTGGATATCACAGTACATCATCCATTACAAACCATACATAAGGTATTACAACAAATAAAGGATCTCATGATCCAGTCTTAGTACAATCAACGTAGCGGAATAATATAATAACGATAGCGTGGGCGAGGCTCCATCTTCATGGTCATAGGCAATGCTGACGATGGGAGATGATCCTAGTTGTCGTAACCTTCCTGCGGTCCATCCTCCTGATAGTCCTCTTCATAGTCTAGTCACGGGAATAGCCAGGGACAAAGCCATGAGTACTCTTTAAGTACTCGCAAACTATCACTAACAAGTAAAGTGGTTCAAGTAGGAATCCTAAGCTCTAGGTTATTTTGCAAAAAGCCAGGTTTATCTCTAACTGAGTTTAGAAGCAAAGAAAACTAGTTTAAAGTTTTATAACACCTAAGTGGGAACTCAAGTTTCACTTTCACAACCCTGTTGTGGTCAATTCAAGGTTATGATTCATTTCACAAGTCATTTTGAAAACATCTGACGACGGAACAGTATGGCCACTCCAACTTTCCATAATCGCGGACGCGGCTATTCGAATAGTTTGAGCTCTGCAGAGGTGGTACACTTTCACCACAATATTCGATACATCCGTCTGGAACAATCCAGAATTCACCATACTCAGTATGCGGATAATCAATCCTAACCTTTCAATTACATGCCCTAGTATAGGCACCTCTCCTATGAGTTTGGCCTCCCAACCATGACCATCTGTCATCTTGGGAACTACACAGGTGGTCAATCTTCACAAGGTAGCCTCAGCTCAAACCCAGGCCGCAAGGGAACCCATACTAAGGTATATAAACTTCCGATAAAGCCCTACCCAAATTCGGGTATTGTGGTTGTACGGTAAAATTGGAATGGTATCGCATCCAGACAACCATCAGTTTTTAAAAAGGGCTAAGGCTCATGCGTCAACATTTTCATCATCAAAATCACCTGGTGTTCAAGAACACATGTCAAAAAAAATGTTAGAATTTCATAATCATTTTCACCAAGTATTCCCATCTAAAGTGATCAAGTTTTATGCTTAGCACTAGCCACTAAAGTTGGGGGTAAACACTAATGAGGGGTGATAATCAAGTGTGGCTTATCTAAGTTCAATCTCATGCCTCAGGATGACATCAAGATCTATCTAACTTAGGCCAAGTTTTATGCTACCTCTAAAATCTTTTCCCAAAACTTCAGAAGTCACTAAGTAAGCATAACTAAGGAGCTTTGATATAAGGTGGTATAGTCACATATGCCTAAGGCATCTAATTTGCATAATCCACTTGTAGTTTTAGGCTTGCAAAGTTGCAAGTGTAAGCTTGCAAAGTTAACTTGTTTTGTGAAGCTTGCCTTGTGCAGAGCAGTGGTTGAAGTTCTCCTCTGCTTCTTCCTCGTAGTAGTCTCCTTCCTCTTTGTATCCTTGGTAGGTACTAGCGTCTATAAATAAATACGAGGTACACAATCACCAAACAATACTTAACTAATTCTATTTATCACACCAGGGTTTTCACTAGATGATTTAGCATCATCACAATCATCACAATAAATTAGGGCAATAGTTTTATTTATTTCTTTTTAGAAAATTAATTTCTACTCATTGAAAAACTACTTAAGATTTAATATTCTCCAACTAAAACATGGGATCATGTTGACACATATCATCACCATATATTTCAGTACTTTGGAATGTGATTTAAAATGGTGTCACAATTTAATAAGGTTTAACCTTTTTATTTTAATTAATTAAAGTGACTAGAAATGCCTATGGCGCATTCTTTTATTACTTGTCCATTATTTCTGTAAGTAAACCTAGATATTTTTATATATTCAGAAATTTCTTATCAAATATGATTTTTGAGAGTTGGAATCAACTCAAAAGCTTTTATGGTTGAATTTTGAAAAATGTTTGAATGCAGAAAAGTCTCTGCCTTGTTATTTTTACTATAGGTGATCTATAATTTCAAATGATTTGAATCCAACAGGATTGGATTAAGAATTTCCATACTTTCTAACAAAATTAGTTTCATGCAATTTGGTTCATTGAATCTCCCTGAAATAATTTTTCAATCTATAGACAAAACTAGGTTTGAAACTAAAATGAAAAATCTAAATTTAAACTACTGGGTCGCGCGGGAGTGCTAACTGGGCCGGCCCACTACACACAGTGCGTGCGCGGGTGGGTTAAGTGGTTGTCCCCACTCATCACTGAGACAGAGAGTGGCGAAGGGGTGCAGGGAGATTATAACCGTAGGATTAGATCGAGGATCAACAGCTGAGGGTCGTCGTCCATGTCTGAACAGAACTCGACGAGCACTAACCCTAGCCCGGCCAATGAGGGTAAGTGGAGGCTCACCGGGGCTCAGGCGAGGGTCGGCGATGGGGGCGAACGATGAATTCGACGACGGCGATCCTCCTGGTACTTGTGGCTCCTCCTGGGTGGCTCTAATCAACGACGCCCTTCTCCTCCAGCAGCGGCAAGCTCCAGCGAAATTCCGGCATCCTGGTGCTTGCCTTGCTCCAGGGAAGAAATGGGGTGGTTCTGAGAGAGAGGGGAGTGAAATGGTGTGAAGAATTCAAGCGGGGGAGGCCTCTATTTATAGTGCGATGAGGGAACTGAAGGGTGCGGACTAAGCTCGTCGGGGTCGGCTTCACAGTGAGCTAACAGCATGGCCGAAGGTAGGGGACGGTGCGCTGCCTCCTGGCGATGCTCAACGTCTTCATGGCAAGGCGTGGGGCGGTGCGGTTCGGTCAGAACATGACGACGCTCTGGGCGGCACCAACGGCAGTTTTAATGGCGCACAACAGCTATGGGTCACGCTGCGGCGAACGGGAATGTCTGGGAGGTTCCTGGGGCGGTGGTGATCACATACGCGGGCGGCGAAGGCAGAGCGCTGTCTATGCGAGCATGTCAAGCACGGCGCTCTGGCGTGCTCTCGGCATGGTCGCAGAGAGCATGGGCACGAGCGTTCTGTGTAGTCCAGTGGCTGGCAGGGGTCGAGGGCTGGATAAGGAGTGGCGGTGGACGGTGATGTGCTTGCTAGACAAGGTTGGTGAGGCTAGTTAGGCTTGTAGCATGTTGTCGACATTGGGGGTGGCAAGTGTGCTCGACCATGGTGACCATTGATGGCATGGTCGAGTTCACAGTGAGCTAGAGTTGCTTAGGCAAGTTTAATGATCTACTGGGAGTATAGTGAGAGCTGAAGAGGGAACAAGGTTGGCACATCCACTGCTCACAATAGTGTGTGTTGTTTAATTTGATTTGTGCTCAGAAGGTGTTTAATGAAATGGCAGCAATAAATTCAAATTTGAACTTTTGGATGAAACTTGGTGGGTGTACTAGTCACATACTAGGTAGTCTCTGGTTGCTTGGATTTGTCAAGGTGCACTGGTTTGGTTGGGTTTTGAGAAATGGTGATCTTCCCATATGATATAGATTCAATTTTGAATTGTCATTTGAATAGGGTTGCCAAATGTTTCTGTGGGTTTGCAAAGTGGTCTTGAGTTCACTTTCACTTGGTCTAGCAAGGGGTGAAAAGAAATGGATTTGTTTCTGTTTGAAATCTTGGACTAGAAACACTCAAAGTGGTCTAGTGAGCAAGATTGGCAAAAATGACCATTTGCTTGTTTTGTTTGTTTTTGAATTTCTATTGATTTGATTCTGCTTGGATTTGATTTAGATGATGTTATTTTCATCTTTAAACCATTCCTTTCTATTCACAACAATCACACAAGTCCTTTCATGCATTCATACATTCATCACATACACACATGCATTCATATGGATTTTATTAACAAAAGTTTTTGGTTAACCCTAATTTTGGGTGATTGGAATTGATAACCTTGATTAATGTTTTTGGGATGTTACACAAGGAGCTTTGAAATACAAGGCGCTTCAAGATCTATATGAATGCTTGATGCGCCGAAGGCGTCGTGCCATGGGCGTAGCCCGTAGCACACCCTATGAAATACAAGGCGCTCTGATATACAAGGTGCTCCGAAATACAAGGCGCTCCGAAATACAAGGCGCTTCGAAATACACGGTGCTTCGAGATCTATATGAATGTTTGATGCGCCGAAGGCGCCGTCCCATGGGCGGAGACAGCAGCACACACTATGAAATACAAACCGCTTCGAAATACAAGGCGCTCTGAAATACATGGTGCTTTGAAATACAAGGCGCTTCAAAATCTTTATGAATGCTTGATGTGTCGAAGGCGTCGTGCCACGGGCGGAGGCAGCAACACACACTTTGAAATAGAAGGCGCTTCGAAATACAAGGAGCTCCGAAATATAAGGCGCTTCAAAATACAAGGCGCCCTGAAATACAAGACGCTTCAAAATATAAGGTTTTTAAAGATCTATATGAATGCTTGATGCGTCGAAGGCGTCATGCCACGGGCGGAGCCCGCAGTACACCCTATGAAATACAAGGCGCTCCGAAATACAAGGCGCTCCGAAATACATGGCGCTTCAAGATCTATATGAATGCTTGATACGTTACTGCACCTTGAGGCCGTACACCTCTCTGAGAAATACAAGACGCTTAGAAATACAAGGCGCTTCGAAATACAAGGTGCTCTGAAGTACAAGGCGCAACAAAATACAAGGCTCTTCAAGATCTATATGAATGCTTGATGCGCTGAAGGCGCCGTGCCATGGGCGGAAATCGCAGCACACACTACTAAATACAAAGCTCTTTGCAATACAAGGCGCTCTGAAATACAAGGCACTTAGAAATACAAGGCGCTTCAAGATCTATATGAATGCTTGATGCGCCGAAGGCGCGGGCGAAGCCTGCAGCACACACTCCGAAATACAAGGCGCTTCAAAATACAAGGAGCTCCAAAAACAAGGCGCTTCGAAATACGAGGCACTTCAAGATCTATATGAATGCTTGATGCGCCGAAGGCGGCATGCCACGGGCGAAGCCCGCAGCACACCCTACGAAATACAAGGCACTCCGAAATACAAGGCAATCTTAAATATGACGCGCTCTTGAAATACACGACGCTTCAAGATCTATATGAATGCTTGATACTCCGAAGGCGCCATGCCACGGGTGGAGCCTACAGTACACCCTACGAAGGCGCTTCGAAATACAAGGTTCTCTGAAATACACGGTGCTTCAAGATCTATATGAATGCTTGATGCTCCAAAGGCGTTGTGCCACAGGCGGAGGCAGCATCACGCATACGAAATACAAAGAGGTTCGAAATACATGGAGCTCTGAAATACAAGGTGCTTCAAAATACAAGGCGCTTCAAGATATATATGAATGCTTGATGCGTCGAAGGCGCCGTGCCATGGGCGTAGCCAGCAGCACACACTTCGAAATACAAGGCGCTTCGAAATACAAGGAGCTCCAAAATACAAGGCGCTTCAAGACCTATATGAATGCTTGATGTACCGAAGGCGTCGTGCTATGGGCGAAGCTCGTAGAACACCCTATGAAATACAAGGTGCTCCGAAATACAAGGCCCTCCAAAATATAAGGCGCTCCGAAATACAAGGCGCTCTGAAATACAAGATGCTTCAAGATATAAATGAATGCTTGATACGCCGAAGGCGCCGTGCCACGGGCGGAGCCCGTAGTACATCCTACGAAATACAAGGCACTTCGAAATACAAGACGCTCTGAAATACAAGGCGCTCCAAAATACAAGGCACTCCAAAATCTGAAATTCCGATGAAGCCCAGCTCGATGACGGTGTCAATGGCGATGATCTCCCCTCTCCGGGGAGGAATTTCCCTGTAGATTTCTCCCTACCGCAGAGCCCTTTCTCTCTCTCTCTATCTATCTATCTATCTCTCTCTCTCTGTGTGTGTGTGTGTGTGTGTGGTTTCCGCTCCACAGAGTCGACGGAATATTTCTGTGATGGCTCTCCCAGTCTTAGGTTTTCGGGAGGAAGATATAGGCGAAAGGGCGATGCCATAAGTGGGCCAGGGTGGACACATCACCTGGCCACGTGGGCCGAGGGGCCGCGCCAAGGGGTGGTGTGGGCCCCCTGTGGCCCATCTCCACTCCCTCTTCTGGCTATCTTTGTCTTCTGGAAAAATAGGAATTCCCGTATAATTTATGGAATTTTTTGATCTTCGGAAAAATTGCATCTGGATAGCGCTTTTTCCAGCAGAATTCTGACTCCGACAGTTAATTCTCCAAAAATTATCAAACATGTAAAATAGATAAAATAACATAAGTATAATCTCTCAGTATGAAATATATCAATGAATAACAGTAAATTATGATATAAAATAGTGATGCAAAATGGACGTATCATGGAGCCATCAATAGTCTTAGCTAGAGGAAAAACTTTAGCCATAAAAAGGTTAGTGAATTCCTCCCAATATGTAATAGTGCCATTAGGAAAAGCTAGAAACCAGTCATTAGCATTCCCTCCTAAATATAAAGGGAATAAACATAATTTAACCGCATTTGGGTGAAGATATTTAATGTGCATCATGTCGCAAATCTCAGTAAAAGTATTTAAGTGCAAACCTTAGTCCTCGGTAGAAAAGGTTAGGCTTAATTTCATAATTTTATACATCAATAGCGGGCTAAGTAATAGGTGCACCAATAAAATCATCAGTGGGAGTAACATACTTCCCAAGTTTATTTTGAGCCATGGATTTTTTGTTTTTGGTGTTTTTGAATAATAGAAACAAATAGTAAACTAATGACAAGAAATAAACTACAAACAAAAATAAAACTAAAAGCAAGGTATCTAGTGACCTCACCAGGATAGCGAATTTCTTCCCTGACAATGGTGCCAAAATAAGGGTTGATGCCTTCACTCTAGATTTACGGATGTAGTATAGTAGCTTTTTCCCTAGTAGACCTAGGTTTAATCGAACCTAGGTAAACAATGCTAACTGGAAATTAAATGAGACACGTCTACAAGAATTGTTTTTTCATTTTACCTTCGTTTACCAGACCTTTCTAGTTTACTTTAGAATTTTGTTTGTTGCAATGGATGGAGATAGGCCAGGGTTGAAGATTTACTTGCAGATTTACATCATATGGGATAAAGATAGTAATATGCATAGTCATGTGTAATGATTTAAAAAACGTATAAAAATTTTGGGCAACACATCCAGATATAATATATCCCGTGTGAGTCATAGGCATAACAATAGTCTTTTGATCCAACCATTGTACCGTGAAATACCAGTCTACAATAATTATTAAGTGAAAACATAGATCAAAGCCTTAAGAAGTGATGTTGCTGTTGTTCCCAAATGGATCGCTAAACGAAGACCGTACTCCCCTTTCTATCACTAGGTTTCCTACGAGATCGTCGCTCACCAAGTATCTCACCTCAAGCCTTTATCAATATCTAGGATCTTGGATACCTACAAGTCATAGATCGAGACAAGAGACAAAGAAACAAATATACAAATATCTATTCAATCAATACAAAATACTCCCATGAATCGCTGCGAGGTTTCACCCCAACCCACATCCCGTGAGAACTACTCATTCATATCCATAAGGTCAAGGATAGAAAACATTGTGCAAAATACTTAGGTTGAAATCAAATATTCTTACAATTGTCACCTAATCACAAGGAGATCTCAAGTACAAGCTAATGGCTATGGCTATGGAGAGGATGGAGGGTGGAGAGGATGAACTATGGTGGTGGATCTCCTTTGGTGGTTTTGTGATGCAATCTGAGAATGGCGGCCCTCTACACGGTGGCTAGGACCTTGAAATATATAGCATGAAAGTCATAAGGTTTGACGAGATGAAGCCACTTCCACCTGGTACAGGCGAGCTGTATGGGTGAACCTTGCATGTACTACTGGTCGTTAAACTCTATGTCAATCGGTTTTCGACCCATGATTACTTGGCCATGTAAACAAACTCAAATTCTTCATTAATAGCTCCTGATTTTTCCTTAAAAGTACGATTTCCTGCATGACACAATTCAAACCAAGGGATTGCACATATTTGCAATAATTAGTCATTAGTAGCAAAGCTAGAGAGATTCTTGGTTTTTTTTACTAAAAATGTGGTTTAAATGCGGAGAAGATGTCTATTTTCACAATCGTCAAAACCCTAAAAAATATCACCTAAACGCGATCAAGTCCAAACTCTCCGCAGATGAACGTGTACCTCCATGTGTGGACACCACTGCTTGCACCAGGGACACAACCACTTGGGGAAGCAGCAGCGATGAATGCCTCGCCGAGATCTAGAGAGATCCTCTAGCCAAGGAGGAAGAAGATGATCGAGCTACACAAGCCAAGCATAGAAGGGTCATCCCTATGACCACGAGAAGCGGCAACGCACCATCACCGTCGCTGAGAGACTGCTGCAGAGGGCGCAGACCCCAGAGACCCTCGGCGCCACCTCCAGGAGCCACCTCTAGGAGCCACGGCCGATCGAGAAGAAAGATGAAGGAGAAGAGCAAACAAGTTGACAAAGACCGCTGGGCCAGCAGCATCGCTCGCCCAACTCCATGAAGGGAAACTCCCGCCGTATCACCCCATCTCCTCACATCCATGGCCGGACAGAAGCAATAACACATCACTGACTCTGTCTATTTCAAGAACGCCAGGATACATAGCAGTTTTATTGGAGGCTGCCTTGGTCGCTGCCATCATCACCCACTTCAGCCATCGAAGCATAGGGACAGCGGGATGAAACCCAAGCTCCCAGATCGGCTACCAAGATCTGGGAAAGGCCAGCCTACGGGAAATAAGACCATAACAAAAAAACATACTAAAAAGCTAGCCTTATCTACTCCTGTGTCGTCTCCCGTCCACCACTCGCCGGCTATTCCGATGAGGGCGCCATGGGAGAGGCCCAAACTCGAGGAAGTGGAGAGGAGGTTGCTACCTGATAACTGGATTCCTACACCAACAACAGGGTTATTGTAGTACTTGTAGCAGCAAATATTTAAAGAGCTTGTCCCGATGAGAGCTCAGCGAACAGAAACAACATGACCCCGCAACCACGTTGTCAATGCGTCTAGGTTCGTCCCCAAACCGTGTTTTGGAAATATCCTATTCTATAAGTTACTAGGATAAATGAATTTAATATTATTTGTAACAATTTCTACTAGGACTGGAAGAAAACTAGAACAAAAGTAAAACTAGAAAGAGGTGAATGCAGTGAGATGAAATATTAATGCTATGATTCCTCAAGTAATGTTGTGTATACCGGTGTGTATGATAAGTGCTTATGGAATAGCTATAAACTGTACTTGTGGCAGTCCCTCGAATACCGTTGTCTCCCACCATTGGTAAGTGGCAACCAGACAACTCATTTGTCCATACTCTCTTCGGGCATGGGTCATCTCGTAAGAGAATAGTGTATGAAGGTAACAAGACTAATCAAGGTAAACCAGAGCAAAGGCATTAAGTTCTATGGACAACCATACTCCTAAGAAAGTTTGCTAGTCACAAGATATCTCGTTTGTCACTTTGGGGTCAAGCAATTTGCAACACTATACCTATCTATATCATGATGATCTTGGGGAACTCTGGGTGGTACATCCTAAGCTGCTATTGCCTCTGCAAATCACTTATAGCAAGTAGCCTATTAGTTCTACCCATGGAAGAGCAGAGACTAATGATAAGTTTTGTGACACGGCGTGAATCTCTAGTAAATTCCTCAAAATGGATTGGACGTCTCCAATCACTAGAACAATATCATGAATGGAACAATGTAAAGAGAAAGCACAAACATATTAATTAACAAGAACACACCACACTTCAATTACTCAAATTATCATAACATTAATAAAAGGGGGTTCAAGCCATGTTACAACCCATCACGGAGACCATGATGGGGAAGGATGAAGGAGTAGCGCGATGGAGATGGTGATGACGGCGCGATGATGGTGGTGTCGGTGTGGTGATGGCGGTGTCCTCCTTCTCCTCGTCTTCTTGCTTGAATGGCTTGATGGTGTTGATGAAGATCTTGATCTTGGTGGAGTTGTAGAGGCTATGGAGATGGCACGGTGGCAGGGCACCGCCGTGGAGGTAGTAGATGGGATCTAGTTCTTGTATATGGTGTCTTGGTGGATTGGCCCCTCTCTGTGGACTCCTCCTTTATATAGGCCTTGGGGGTGCCCTAGGGTTCCCCCAATACCGTCATATGTCTTAGGAAAGGTTTTAGAGCTTCCGGAGGGGAGAAATCCCGTCGTTTGCGACCTTTTTTTACCAACTATACGGCCAAACTATACGGTGGGAATTTTTTCTCCGGCCGTATAGTTGGTCGTTGAACCTTCAGGTTTCGCAGTGTTTTAGCCACTATTTCTTCATACGAACTCCATTTTGGGTGTTTTTGGGCTCGTTGGATTCGTATCGACAAGGGATACAACCCTGAGGTCTTGGATCTTTAGTTTGAGAAGTTGGAAAAATTCACTTTTTCCAACACCTCAAATGGCTAAGTCTGGTCCTACAGCTCCTCCATACTATGCTCTCTTTGTTTGTTTTGCCTTTGTTTTATCCATAATCATCATCAACACATCCACACATGTCAAAGACAAGGAAGAGGGATAAAATTCTATCTAAACTACTAAATGTGCATAGCTCATATTAATTTTAATGAAAACAAGTAATCATGTATATCAGGCATAACAATAGTTAGATGGAGCATGATATTATCATGATAGGAAGATGACACAATTTATATACCCTAAAATTATTGTATTATCACAGCCATTACTTCCTCTCGTTTCGTGCGAAGTGGGGGCGGGGTACACCGTCATCAAGCTAGCCCTCTAGTTAATTTCAAATAAAGTTATAATAGTTATAACTATTAACTAATACAACCCAGAACCAACCGCAAACTAATGACTATATGGTGAAATCTTTCTTTTTCCTTAATACTGCGTGATTCCACTATCTCCTAAGTGCACATGTGCAAGTAAAAGTGATGTAACAATTAGCACTTTTCTATGCTACAGACCGGGTGGGAACCTGCAATGGATTGACTTTCTTGTAATTGATCGGCAATTCAAAGAACTAGATGACCTGGTGCGCCACTGGCGCCGAGGCTAAAGGCGAGACAGTATTTTATCCATAGATTTAATCCTCTAAAATTCACCACCCTAAGTAACTTGTATTGCCCATACAACTATAGTTGAAGAAATAACTATTTTGATTAGAGATAAGAAACCTATTATCAATTGATGTATGTCATTCTAATTTGTTTTTGCAGCCATAAAGAATGCAAAAGCCAGAAGCAAGACCGCATTTTACACATAAGTTTTATCCATGTTATATACAATGGCAAACAAGATAAATATACAAAACAAAATATGGAAGGAAACCAAAGTCCTGTGTCCATTTTGTGCTTCAGTACCTTTTTTAGCTTGTTTGTTTATAATAGGAACAAAGATAATGCAGAAGCTCGTAGTTGAAGTAAAACTTTCGCCTTCCATACCCACTTCTCAATATAAACATCACGTATGTGGCTTTTCCTACCTAATTGTCAAGACCTCTATCTTCACAGCTTTCAAGGTGAAAAACAGACAGAAATAAATGAGGAGATATGGAACACCATATCCAAACCTAAAGTTCAAAATAATTAGTTAAATTGATACTGACCCTTGAATGAATATGTGCAACCAGGAATAATATGGAATTTACGTGCATTTCAGTACCTTATCACTAACATCGACACAGCTGGAATTTAGGATGTGCTATAATGGACCAATGGTAATCACAAAAACAGCTAGTACATAGAAATTTTATAGGAAACAAATAAATAGGCACAAGGGAGACAAGGATCACATGCACTATAATCTGAAGAGTGGTTTTCTCTAAAATCTTATAGCTCCCCGCGGAACCAAATTTTAAAAAATGGCTTAAGAAGAAGAAAGAGCCAAAGCCTCCGCTTGTATGATCTGCCACGTAGCAAATTTAATCGTTCTCGCTGCCATCTTGCTTGTTGTCGATCTCCACCATTGACTTGTCGTTGGCATCATCCAATTATGCATCAATGCCAAGGGGGGATAGGCGTTGCAACGCAGGGTCGATCTCCACCGTCGACTCGTCACTGGCACCGCCCAGCTAACTTACAACACATGACAGCTGGCACAATTGCTCTTTTAGTCCTCAGGATCCCAATGGACTCCATCTTTTGATTATACCTGATGCCAAGAAAATACGAAGCTACAGACACGATAATTCAAGTGATTGGGGTGCATTTTATCCACTCACTATATGAACTTGTAAGTAACAAGATGAAGAATTTATGTCCTATTTTGCAAAATAATCACAATTGGATTCACAAAAGAAAAGAGTAGAAGGTATATGCGGTAGGTGGTTACTTGGGAAGATACGAAAACGTGCATCGCTTCTTGGAGACAAGTGCATACATTATAGAATCCACTTCTGCGGTACAAAGGCTAATCGCAAGCCCCAACTCACATACAATAAATTATCCACAAATTTTAACAAACAATATCGAGAGGCAGTAAGAAAACTTGAAGTAATACATTTGTATGTTTCCCATTCTTATCATATATCTATCAGAAACACCACAAGAGTGTATAAGAAATGCACATATAATTAGATATTTACCAAATATTATCACCCAAAGCAATATACTGAACTAAAAGCCCATTTTATGTGATTGAATAGGTTTAGAAAAATCTCCATCTTTGTAATTCCATATCCAAATCATTAGTAACAGAATCAAAAAAATGACCTAACTCTAAAATAATTTTCCTTTGTCTAGAAAAGGACATAGTTTATCAAGTACAATAAATTCAACTTGCAACCAATTAACAAAAAATACACATGACATTCAAGCCTAGCATAGTACCGAAGCATGTCATTTGGAAAAAGTAGCATTCCAGACCAAAGTTGAGCAGTTTAGATAACAAAATATATTTAAATGATTATCTGAACTCTAGAAATTAAAGTAACATCTATATTAGGTTACTCACATTATCTGAACTCTAGAAATACATCTTATGGCATCTCCCACTAATATATCAAGGCCCATGAATTTTTAGGCAAAGCAAAACTTTTTCGCTAATGAAATTATATGCATTGAATAGAGTATTGCCCTCTAAACATCATTTACATGCACAATGTCGTATGTTTGTGTGGTCCTTTATAACACTCCACAAAATAAATAAATAATATAGTTACAATCATTATTGTTGTATTCTTTTAGACTTGCATAGTATGGTCATGAAGAATAAAAAGGAAAAACTACAATATAAATGTAACCTTTTAGACTTGCTCAACAGTAATGACACATTACCAGTGGCGTAAGCACCTCACTTAGTCCAGAGTTTGGTATTTTTTCTACACATTTGTAAGGAAGCAATGCATCAAGCATTTCAGGAAAAAAACGTGAGCTTAGTATATTGTTCAATTAGTTCAGGCATTCGTTGGAGAAAGCACATCATCAAGCAGTTCAGTCATTAGTGGATAGAATGGCCAGCCACTGGTACTTGAGACACAACTACTTCTTTAAGGCTTGGAAGTCAAGGAACTACTGAATAGAGAAAACAAAGTTTAACCATATAACCAAGAGTTTGATCTTTAAAAAGCTATAGGACAGTAAGTTAGAAAGGAAATAGTGCCAACCTTTTTTAGTAGATAAAATGAACAAAAGGAAAAGATACTTATCACGTTAGATGCTTGGAAAAGATTCAAACATCTTTAAATTTGGTTGTACCGTCACCACCTGCACTAATAGTTACTGGAATCCTCGTGCGAGAGAGAATTTCTGCCACCACCAAGCATCTCCTCTACACATGATCTCTGCACGAGATGGGCCAGCTACTGCATAACCTCTGACAACCATGGCCCGAACTCTGGCTCAGCCTGTTTTTGCATCTGAAGAGTGAACAGATGATCAACACCAATACAGAACAGAGATTTATGGGAGGGAAACAAAACATTATCTACCTGGACACAAGGCTATTGAATCGGTGAACCAAGAACATTCCGCAAGTGAGGCTCCAAATAATCAGTCAAATGAGCATAGTACTTTCAAAATGGGTAGAAAGAGCCAAACTGTCTGAACTATCTGCCTGATATAAAATTGGGAACAAAAATATCAGCAGAATTATAATCACAAAATTCACACCATACTTTTCACCTAAAGAGATAATATAAACCTAAAGGAAAAATACTTTAGATAAAAAAACATGTAGGATCGGTATTCTGAATACAATATAACACATGATATCAGTCTAGTAAATGCAACGCCTGCTCATGTCAGCTAATTAGTATCACCGCGCCATTCAAAAAAGGAAAACTGCACAATAGGGAATTAGGCAGTGAGCAAATAATCATTGTTGCTTAGCTCAGGCCATCAGCAAAAAAACACCACCACCAAGGCTACACCGGAGTCAACGAGATAACCTAGTCCAAATAGCAGAGACGACCGAGATATCAGATTCTTCAAAGGAAAAAATGCATGCATGTTTAAAGCAAACAAATATTGGCCCCCGGACCCAGCAGAACTCAATAGATAACTAAAAAGCAAAAAAAGCTAAACGCTGGACTAAGAGAACTTAGCTAAACTACACATACAAACAAAACATGAATATGAAAACATGTGAAAAGAAACCAACCTGAGGTCACCCATATATCAGATAATTTGTATGATTTATCACTATCCATGACAAAAGAATCCAATCATCTAACAGAATGCACGTTGGTAAGTCATGCAAATTGCACGGGATGTTTTAACAACATAGCTGGGGAACAATAGACTTCTAATTGGCCTTTAATATGATTCCACATACTTCCTCCGACCCATATTAGTTGACTCAAATTTGTCTAGATTTGGATGAATCTAGACACTATTTAGTATATAGGTTCATCCAAATTTTGATAAATCCAAGTCAAGTAATATGGGTCGGAGGGAGTATTTAATTTGAAGACATTTTTATTAGGTGACCTTGCTGACTACCAGACTTTTAATCGGATATATACTCGATAAGACAATATTCATAGTTAGTGAAGAGTGAATTCCATCCCCTAACGCAAAACTAAGTGATGACATGGCTTCTAGCTAGATGGAAATGATTCACATATATACTTAATTTTTCATGTGCGCAAGATGAAAATATTCAAGGATAATATGAAATTTGACTATAGTGGAAAGAAAAACATTTGGTACAGTTTTAACCAAACAACTTTACAACTGTGGTGTTAAAAGTTAAAAGTAAGCTGAATAGAGAAAAGGAGATTTATATTTCTTATGATTTTGTTTTATTAACTCAGAGAAAACATCTAAGGAATCTTGCTTGTGGTCCAGCTTGATTTCTTCAACAAGGAGACACTAATGCAATTTCTTCAGAAAATTGATGAGCCATTGGAATATTTCTGAAGTATTATCACTCTACTAAATTTTCAATGCCTTAAAAGTTTCAAATGCATTGATATCCAAAGCGCAAAACAAGATAGTGCCATAAAGGAAAATTATGGCTTTCTTCTTAGACATTAACATTATGTCTTCTGCCCAAACTAAGTGCATACTTTTTTAGCAGAAGGTGCAGTTATTACTGTCCCAAAAGAAACACTAATGAACTATTTCCATGTGCCAACTGAATAAAAGTTTAAGGCCAGACAAACCTAGTAAAACAGCAGCACTGTCTATTTCCCTTCGAAACTGTTGGATGCTAGAAAAAAATCGTATGTTCAAAACATGCAGGTCTTTGTTCTTACTTTGACGGGATGAACCGGGCTGATGCAGTGTTGCCACCATGACCACGAGGGAAGATTCCATTATACTCCATTTTGTGACTTAATGGCACAACAAAAATCTCCTTATACACAGTTCCTACACTCAAAACGCAAGAATCATGCATAATTTTTGGCTTGGCATAACAAGTATGAATAAACAAGACACTACTACACAACTGTGACTGTGTTCATGTTCTAGGAATCAGTAGGCTGGATGCCACAGCCGGATGCCACACCATACTAAGCAGCTGATATCCAAGATAAAAAATTATAAATTAACACAGTAGAAATAAAATTAGTAGCAAGGGATCGGGAGAATCTTAGGCAAAAAGGTCCAACCTGGAGGGAGGATACGGCGCTGGACTACAACAGCAGAGACAGGTAGCAGATCGACGGTGCCATGGCATAGTCGTGTCTGATGGACCGTGTGGCCTGTACAGGATATCGCTCAGGCCTCCATCGCCTGGAGAAGTCGGGATATGCCAAGATGAAAATGTGTACCTGCTGATGGTCGTGGGAAAGCCGCCATCATCCACCAGCTGCGATCGTTGTTCCTCCCGCTGCAGTCACTGTACGCTGCACCAGCCCAATCCCATAGAACACTCCTACAAGATAAAATATTTACTCTAACAAAAAATAGAGGATTGACGAGGAGGTACCTAATACAATCTAATCCATTGCAAAATTATTAATTTTTGTACCTGGGAGTGCCTCCACCTGCTGGAGAGAACATGAAGGAGTGGCTATGGCATCGCAATCCTAGCCTCTTCAGCCGGAGTTCTGCTGTTGAATATGACAAGAATGAGGAGGGACTATGGGATTCTAAGCTTATCGGGACGTAGATAGGACTGCGGCCGGTCAGCTCGGAAGAAAAAAACTCCCCGTCTCGCGACCGGCTCGCCCCCGCGGGCGACCGGCCGCGCCGCCACCTCTCCCCGTCTCAAGCCACCCCTCCCGGCCTCCTCCCTCCCGCCGTCGTCAGCGGCCAACGCCGGGCTAGCCCCGGGAGGCGCTGGCGGCGGCGGCTCCCGGCCCTTCCCCCTCCTGGCTTCTCCTTCGCGGGATGGCGAGGCGAGGAGGGTGTCCCCAGGCGGCAGCGGCCCGGCGCGGCGGCGGAGGCTCCGGCGCTGGCGAGGATGGAGCAGGAGGCGCAGGCGCTGCTGTTGGCGGCGGGGAACGGTGCCGTGCTGGTGGAGCTCGCCCTCCCGACCGAGATCTGGGCCCGTCGGGCTCGATCTGGGCCTGGGTGGGCTGCCCGGTGCGGCGTTGACTCTCCCGGTGGACTGTGAAGCTGGAGCTGGTGCGGGGTTTGGCGGTGTCGATGGCGCCCTTGCTGCAGTGCGGCGGCGGAGGCTTTACGGGTCCATTTGGGCTCGGCCGGGCCGAAAGGCCTAGTTTGCCCTCTCGCATCCGGTCGGCGCCGTCCTCCGACGGCGGAGGTAGTTCCCTCCCGCGTGCGATTGCCTCGCGGACCTTGCCAAAGCTTATTCTTTTCGGTCAACCGGCCTCACATCCCGAGTCATGGTGCGACGGTGGTGATGACTGCAAGATCGTGGTGGCGTGCGCTAGTGGGCGGCAAGCTTGGTGGAGCGAGCGAGCGTCCGGGGTATGGGTCTTTGGGGTCGGGAGAAATCCTTCGTCTCGGCTTGACCGGCATGACGCTGCGGTGTCGCCGTCCTTCTGAAGGCGTCGGTGTGCCTCCGTCCCACACCCGTTGCATCTGGAAACCCTAGAAACGCGTTCGAGGAGAACCCTTGGATGGGTTGAGGCGGCGTCGTTGTCGTCGCTTTCCTTCTTGGAGGTGTTGTTTGGTTTGCGGCGCTCTGGAGTGCTAGGTGCGAGGTGGTTATTCTCCGGGCGCCTTGGCATGTGAGTCATCTTCTTTTGCGTTGTCTGCCGGTGTCGATTGTTTTCTTTTCCCTTCTTTCTTGTTTCTTTTGAATTTGGTTTGTCTTTACCCCAAAGGTGATCCCAAATGTATCGGTTATTTGCTATATTAATATAGCGGGGCGAAAGCCTGATTCGAGGAGGGACTATGGCCCTTCCAGGTGGTGGGCGCTGGCCTTCTCGAGGCGGCGCACCACGCCGGCTCCGGGGACTACACTCGCGCACCGCGTCCCGGCTGTAGTGCCTCCTGCCGCCTGCAACCGCGGTCGTCCTTGTCCGGCTCCATCCTCTCTCCCTCTCCACTCACCCTCCTCTCACCGCTTCTCGACTCTCTCTTGCGGTAGCATCACGCCTCCGCCACCACGTTCGTCCGTCTGACTCGATTAAGCAGGTCCGGATGTTGAGAAGAAGCTCACAGAGGGGGTGTGGGAGGGTGGAGTCGGTACGACGACGTGCATACCTGCGAGGTTCAGATCGAGTCGAGGAAGGGGAGCAGGAGCCTGCAGGGATGGACGAGAGCTCGAGTGCGGCTGGTGTGACGCGGGCCGGCGGCATCGGGCAGGGGGGGCTCGATTCGGAGAGAGAAGTAGTAGAGGACAGAGAGATCGTGGCGGCGCTGGGCTAGCCGGGCGGTAGGAGAGGGTGAGGGAGGGGAGAGCCGCCTTAGATATTTTTACACGGTGGCCTGATGTCCTGATCTAGTTTTTTATCGCCCCGCACTCTCCTCATCCAAAATTGCACATACCCACCAAGCCCATGAGCAGCCAGCCCCACCCGTCATCGACTTTTTTAGACAAGCAACAAGTGAAAAAGGAAATGGCGACATCCAACGGCAGGAAATCGTCCTGGGGGTGAAAACCAACTGGGGTGAAAACCAACTGTACATGGGATTAGACGGACGAAGTCATGCGCGCGTGAGGGAGCAAGGGTGAGGCGGGTAGTGTTCCACCCTTTATAGGAGTATAATTAACTTAAACTTGTGAGACAAGAAACGATGTCATGCTACTAGTAGGAATAAAATTTAGATCAACGACTTGGAAGGAAATGCATTTCAGATCTGAATCATAGCATGCTGACCTGATCTATGTCAGACTCAAACGTGAGCACACTTATAGGTCAAATTAATGCGTAGGGTATGTACTGTACGATCCACTAGGCATCACATATGCTAGAATCCCATCGTTCAGCTCGCCCGGCGTGGGCGGCTCTAGCGGGAGTGCGATAGCAGCCTCTCCAAGGTTTAAGGTGCTAAATTTTCTACTAGTACTCACTCAAATACATATTACTTGTCACGATAAATGTATTTAGACATGTTTTAGTGTTAGATAAGGAAATACATAATTAACAAATCGAGCAAGCTTTTCTTTCACATGTTCTGACTTGGCTTCCATTAGTTGTGGGTTCAGCCATGCTACCACTCTGTTGAGAATATGAGAACCCATCATGTTACTTTCTGATCTGGTCCATCTGGATTTTGTTTGCTCAGAGAACACCAAATCTCACTTTGCTCATATCTTTTCTTCTTAAATCCTACTCTCTCCGTTTTAAAATATAAGATGTTTTAGCTTTGTAAAGCAAATGTATCTAGACTACTTTTAGTATGTAGGTTTACTCATGTTTGAAGTGAATCTACACGCTAAAACAAGTTTAGATTTTTTTTATAAATCTAAAACATCTAATATTTTGAAACGGACGAAGTATAAAGCAAACTTGACCCTGTGTGAGGAGCGGGACTGCTTCAGGTCGGAGCATACGAGAGCCTTGACCTGCGACTGCGACCGGAAGCAGCTGCTCAACGAAGTCGCCCACATATCGGGATAGCATGCAGAGGACTTGGAGC
Organism: Avena insularis; assembly: GCA_023614405.1. NCBI lineage: Eukaryota > Viridiplantae > Streptophyta > Magnoliopsida > Poales > Poaceae > Avena > Avena insularis. The sequence continues at coordinate 273,234,198 of CM042697.1, forward strand.
CGATCGATGAAGGGTGTGCGCATACGCACCAAGGAATGGCCTACGAGAACCTAAACCTGCAGATGCAGGGTGGGCGTCAGGGCAGAGCGGGTGTACCACACCACAGGTCCATGTTTGCTGTAGTTCAATGTCGGCCTTGTCTCCACCAGGAACGAGCTACACGAGGTGTCGGTGCTAGCGCATGGGAGCTGGTGCGGGAATCACGTGGGCCTATGGTACCTCCATGGTGGGCACCAGCGGACCAGCGTGCGACGCAACCACTACGGGGGACATAGATCCAAACGCAGAGGCTCACGGTCCATATGTACTAAGAGTCAGGACCCCGACGGATCGTGGCCTTCGTGACCTCTACTGAAGACTGCATTTTGTAGCTCGTGTAAAGCTGAGGAAAACATCTCCGGCAGGCGTGCTAAAATAAAGCGCCAAAAACTCGTTTTATACTTAGACGGTGTATAAATAGGATCTAGAAAATAGTTGAAAATAGAATTAAAATATCCCGATCGAGTTCTTCTATAGAAAATTAAAACAAACTACTCGTCGGAGGAGGTGGTCTCAGTCCAGAGATCGTCCCACAACGGGTCCTCCTCGTCAATCGTCGAGTTCGAATTCTCGATCTTCTGGTCGGCGACTCCCGACGGCGACGCCGTCCGCCCTTCTCTCCTTCCTCTGCACCTCGTTGAATTCTTCCTTGTCCCGGATATCGCTCGGGAACAACTCCCTCCAATGATGTATGTGCGCTCGTCGTGCTCGACAATGAGGAGCCGGCGCTGCTCCTGGCGGTGGCGGTGATGGTCCTCGTCGGTGACAATGCGTGGAGGGCCGGTGAGGAACTCCGCCTGCTCGAGGGACAGAGCGTCGGGGAAGTTGAAGTCACGCCGTGGGCGCTGGATTTGCCATGCTGTCGTGTCATACGCGCGTGTGGACAACCCCGGCATGTTGTACGTCCCGAGGGTGAGACAGAAACTGTCGCCATGAAGCTCGGTGTAGAACATCCGGTTGGGGCGTGCGCATACGCCATGGAAGCCCGACGATCCACTACGGCGTGGCGGCATCTCGGCGAGGCGCGGCGGCACGCGGTGAGCGAAGAGAAGGCGAAGCACATGGCAAGAGGGGAAAGGAGGGGGCGCGTGGAACGAAAGGAATCTTCGGTAGAAGTTGAGCAGCACGCATGTCCGCTTTATAGTGCGCACCCGAAACGACGGCCAAGTTTTGGATCTTAGCGCAATAGCGCGCATGGGGCAAAGTTTCTAGAGTGTGGACATTTTGGCGCGTCCGCTGGAGGAGTGCGGGAGGCTATCCGAGTACTAAACGGGCTGTTTTTATAGCGCGTGTGCTCTATAGAGCACTTGTTGGAGATGCTCTAAGAAAGGGAGCACTCGGAACTTCAATCTATCCAAAATATAAGCAATAATAAAGTGTAGAAATAGTAACTAGACTAATAATAAAGTGTAACAAAATCTGGAAAAGAGAGTTCAGGGCCACGTACCATACAGCCTGAGCAGCAGCGGTAACAACATCGTTGGTGTTGTCGCCCATGTTGAGGTTGTCAGGAATATGCAACTTGTATTCCTGGGTGTGGTAATAGAGACCCCAAAATCCGCAAGTAACCACCGTAACCAGGTCACCTCAGCAGTCAACAAGGCCATAGCACGCAACACAGCCTCGACACTCGAACGAGAAACCGCTGTCTGTTTCTTCGTCTTCCAAGCAATAAGCGAACCACCAATAAACACACAGTAAGCAGAAAGGGAACGGCGATCCGAAGGATCACTCGCCCACGTAGCATCCGAATAGCACTGGAGCTGGAGGAAGCTAGAACGCGGAAAGAAAAGACGACGAGTGATCGTACCACGAAGATAACGAAGAACACGAAGAAGATGACTATAGTGAACAGTGGTAGGAGCAGAAACAAACTGACTCAGAATATGAATAGGATAAGAGATGTCAGGACGAGTGACAGCAAGATAAACAAGACTCCCAACAAGATGGCGATAACGCGTCGGATCAGAAAGAGGATCACCATCAGTAGGTTGAAGCTTAACATTAAGCTCCATAGGGGTCTCAACAGTGCGCTCATCCCAAAGAGCAGCACGAGCAAGAAGATCCTGAATATACTTTTTCTGGGAGATATAAAAGCCATAAGAAGTGAAGGAAACCTCAATCCCAAGAAAGTATCGAAGAGGACCAAGATCAGTCATAAGAAACTGATCACGAAGACGAGCCTTAACAAAGGCAATATACTCAGGATCATCACCAGTAATGATCATATCATCAACATAGATAAGAAGAAGAGTGCGTCCACGAGGAGAAGTGTGAACAAACAGCGCTGGATCATGAGCACTATGGGAGAAACCAGCAGCGATCACTCAAGCAAAAAGCGCTCAAACCAGGCACGAGGGGCCTGTTTGAGGCCATAAATAGAACGTCGAAGACGACAAACCATCCCCTTGGGAACAGAATACCCAGGAGGAGGCTGCATATAAACCTCCTCACTCAACTCACCATTAATAAAGACGTTCTGAACATCAAGTTGGGACACAGACCAGTGACCATGTATAGCGAAGAAGAAGAGTACGCACAGTGGTCATATGAGCTACAGGAGCAAAGGTCTCATCATAGTCACGACCATGCTCCTGCTGAAAACCACGAGCCACAAGACGCGCTTTATAGCGCTCAAGAGATCCATCAGAGCGAGTCTTAATCTTATAGACCCACTTACACGTGATAGGACGAACACCGGGAGGGGGAGAAACAAGATCCCAGGTGCCAGTGCGCTCAAGCGCAGCAATCTCCTCAGCCATGGCCAACTGCCATTCAGGATGATGCTCAGCATCATGATAAAAAGTCGGCTCGGAGGCAATAGAAAGACCATACTGACTAGGAGAGTAACGGTTGGGGGCACGACACTGATGAACAGGACGAGTAGAGGGAAGATCATCAGAGGAAGACGACGCATGAGACGACGATGAAGAAGAGGGAATAGTAGAGGAAGACTCCGGAGAACGAGGAGAACTAGGAGAACTAGATGGAGCAGAGGAGGACGGTGTCGAAGAAGAGACATCAGGGGGAGGAGATCCGGAAGAAGACACAATAGGTGTAGAAGGAGATGTGTCAGGAAAGAGAAGAAAAGAGATATCTTCCACCGGGTAAGTACCAGCGATGGGACGCGGATAGAAAGGACGCGTCTTATCAAAAGTAACATCACGAGAGATACGCATCCGACAACCAACGGGGTCCCAACAGCGATAGCCCTTATGCTCATCACTGTATCTAAGGAAGACACACTCAACAGACTGAGCAGTCAGTTTGGTGCGTTCGCGAGGAGCAAGGAGAACATAGCAAACACAACCAAACAAGTGAAGCATGGAGTAGTCTAGAGACTGTCCAGATAGGTGCTCAAGAGGGATACCACCCTGCAGAGCAGCAGAAGGATGAATATTGATGAGGTAAGCCGACGTAGCGACAGCCTCAGCCCAGAAATGTGGAGGAAGGGAAGAAGCAATCATCATGGCACGAGTGGTCTCAAGAAGGTGGCGATGCTTACGCTCAGCAACGCCATTCTAGGCATGTGCGCCAGGACAGGAGAACTGAGCAAGGGTGCCCTGCTCAGCAAGAACACTACGCAACATCTGGGATATACTCACCAGCAGAATCAACACGAAACACGCGAATGGGGGAAGAATATTGAGTGCGGACCATGGCCACAAAACGCTGATATATGGAGAGCACTTCACTACGAGAGCGCATAAAATACAACCAAGTGTACCGAGAAAAATCATCGATGAATAAAATATAATAGCGATGGCCCCCTTTCGAAGCGAAAGGAGCTGGACCCCAAACATCGAAATAAACTAAATCAAAAGGTCGCTGAGATACAAATACGCTAGTAGGGTAGGGAAGCTGAATCTGTTTACCCAACCTACAACCCTGACAATGTAAAGACCCATCGCCTGAGACAGACCCCAGAAGACCACGGTGAACTAATGACGACAGGCGAGAGTCACAAAGGTGACCAAGACGATGATGCCACTGCTAAAAGAAGTTGGTAGCAGAGGCGACGGCCGGAGAAGAACTGGTAGATGAAGTGACAGCGGAAGGAACACGAAGCCAGTCTAACTCTCAAAGCCCTGAAGAATCACGGCTGCAAGGGCCAGCTCCAACCAGGGCCTGTGTGCGACGGTCCTGATCAACACAAGAATCAGCATCAAGAATGATGCGACAACCAGAGTCAGTAAGCTGGCTAGCAGAGAACAGATTCATCTTAAGAAGAGGAACATGAGAAATATCAGGAACAGAAAAAGAAGAAGTAGAAAGGGTGCCCCGACTAGAAACAGGAAGAGAGGTACCATCAGCCGTGAAAACACGGATAGGGGAAGGAAGAGAACGAAGAGCGGACAGAAAAAAAGACTCAGAGGTCATATGAAAGGAAGCTTCAGAATCCAGATACCACGGGGACGTACCTGACTGTGTGAAAGGTGGTGGTCGCACATGGCCTGAAGAATCAGTCACAGAACCAGTAGTGGAGACCAGCGTGGAGGAGCAGGCAGTGGACGGAGGCCGTGGAGACCAGTTGTCAGACGACGGGCGCTCCTCCCGACGACGGGCGTGTGGCAGCAGACGAGGGCCCGCGTGGAGAAGTAGGCTTGCGTGGAGGAGCAGGCGGCGGACGGAGGGCGGGAGCAGGTCTTCTGGATCAGATCCCGCGTGCGTGGAGACCGACGCGATGTCGATCTGGACCTTTCTCGTGAACGAATCTGGATCGGATCTGTAGCCCGGGAAGATGACGACAGACGGCCAGAAATTAGACGTAGACAGGCGGCGACCGGCGGCGGCGACGACGGCAAGGCCGTCGGCGACAGGGACGGTGGCGGCTGGAAAGACGAAGTTGCGAGTAGGAAGAGGCTAACCTAGCTCTGATACCATATCAGGAATATGCAACTTGTATTCCTCTGGGGCCAAAGGCCACAATATATAGTACAGGTACAGGAAAAATATGCAGGAAGCCCCCTAACATATGAGGGAAATAGAATACAGATATATACATCTAACAGAGGTTATCGAATAGGACTCTGATATTCGGGAAGGATTCTTTGTTCGGGAACTTGTCGTCCGACGTCATGGTTGCCAGTAAACGCGCTAGAGAGCTCTCAAAAAAGATGATCGCTCCTCACTCGTACGGGTTCACGAGAGATAGGGTTTCGAAAGTCTACCGTCCCGATCTACGGTGCATGCTGCAAGCCGGGATGAAAGACGAAAGAAGTTGCGCAACGTTCAGAAAGATTGGGTGACACAGCCCACGCCTGAGTCGGTAACAACTCACGATCCTAAAAATCTCGAAACGGCTGATTAAGATGTCAGTTAATGACTCATATAATTAATTTTACTGTGCAACAGAATATAAACACAATACAAACATGAGCTCAGGTCATTACTACAACCCACTACGCACGCGCGAGACAGACGGTGTTGGAGGAGTGCACAAGAGCTGTTCGTTTTCTCACACCTTAATTAGTAATAGAACAAGTTAGTATATAAAAAAGTGCAACTCTCGCTCAATTAGCAACGTAGAAATAAACTTTAGCCCACTAACGCTAGCACAACTATATACTACCATACACAAATAAACCTATTTTTTAGAATTTATTATAAACCAACATCTCTACACAACACCAAATTCCAACGAAATTCGCACATATCTACTTACGCGGGAAATAATTTTAGGTTGTCATAGCATGCTATCTCCGTCCAGTCTTCCTGGTCATACTGATACTGAGTATTTAGAGGAGCCATGCAAAGACAATAAGGTAATTTGAGCTCTGCCAGAAATGAAGGTGAGCTTGGGTTCGAGGGGACATGCTGTTTTTGAAATTCAAAAATAGTTAATTACTAAAACGCATATACTTTTGCATACTCATGTAGTATATGATTTTTTATGAAATTCCACCAGTCTATTAGGACGTGTTTGGTTGGCCCGATCTTCGTTTCTCGCACCGACCGGAAAAAATAAGTCTATTTGGTGTCTCGCGGCGTGCCGCGGATTTGCCCCCGCACGGGTCTTAACACTACTAGGAAATAGCACATTAGTGGCGCACCTGAAATCCACATTGGTGGCGTACTAGGGGTGCGCCACCATGCCTGCGCTATGGCTAAAAGTTACAGATAACGCACTGTCTAATGCGCTATGGGTACCTAGAGATAGCAGTAGCGCACTTGCTAGTGCGCCATGGCTAGGAATGCATGTGTGTTTCTAGTACGTTGCCTGTGACGCACAAGCAGTGCACCACTAAAGGTAGTCATGTGCGTTTTAGAAAGTGCTCCACTATAGCCAGGCCACGTGTGCTACAGGCAATTTTTTGTTTTTTTTAATATTGAGCTAGATGATATACAATACAAGTTATATACAATATACAATACAGATATACATACACAGATATAATATATACATGTATATATATGAATACACAGTTTGCAAAACAAGAAATAAATACATATAGATAAGTCACAGACATGAATACATAGTATAAGTTACATTGTTTCGATCAAGCTACAAAATAGTTAGTGACATGAATACATGTGTCTATACCAAGTTAGAGCTCGGAATATCATCTAGACATCTAAACTAGAAACATGCGGGATAGACAACAAAGGGCGATTATAAGCATCACCGCGTCGAAGGTGTATGTCTTCATCCGGTTCCTTGTCCTAACTCCTGCTAGATAGCGCGTGTATCTAGCTTCCACCTCCGCCATAGTGTTGTAACCTTTGTAGCTATTGCCGTTAAAATGGTGCACCTGTCTTTGGCAGTCTTTCCAATCATTATACACTCCAGGAACCCGTTCCTTGTACACGACGTACCACGTCATCTACAAGTTGGCAATAATAAGTAACTGGTGATTAAAAAAACATGTAATATCAAAGTCGTATGTAAAGATACACTTATCAAACAGCGCCAACTTAAAAAGAATGCCTCATATATTCTAGGTTGTTGGACATAAAAATATGCTATGATGGAACTGTATGGCCAAATAGGATGCACAAGACTTGGACTTGTGCAAAGCACAAGGCCGGACAACCCATCATAGCAGATTCACATATATATAGTGTCCAACAACATTTTAATCATCATATTCTTAAAAAATACCAAAGTAACTCAGATTTGTGTCTCGTTCTCGAAAAAAGAAAATAGTCCCAACTCAAAAAGCGTGCCTCATATATATATATATATAGGTCGTTGGACACATGAATATGCTATGATGGAACAGTAAGCCAAATAGGATGCACAAGACCTAGACTTGTGTATATCACAAGGCTCACTATCCCATCGCAGCACATTCACATATATAGTGTGTGCCACGATATTTGAATCATCAGCATTCACGAAAAAAGACCAAGATAAGCAAACGACCTGCGGTGACCCAGCATACCACTGCATGTGTAACACTATAGTCGTTGACATGACATCCATAGAACACCGTTCCGTAAATATCACATCCCTCAGAGTGATACAACAGAAACATTGCGGGTCCATATTACAAACATATACACACGTTATAATTATTACAACACCGGAAGTTCAAGACTTCCAAAAGATTCAACTTACAAACCAAAATATAAGTGTTTCAGCGGAAGTTTCAAATTTAAAATTTAAACTCCAAATTGAGCTCAACAACTTATTGTTATATATTGTTCATGTTGCTCGGCTCAAGTGGCTACTAGAACTATAGTAATTATTCGGACTCTTGGAACTCTCCTCCGTAGACGATGTGGTAGTCCTCCCCTTCTACGGCACCATATAGGTTGGGCTCTTCATAGAAGACCTCCTCTTGACTCTTAGATGCATACATTGGAGTATCTTCGGGATTCTCAGAGTCTAAGCAAGGATTCAAACGAAAGGATGAGTAACAGCGTTACTCAGCAAATTCATTATATGCAAGGTAGGAAGTTTGATGCTCTATCTACCACCTCGGACTATCAGTCTTTGGCACTATGCAATTTTCGTAAATCTTTCTTCAAAGGTTGATTTTATGATAAAAATCTATGAACATCAGCCTTCACAGGTTGACCAGAACTTTCATGGATTTCCTTTCCTGCCGCGTTCGTAGCTCCTTCCCAAAACAGGGAGTAACAAGTTACAATTCTTACACTCTGCAGAGGTGCGTTACTTTTCCCATGAGAGATCAACTCCTTGTTGCACAACCAGGCGTACTTTCCCGTTCACATTTCCATGATGTGGGGCCTAGTAGTTGGTCCAAGCCAATCACTGCCCTCTCTGCGTCCTCATATGTCTGCACGATCCTTCGGGGCTGGCTCACCTTCGTTAAGCCCCCTTTCGAGCAGGCTAAAACCCTGATGAGTTCCCGAAGACTCTATGACCTAGTGATGCCCAGAATAGTACCATTTACATGGACTATATCCCTAAACACCATTCATAGATAATCTAGACACCAAAAATGTGGGGCGTAAGGGTGCCCACCCATATTTTTGGATCCGCACAAGGAATCACAACGTCACGCTAAGGTCGTCTTGCCTCCATGCAAGAGGAAAAGGATACAACTGACTTCTCCATCCCATTCCAAATCTCATGGTTAACGCGTAATATACGGTGCTAGAATCACTGATGTCATGGGTTATTAATCCCTAATTGTTTATCATTAGTGCAATTAGAACCTTAAGTTCTATTGCTCCATCATACCATCACTTAGGATGATATCTTAGATTTAGTATCTTGAGAAAATATTGTTTTCTTTTTCCATAATATAGATGATAACACACTATTCGCAAATACTTTGATAAAGACTCTTCAAAGGACATGAGAAAGTGATGAACTTTCCTTGTCATTGCAAGGTAGTGAAGTCTGATGCTTGCACTGGACCTTGAGCTTCTATGTCTACAAAAACATCATTATTGCCCGGTAAGGACAATATTTAAAGAAGCAAAATGATTATGCAAAATTAATGTAATGCATTATTTAACTTTATATGTAACCTCCCGCATTATTTAAATTATAGAAAAATCCTTTTTAATTAATTAAGGATTTATAAATATTATTTTTTTAAAATATTTATAGAATATTGTATTTATTTATTTATTTCCTTTTATTTAAATTATTGATTTAATAATTCCTTTAAGAATTATCAATTTAATACCAAAAATGGCTATTAAATATTTGTTTAGTATTTTTCTGAAATACTGCAATATTAATATATAATGAAAGTGATTTTTATTTATTTTTATCATCTTTCAATAATTTTGTAAAATTCTATAACGAGTATTTAAATTACAAAATTCTTAATAAAATTTATATGTTTAAAATTTTATTTCTTAATTGATTTGGATAGTTTGGATTATTGTAAATCCAAAAATATTTTATTTATAATTTTTGGACTTTTATTTTATTTTCTAGAATTTATTTAAGTTCAGGGGCATTTTGGTCCTTTTCCAATTATTAAAACAGGCTTTAAATGATTTGGGCTGGCTATTTGGTTTTATTGGGCCCTTGTGGCCCAGTAGGGCAAAGGCAAAACAACACCCCGAAGGGGTATTGGCCCATTCCATCCCACACTCTCTGTCTCTCTCGAGCTCACCTCTCTCATTCTCCTTCCCCGACCCCGTGGTCAGCGGTGTCACCGCCGGCGATTCACGTCGCCGTGTACCTCCCTGGCCGCCGCCGTGGTGCAGGATGAGGTTGTCGGCCCCACTCTACCCTTCTGTCCAATTGGATTTGGACCTGGAGCCCTCCTGCGGCCAGATCGATGTCGTGCCGAACCCTAGGGTTTGGGGTTGGCATTGGTGCTGACGCAGCCGCTGCTGTCGTGTGTTGTGGGGATGCTCTTCTCCCCAGGTGTGGCTATAGGCACCGCCATGGCGTTGTGTGGGTTGCAGCGCCCCCTTGGGGTCCTCCCCATGCCGCCATGTTTGCCGGCCTTCTCTGCTTCCTCTTCTAATCTACAACGAGGACTTTTGGTAAGTGGTTCCTCCCCCTCTCATGCTCTCTATGCTAGGCCATCTTATGCTAGATGTTGGTACTGGCCTTCCTGGTTACTGTCTTGTCCTGATTAAGATGATTGGTTATGCTTAGGGTTCAAATCCTTCTGTTGATTAAATATTTGATGAATTGGATCATGTGTTGATGATCCTTGAACCTGTTAAGTGGTGACTTGCTGTGGATTACTGCTAATGGTTAGCTGTGTGATGCTAGTGGCTTGTCAGATGATTCTATGGATTAATTTTTATATGATTCAGATGGTAAAGTTGCTCTAGAAGCAATACTTGGTAAATCTAGTGGTTTAATATCTCACCACTGTCATTACTTGGTTGATGACAATGAGTGTTGTGTGATGAAGTCACTGTCTTAGTACTGTTGACTTAAGAATTCATATATAGCTTGAGAACAAAATGGTTTTCTATAGTGAAGATATATATATATATGAATATCCTAGTTATGATTCCTGTGATTAAGAACAGGAAAATGATTTATAGTTGGTTGGTTGTAGCTATGAAGATTGGATGCTTAACTTGCGTAGTTTAGAACTGTTCTTGTGACACCATCCTTGTATGGCACACAAGATTAGATTCTATAACTTGGTTTGGTCTTGTTGAAGCTTAAAATTGACTTGGCATTATAGATAAGTGGAATTCTCTCTCCTTGCATCCCTAGAACCAATGATGTTGGTCTAAGGTTTAGGGATTTAGACCTCTATCTTGTTGATTCACATGAATTGGTTCAGGTAGTGATACCAGCTACTGTTTCTTGAATCAAAGTTGGGGAAAGATGCTTGTAAGATTGATAACTTATATAGATCCATAAGATTAAATCCTAAGGTGCTACTCCTATTGAAGAGATGTGCCTAGAGATTTAGTTCTTGACTATATTCATTCTTGAATTAAAATATAGCTTGATATCTTAGATCAATGATGTTGTTCCGAGATCTAAGTTGGATCTTTAAAGTTTTCTGGTTGCTTTTAGTGTTTAAAACTTCAGTGATGGATTCACCACAATTGGGTGTTTTCTGAGAATTTGAGTAAAATACAGATCATGTATGCTTGTCTAATCTTAGACAGATAGATCATGTGATGATCTATTTACTCACCACTGTCACTTGATGTTGGGGTTTCCTGTGGTTGATCTTGTGCTAACTTGATCTGATGCTCTCCTGGTATTTCCAGCTCCTGGCTTGTCCTTGATCTAGCCCTTCATCTCCTGGTCCTGATGACTTGATCTTGGTCTTGCTATCCACCTGATCCACCCCCTCCTTATGTCACCATTTTGGTGGTGTGATCCAAGGTTTTGATTTGTGTGATTTAGCTTGGCTTTGGCTTGCTTTAGCTGTTGGCTGCTGTTCTTGGTGTGTAAGAACAATGGAATGGTGTGAGGATTGGCTTCCCACGGCTATGTTGATGGTTTTGTTTGGTTGTGCTGTTGTTGTGGTGTTGACAGCACACACCATGCAGTTTGGTGTGTGTGCTGCTTGTGTGCCTACTGCACAGATGTGGATATGTTCTGAATTTGAGAGTTACTATTATCAGGTTACATTTAACCTGGCTGGTGAAACTTTCCCCTCCTTGCTGTTTATTTGACTTATGGCTTAAAATTATGAAAGATATATTCTTTCATATTGGTGAAACTTGCCCCTTTTAAAAGATTACTCAATAATGAAATTTTGAACAGTGCACTTCACTGTCAATTCTGAGAGTAAAATATTTCTAATCCTAATTTTGTTTTAAGTTTCTGTTTATTTTGCAGGTACCAGATTTGAAGATCAAGACTTTAGTTTAGGTTTTCCTTTTTTTCTTTATAGAATAGTCACTTGTAATATCCCTCTAATTGAATTGTAATCTTTAATTTATTCCTTTGTACTTTATTTTTTTATTATTTTGTAATAAAGATTATACTATTATTCAATGAATAAAGATTATTCTTTCATTTATTTACTATTGTAAAGTTTGCTGCTCATTTACATAAGTTACATTTGTGTAACTTATTTATTGAATATAATTTTGAAATAAAGATTCTTATTCTTAATTGTTTTCTTTATATAAGGTATGAACTATTAATTATTAACTCTTGACTAAAGCATAATACTAAAACATAACTTTAAATTCTTTTGAACTATAAATTCAACACTTAAGTTTAAATTCAAATTTCATTTCCCAAAACACATAAGTCCACAAAGATCATATCAAAGTCTATAACAATCATCCTTCAAGACTATACCTAATCTCAAAGTATGAAAGAAACCTTGATCACTTTAGGTTTTTATTTGACAAAAAAATTACCCACATTTTCACAGATGAATGCATGCAATATCTCAAATTCCTAAATCTACCCTTTGTTGGTTCCTAAATGCTGGGATGTTACAGACTTCCCCCCTTAAATTAAACTTCGTCCCGAAGTTTGTTGACATGTACCTGAATAGTTTTGGATAGGTTTTTCTTAAATCCTCTTCTTTCTCCCAAGTAGCTTCCCTTCCAGGATGATGTTCCCATTGTACTTTGCAGTACTTGATTGCTCTATTCCTCAACCTTTTCCAGTTTTCTTCCAAAACTTTACAGGGCTTTTCAACATAGGTCAAGTCTGCTTGTAGTTCTATCTCTTGATGTGTGATTGCATCATCTGGAACTTTCAAACATTTACGAAGTTGTGACACATGGAAAACATTATGCACTTGAGCCAATCTTGATGGTAACTCTAAAGCATAAGCTATAGTTCTATTCTGACTCAATATCTTGAATGGTCCGATGTATCTTGGACTCAATTTTCCTTTAACTCCGAACCTTTTCATCCCTTTCATTGGACTTACTTTCAAATATACCATATCTCCCACTTCTGGATGCCATGATCTTCGACTTTGATCAGCATAACTTTTCTGCCTACTTTGAGATATTTTTAGTCTATCCCTGATCTTATCAATGATATCTTGTCTTTCCTTGATATAGTCTGGTGCGAACTCCTTGCTGCTTCCAGGCTCATACCAACATATTGGTGATCTACACTTCCTTCCATACAGAACCTGATATGGAGCTGCCTTCAGACTACTCTGATATCTATTATTATAAGAAAATTCTGCCAATGGTAGATGTACGTCCAAAATCTAATGCACAAGCTCTTAACATGTCTTCTAGTATCTGATTTGTTCTTTCAGTTTGACCTCCTGTCTCAGGATGATAGGCTGTGTTGAAATCTAACTTTTTTTTCAAGGATACGTCCTGGGAGATGTATTGTTTTCATAGAAGGAGAGCCAAGAGGCCAAGTTTTACAACACGCCGTGGCACAGGCGCCCCAAGCGCAACCACGCTACCTCGAGGTAGCACACAAACACTAGACAACTACACAACTACTCGCGACATCTCCACCTATCTACCTGGCTCAAGCAGTCTCGAAAGAGCTATGCAGCCATCCACAAGCTTGCCTCCTCGGAGATCTTCTGGATGACCACTATGGCCGAGGGAGAGGCACCCTCGAAGACGACGTCATTCCGGTGCCGCCAGAGCATCCAGCACACCAGAGAAACTCCCGTCCAGAGATCCCGTTCTCAGCCTTTTCCACCACGCCTGCCCTGTAGCCAATCGACCAACTTTGTGTCATGCTCGGGAAGCCACTGGGTCTTGCCCCACCAACCAAGGCAGGTGCTCCACACCTCACGAGCAAGGACACAACCCATGAGGAGATGATCAATGGATTCACCACACTGGTCGCAGAAAGGACATGCCGCCGGGTGTTGCAGCCCGCGCCGGCTCAACCTATCGGAAGTCCAGCACCTGTTTCTCACAGCCAGCCAAAGGGTGACCTTGCAGCTGGCTGGGGCTCGGGAGCGCCAGATCTGCAGCGCGCCTGCCATCGATGTCCGACCAGCAAACAGGGCCAGGTAGAAGGACTTTGCAGAGTAGCAGCCAGACGGGTCCCAGGTCCACTTGAGGATATCTTGCGTAACCTCTGTCAGGCTGACCTCCTCAAGACGGTCAGCGACCTCGAGCAGCTCTTGGATAGCCGCTGCATTAAGGTCAGAAGGGACATCATGGAGCCAGACCCCGGCCAGACCCTCGCGAACCCTGCGAGTTGCGACTGCAGCCGCCGGAACTATCGAGAATAAGTGCGGCGCAGCGTCCCGGAGCCTTCCACACGGTAGCCATTTGTCCATCCAGAAGAGGGTGTCGGCTCCATCTCCAAGCACAGAGGTCATAGCCGCATCAAAAATCTATTCAGCGAGCGCTGGTACGCGGATACTGAGATCATGCCAGGGCCTATCCAACTCCATCCGCCTCAACCATAGCCACCTTGCCTTGAGATAAATGTTTAGAAGGCACGGGTTGGGGATTCCCAACCCCCCAACTCCTTGGGCATGCATACCCTGTCCCATGCCACCAGACAGTGGCCGCCATGAACGTCCTTTCGCCCCTTCCAGAGGAATCCACGAATGATCTTCTCATCGCAATGATGATATCAATCGGAATATCCAGGGACATCATGGTGAAGACAAGAATGGCTGAGAGGGTGGTCTTCACAAGCTCCAGCCGCCCCCCTCTGTTGAGCATAGAGGCCTTCCACGATGGCAGCTTAGCGGCCACCTGATCCACAAGCGACTGGAGTTGCACTGCGGATGGTTTCCGCAGGGAGAGCGGCAGCCCCAGGTAGCACAGAGGGAACTGAGAGATAGGGCAACCCAGCTCCCGGGAAACCAGGTCACGATCTGTGGTCGAGCATCGGATCAAGTTTGCCGAGCATTTGTCAAAATTGGTCCGTAGACCCGATGCCACCCTGAAGTCCTCTATGATCCCAGAGATCACCTGGAAATCCACCACAGACGGCCTTAGGAAGGTCACTACATCATCTGCGTAGATCAAGGTGCGGTGCTGGAGTCCCGTTGCCGCGAGCCTGGTGAGGAGACCTAGACTCTCCGCTTTGACGACCATCAAATGAAAGACCTCCATGATGAGAATGAACAACTGTGGGGAGAGGGGATCCCCTTGCCGGAGGCCTCGCCTGTTTGCCACTTTAGAGCCTGGACATCCGTTCATTAGGATGCACGTAGTGGCCGTAGACAGGAGAGCACAAATGCAAGAGAGCAGCCGTTCGCCGAAACCCATCTTTCTCAGGACCTCCAATAGGAAGGCCCAATCCACCATGTCAAACGCCTTGGTGATGTCAAGTTTTAGGAGCACTGCTGGGGTCTTGCTGGTGTGAAGCTTACGGCCCGTCCCTTGTACCTTCATGAAGTTATCATGGAGACACCTTCCACGCACGAATGCACTCTGGTGGACACCCACCATCTGAGGGAGGATGGCGCCACTCTGTTCGCTACCACCTTGGCCACCCACTTGGCGATCCCGTGGATAAGGCTGATCGGCCTGTAATCCCGTATCTCCTCCACACCCGGCTTCTTGGGCAAGAGCGTGACAAGGGCACCGTTCACCGCTCCAAAGCCTCTGCAGTCGCACCTAGAGAGTGAGTTGAAGGCGTCCATAACATCATCCTTGATGATGCTCCAGCAGGTCACGAAGAAGCGAGCGGAGAACCCATCCGGTCCCGGGCACTTGTCTAGTGGCATGCCCCTGATGGCTGCCAGCACCTCCTGCTCCGTGAATTCGCCGTCAATGTGTTGAAGGTCCCTCGACTGTAGCCCTAGGAAGTCTAGGTCAAGCGAGAAAGGGAGATCCCCAGATTCTCCCAGTAGGTTCGTGAAGAAGCTATCCACGGCCTCAGCCTTATCATCATGGTCAGAGATTCTGACATTATCCACTAGGAGGTGACTAATGAAGTTCTTCCGCCTACGGTGACTCGCATGCGTGTGGAAAAAACGTGTGCATGCATCGCCCTCCCCGAGCCAGAGAATCCGTGACCTTTGTCATGCCAACGTCCTCTCAAGGGAGGCGAGACCTAGGAGCTTCTTCTTCAACAATCGAGGAAGCCCATGCTCTGCTGGCGAGAGCTGTCTACTTTCCATAGCCCCATCAAAACGAAGGATCAACTCAGTAGCCAAGAGGATTTGCGTCTTGACATTTCCAATGAATCTGGTGCTCCAGCCTGACAGCTTCTTGGCCACGGCTCTCAATTTAATATCTAGCCTCTTGAACGGGTTAGGGTCCCATGGTACTGAGCTCCACGCCTCTTGAACTATTTCCATAAAGCCGTCCACCTTGGGCCAGAAGGACTGAAACTGAAACCTATGCCCACGCTGCAAGTCTGGAGTGAGACAGAGCAGCAAGGGGCAGTGGTCGGACGGACCCGAGGATAGCGCAGAATGGAAGGCGTCCGGGTAGCGAGCATCCCAATCTACTGTTACAAAGACCCTTTCCAACTTCTCCAAGGTCGGCTGCGCTCGCTCGTTCGTCCATGTGAATCTACGCCAGTTGAGGTAGAGTTCCTTAAGTTCCAGGAGGGCGAGAGTGCGTCTGAATTTGGCCATCATGGGACGATGCAAGGTGTAACGCCCCCGAATCGGGTCTATGCAGATCTCAACATTTCCCGCCAAAACCCGCATAGAAGCGATTCAAAGACGCCCACCAAACACTTTCGTGTGGGTGGGATTCGATTACAAGTAGTTACATTACAGTAGTTTACAACTGAGTCCACAAGAACTTATATATACAACAACGACTCAACGAGTCAAGAATACAAAAGATAAAATACGAAGATACAACTCAAGAAGAAAGAAAGATAGTATCCAAGTACGGACAAGATCCAAATGGGACTAAGAGTCCTGAAGAATAACCAAGCGGTGTCCAACCCTGCCCAGGCCAAGCCGGAAGGGTAACCTGGCTAACATCGTCAACCACATACCTGTCAATCCAAAAAGGTGCCGACAAAGGGAAAAGGAAAACAGAAAGAGAGCGGTCAGTACTGAGGCCAGTACACGGCGAGTCTAGAATTCGGCGGTCCTTGCCTACATAGATATGGTGGGCTCAGTGGCAGCAAAGCTTGCACTATCTAACTTATAGAGACACGCTACAACTTCGGCTATTAGAGCGAGATAAGAGAGCGCTATGCGGTAATAATAATATAACACCAAACATAACCCATCCAAAGATTTCCCCCTCGAATACTAGTCGAGGAAGTCCCCTTGAGGAACACACACAGTGGCAATTTTAGTTAAGCAGATGTTTAGTTGATAAGGATGATTACTAGTCATATTATTAAAGAGGCAAATCATTAGTGGCGTTATCTATGATCATGACACTGTACTCCTGAGGCGTCCATAACCGTGGACACACGGCTTCTCGAAAAGGTTTACCCTGCAGGGGTGCACTACTGTACCCAAACGCATGCTCAACCCTTCAGGCAACATATCACACG
Source organism: Avena insularis (assembly GCA_023614405.1). NCBI lineage: Eukaryota > Viridiplantae > Streptophyta > Magnoliopsida > Poales > Poaceae > Avena > Avena insularis. Next base: position 273,251,488 of record CM042697.1, read on the forward strand.
TGCCATCCGAATCTCACAACAAGAACTGTCCCTTAACTACGCGCATATCCAGAGGCATCACCTACTGTGTTTTACCCACACAAGAGATACAGCTGATTCTCCGGTGTACGGCGTTTGGGTCTCTGACGAGGCGATGATCGAAAGATAACTTGTAGAGCTCCATCCCACCTCCGACACGATATCCCGATTTTATGCAATGCAAGCCATGGCAGTCCACCAAAACATCAAGTCCGAAGACATATCAACTCACCCATGTCCGAGGACATATTATGCGTATGCACCAAATGAAAAACCAATTTTGTAACCCTCTGGATATACGAATAGCGCCGGTAGTTGAGGGAGGGATCCCAGAGGCCCCCACGTTTGGTTAGCGCGATCAACTCAGAACCGGTATCGTAGAACAAACGGGTCCTAGGTCGGCTCAAGCAGTTCCCAAAGGTGGTCCCTGCCGGGGCCTTATCATTAGGTGAAACCATAACCAACAACATCAGATTAATTATCTTATCATCAACCATATCCAAGTATCATGTTTCACCTGTATGAGAGCGATACTAAGCATGCCTACAACTCGCAAGGACAAAGCTAGCTAATCAAACAAGGCAATAGGATAACCAAGGCAATATAGTGGAACAGGTAATTAAAGGAACGGTACTATAGCATCAACAATAAGGATAGCAATAGATCAATTGGAAGAAGTAAAGACTAGAAATGCAAAATAGGTAGAAGGGGGAGAATGCTCGCCTGAAAACATTGTTGAAGGCTCACCCGAAGATCGGGTCGACACTCGCATCAACTTATCGGCCTAATCCGTGAAGAAGCAAAACACTAGAAGAAACACCGGATGCACTATTTAATACTACGGTAGAAGATCAGGCATGATGCATGCATGATGTATGACATGGCAAAGGTGCGATGCGTCTAGGCAATATTAAGTGGAACCAGGGTCCCGACAATTAATTAAGTGGTTTATGTTGTCTAGATACCCCACAATTTAATGTTGTATTAACAAGACAAAATTATATCATCGGTTTGCTACACAAATTTAAATGAAACCAATATTAGACTAGATTCGCCCGTATATGGGCTCCATATTTAATTATGAGGTGATTCGACAAAGTACCCCCAAACAAATAAACATGTATGCGAGTATAGATGAATTAATATGCAACAAATTTAATACGGCAATCTATAAAATAAGGGATCGGATAGAGGTCACACATTGGTTCGGAGATCTTGGTCCAAAGGGTTTCGTGTTTGGTCTTTGAAATTCCATGAAGAAGGTCTTGTCGATGGAAAACTCAAGGAGATGTGGTGTCCGACTTGGACTTAGCAGCTTCAACACCAGGCATCGGAGTACAGAGACTATCGGGGTTGCCCAAATTCCGCACGGCCTTGATCAGCAATAGGGACAGCAGAACAAACACACGGTGAGCTCGACGTATGGTCATGCCAAACAGAGGAACAACCAGAGTAGGTTGGGGAGCTGTAGAGAACGAAGCTGGCACGCGCGGGGCCTCAGGGACGTCCAGGTCGACCTTATTGACAGGGGTGAGCATGAGGGGCGCCAGAATCGTAGACGAGCTCGGGACAGAGGACGGCGCGCGAGCGAGAAAGACGGAGGCCGAAGGTTGGAAGAGCTGTCGAGGACGGAGGCCATGGCTGTCGAGGACGCGCGGCCGGTGGCAGGTCGACGAGCTCGCGGCGGAGGCGCTGGCGCGTGAGCGGCAGAGAGGAAGAAGGCACTAGAGACGAGGGCGAGAGAGGGGCTCTGAGGCGGCGACGCCATAAGGTAGAGCTCGAGCTCACCGACGTCGGGGAAGGGCGCCCATGGCCGGAAACAGAGGGCGGCGACACTAGATGGAGGTGGAGGAGCAGAGGCCCACGATGCGGTGCGGGGGAGAAGGAGGCGGGAGCTCGAGGCAAGAAGGAGGCGGCCACTTCCGCGTGGGATCGAGGAAGGAGGGTCGCTCCTGCGGCGAGGATGCGTGCGGCGACGGCGATTATTGGGAGGCAAGCGAGGAGATGGGGATGGAGGCGACGCGAAGCAGATGGGGGTGGATCGATCGGGTCTTGCGTGCGTTGTGGGCTGTGTTTGCGGTCAGGTGCAGGCATGCGTGTGAGCATCGCATGGTCAAGTGCGTGTGTGAGTGCTTGTGTGAGTCGTGTTGGGTGCAGCGTGTGTGGCGTGTGTGCATAGCGGCGGCGGCGGGGCATGGGGTGAGCGGGGCTAGGATTAGGATTAGAATTAGCTAGGGTTTTGTTGCGGGGTCGTAGGTGGCTAGCTGGGCCGTTTGGCCCGGCCGGCTGCCTCCCCCTAAAATATTTTTATTTTTATTTGTTTTAGTTTTAAAAGACTTTTGTAAATAGTTTTTAGACAAATAGAAGATCTACCGGAGTTTTAATTTTAAATAAAGGAGGGGACTAATTAGAAAACAAAATAGGCTTTTGTCGAAAATATTTTAGAGACCAAATATGCATGATGTCATGATGATGCAAAAAAAAATAACACACAATTTTATTTTGGAATATTTTCCGGGGCATTACAATTCGACACCACTAACAAGGATCGCGTCCCGAGATCCAAACAAAGGCACCGGGAGGGAGAGAGTTTGATGATTGGATATCCTTACATCAGGTTGATGGTCGCGACACCACTAACAACAATTCTTATTCCGTCTTGAAATCGTCGACACCACTAATAAGGGATTGTTGCTCACGTTCTTCGGGAGAAAACTCCGGAGAGGCAAAGGCGGAAGTAGAGGTATCAAAGATAAGGCCACCTTTAACTTTCGTGGAAGGAGTAAAATTGCATAGTTCCACCAATCAATGTGCAAGGGCGAATGATAAGAGTAGTGGTATGGTAGCTACTCCATCCCGCACTCAAAGCATTACTCTATACATGAATAGGGGAATCGTGCAACCAAACTCTGGAAATTCAGATTAAAGATCTTGACAAACGGTATTTGGAAGCTTCAGAGGAAGATCTAGATAGGGGTAGATCGTCGTATTAGAAGCCACAACACCGAAAACATATGAAGAAAGCTCAGGTAGAGCGAAAACCAAATGTAGCACCGTCGTTGCAAAAGGAACGAAGTGGTACCCTAAAGGTACGACGGAAAACCCATACAAGAGAATCCTATACTTGAAGTAGGTAAGAGAGGAAGATTAAAACACGCAAAGATAAGGGGGGAAAGAATGGAGGTGAGGAGTAAAATCAGAGCTAATTAGATCTATCCAACACATTTGTAGAAAAATAGTTTGACTCTAGACATCGTCCGTTGGCAAGGTTAACCTACAGGCTGGACCAGTGGGGTATCGTAAACCTTTGCTCTGATACCACTTGTAACGCCCCCGAATCGGGTCTATGCAGATCTCAGCATTTCCCGCCAAAACCCGCATATAAGCGATTCAAAGACGCCCACCAAACACTTTCGTGTGGGTGGGATTCGATTACAAGTAGTTACATCACAGTAGTTTACAACAAAGTCCACAAGAACTTATATATACAACAACGACTCAATGAGTCAAGAATACAAAAGATACAATACAAAGATACAACTCAAGAAGAAAGAAAGATAGTATCCGAGTACGGACAAGATCCAAATGGGACTAAGAGTCCTGAAGAATAACCAAGCGGTGTCCAACCCTGCCCAGGCCAAGCTGGAAGGGTAACCTGGCTAACGTCGTCAATCACATACCTGTCAATCCAAAAAGGTGCCGACAAAGGGCAAAGGAAAATAGAAAGAGAGCGGTCAGTACTGAGGGCAGTACACGGCGAGACTAGAATTCGACGGTCCTCGCCTACATAGATATGGTGGGCTCAGCGGCAGCAAAGCTTGCACTATCTAACTTATAGAGACACGCTACAACTTTGGCTATTAGAGCGAGATAAGAGAGAGCTATGCGGTAACAATAATATAACACCAAACATAACCCATCCGAAGATTTCCCCCTCGAAGACTAGTCGAAGAAGTCCCCTTGAGGAACACACACAGTGGCAATTTTAGTTAAGCAGATGTTTAGTTGATAAGGCTGATTACTAGTCATATTATTAACGAGGCAAATCATTAGTGGCATTATCTATGATCATGACACTGTACTACTGAGGCGTCCATAACCATGGACACACGGCTTCTCGAAAAGATTTACCCTGCAGGGGTGCACTACTGTACCCAAACGCATGCTCAACCCTTCAGGCAACATATCACGCACCTACTGTGTTTTACCCATACAAGAGATACAGCTGATTCTCCAGGTGGCATAGTGTTTGGGTCTACGGCCGGGCGATGATCGGAAGATAACTTGTAGAGCTCAATCCCACCTCCGACACGATATCCCAATTTTATGCAATGCAAGCCATGGCAGTCCACCAAAACATCAAGTCCGAAGACATATCAACTCACCCATGTCTGAGGACATATTATGCGTATGCACCAAATGGAAAACCAATTTTGTAACCCTCTGGATATACGAATAGCGCCGGTAGTTGAGGGGGGGATCCCAGAGGCCCCCATGTTTGGTTAGCGCGATCAACTCAGAACTGGTATCGTAGAACGAACGGATCCTAGGTCGGCTCAAGCAGTTCCCAAGGGTGGTCCCTGCTGGGGCCTTATCATTAGGTGAAACCATAACCAACAACATCAGATTAATTATCTTATCATCAACCATATCCAAGTATCATGTTTCACCTGTATGAGAGCGATACTAAGCATGCCTACAACTCGCAAGGACAAAGCTAGCTAATCAAACAAGGCAATAGGATAACCAAGGCAATATAGTGGAACAAGTAATTAAAGGAACGGTACTATAGCATCGACAATAAGGATAGCAATAGATCAATTGGAAGAAGTAAAGACTAGAAATGCAAAATAGGTAGAAGGGGGAGAATGCTCGCCTGAAAACATTGTTGAAGGCTCACCCGAAGATCGGGTCGACACTCGCATCAACTTATCGGCCTAATCCGTGAAGAAGCAAAACACTAGAAGAAACACCGGATGCACTATTTAATACTACGGTAGAAGATCAGGCATGATGCATGCATGATGTATGACATGGCAAAGGTGCAATGCGTCTAGGCAATATTAAGCGGAACCAGGGCCCCGACAATTAATTAAATTGTTTATGTTGTCTAGATACCCCACAATTTAATGTTGTATTAACAAGACAAAATTATATCATCGGTTTGCTACACAAATTTAAATGGAACCAATATTAGACTAGATTCGCCCGCATATGGGCTCCATATTTAATTATGAGGTGATTCGACAAAGTATCCCCAAACAAATAAACATGTATGCGAGTATAGATGAATTAATATGCAACAAATTTAATACGGCAATCTATAAAATAAGGGATCGGATAGAGGTCACACATTGGTTCTGAGATCTTGGTCCAAAGGGTTTTGTGTTTGGTCTTTGAAATTCCATGAAGAAGGTCTTGTCGATGGAAAACTCAAGGAGATGTGGTGTCCGACTTGGACTTAGCAGCTTCAACACCAGGCATCGGAGTACAGAGACTATCGGGGTTGCCCAAATTCCACACGGCCTTGATCAGCAATAGGGACGACAGAACAAACACACAGTGAGCTCGACGTATGGTCATGCCAAACAGAGGAACAACCAGAGTAGGTTGGGGAGCTGTAGAGAACGAAGCTGGCCTGTGGAGCCTCGCCCAGTCGACCTTGTTGACAGGGGTGAGCATGAGGCGCCAGGGTCAAACGAACTCGGGACAGAGAAGGCCATGTGGCGAGAAAGACGGAGGCCGGAGGTTGGAAGAGGGCGCCATGGCCATGGCCGAGGACGCCGGGCCGGTGGCAGGTCAGCCAGGCTCAAGGCGGAGGCGCTGGCGCATGAGCGGCAGAGAGGAAGAAGGCACTAGAGACGAGGGCGAGAGAGGGGCTCTGAGGCGGCGACGCCATAAGGTAGAGCTCGAGCTCGCCGACGTCGGGGAAGGGCTCCCATGGCCGGAAACAGAGGGCGGCGACACTCGATGGAGGTGGAGGAGCAGAGGCCCACGATGCGGTGCGGGGGAGAAGGAGGCGGGAGCTCGAGGCAAGAAGGAGGCGGCCACTTCCACGTGGGATCGAGGAAGGAGGGGCGCTCCTGCGGCGAGGATGCGTGTGGCGACGGCGGTTATTGGGAGGCAAGCGAGGAGATGGGGATGGAGGCGAGGCTGTGTTTGCGGTCAGGTGCAGGCATGCGTATGAGCATCGCATGGTCAAGTGCGTGTGTGAGTGCTTGTGTGAGTCGTGTTGGGTGCAGCGTGTGTGGCGTGTGTGCATGCATGGGCATGGGGTGAGCGGGGCTAGGGTTAAGATTTGAATTAGCTAGGGTTTTGTTGCGGGGTCGTAGGTGGCTAGCTGGGCCGTTTGGCCCGGCCGGCTGCCTCCCCCTAAAATATTTTTATTTGTTTTAGTTTTAAAAGACTTTTGTAAATAGTTTTTAGACAAATAGAAGATCTACCAGAGTTTTAATTTTAAATAAAGGAGGGGACTAATTAGAAAACAAAATAGGCTTTTGTCGAAAATATTTTAGAGACCAAATATGCATGATGTCATGATGATGCAAAAAATAAAATAACACACAATTTTATTTTGGAATATTTTCCGGGTCATTACACAAGGGCCCTTGGTTCTTGTCCTCCGGATTGGTGATGAGGTTGAATTCACTGCCACGATCCACGGACCAGCATGAAGGTCCCCAATATCTTGGAGTTCTTGGAGGAACGCCCTCTTATCGTCATCGCTCTAGGGTCCGTAGACACCTGTGAACCACCAGCTATGATCCACGCCCGACGAGATACGTGTTGTGATTGCGTTGTTGGAGTAGTGGGGATGAGTGACGGAGACCAGGCAAGATTGCTAGGCCAGCAAGATCCCACCACAGGTCCCGTCCGCTGGCAGGAAGAAGAACTTGTTGAATGAGGATCCGAGATTTTCTCTCACCACGCGATCAGATATGACCGCCATCTTGGTCTCCTGCAAACAAACCATTGCCGCCCTGGAAGGGGACAAAACTTGCGAAAGCGCAAGGCGACGAGCCAGGGAGTTTAAACCATACGCATTCCAACTACCAATACAGAAGTCGGGGTCGTCCATTAATACACAGATGCTAGGTGAATCAAGTCCCAAACGAAACTGAAAAAAGACCACTAATCAGACAAGGCACTCCACCGGTGCGTCGTCAGACAAGGGTAGGGCCTCGGGCGTCCAGCCGAACAGACGGAGGACCACGTCGATGTGCTGCTATCGGAGAGGTCTCGTCAAAAGATCCAGGTAGGCGTCCAAAGCCTCATCCCCAATGACCTCACCCTCCCGAGCAATCCCGAGCCTGGTGATGAGGGTGCGCTGTTGCTGGCGTATCGGCGTGCCGGCGGCAAAGCGTCCATGGAGCCTTCCACTTCTCCTAACTGGCCCTGTATGCTTTTGTTTGCGGCCATGCTTGGTGACCGGCCTGCTCAGGATGGAGTTGACCGGTGTCTTGCAGGCGCCTCAAAAGGTAGCCGAATCCTACACAACTACCGGCGTCGAGCCGGGAACCACAGCCTTGGGCCCATGTTGCTAATCCGAGCCATCGTCCACAGGCGAGAGATGAACTGGGAACATGTCCAGCAAGTCAAGGACCGATCTCGGGGACTCGAGATGGTCCGAGGCTGCCACCCAGCAAGCGACGTCGAAAGCATCGGGGAGCGATGGCAGCAGCCCGGGCGAGCCCAGCTGGCATGCATCGTCATGGGGAGGGCTAGGAGTCACACAGTTGCACGCGCCTGATTCAAACACGTTTTGAACCACAGGACCCACGATGGGAATGGTCAAAGCCGACAAGACCGGGGCCACCGATACTCCCACCACGCCAGCGCCCATGCCACCGAGGCCTACAACAGGTGTCAGGAGCTTCCCAGTCAGAGCCATCTGACCGTCCACTGGAGATTGCGGTGCTCCAGCCCCGCAAGCAGAAAAAGTTCCTGCGTCCGAGCCACTGGGCGCCGCTTTTTCCCGCCCGGGAAAGGACACCGCGGGCTCCACCTCTTCATCCCATGCAAAAGCAGATGGCCCTTCAGGGGACGTTTCTTCCCGACCAACCAAAACCATGGTGGGTCTCGCCTCAACATGCCTTTCAGTCAAAAAAATGGCCGCGGTCAACACATCTCCTGCCATCTCCAAAGCACCCTTTCCACGTGGCGCGGCTGTGTTGGGTGCCTGGTCAAAGGGCGGTTCCAGCGCCTCACTTTCCCGTGACAACCGATCAGGGTGGGCCTCCCCTTCTACCTCAATTTCGCTTTCTTCTTCAAAGTCCTCTTCGTTAACCTCAGGCCATGGCTCGACCTCCAACGGGGCGTCAATGGAGATTCGACGGCTAGCACCCCAGCAGACGCCGACTCGCCGGTGCTGAGGGAAAACTCCACACCCTTCCAGCTGCCCAGGGAATGTCATGGGCGCATCAGAACGGCTCCTTGGACTCCCGCTAGGACCATCACCACGCCCACCATGTCCTCTGTCACGACCGCCTGGGCCGAGTCCACCATCTTCGCCGCCATCGTCATCTCCTAGAGCAGGGCCAGATGCGGTCATGTCCTTAGCCCTTACCAGCCGAATCTTGATAACTTAGCGCAACATGAGCTTCTCAAGGGGTATGAGAGCATCACCTGGGAGAACCAAGCCGTTGTCCTCCTCCATCCTGTCATCCGGCTCCTCAATAAGAAGGGCCTTCTCCGGTGGAAGCTGGTCAGGATTTTCGATCCATGCAATCACACGGAAGTGCCCTAGGTCCTCCCGGCTAGCTGTTGCCGCACCCAGGCGCTCGACCCAGGCAGCTGAACCAAGCAGCACTGTCACCGTGGTCCGGTTCCACGCATGCGCAGGGATGCCCGTCAGCTCGAAGTGGGCACGGAAGTGCAGCGGCCGGCGCACCTCCTGCAACTGTCGGTTCCATGGCGAGAAACGGAGGGAGAAGCCTCGCCCGTCAATCACTCCAGTAGCCATCACGTCGTCATGTACACGCCTGCAGCTGCACACGAGCAGGAAGTCGGCAGGCCATGACCAGTGCAAGGTGAAGTTGTCCTCCGCCCACGGGACCTGCGCCGCCATGGCCGCCCCGGCCTCGATGAGAGAGACATGGCTCCGGTGTCCAGAGACGAAAGCCACCAGCGCCCAACGCTGCGCGTCCTCCGCCGCGGCAACCTCCGCCGAACGTGGCAAGATCACAGTTTCCATACACGGGACGGTGGGAACCACACGTCGGGAAGTTGAAGGGGGCTCGCGAGAGGAGGACCGGTCACCACGCCCTGGCCCACCGGCACGCCTCTGGGAGGGAGGACTCTGACCCCGCTCACTCCCGCCATCGTAGGCTCTGTGCCCACGCCCACCACCGGAGACGTCGCGGCTTCCACGGGAGCCATGCGCTCCGTCATGCGCCGTGCGCCCGCCGTGACCCGAGTGGCCATCACACTCCACGTGCTCTGAGCGCCCATGCTCCAGCTCACCAGGGATCTCCTCCCATCGATCGAACCTGGAGCCCACCGAGCTTGGAGGAGGGACAGGGGAGTCGCTGTGGACCCCCAGACGTCTACGGGCCGGGACCCGATAGGCCCCTTCTAGCGGAGAAGCGGTCTCCGGCGTGGGCACCGGCGTCGGCGAAGGAGCCGGTTGGATATGGTTGCCTAGACGATCTTGCACGCCTCCACGACACCCGCCCGCCTCAGGGCCAAGCTGCAGCCTTTCAGCCCCCGCCGGACCTTGCCCACGCGCGTCGCCGGGCCGCTGCCGCTCCTCAGGTCCATGCGGGCGAGGCCGCTATCGCTCTCCACGCCAGTCAGGGCACTCGCGGGCATGGTGTCCCTCGTGCCTGCAGCGAAGGCACACGGCCTTGAAGGTGCAATCCTTCGAGATGTGGCACTTCCACACGCAATTGAAACAACACCCGGCGAGATCTGGCGGCAGGTCATCCCTGATGGCAAGCGCTGGAAGCTCAGCACCTCCACGATGCCTCTTGCGTCTGTTGGCCTGCTGCCACGCGACTGCTCCTTGCGTGCGATGTCGTGGCCTGCCGCCGGGACCTCCCACCATGGCGAAGCTGAAATATGGGCGGCGGCCGGACCAGGGGCCAGGGACACCACCGGGAAGGGGGAGCGAGCTGCCGGTGCCGGGGAGGGCATGTCGCTCTTCAGCATCTCGCAGTATGAGAGGCAGCCGCAGTCGGAGTCCTCATCATCGGAGTAGTCTGCCCACCGGTGGCCCTACGAAGAGGTCAGCGAGGAGATGGAGGGGGTGGGAGAGAGGGGGGAGGGGGTGTCCATGGCGAAGAAGCGGTGGTGTCCATGGCGCCGAGAGGCGACAAGCGTGAAGTGGACGCCATGGCAGAATGTGACGGTGGGTTAGGGTTTTCCTCCTTTGCTTTCAGCTGCTCGCCTCCTTTCCAGATTCTTTCGCCTAATGAAATCTAACTTTGAACCAAGTGCTTCATGCAATTGCTTCCAAAATGCTGAAGTAAACACTGATCCCCTATCAGTTACGATCTTTTTGGGAACTCCATGCTTACTATCTCTTTGATGTACACTTCTACTAACTTCTCGGCATTATCTTTCTGATTTACCGAAATAAAATGTGCACTTTTAATGAGTTTGTCCACAATTACCCATATCATATCCTTCCATTTAGGTGTCATGGGCAATCCTGTGATGAAGTCCATACCTATTTCTTCCCACTTCCATTCGGGAATTTCCAAATGTTGTAGTGGTCCTGCTGGACTTTGATGTTCAACCTTCACCCTTTGGCAAGTATGGCATTCTGATACATATTTAGCAATGTCCCTTTTCATGTTATTCCACCAGAATAGTTATTTCAAATCCATATACATCTTAGTACTTCCTGGATGTATAGAATATGGTGTTTCATGTGCTTCCCTGAGTATGACATCTCTAATCTCAGTCACATCTAGAACACAAAGACGGTATTGAAACCATAAAGACTCATAATCTCCAAGGCGAAAAACTGATTTTTGCCCTTGAGATATCCTCCGAATTTCCTCGGCAATAAAAGGATCTTCTGCTTGATGTCTGAAAATTTCATGCTTAAGATCACTGTCCTGCTCTGCAACTACCTGCATAGTAGCTAATTCTCCAAGAACCTCTGTTCTAATGAATTGCAGCTCTAATCTTTCCAAGTCCATTTGTAACTCTTTTGGCAGCTCCCTATTGCTAGGCTGAATGTCTGCACTCTTTCTGCTTAAAGCATCAACTACAACATTTTCTTTCCCTGGAGTATAGTTGATTGTTAAATCATAATATTTGATTAGTTCCAACCAACGCTTCTGTCTCATATTCAACTCCTTTTGAGTAAAGAAATATTCGAGACTTTTATGGTTAGTGTATAACTCACATCTGGCTCCATAAAGAAAATGCCTCCATCCTTTTAGCGCAAAAACCACTGCTGCTAACTCTAAATCATGAGTTGGATAGTTGACTTCATGTGGTTTCAGTTGTCTTGAACCATAAGGAGTCACCTTCCAATCTTGCATTAACACACAACCCAAACCTTCTTTAGATGCATCACAGTATACTGTGAAGTCTTTCCCTGTTTCAGGAACTGCTAAGATTGGAGCTATGGTTAACCTGGTCTTCAACTCCTGAAAACTTGCTTCGCATTTCTCATCCCAATTGAATGGTGTATTCTTTCTTAACAATTTGGTCATTGGTCCAGCTATTTTGGAGAAACTTTCAATGAATCTCCGGTAATAACCAGCCATTCCTAAGAAACCTCGAATTTGCTTCACATTGGTTGGTGTAGTCCACTCTAGTACTGACTGAACCTTAGATGGATTTACAGCAATTCCATCTTTACTGATCACATGGCCGAGGAATTCTACCTCATCTAGCCAAAATTCACATTTACTGAATTTAGCATAAAGTTTATGTTCCCTTAGTGTCTGCAATGTTATTCTCAAATGATCAGCATGCTCTTCCTTATCCTTGGAATAAATCAAAATATCATCAATAAAGACTATGACGAACTTTTCCAAATATGGCATGAAGATTTTATTCATCAGATTCATGAATATTGCCGGTGCATTGGTCAAACCAAATGGTACAACCAGGTATTCATGGTGTCCATATATTGAGATAAATGTTGTCTTTGGAACATCGTCAGGTTTGATTTTTATTTGATGGTATCCATATCTTAAGTCAATCTTTGAAAATACTCCGGCTCCTTTCACTTGATCAAACAAATCTTGAATCCTTGCTAAAGGATATTTATTCTTGATAGTAACGTTGTTCATATTTCTATAATCACCACACATCCTTCTTCCACCATCCCTCTTCTCCACAAAGATTACTGGTGTTCCCCATGGAGATACACTTTCCTGAATAAATCCTTTTCTGTCTAACTCATCAATTTGCTCTTTGAGTTCTTTTAATTCTTTGGGTCCCATCTTATATGGTGCTTGAGCTATTGGTGCTATACCAGGAATTAGATCAATAGTGAACTCTATCTCCCGATCTGGTGGCATTCCGGGTAGCTCTGCTGGAAAAACATCATGAAATTCATTTACTATAGGAATATCTTCCAAATTGACCTCTTTCATCGAGTTCAACTGCAAATCCACCATGATATGACTGTGCTTATCTTCTTGGTAAACTATCCTTGCTCCACTTGGAGTTTTGATTGAGACAGTTTTCTCCTCACGATTTATCTGAGCTCCATGTTCCATCATCCAGTCCATCCCCAGCACTACTGCAATTCCCTTTAGAGGAATTACATAAAGGTCTACAAAGTATGTACAACCATAGATCGAGATAACCTAATCTTGTTTAATGTGGCGTACAATCACATTTCCCCCTGCCGTAACTATGGTCATAGGGTTTTCTAACGTTGCCCTTCTAATCCCAAACTTATCACAAAATTCTTCAGAAATGAATGAAGTAGTTGCACCAGTATCAAATAGAACTTTGCCGAGATTGGTAAGGATATTGAGCATACCTATCACTGCATGCTCCGAATTATCCACCTCCTCGAGGGTTGCACAGTTCAGCTTCCCGGTAGGTCTGTTCCTCTTGCCATTGTTGTTCTTGCCATTATTTCCTCCTTTATTGGGCTTTCCATTTCCTCCACTGGTTTGCCTTCCATCTCGAATTGGCCAACCTCCTTGTGGTTTGCTTAGACAATTAGGCTTGACGTGACCTCTCTGACCACAAGCATGGGATACAATTACTAGTTTCGGGCAATCCCTGCTCATATACCCTGGAAGCTTGCAATTGTGGCATATAATATTCTTTGCGTTTGGATTGGCACTCCGATTGGAATTGTTGTTATTATAAGGGTTATTCCTTGGTTTGAATTCCAGATTAGGCTTGGGCTTACTTGCTTGTATCCTCTTGGTTTCCTTCTTAGCTCTCTTCCTCGTATCCTCTTGGACATTCTTGTAGTCATCTTTGAAGGTAATAGCTGCATCTAGCAACTGCTGATAAGTTTGCTTATTAGCCAACCTCAACTGCATCCTCACAAATGGATTTAATCCATGCAGGAAACGCTTCTTCCTCTTTTCCTCCGTATTAACTTCTTCCTCATCATAAAGAGACAGTTGACTAAACTCCCAGATATACTTCATAACACTGGTATATCCCTGCTGCAGCTCTTCAAATTCTCTTCGCTTCAATTCCACAACACTCTCTAGAACATGATATTCATGAAATCTCTGTTTAAACTCTTCCCAGGTATACTCCCTTCCTGGTTGTTGCATGGCCAACTGATTCTCTCACGAAGATGCTACAGGTCCAGTCATAAGATGAGTTGCATACCTCAATTTCTCCTCCTCATTGCAACCTACAGTCTTCAACTTTCTTTCTGAATCTGCTAGCCAATCTTCTGCATCCATTGGTTCAGGAGCTGATGCAAAAGGTAATGGCCTTGCATTCTGGAAATCAGATAAACTCACTCCTCCACCTTCAGGTGCCCTCTGATTTGCTCGTCCCAGCAACTCCTCCATGAACTTGTTCTGGGTCTCTTGGATCATTTGCATACACTGCATAAAGTTCTTCTCCATTAACGGCCTCATTGGTGGTGGTGGTGGCAATGCTCCCTGATTTGCGGCATCTTCATCGGCCTTCTCCTTGGCCTCTTGTTCCATCCGCTGCTGCTCATTTTTGATTTGTACACCTGTATCCATGACCCTCTAGTCCTGCAACATAAAGCGAATACTCATAATTACATCATGCACATGTGTTCTGAGCTCGACTTTACGCACATAACTAGTCACACAATGAAGATCCAAAGAAAATCCAAATATGCATTTCACATATTATACATAATATCATAATAATACTAAGTCATTACAACATATACCATATAGGTATAATCACAACACTACCTTATTTAACTAACTATCTTATTTCTTGGAGTACAATACACGGTACTTGATACCTCTAACTAGTTGCCTACTTCTAGTAGTAACTACGCTCATCATACATGCCTGAAGTCCAACCGTGATGACGTGTCATTCGTCGCATAGTTTGTGGAACAAATGGCCTTCTAGAAGGAACATACTCAGTATCTGAAGTGTCAGGACTTGAGTCATTACTCAACCTGAGCGCATTGACTCCCTCCAGCTCAGCTGAAAAGTCTTCAGAAACATATTCAACATTATCTCCCGCATGCATCTCCTGATCTTCATTCCTTGAGTTGTCAACAGGATATGCAGATCCTGCTACTTCCTAGGTGCTCCTTTGGGCAAGATAGTTAAACACTGGATAATGTATATTCCCTGGGTTTTGAGAAGATGTTGATGATTCAAACACTCTCTCCTCAGGATCTTCTTCTTCATCCTGATTGTCTATCGACATGGCATTTCTACCGCTATTACTAGGGTTTATTCTTGCACCCATCCATCTAGATTGTCCAACATTTATGTCAGAACCATCTGTGGACATCTGGTGTTCGTAAGATTCTTCATATGATCCCCTTCTCCAACCATCAGAATTCTCAATAGGAAGTTCTGAATCAGAACCATCCTCTAAACCCTGTGGTACTGCATACCTCGTATCCATAGTAGGATCATGTATAGGTTCAGGACTTGGTGAATAAGGATATGGTATAAAAGATTCAGGATCTATAGGTATATCCTTAAAGATAGGTGTTGCACTACTACTTGCTTCCTATGCCAACTAGATTGCTAACTGCTTCCTCCTTTCCGGATCAGTTAGATCCTCTAACATGTCATTTTTATTTTCGACAATCACTTGATGTGTCTTATAAAAAGACGCAACGAGTTTTCGGTATCTATCCATAAACTTGGAAGCTAACTTAGGATGCTTCTTAACCAAAGTGAGATGATCCGGTATAGGCTCCGAGTCTATAGAATCATGGGGTATCACAGAAAATGTGCTACCTTCTAACTCCTTGGCTTTATGCTCCCGGATATTGGCTATCGCCTCCACAACAGCAACATGGTATGCTGCTAAGTGACTCCTACCTTCACCTATAGGTAGATCGTGATATAATCCAAGCTCCTCAGGGAGGTGTATACTCACACAATACTTGGATAACGTACGACCATCATGGTAGGTTATAGTGTTTACTGGAATTCTAGTTGGACAACTAAAAATCTTTAGAAGTTGACGAAGTTGGTCCGTGAATGATCCTTGATAATCATCAAGATTCTCTTCTTTCCTTACCAAAGTCTGTTTTGGAAACTTTGGTGCCATAACTCTGTATATCAGGGAAATAATTTTTTATTAGTAACCAATAATATTTTGCATCATAACAAAGAATTATTGCACTAAAACATATAATGGAATATTCTCATTTGAATACCCATTATATTTCTTTTATATAATTCTTTATCGTTGCTACACTCTCCTAGATGTAATACCCTTTACTAGGTTTCCAACCTAAGATCAAAGCAATTTGCTCTGATACCAACTGCAGTGACCCAGCATACCACTACATGTGTAGTACACTATAGTCATTGACATGACATCCATAGAACATCATTCCGTTAATATCACATCCCTCAGAGTGGTACAACAGAAACATTGCGGGTCCATATTACAAACTTACACACGTTATTATTATTACAATACCGGAAGTTCAAGACTTCCAAAAGATTCAACTTACAAACCAAAATATAAGTGTTTTAGCGGAAGTTTCAAATTTAAAACTTAAACTCCAAATTGAGCTCAACAAATTATTGTTATATATTGTTCATGTTGCTTGGCTAAAGTGGCTACTAGAACTATAGTAATTATTCGGACTCTTGGAACTCTCCTCCGTAGACGATGTGGTAGTCCTCCCCTTCTACGGCTCCATATAGGTTGGGCTCTTCATAGAAGACCTCCTCTTGACTCTCAGATGCATCCGTTGGAGTATCTTCGGGATTCTCAGAGTCTAAGCAAGGATTCAAAGGAAAGGATGAGTAACAGCGTTACTCAGCAAATTCATTATATGCAAGGTAGGAAGTTTGATGCTCTATCTACCACCTCGGACTATCAGTCTTTGGCACTATGCAATTTTCATAAATCTTTCTTCAAAGGTTGATTTTATGATAAAAATCTATGACCATCAGCCTTCACAGGTTGACCAGAACTTTCATGGAGTTCCTTTCCTGCCGTGTTCGTAGCTCCTTCCCGGAACAGGGAGTAACAAGTAACAAGTTACAATTCTTACACTCTGCAGAGGTGCGTTACTTTTCCCATGAGAGATCAACTCCTTGTTGCACAACCAGGCGTACTTTCTCGTCCACATTTCCATGATGTGGGGCCTAGTAGTTGGTCCAAGCCAATCACTGCCCTCTCCGTGACCTCATATGTCTGCACGATCCTTCGGGGCTGGCTCACCTCCTTAAGCCCCCTTTCGGGCAGGCTAAAACCCTGATGAGTTCCTGAAGACTCTGTGACCTAGTGATGCCTGGAATAGTACCATTTACATGGACTATATCCCTAAACACCATTCATAGATAATCTAGACACCAAAAGTGTGGGGCGTAAGGGTGCCCACCCATATGTTGGATCCGCACAAGGAATCACAATGTCACGTTAAGGTCATCTTGCCTCCATGCAAGAGGAAAAGGATACAGCTGACTTCTCCGTCCCATTCCAAATCTCATGGTTAACGCGTAATATACAGTGCTAGAATCACTGATTTCATGGGTTATTAATCCCTAATTGTTTATCATTAGTGCAATTAGAACCTTAAGTTCTATTTCTCCATCATATCATCACTTAGGATGATATCTAAGTTTAGTATCTTGAGAAAATATTGTTTTCTTTTTCCATAATATAGATGATAACACACTATTCGCAAATACTTTGATAAAGACTCTTCAAAGGACATGAGCAAGTGATGAACTTTCCTTGTCATTGCAAGGTAGTGAAGTCTGATGCTTGCACTCGACCTTGAGCTTCTATGTCTACAAAAACATCATTATTGCCCGGTAAGGACAATATATAAAGAAGCAAAATGATTATGCAAAAGTAATGTAATGCATTATTTAACTTTATATGTAACCTCCCCCATTATTTAAATTATAGAAAAATCCTTTTGAATTAATTAAGGATTTATAAATATTGAGTTTTTTTAATATTTATAGAATATTGTATTTATTTATTTTATTTCCTTTTATTTAAATTATTGATTTAATAATTCCTTTAAGAATTATCAATTGAATACCAAAAATGGCTATTAAATATTTGTTTAGTATTTTTCTGAAATACTACAATATTAATATATAATGAAATTGATTTTTATTTATTTTTATCATCTTTCAATAATTTTGTAAAATTCTATAAGGAATATTTAAATTACAAAATTCTTAATAAAATTTATATGTTTAAAATTTTATTTCTTAATTGATTTGGATAGTTTGGATTATTGTGAATCCAAAAATATTTTATTTATAATTTTGGACTTTTATTTTATTTTCTAGAATTTACTTAAGTTTAGGGGCATTTTGGTCTTTTTCCAATTATTAAAACAGGCTTTAAATGATTTGGGATGGCTATTTGGTTTTATTGGGACCTTGTGGCCTAGTAGGGCAAAGGCAAAACAACACCCCGAAGGGGTATTGGCCCATTCCAGCCCACACTCTCTGTCTCTCTCGAGCTCACCTCTCTCCTTCTCCTTCCCCGACCCCGTGGTCAGCGGTGTCACCGCCGGCGATTCACACCGTCGTGTACCTCCCTGGCCACCTCCGTGGTGCAGGATGAGGTTATCGGCCCTGCTCTACCCTTCTGTCCAATTGGATTTGGACCTGGAGCCCTCCTGCGGCCAGATCGATGCCGTGCCGAACCCTAGGGTTTGGGGTTGGCGTTAGTCTTGTGCCGACGCCATTCTTGTGGTGTCTTTGTGGGATGCTCTTTGCCCTGTGTGGCTATAGTAATCGCGTGGCATTGTGTATGTTGTAGCGCCCCCTTGGGGTGCTCCCCATGCCGCCATGTTTGCCGGCCTTCTCTGCTTCCTCTTCTAATCTACAGCGAGGACTTTTGGTAAGTGGTTCCTCCCCCTCTCATGCTATCTATGCTAGGCCATATTATGCTATATGTTGGTACTGGCCTTCCTGGTTACTGTCTTGTCTTGATTAAGATGATTGGTTCTGCTTAGGGTTCAAATCCTTCTGTTGATTAAATATTTTATGAATTGGATCATGTGTTGATGATCCTTGAACCTGTTAAGTGGTGACTTGCTGTGGATTACTGCTAATGGTTAGCTGTGTGATGCTAGTGGCTTGTCAGATGATTCTATGGATTAATTTTTATATGATTCAGATGGTAAAGTTGCTCTAGAAGCAATACTTGGTAAATCTAGTGGTTTAATATCTCACCACTGTCATTACTTGGTTGATGACAATGAGTGTTGTGTGATGAAGTCACTGTCTTAGTACTGTTGACTTAAGAATTCATATATAGCTTGAGAACAAAATGGTTTTCTATAGTGAAGATATATATATATATGAATATCCTAGTTATGATTCCTGTGATTAAGAACAGGAAAATGATTTATAGTTGGTTGGTTGTAGCTATGAAGATTGGATGCTTAACTTGCGTAGTTTAGAACTGTTCTTGTGACACCATCCTTGTATGGCACACAAGATTAGATTCTATAACATGGTTTGGTCTTGTTGAAGCTTAAAATTGACTTGGCATTATAGATAAGTGGAATTCTCTCTCCTTGCATCCCTAGAACCAATGATGTTGGTCTGAGGTTTAGGGATTTAGACCTCTATCTTGTTGATTCACATGAATTGGTTCTGGTAGTGATACCAGCTACTGTTTCTTGAATCAAAGTTGGGGAAAGATGCTTGTAAGCTTGATAACTCATATAGATCCATAAGATTAAATCCTAAGGTGCTACTCCTATTGAAGAGATGTGCCTAGAGATTTAGTTCTTGACTATATTCATTCTTGAATTAAAATATAGCTTGATAGCTTAGATCAATGATGTTGTTCTGAGATCTAAGTTGGATCTTTATAGTTTTCTGGTTGCTTTTAGTGTTTAAAACTTTAGTGATGGATTCACCCCATTTTGGTGTTTTCTGAGAATTTGAGTAAAAGACAGATCATGTATGCTTGTCTAATCTTAGACAGATAGATCATGTGATGATCTATTTACTCACCATTATCACTTGATGTTGGGGTTTCCTGTGGTTGATCTTGTGCTAACTTGATTTGATGCTCTCCTGGTATTTCCAGCTCCTGGCTTGTTCTTGATCTAGCCCTTCATCTCCTGGTCCTAATGGCTTGATCTTGGTCTTGCTATCCACCTGATCCACCCCCTCCTTATGTCACCATTTTGGTAGTGTGATCCAAGGTTTTGATTGGTGTGATTTATCTTGGCTTTGGCTTGGTTTAGCTGCCGGCTGCTGTTCTTGGTGTGTAAGAACAATGGAATGGTGTGGGGATTGGCTTCCCATGGCTGTGTTGATGATTTTGTTTGGTTGTGCTGTTGTTGTGGTGACAAAGACACACCATGCGATTTGTGTGTGTCTTTGCTTGTGCTCTTTGCCTGAGATGTGGATATGTTCTGAATTTGAGAGTTACTGTTATCAGGTTACATTTTACCTGGCTGGTGAAACTTGCCCCTCCTTGATATTTATTTGACTTATGGCTTAAAATTATGAAAGATATATTCTTTCATATTGGTGAAACTTGCCCCTTTTAAAAGATTACTCAATGATGAAATTTTGAACAGTGCACTTCACTGTCAATTCTGAGAGTAAAATATTTCTAATCCTAATTTTGTTTTAAGTTTCTATTTTTTTGTAGGTACCGGATTTGAAGATCAGGACTTTAATTTAGGTTTTCCTTTTTTTCTTTATAGAATAGTCACTTGTAATATCCCTCTGATTCAATTGTAATCTTTAATTTATTCCTTTGTACTTTATTTTTTTTATTCTTTTGTAATAAAGATTATACCATTATTCAATGAATAAAGATTATTCTTTCATTTCTTTACTATTATAAAGTTTGTTGCTCATTTACATAAGTTACATTTGTGTAACTTATTTATTGAATATAATTTTGAAATAAAGATTCTTATTCTTAATTGTTTTCTTTATATAAGGTTTGAGCTGTTAATTATTAACTCTTGACTAAAGCATAATACTAATACATAACCTTAAATTATTTTGAACTATAAATTCAACACTTAAGTTTAAATTCAAATTTCATTTCCCAAAACACATAAGTCCACAAAGATCATATCAAAGTCTGTAACAATCATCCTTCAAGACTATACCTAATATCAAAGTATGAAAGAAACCTTGATCACTTTAGATTTTTATTTGGTGAAAAATTTACCCACATTTTCACAGATGAATGCATGCAATATCTCAAACTCCTAAATCTACCCTTCGTTGGTTCCTAAATGCTGGGATGTTACACTCCCAAAGAGTAAGTAAAAAAAACCAAGCATTGATTCATATATAATAATAGTAATAAGAAAAAGAAATAAGCGTTGATTCATAACCCTAACAGGCTAAGTAGTAGCATGTAGAACTAGGCCAACACATGGCACAACATCATCTATAGTTCGTAACTAGAAATATGCCAACATCAAGACTTCTGATCGGTTCAGGGAACGGGAGGATGCCTTGTCTCGTCATGAACTTCCTATAGTCACCCTGCATCTCTATGTGATCTTCTATGTCACGGTTATTCGGGAGATTGCCTCCATAGAAGATCCCCCCTTAAGTCATGGCATCACGAAAGATGATTGCCTCCAAACTGTTGCTGGATGGGATACATCTTGTGTCTAATATCTGAATCAGTGATCTTGGCCTTGGCTTCGGCCCACTATTTCAGATGATCTGGCAGCGTAGAATTCTGTTGCTCTAGTAGGAACGCCCATATATGATGGAGTGCGTAGTAGGCTTCATTCTGACTGCCTTCCGACTGCTTCATGCAATGGAACTCTATTACGTGGGTGAAGACGTGCCTGCCTAACTTGACCTTCTTACGCACGAAGGTGGTGCCTTCCGCCGAGGCATAGCCAATGAGAGAATCATCCAGAACTTCCTTGATCTTGTCATATTTTTCTTCTTTTCTCGACTCCCCGAGTCAAAATACATGGCTTGCGAATGCTTCGGTGATAAGGAGATGAGTGTGCAGTGTTGATCTCTGCACAAAACACCAATGGAATGTGTTTGAAAAAGAATGATGATAATCTAATAAAGTGAATCGATGGTGGCGAGTGAATAATGACTTACTCGGGACAGTAAGGCATGAGAATGTATTCCTTTGTCTTGTTCGCCACCAAGATGCTGTGTAGGTACGAAGCCACGAATCGTCGTTCAATGGCGCTTCCCAAGCAGCTGTCACGCATGTAGTAGGGGTCCACTATCGCGATGCCTGGGGTGTTCTCTCTAATGATCTACATGGCCAGGCTGAGAGAAAATAGGCGGACCATGGTATAATGCAGCGGGTACAGGTGGAACATACTGAAGATGTCGTCAAACCGCAGTAAGAACATATCCGCGGGGACGTTTTCGACGAAGCCCAAGACTGGTGTCACCTTAACCACAAATACCGGGTGCGAGGGATCTTTCTCCGCAAGAAGGCATCTCTCTACCATCAACACACCGTCATGCACATTCTGCATTTCCGAACTGGCGAGCCTCCGCAATTTCTTAGTTAGCATAGGCTCACCCGCCACATGCGTCCTCCACATAATACCCTTGGGTCTTGGTGTCCCGTCCCGAAACCTGATCGAGTTTGCAATTGACACCACCGGCTGGCTCGAGCTGCTAGATTTTCTTTTCCTCGCCTTTTTTTCCTTTTGGAGAGCGGGAAGGCACCACAATCTGAGCAATGGCCACCCTATGTAGTGTGTCAGGGCTTAGAATAAAGGGTCGGTTGGTTGTATTAGCTGGCTCGGTAAAGGCGCAAGCTGGAGGCATCTCCTCAGAACCAAACAGACGCTTATTGATAGTGGGTTTCTCTCTGGGGCCACTAGCTGGGCCATCGTTGCAAAACTGAGTGTTGAAGAACTGATCGACATCTTCGTCGTCCTCGTTCGGATCCTGTGCCATGGGCATATCATCAATATGATCATCCGACCCACCACATGGAGGTGATGGCGGGGGCAGTAAGGGGGTCTTGCCATGGCTTGGCGCTGGCTCAACAGGCGGTGCTATTTTCTGTGGGGTGATGGCCCCTGCCATCCCAAAACGAATCATGCAATTTGTACATAGCATGAATAAGACGAAGCAACTTCTAAGGACAGCCGACTCTTCTTCATCTGCTCCAAGGGGTTGAATGGGAGGTTCCAGGTCATCGCAACCCGTTAGCACCCGAATAATTTTAACCCTGTGCACTCTATCTGGTGATACGTCCATTTTGCATCACTATTTTATATCATAATTTACTATTATTCATTGATATATTTCATATTTAGAGATGATACTTAAGTTATTTCATCTATTTTGCATGTTTGATGATTTTTGGAGAATTAACTGCCAGAGTCAGAATTCTGCTAGAAAAAGCGTTGTCTAGATGCAATATTTCCGAAGATCAGAAAATTCCAGAAAATATATGGAAATTCCTATTTTTCCATAAGACGAAGATAGCCAGAAGAAGGAGTGGAGATGGGCCACAGGGGGCCACACCACTCCTAGGCGTGGCCCCCCTAGGCCACGCGGCCAGGTGGTGTGGCCACCCTGGCTCACCTTTGGCGTCGCCCTTTCGCGTATATCTTCCTCCCGAAAACCTAAGACTCAGGGAGGCATCATAGAAATATTCTGCCGCTTCTGCGGGGCAGAAACCACAAAGAGAGAAAGAGCTCTCCGGCAGGGAGAAATCTGCCAGGGAAATTCCTCCTCGGAGAGGGGAGATCATCGCCATCAACACCGTAATCGAGATGGGATTCATCGGGATCATCATCACCACCACCATCATCACCACGCCATACCTCTGTAACAATTGGGTTGAATCTTATGTAGTTCATACGGGAAACTTTCCCGATGTTGATTACTTTTTGTAGTTGGTGCTATTGAGTGGAACCATTGGATTATTGTTCATGTTTAGATTGTTACTTATCATTATTTCATCTATGATCTTGATCCATATGATGTCTTGTGAGTAGTTTGTTTAGTTCTTGAGGACATGGGAGAAGTCATGTTGTTAGTAGTGGAATTACGTTGAGTAATATTTGACGGTTTGATATTTATATTATGGTGCTATTCTTCTAGTGGTGTCATATGAACGTCGAATATATGATACTTAACCTTTATGGGCCTAGGAGAATGCATTGTCTATTTGGCTACTAATTGTGGGGTTTCCGGAGTGACAGAAACCTAAACCCCCGTTAGGAAACCATTGCATAAGGGAGTGTAGGATCTCAGAGTTTAATGTTGTGGTTAGATTTTTATCTTAATTACTTTCTTGTAGTTGCGGATGCTTGCAAGGGGTATAATCACAATTATGTATTAGTTCAAGTTGGGGTAGTATATTAGCATAGGTTCACCCCCATAACACTTATCCAACCAATGAAGAGTAATCGACTATATGAACCAAAAGCAGTTGACAATATTCCAATGTGTCCTCGAGAACGTTTGGTCATCATAAGTAATACAACCGGCTTGTCCTTTGCAGAAGAAAGGATTGGGCCACTCGCTGCAATTATTATTATTGTGTTTTATTTACTCGCACTTTATTTATCTGCATTACCAAAACCCCCTAAAAATCCGTTTGCTAGTATTTACAGCGAATCCTTGATATAAACCGCTTGTCAACACATTCTGGTCCTCATTGGGTTCGACAATCTTATTTATCAAAAGTACTACGATACGCCCCATATACTTGTGGGTCATCAAGACTATTTTCTATCGCTGTTGCCGGGGAGTGAAGAGCTATTGAAGAGTGGGACTTGGTAAAGGAAATTTCTACTATCAGTATTGTTTTTATTTCTGTCTGTTATTTTATTTCATTATGGATAACACACTTGGTTGTCTATTTGGGAAAACTACTATCACTGCTAAGCTAGTAGATGAACCACCGCCTGCTGAATTGGATTATTTTAAAATACCTACGAAAATTGTTGAACGTGTTATGAATAACTGCTATTTTGGAGATGGAATTGTCCATCCTAGTGATCATTCGCTCTTTATACATGAATTATGCGAGTTGTTAAAGTGTGCAGGTATTACAATGGATCAAGTTAAGAGAAAGATATTCTCTATATCATTGAAAGGCAGAGCTGCGGAATGGTATAAGCTGCTGAAGAATGGCCGATCTATTGAGTGGGAGGAAATTGTACCTCTCTTTTGTTCTAAATTCTATCCTCCTAGTGAGATTCATAAAGATCGGAATCAAATATATAATTTTTGGCCTCATGACGGAGAGAGTATTGCGCAAGCTTGGGGGAGATTGAAGTCACTAATGCTCAAATGTCCCATTCATGAGCTCCCCAATAATATTATTATTAATAACTTCTATGCAAGGTTTCCTCTTCATGATAAGGATTTATTGGATGCTTCTTGTGCTGGATCATTTACACGTATGAAAGAATAAGCTAAATGGGATCTTCTCGACCGTATTCAATAAAATACTAAAGCATGGGAGAATGACAAAGGAAGAAAGCCAGGTATAAATTATGATTATGAATGCATTAAATCTTTTATGGGAACTGATGACTTTCATAATATTAGTGCTATTTATGGTCTTGATTCTCAAATTCTTGCAAATTATTTTAAGGAATTTGCCTCTTATCTTGATATTCCAAAAAAGGAATGGAACAAGTATCATGCGCCATATAAATATATTATTAATTGTGTTCCTCCTAGAAATATTGAAGTTTGTACTGTTGATCGTATTTTGCCCGAACCTTATATTTAGAAAATACTTTCCCTGCTAAGGTAAAGGAACATTCTATGATAACTAGTGTGGTTAACAAAAGTACAAAGAAAGGTGTAGAATCTGATGAATAAATAAATGTTGAACCTGCGGTAGCAATTGTGAAAGACAAATGTAGAAGATGGACACATTATCTTTTGTAAAGATTCTTCTAATAATGTTTCACATCCTATTAGAAATTATGCATGAAATTGGTCCATGTGAACTTGAAGAAATTAATGTGGTTATTCAGCTTTCTAATAGAGAGACCATCTGTCCAATTGGTATTGTAAGAGATATGGAAGTTCTTTGCGGTAAGACTAAATATCCTGCTGATTTTCTAGTACTTGGTTCAGCTGCTAGTAAAACTTTTCCTATCATTTTTGGTAGACCTTTCTTGAATCCTTGTGGAGCTATTATAGATTGTAAGAAGGGGAAAATTTTAACTAAATTTGATGGAGAATCTTACGAGTTTAATTTTTCTAAATTTGCTAAAGCTCCTGATGAAAATGAATTTCCTAATGAGGATTTTAGAGTTGAACAACTTGCTTCTATTGCTCTTGTTCCTAATGATGCTTTGCAGCAATATATGGAAGATCATGAAAGTGAGATCTTCATGGAAGATAGAAATTATATTGACGAGATTATTCTTCGTCAACCTGAGATGCTTAAGCATAATCTACCTGTAGAAGATTTGGCTACCACATTACCACCTAAAGCGGATCCTGTTTTCGATCTAAAACCTCTTCCTGATGATCTTAAATATGCTTATCTTGATGATGAGAAAATATATCCTGTTATTATTAGTTCTAAACTTTCAGGAAAGGAAGAGGAAAGATTATTGGTAGTATTGAAGAAACACCGAGGAGCTATGGGTTATACTCTTGATGATTTTAAAGGGATTTCTCCTACTATATGTCAGCATGCTATTAATATGGAACCTGATCCAAAATCAGTTGTTGAACATCAACATCGTTTAATTCCTAAGATGAAGGAAGTTGTAAGAAATGAGATATTGAAACTTCTTGATGATGGTATTATTTATCCTATTGATGATAGTAGATGGGTTAGTCATGTTCATTGTGTCCCTAAGAAAGGAGGAATTACTGTTGTGCCTAATGAAAATAATGAGCTTATTCCTCAAAGAGTAGTAGTTGGTTATAGGATGTGCATTTATTTTCGAAAGGTTAACAAAGTTACTAAGAAAGATCATTATCCTTTACCTTTTATTGATCAAATGTTAGAAAGGTTGTCTAAGAAGACTCATTTTTGTTTTCTTGATGGTTATTCTGGGTTCTCTCAAATTGCTGTTAGAAAGCAATATCAAGAGAAAACCACTTTTACATGTCCTTATGGAACTTATGCTTATAGGCGTATGCCTTTTGGTTTGTGTAATGCTCCTGCTACTTTTCAAAGATGTATGTTTGCTATCTTTCAGGATTTTTGTGAAGAAATTGTGGAAGTATTCATGGACGATTTCTTTGTCTATGGAACTTCTTTTGATAATTGTTTGCACAATCTTGATAAAGTTTTGCAGAGATGTGAAAAAACTAATCTTGTTCTTAATTGGGAGAAATGTCACTTTATGGTTAATGAAGGAATTGTCCTTGGACATAAAATTTCTGAAAAGGTATTGAAGTTGATAGAGCTAAAGTTGAAGCAATTGAGAAAATGCCCTGTCCTAGGGATGTTAAAGGTATTCGTAGTATCCTTGGTCATGCTGGTTTCTATAGGAAGTTTGTTAAAGATTTCTCAAAGATATCAAAGCCTCTTACTAATCTCCTCCAAAAATATGTACCTTTTGTTTTTGGTGATGATTGTAAGGAAGCTTTTGAAACTCTAAATAAAGCTTTAACTACTGCTCCTATTGTCCAACCACCTGATTGGAATTTACCCTTTGAAATTATATGTGATGCTAGTGATTTTGCTGTAGGTGTTGTTCTTGGATAGCGAATAGATAAGAAGTTGAATGTTATTCATTATGCTAGTAAGACTCTTGATGCTGCTTAAAGGAATTATGCTACTACCGAAAAAGAGTTCTTAGTTGTATTCTTTGCTTGTGATAAGTTTAGACCTTATATTGTTGATTTGAAAGTTACTATTCATACTGATCATGCTGCTATTAGATATATTATGACAAATAAAGATGCTAAGCCTAGGCTTATTAGATGGGTGTTGCTTTTAGAAGAGTTCTATTTACATATTGTAGATAGGAAAGGTGCTGAAAATCCTGTTGCTGATAATTTTTCTCAATTGGAAAACATTTCTTTTGATCCTATTCATGTAAGCTCGCGAGAGAGTCCTTGGTATGCTGATTATGCTAACTTTATTGTTTCCAAGTATTTGCCTCCAACTTTTATAACTCAGCAAAGAAGAAAATTATTTTATGATTTGAGGCATTATTTTTGGGATGACCCACACTTATATAAATAAGGAGTGGATGGTATTATGCGAAGATGTGTTACAGAATATGAACAATGAGAGATATTGAGAAAATGTCATGGTAGTGCTTATGGAGGACATCAAGCTGGACATAGAACCGCACAAAAGGTTCTACAATCAGGTTTCTATTGGCCTACTCTTTTTAAAGATGCAAGAAAGTTTATTTTATCATGTGATGAATGTCAAAGAGTTGGTAATATTTCTAGATGCAATGAAATGCCTATGAATTATTCTCTTGTTATTGAACCATTTGACTGTTGGGGATTTGACTTTATGGGTCCGTTTCCTCCTTTAGAAGGTTATACTCATATTCTTGTTGCTGTTGATTATGTTACTAAGTGGGTAGAAGCCATACCTACAAAAAGTGCTAATGGTGAGACCTCTTTAAAAATGCTTAAGGATGTTATTTTTCCTAGGTTTGGTGTGCCTAGATATCTTATGACTGATGGAGGTTCTCATTTTATTCATGGTGGTTTTAGGAAGAGCCTTGCTAGATATGATGTTAATCATATAATTGCTTCAGCTTATCATCCCCAAACAAGTGGGCAAGTAGAATTATCAAATAGAGAAATTAAATCTATCTTGCAAAAGGCTGTTAATAAATCTAGAAAAAATTGGGCTAGTAAGTTGAATGATGCTTTATGGGCTTATAGAGCTGCTTATAAAAATCCTATATGAATGTCTCCTTACAAAATGGTTTGTGGAAAAGCTTGTCACTTGCCTTTAGAATTAGAACACAAAGCTTATTGGGCAGTGAAAGAACTTAATAGAGATTTTAAACTGGCTGGTAAGAAAAGATTGCTTGACTTCAGTTCTTTAGATGAGTGGAGAAGTGAAGCTTATGAAAATGCTAGACTATTTAAAGAAAAAGGTTAAAAAATGGCATGATAGGAGAATTCTTAAGAGAGAGTTCCATGTTGGTGAGAAAGTTCTATTGTATAGGTCTCATCTCAGATTTGTTACAGGAAAATTACTCTCAAAATGGGAAGGACCCTTTGTTATTGAAGAGGTGTATCGTTCAGGTGCAATAAAAATTTCTTCATTGAGAGACAACACTACACAAGTGGTGAAATGTCAAAGGCTCAAACATTACATTTCTGGAGATTCTTATAATGAAGATATTGATATTATTCAAGTGGTGAATCCGGAAGAAATTATTAAAGACCAAATTCAGGATCTGCAGAGTCTGTTTTCGAATAGGGAATAGTTTTGGTACAAAAAAGTTCACGGAAAACTTTCCAACTTATATTTTTGTAGTTTTTATTTAATATGGAAGATTATGAGTCGAAAGATGGATGGAAATGGAGTCCGGGGGGCTCACACCACCCCTGGGTGCGGGCCCACCTAGCCGCGCCACCAGGTGGTGTGGCCGCCTCGGAGTTCATCTCCAACCCGTTTTCTCCCAGTACCTTCCTTTTGTCCTTAAACTTTGTGATATATAATCCCCCGGATCCCCCGAGGTCTGTATATCATTTTCTCGTCATGTTTTTGTTTTGATCTGTTTCTATCAGGCAAAGTTCTCGATTTTGGAGCTGTCATGTCTTCCTCTGGATCACCCAAGGAGAATTCCTCCACGGACATCCTCAACCCGTACATGAATGAGCTGAAGATCCACCACCAAAGGAGTAATTCGTCATCGGTTTTGGCATCCCCTTGCTTTGTTCCAAGCTTGGGGGAGTGCCGCGGTATCACATCATTATCTTTTATCTTTTTACCTTTTTAGTAGAGTCATATCATGAGTAGAGAAGTTATCATATAGGATGGTTTGCAGTGTGGAAGTATCTCTCCTTTAGTTGGTTATTCATGTATCCCTTGGTCTGAGTGCTGTTATGGAATATTACTGAGAAGTTTTATCATTTACTTTTTGCACATATTATTTTAGTTTGAAATTCTGTTATATGATTGATATTGTTATTAGTATTGGTATCACATTCGGAGCATGAAGAAAATTTAGTTGGTTTTGGCAAACTTAGCATTGGTTAGTAGCAACATTACTCCGAGGTTTGAGTAGAAAAGAGAAAAAGTACTTGTAGATATATTATTTCTTTATCTTTCTTGCTTAATTGGCTCATAAGCTTAGTATTCTCAAGTTAAGATCGTCTGTGCTTCCAAGGAAGATTGCATGATTGTTTCTGTCACATGTATGTTTTCTTGTTTCACTCAACTCTTATGCTTGCTACCCAGCCTTGCTAGCCAAAAACCTATACTGAGAGGGAATGCTTCTCGTGCATCCAAACCTTGAACCAAAACCTATGCCATTTGTGTCCACCATATCCACCTATTAGCATCGTTGCTATTCCAAGTAAATTCTCGAGTTTTATCTATCTTCCAAAATAAAAAAATTGTTATGAGAAAATTAGTTAGTAAAGCTCTCACGAACTTGATGGCATACTTTATTTTCTTGCCCTTAATAAATTTGAACCATTGTGACCATCTATGATGATTATATGCTTGCAAATTGAAAGTTAGGAGTTAGCAAAACCATGCTGTCATGGGGCACGCTTTCAACATTGTACTTATTCCTATTTAGTTGATATCATGTTCTTTTGTTATGGATGTTGTCGGTGTGAAATTAGATGGGAGCTTGTAAGTCCATGGAGTTTGTATATGTGTTAGAGAAATGCCTAGGTGGCCAGCCTAAGCCATGCCTAATCATGGTGGAAACTTGCAGCAAAACCATAGTGGGCATTCTATAAATCATCTTCAATAAAAAACTATACAAATAGCAAATAAAAAGATCGCTAAGATGCCCAATGTCTGTTGCCTTGTCATTTTGGTATGGGATAGCTCCTATGTCATGGGGCAAGGGGCACCCCGTTGTTGGTTCTCTGTGATACACATATACTTACAATGACAAGAACTTACCTGGGACCAAAGTTGAGTAGAATGAGGCCTCTGTACTCTTATTCAAGGGGCATGAGATTTTCAACTTGTGATTTATCAAGCATATAACTCATATTTTCCCTCACAATAACCTTAATCACTTCAAGATGCTTATGATAGGGGTAATGAGAGCTTAAAGCTAATGAGTACCATAATTTTTGGAAGCATTATAAAACTTGTTAATCCCTGCTTCTCTCTGCGAAGGGCCTATCTTTTACTTTTATGTTGAGTCAGTAAGCCTATTCCTCTCTATCTCAAGCAAGCATTTGAGTTGTTGTGATTCAATCATCTATATGTTGATTTATTCCATCTTGTTTCTTATGTTCCTTGTTTTGCACAATGCTCTTATCTGAATGAATATAACCTTGAAAGCTATCACTGTTGGTGAAGAGACCGTTATGTTTGAGAAAGAGACTCCTGCAATATAAGCTTCATTATAAAAGCTTTTCTCAAAAATAAGTATGATTTGTTAATTGTTCTGTAACCAAGAACAAAGTTTGCCATCACCAATTATGATTTTATTTGTGGACCTTTATTGTGACTCCCTTACTCATTGCAAGTTAAGTTATATAAAAGTGAGTTGTTTTCTATTAAGATTTGTGTATTGATAAATGTGATGCTTCTTGTCCGTATTCTCTTTATCGACACTTCACTCCATAAACTTGTGGTCATGTTTACTGAGTTTAGTTTTCGCTTGGGGACAAGCGAGGTCTAAGCTTGGGGGGAGTTGATACGTCCATTTTTCATCACTATTTTATATCACAATTTACTATTATTCATTGATATATTTAATATTTAGAGATTATACTTATGTTATTTCATCTATTTTGCATGTTTGATGATTTTTGGAGAATTAACTACCGGAGTCAAAATTCTGCTGGAAAAAGCGCTGTCCGGATGCAATATTTCTGAAGATCAGAAAATCAAAGAAAATTTATGGAAATTCCTTTTTTCTAGAAGACGAAGATAGCCAGAAGAGGGAGTGGAGATGGGCCATAGGGGGCCCACACCACAAATGTATACACACGCTTCTATTCTTATAGACAGTGTTGGGCCTCCAAGTGCAGAGGTTTGTAGAACGGCAGCAAGTTTCCCTTAAGTGGATTACCCAAGGTTTATCGAACTCAGGAAGGAAGTGGTCAAAGGTATCCCTCTCAAATAACCCTGCAATCAAGATACAAGAAGTCTCTTGTGTCCCCAACACACCCAATACACTTGTCAGGTGTATAGGTGCACTAGTTCGGCGAAGAGATTGTAAAATACAAGTAGTATGGATGATTATAAGTGATAACGGTGCCAGAAAAGACTTTGATGGCGTGGAAGAGAATAAAGGAAATCTTAAATAAAGATGGAAGCAGGCAAACTTGTAACAGATCTAGTTGTAAACGGTGTTTCAATGCTTAGAAACAAGGCCTAGGGATCATACTTTCACTAGTGAACACTCTCATATAAATATATTCTCTTCATGATACTACTCTGACCTACTCTTCGGTTGGATAACTCTAATCCATGGTAGGTCTACAAAAGCACTTCTTAAAGTTTGCAATCCCCATCCGGATAACCCCACACTGTAACCTTAAGCGCTAGATGGTTCCTTCAAACACCACAATTTCATAAAGACATCCAACTCCAAATATAACTCATGACAAGTATTTATGTAATCTATAGCCTAAGTGCCACACGGTGTGCACGTTTTCACTTTCACACACGTGGGGAAAAGCAGAGATCTATTAAATCACTTGAGTAATAGAGTAGATCTACTTGATTACAAAGCTCATGACCACAATATGATCACGCATAGAGAGAGATGAACACATAGCTACCGGTAGAGCCCTTAGCCTTGAGGAAGAACTACTCCCTCCTCATCACGGGAATCAGCAACGGCGATGGAGATGGTGGTGGAGATCGATGGAGATGGCTCCGGGAGCAATTCCTCGTCCCGGCAAGGTGCCGGAATAGAGACTTCTGTCCCCCGAATCTCCCCTTCGGTGGAGGCGGCACTGCGGAAATTTTTGTGGATGTACGTTGATTGATCTAGGGTTTCTGCATCGGAGGCTTCTTATAGGCGAAGAGGAGAGGTGAGGAGGCAGCCAGGGAGGCCACACCCCTGGTGGCACCATCAGGGGCTACCCGCGCCACCATAGGGTGTGCCCACCCTGGTTCCCTCCTCCGTCTCTCCTTCGGGCTTCGTGTCGTGTTGGGAAAATAGTAACTTTGGCTTTTGTCCCGTCCAATTCTGAGAATATTTTTTTCTAGCTTTTCTGAGACCAAAAACAAAAGAAAACAGGCAACTGGCATTGTGGCATCTTGTCAACAGGTTAGTCCCAGAAAATGTATAAAAATACATCAAAGTGTAGACAAAGCAAAGCAAATTTGATACTAAACAAGCATGGAATATAAAAAATTATAGATACGTTTACGATGTATCAAGCATCCCCAAGCTTAACTCCTGCTTGTCCTTGAGTAGGTAAATGATAAAAATAATAATTTTGAGGTGACATGCACCATCACAATCCTGATAAAACCATTTGTAAAACATTGATAGCTGGGATCATAGTACTCTAAACATGAGCATGAAAGATGAAGTTCTAACAATAATACATAGTAACTATGCTGCAACATGAAAAGATACAGACAAAGATCATGAATAACAATGCATTGAAAGATGTTTGTTTGTTTCACATATAGAAAACATAGCATAGTGGCATTCAACTTGTCCCTCATGGAGTAGCAAAACATAAATGCACAGGACACCTTCAAAGTTCATAAGGGTGACTAGATACAAATAGTTCAAGAACAAGCAATATCAACATTATGAATCAATCAACAAGTTTTGGGACAATGCACATAGAACTAAGAATGACAACTATGATCTCTTAATTGGTGCCTAAGGATAGAAGGTGGAGACTCAATATAAAAGTGGAAGAAAGGCCCTTCACAGGGAAGCAGGTATTTCAAGTTTCATAAAGAGCTTCCAAAAATTATGGTACTTGTTAGCTTTCAGCTCTCATTGCCCCTATCATAAGCATCTTGAAGTGATTAAGGTTAAAGTGAACAAAATATGGAGTATATGCTTGACAAAGTATAAGTTGGCAATCTCATGTTCCTTGAGTACGAGGGTCGTTCCTCATGCTACTCAACTTTAGTTACCGGTAAGTTCTTGTCATTGTAAGTATATGTGTATCATAGAGAACCGCCAACGGGGTACCCATTTCCCCATGACACAGGAGCTATCCCATATCAAAATGACAAGGCAACAGACAATGAGCATCTTAGCAATCCTTTTATTTATGATGGGAAAATGGTGCTTTTTTTCTCTTCTTTCCTCTTTTTTTTTTGTCTTTTTCTCTTTTTTCTATCTTTCTCTTTTTTATAAGAAGAATGCTTCATAGATTGCGCACTATGGTGATGCTGCAAGTTTCCACCATGATTAGGCATGGCTTAGGATAGCGGCCTAGGCGTTTCTCTAACACATATACATAACTCCATGGACTTACGAGCTCCCCTTTTATTTCACACCGCCGACATCCATAAACAAAAGAGCATGATATCAACTGGGTAGATATTTACAGGTGTTGAAAGCG
This sequence comes from Avena insularis, assembly GCA_023614405.1. Taxonomy (NCBI): domain Eukaryota; kingdom Viridiplantae; phylum Streptophyta; class Magnoliopsida; order Poales; family Poaceae; genus Avena; species Avena insularis. The sequence continues at coordinate 273,285,708 of CM042697.1, forward strand.
TTCCCCGTGACAGCACGGTTCTGCTAATTCCCAACATATAAGTTCAAGCATATGCAACATAGATGACACAATGGTTCAAGTTTATTAGGGGCAAGAAAAATAAAGTGTGTCATCAAGTTTGTGAGAGCTTTAATCACTAATTTTCACATAACAAGTTTAATTTGGAAGATAGATAAAACAAGAATATACTTGGAATGGTGTAACACACCATGCATAGGAATTTATAGTGCAATCTTTGGAATAACTTGGTTTCTTGGGAGTTGGATGCATGAGTAGATATCACTCAGTACAAGTGGAGGCTAGCAAAAGACTGGGAGCGACCAACTAAGAGAGCAATAATGGCCATAATCACGTAGAGCGATAAAACATTATCAATCAAAGCATAAAGTGGTACCACAAGTCAAAAACTAAATGATCATAGAGGCTAAGGTGACTGGTTCATAGTCTTAACATGGTGTAAGCATGTGCCAAGTCAACCCAAACAAAGCATCAAAGGAGAATACCAAAATATTATGCTTTTGTATGCTAAAACAACGCATGATTATTTCAAGGCACATTAAGAAATCTCAGTTGTTTGGAACAAGTAATGCTACAACAATAATCACTAAGCATATGGTCAAAGCAACATATAGAATGACATGATAAAGTCTAAGCCACAGTCAAAACAAGCTCCCTTTTGTACCACTATAAGCATGAAACTTCCTACTCTTTTCCAACACCAATCGACTTATTTGAAACAACTCACAAAGATAATAATCAATAAAGATTAGTGAGCATGTCTCACCAATCCAAAAAGAAGAACTAAAAAGTTCTAAGCAAAAAGCACAAGAAAACTAAGGCTAAACACAGTGCTAGCAAAAGAGAACACTCACAAAACAATAAGAATGCAAACTAGAGTGTTCTAGGCAATGGAAACAGAGTGTGTCCTTCTCCAAAAGAAGTGCTAGGATCCAACCAACTTATTGCAGCAAACCAAACAAAAGAAAACTAAAAATAAAAACAAATACGCTCCAAGAACAACACAATAGTGCATGAAGCAATAAAAATAAAGTGTCTAGAAAGACCTGAGATTTTTATTGATGAAGAAGGGGATGCCTTGGGCATCCCCAAGCTTTGATGCTTGTACCTCTTGAATATTTATTGGGGTGACACGGGGTGGAATCCCCAAGCTTGAGCTTTTGTCCATTCTTCATCTCATTACATCATTCTTCCATTACACCTGAAAATGTCCTTCATACAGAGACTTCACACAATCTTCATTAGCAACATTAGTGCATTCAAAAAATAATAAACCTTTGGGGTTTAGTTTTAAAATAGAAAAACTTTCATTAAAAACACAAGCTACTATGGCAATTCACTCAAAATCTCAATTTACCCAAGAGAGCTCAAAAGGAAATCAATAAAGAGGCAAATGCAAATAATGGCAGAAATCTGTCAAAACAGATCAGCAGGTAAAAACCAATTTTTTGGAAGACCTTATGTTGCTCAAATCAAAAAGTGTTGAACTAATGAAAGTTTTATAACAACCTGGGGGATTTATTCAGAAAATTAGAGCTCAATCCGACATACAGAGATTTTTCACAAATTTTTAACATTGAAGCACAAAAATCTGTTTCGGGACAACAACTTCTCCAAATCTTACTTTCCTCTTATTAGAGATTATTCTTGGCACAAAAAACACACAAAAAGGATAAGGAGAGGTTATTACAGAAGTAATAAATTCCAAGACTCAAGAAAACTATTGGATTATATCGCAAGGAGTACTTTTCTTTAACGCCTTTAAGTTAGGCTTGATAGTTTGAGAAGATGCTCACATAAGAAATATGAACTGAAGTAAAAGAGAGCATCAAGAAGCAACTTAAAAACACATTTAAGTCTAACCCACTTCCTATGCATAGGAATCTTGTAAAGAAACAAGTCATGAAAGCACAAAGCAACAAGCATAGGAAAGCAAAACAAGTGCAACTTCAAGATTTTTAACATAAAGAGGGGAAACTTAATATTTTTGAGATACATACAACCATGTTTCCCTCTCTAATAATAACTTTAAATAGCATCATGAATAAAATGAACAATATAAATATCACATAAAACATTCTTATCATGAGCCACATGCATAAAATAATTATTACTCTCCACATAAGCATAGTCATTCTTATTAATTATAGTGGGAGCAAATTCAACAAAATAGCTACTATTATTATTCTCATCACCATAATAATCAAATATAGGAGGAATATTGTAATCATAATTAATTTTCTCCTCAATAGCAGGTGGGCTGAAAATATCATATTCATCATTGTAATCATCATATATTGGAGGTATAGTATCATCATAAGCAATAGAATAGCTATCCTCCAAGGTGTGTTCATTTGTAAACATATCATCATGGGAAGGGACATGGATATTACTGATATGTCGGAAACGTATCTATAATTTTTGATGCTCCATGCTTGTTTAGTATCTACTTTGCTTTGCTTTGTCTACACTTTGAGGTGTTTTTATATTTTTTCTAGAACTAACCTATTAACAAGTTGCCACAGTGCCAGTTGCCTATTTTCTTCTGTTTTTGGTTCCAGAAAGGCAGAAAATCAATATTCTCGGAATTGGACGGGACAAAAGCCAAAGTCAATATTTTACCGTGGGCAACACGAAGTCTAGAAGAGAGACAGAGAGGTGCCATAGGGCAGCCAAACCCACCCTAGGAGCGGGTGGGCCCAGCCCGCGCCTAGGCAGGTGTGGTCCCCCTAATCGCCTCCCAGCCTCGCCTCTTCGCCTATAAGAATCCCCAGATACAGAAACCCTAGGCACCCGATTAAAACTCCACTAAACCTTCTGTAGCCGCCGCCACCGTCGTCCCTAGATCGGGGGATCTGAAGTTCTTCCCGACACCCTGCCAGAGGGGAAATCATCCTGGAGGCCTTCTTCTCCGGTATGAAGCATGAGTAGTTCCACCTTGGACTACGGGTCCATGTTTTAGCTAGATGGTTGTATATCCTCCTTGTGCTTTCATGCATAGATCTTATGAGCTCTGTTCATGATCAAGATCTAATCTATTTGTAATCATGCATGTTGTGTTTGTGGGGATCCAATGGATATTGAGATTACTATGTCAGATTGATTAATGGTTTTGTCTATTTGATACTATCATGTCTCTGTTGTTTGTGATCTTGCATGATCTCTGTTGTTAGTAGCTATCTTGGACAAGTAGTTGCTAGTGACTCCAAGAGGGGGTATTTATGCTCGATAGTGGGTTCATGCCTCTAGTTTCCAAGGGAAGTGACAGAAATCTCTTCAGTTCTAGATGTGCTATTGCCACTAGGGAGAAAACAACGGTCTCTTGTTCATGGAACAAGTGGATTGTTTACCTTACACACTTTGCTTAAAGCAGTTGTCTGTTGCTTGCAACTTAATCCTGGAGGGGTTTCGGATGATAACCTGAAGGTGGACTTCTAGTCATAGATGCAGTTGGATGGCAGTCTATGTATATTGTTGTATTGCCCAATCGAATCTCATAGGATCTTTTTGTCGCATTGTTATGCCTTGCTCAGTTCCTGTCAATTGCCTTGCTGTAATTTGTTTACCCTTCATGCCATGTTGTTTATCTAAGGAGAGAACCTCTAGTGAACTATGGACCCCGGTCCAATCTTTACCATTGATACATCTTCCACTGTTACTTGTTTACTTGCTGCAAACAATCATCACCTTCCACGCCATATGTTTAATCCTTTTTACAACAAACCGGTGAGCTTGACAACCTCACTGATTAGTTGGGGCAAAGTCTTGAGTTTGTGTTGTGCAGGTTTCCACGTTGCTTGCAACACCCGTGTGGCATTTCCTTCCTCCTACTGGTTTGATAACCTTGGTTTCTTACTGAGGGAAAACTTGCCGATGTGCTGCTTCACACCTTGCTCTTGGGGTTCCCAATGAAGCTTCCTCTTAACTTGGTCCATTGAAATACCTGCACACTTGAACAACTCGCATAATTCATGTATAAATATTAAATGATCACCAGGATGGACAGTTCCATCTCCAAAATAATAGTTATTCATAACACGTTCGACAATTTTCATAGGTATTTTAAAAGGGACACTTTCAGTATGTGGATTTAAAATATCACAAGCATCATTAGAATTACCACATATGGGAGATAAAGTATCATAAGAGCAAATTTTCTTCCCTAAAGATGGGGAACTAAAACGATCATTTTCATAAAAACTAGCTTCCCCAAGCTTAGACGTTTCCATAGCATTAGGAATAATGGTGTTCAAAAAATTCATAGTAATAACATTGCTATTAGCATGCCGATAAAGTTCCATAGGTTTTTCAATTTTCTCTTCAAACACTTCATGTCCTAACTCAAGATAAATAATATAAAGATCTCTAATTTTGTTGTTGTTTTCCATTAAGCCTAACTAGTGAAAACAAGAAACAAAAATATAAAATTGCAGAATCTAAAGGAAATAACTTCGAGCACTCACACTGGAGGATGTGAGTACCTTTTACCTTACCTCCCCGGCAACGGCGCCAGAAAAGAGCTCGATGTCTACACATGGTTCTATTCTTGTAGACAGTGTTGGGCCTCCAAGTGCAGAGGTTTGTAGAACAACAGCAAGTATCCCTTAAGTGGATTACCCAAGGTTTATCGAACTCAGGGAGGAAGTGGTCAAAGGTATCCCTCTCAAACAACCTTGCAATCAACATACAAGAAGTCTCATGTGTCCCCAACACACCCAATACACTTGTCAGGTGTATAGGTGCACTAGTTCGGCGAAGAGATAGTGAAATAAAAGTAGTATGGATGATTATAAGTGGTAACGGTGCTAGAAAAGACTTTGATGGCGTGGAAGAGACTAAAGGCAAGCTGAAATAAAGATGGAAGCAAGCAAACATGTAACAGATCTAGTTGTAAACGGTGTTTCAATGCTTAGAAACAAGGCCTGGGGATCATACTTTCACTAGTGAACACTCTCATATAGATATATTCTCTTCATGATACTACTCTGAACTACTCTCCGGTTGGATAACTCTAATCCACGGTAGGCTACAAAAGCACTCCTTAAAGTTTGCAATCTCCATCTGGATAACCCCACACTGTCACCTTGAGTGCTAGATGGTTCCTTCAAACACCACAATTTCATAAAGACATCCAACTCCAAATATAACTCATGACAAGTATTTATGTAATCTATAGCCTAAGTGCCACACGGTATGCACGCTGTCACTTTCACACATGTGGGGAAAAGCATAGATCTATTAAAGCACTTGAGTAGCAGAGTAGATCTACTTGATTACAAATATCATGACCACAATATGATCACGCATAGATAGAGAGAGAGATGAACACATAGCTACCGGTAGAGCCCTTAGCCTTGAGGAAGAACCACTCCCTCCTCATCATGGGAATCAGCAACGACGATCGAGATGGTGGTGGAGATCGATGGAGATGGCTCCAAGGGCAATTCCCCATCCCGACAGGGTGCCGGAACAGAGACTTCTGTCCCCCGAATATCCCCTTCGGTGGTGGCGGTGATGCAGAAGTTTTTGTGGATGTATGCCGATTAATCTAGGGTTTCTACATCAGAGGCTTCTTATAGGCGAAGAGGCGAGGCGAGGAGGCATCCAGGGGGGCCACACCCCCTGGTGGCGCCACCATAGGGTATGCCCACCCTAGTGCCCTCCTCCATCTCTCCTTCGGGCTTCATGTCGTGTCGGGAAAAATAGTAACTTTGGATTTTGTCCCGTCCAATTCTGAGAATATTTCTTTTCTAGCTTTTCCGAGACCAAAAACAGCAGAAAGCATACAACTAGCACTATGGCATCTGGTCAAAAGGTTAGTCCCAGAAAATGTATAAAAGTAACTCAAAGTGTATACAAAGCAAAGCAAAGTTGATACTAAACAAGCATGGAACATCAAAAATTATAGATACATTTACGACATATCAACCACCCCTAGGAGCGGGCCCCCCGGGGCCGTGCGGCCAGGTGGTGTGTCCACCCTGAACAACCTATGGCGTTGCCCTTTCGCGTATATATTCCTCCCAAAAACCTAATACTCGGGGAGGCATCACAGAAATATTCCGCCGCCTCTGCTGGCGGAAACCATAGAGAGAGAAAGAGCTTTCTAGCAGGGAGAAATCTGCTAGGGAAATTCCTCCCCGGAGAGGGGAGATCATTGCCATCAACACCGTCATCAAGCTGGGATTCATCGGGATCATCATCATCATCCACATCATCATCACCACCAGCACCATCACCACCACGCCATACCGCTGTAACAATTAGGTTGAATCTTGTGTAGTTCATAGGGGAAACTTTCCCGGTGTTGATTACTTATTGTAGTTGATGCTATTGAGTGAAACCATTGGATTATTGGTCATGTTCAGATTGTTACTTATCATTATTTCATCTCTGATATTAATCCATATGATGTCTTGTGAGTAGTTTGTTTAGTTCTTGAGGACATGGGAGAAGTCATGTAGTTAGTAGTGGAATTACGTTGAGTAATATTTGATGGTTTGACATTTATGTTGTGGTGCTATTCTTCTAGTGGTGTCATGTGAACGTCGAATATATGATACTTCACCTCTATGGGCCTAGTATAATGCATTGTATATTTGTCTACTAATTGTGTGGTTTCCGGAGTGACAAAAACCTAAACCCCCGTTAGGAAACCATTGCATAAGGGAGTGTAGGATCTCAGAGTTTAATGCTGTGGTTAGATTTTTATCTTAATTACTTTCTTGTAATTGCGGATGCTTGCAAGGGGTATAATCACATGTATGTATTAGTCCAAGTTGGGGTAGTACATTAGCATAGGTTCACCCCCATAACACGTATCCAGCCAATGAAGATTAATCGACTATATGAAGCGAAAGCACTTGAAAATATTTCCATGTGTCCTCGAGAACGTTTGGTCATCATAAGTAATACAACCGGCTTGTCCTTTTCTGAAGAAAGGATTGGGCCACTCGCTGCAATTATTATTATTGTGTTTTATTTACTCGCACTTTATTTATCTGCATTACCAAAACCCCCTAAAATCTGTTTGCTAGTATTTACAGTGAATACTTGATCCAAACCGCTTGTCAACACCTTCTGCTCCTTGTTGGGTTCGACACTCTTATTTATCAAAAGTACTATGATACACCCCCTATACTTGTGGGCCATCATCTGGAATCGACCTTGAGTGGAACATCCGGTGCAAGGGTTGAATGATGGTACCCTTGGCAACAACCCTCATCTCGTTCTTCATGTAGCTTAAGAGAGTGCAAGGAACATCCGTCTGCATAAAACAAGTACGGCGTCAGAGAGATGCCATAAGAGTAATAGATGGCAAGGCGGTAAAGTAATTTGTTTACCGTAATGGAGTCGAGCTCGGCTAATGTCTAGGCACCGCATACGACGACGGGCATGAAAGATACGGAGGGGTTGCTTGATGGCGCGGTGCTGCCACCGGTGTATTCTCCCTAACGGGTGCATGGAGCTCCGGTGCCCCACGTTGGCAGGGGAGTCACCAACGTGTCCGGCGCCGCAGTGATGGCAGGGGGAGTCACCAACACTTCCGGCGCCATGGTGCTAGCGGGCGGAGTCACAAACACATAATTTGTGTGATTCATTGGCACCGAGTTGTTCGAGTGGCTGTTGACCATGCTTGGAATCGGGCACGACCCTTGTCGACCACCCGCACTCCAGTTCGCTATGGACTCCACCAAGGTAGGCAAGATGGACGTGAGGGTGATTGTCAGGTTGTCTTGGACGATCTGTGGGATTCCCGCCACTTGTTCCTTAAGTTCTTGAACCTCACAGTTTTTCTCCTTGCTCCTTTCCGCCACACACGTCCTCAGCGGTGGACCAAAATGATCCACCCAATTCTTAGACCTGAAGTCGGCCAGATAGCCAGCCGACAACGACTTCTTCATAACCAGCATGATTTTCTTGGCCCGGTTCATCGCCCTGTTAAAAGGGTTATCCCACCGGGTGATCACCGTCGACCCCTGGGATGAGGAACCCTGGGATCCATGACTAGCAATTTCCTTCTCCTGCAGAAGAAGTAACCGTGAACCGTTTAGGACTTCATCGATTAGAATGCAATCGAGTTGATCCGTGGTAATTAAATTCCTTACCACAATAACCTCTAAGTACTTCACCGTATAATCCGCGGTAAGTTGTTTGGTTTTTGGGTCCACATGGTAACGGGCCCTGATAAAGTTTTGAAGCTGCCTGTTTTCAAACTTCGCAAAGGGGTTAGGTATCCACTTAGATCTATACTCATCATTCTCCTTATCCCATTTGTGCTCCGCGGTTCTGTATCCACTTGATCCGAGATGGTGGTGACCTATATTCATCGCCTGCAGCACCTTTCCCTGCCTACTCGAGGCCTAGGCTACTTCAGATTCGCACTTGTCCTTGAATTCCTGGTACTGATCTTCGGTGATCTATGGCTCAATCTTCTGGATCTCCTTGAGACTCGTGCCTTCTTTAAAGATCTTCTTCTTTATCTGGGTTCTCCAGATGGCCAGGGCGGTGCTCATCCTTGTGAGGGCAGATTTGTTTAGTCCATTCCCATGATAATTTGTATTCCGATACTCAGTAGGGAAGTTGTATCTTGCGTGCAGCTTTTTGAAGAGGAGTGTGTGCAAATGGCCTTTATCTTTATGCCAAAGATTATCGGTGTTGATCAAGATGGTGGTCCGGGTGATAGCCGCCACTTTCCGACCGTACCCTCTAACGACATGGTCGGGTGCCAAAGGAACCCCTGTTGGGCTCAGTTCGGTAATTTCCTCTCTGACGGTGCCGATCGTGTTTGGGCGCCATTTCTTCTTCTTCTTAGGAGGATTTCTAACACTTGTTGTGCCCTTTCCGCCATCAGTGGTTTCATCATCCGCCATTCCTTCGGCTTCTTCTTCCTCCGCATATTTTATCTCATTGTCGTCGCTCTCGGAAAGATGGTATTCTTCATCTTATTCTAGCCGCTGGGCCTCCTCCCAGAATGACAATTGTTTCTTCTGAGGTCTGACTTCTTATTCAGCATTGATGCGCTTAGAACAACCAGCCTCGTCGTTATCACACATGTTTGCACTAGTAAAAATCAAATAATGGTTAGTAAAGTGCCCGGAAAAATCTGGCATGACCTTTGCTAATTTTCTTAAACTAGGAGTGCCCAATTTCTGCCGAAACGGAAGTTAACCAACATTCCGGCAAAAATCAGGACTCATTTCATATAAGCACCTGCATACACGACATAAGAAAGTGCTTCATACAAGCATAAGGACAATATATACTTGCACTAAATCAAGTGCTTCATACAAGTATTGCTGCAGTTGTATTTAACACAAGCTCATTCCCAGCACAGCAAGCACAAGATCATTACCAGCACATCAAGAATAAAAAAATCCTAAGAACAGCAAGAACAATCTAAAAAAATCCTATGCTGCATCAAGAACAATCTGAACATACTGCTCATCTAGTGTAAGATTTTTAGAAAAGAAAGTTGGGATCTACTAGAGATTTTGCACCCCTAAAAATGAAAGGAACGGTTGGGTCCAAACTTTCTAGAAAAGAAAGCTGGGCTCAAACTCATTCTCAAAGCGAGAAAATTGGGCCTAAACTTGTAGGTGAGCAAAGAGGCTGCTACTACTGGTGCAATAAAACTGTAGCCGATACAAGTATACATCACTAGCTGTACTTGGCTATAGAAAGAAAATATATACATCCTCCAATGACAACTAGTGTACTAATTACTAATTCTTTACAAATTCTCTATGGCTAACCAACATTTACTGAAAAAGCCATAAAAAGGTGCACCTTGTTACACTCTGTAGTTCAGAACACCTAGTATAGGAAAAAAACATCTGCTATAAATAACAGGACTAGTCAGACTTCAAGTTGGATAATTTTATCCTCTATTTATATGCTGAAATATATAAGAAGAGATAATCCATAGATGAGCATTTCAAATCTTGAAAATGCATAAAAATGGGGGCATCATCAGTATTCTAGCATTGCTGGGCAGGCTATACATAGAAAATATTCACTTGCATAAAATAAAGCGGAACAAAGAGGTGAAACTACAAAAAAAATCAGACATGGATAATCTAGCATGGTGTACTCTCACTCTCTTACATTTCCCAATATCAAGTAGGAGAAGGACCTGTACATAGAAGATATATTACAAGAAGTATAAGGTAGACCACTCAAGAATTCTCCAGAAGTGTAGATAACATGAATTTTCTGATTATCCACATCATATGATATTGTCATGTCCTTATCATCAGAAGGAAAATCAAATTCTAGCCTCTGGGCATCCTAAATCTGGACAGTGGTGGGCTCTATGATGTGGCGAGGTGAAGGAGATTCCATGATTGCTATACTAAAACGACGGGCCTTGAACAGATACTAAAAGGAGGGGCCCTGAACCTGTCGGGAGCTAAAAATACTTATTTTGTCACAAGCATCTAAAATGAGGGGCCCTGAACCTGATATTTATTTAGTGTATTATACTAAACAGATACATGTATTTTTTTACACTACTTTGTAGCAGTATGTTCAAGCATATAGGATCCAGTTTGCTGGAAATAGACAACACGTGGCTGTAACTTAGTGTTCACCATCACATCCCCACTATTCTATTCAACGAAACAATCAGTCTCCTTGCTAGCTTGCCAGACAGTAAAACCACACACAGTCCACACTAATCCAATAGCGGGTACCTAGGTCCTAACAATAATTCAGTAACACAATTGGTTCTTGTCTGAATATTTGTGAGTTGATGTTTAATCGTCTGAATCCATAGATTCAACCTAAACCTATCAATTGCTATTGGAACCAGCCAGTTATTAGAGGCGTTTGGATCTAGAACACCTCTGTTGTTTCTGATCCCGAGTGCATACACGGTAGGAAGACGGATTGCTGAACCCTAATCTGGACCCTGCACTGCAGAGAGAGAGGGAGAGAGGGGAGGGCGACGCTCACCTCTGATACGAGGACGCCAACGGCGGGTGGACGATGACGGGCTCCTCCACGGCCTCCTCCTCCTTAGACGCGCGTGGGCCTCCTCCTCTCGGACGCGCGCAGGCCTCCTCCTCCTCGGATCTACCGGCGGCACACGTGGGCCTCCTCCTCCTAGGATCGAGCGGCAGCGCGCGCGGGCCTCCTCCTCCTCCATGGCCTCCTCCTCGAGCGGCGGCGGCTGGCGGGGCTGCAGGCTGGCGAGGCGGCGGATCGAGAGCGGCGGCGGGGCTCGGGCTCGAGATGTGGCAAGTGTCTGATGGAGATGAGAGGGATGTGTCCGTGCACGTGTGGATAAGCCATAGATAGGCGTAGTGCACTCTGGCATAGTGCGCTATAGATAGCCGTAGAGCACTCGGGTCTAGTGCGCTACGGATAGCTCCTCTAGCAACTGTATAAGAAAGTGGCCGCCACACTATCTAACAGACATACTACCCTATCCCACTGGTTCCGCCCGACTGCTCTATCTCAACCTGTGAGCACCTAGGTTTGAATCCCTAGTGCCAACCTTTTTTGTTTTTATTTTAGAAATACTTTTAAATGTTTCAAAAATTCCCAAAAGTGGTAATATATGCCATAAAAGTTTTGTTTTTATTTTAAAAATACTTTTAAATGTTTCAAAAATGCCCAAAAGTGGTAATGTATGTCATAAAAGTGGTACAAATATGATTCAAAGTAGAAATAAATTAAATAATAATTTGTCCATGAATATTACAATCTTTCTTGAGCACATGTTTTACAATATTTTTTGAGCTAGAATTTTACATTCTTTTTCCCTTCCTTGTCGCGGTTGAATAATTTAGCCCCAGCACTTTAATGTTTTTTCTCTTGAACCGGCTACCTTTTTTGGGTAGAGTTGTCCTTTTTATTCTTGTGATGTATGTTGTATAGGGGTTGTAGCATGGAAAACAAAAAAATTCTACCACATGAACACACACAAGCCAAGATCTATCTACTAGATTGTAGCAACGAGTCGATTAGAGTACTCACCCTCAAAGATTCCAAAGCGGTTAACGAGAGAAGATGCTCATGGGTGATATAGTCATTCACTTGCCAATCTCAAGATCGTGTAGATGATCCTTCCGGCGCCGCGTTCCGACAGCGCTTGACATGTCGTAAATATATCTATAATTTTTGATGCTCCATGTTTGTTTTGTACCAACTATCTTATGTTTTGTCTACACTTTGAGGAATTTTTATACATTTTCTGAAACTAACATATTAACAAGATGCCATAGTTCCAGTTCCTGTTTTCTATAGTTTTTGGTTTCAGAAAATCTAGTAAGGAAATATTTTCGGAATTGGACGAAACCAAATCCAAAGTTCCTATTTTCCCGGACACTACACGGAGTCCTAAGGAGAGACGAAGAACCGCCATGAGGCAGTCGCACTAGGGGGCCACGTGGGTCCACCCTGGGATGCACCGCCCTATGGTGTGGGCCCCTCGGGCATCCATCAACCTTTCCCTTTGCCTATATAAACCCCCCGAAGAGAAAACCCTAAGTACCCGATCAGAAATCCACGAAAAAGTTTGTATCCGCCGCCACCATCGTCCCTAGATTGGGAGGGATCTGAAGCTCTTCCCGGCACCCTGCCGGAGAGGGGAGATCACCCTGGAGGCCTTCTTCATCACCATGCCAGCCTCCGGAGTGATGCGTCAGTAGTTCATCCTTGGACTATGGGTCCATAGCAGTAGCTAGATGGTCATTTCTCCTCTTTTATGCTATCATGTTGAGATCTTATGAGCTGCCTATCATGATCAAGATAATCTATTTGTAATCCTACATGTTGTGCTTGCTGGGATCCGATGGATATTGAGTACTACGTCAAGATTTATTATTGATTGTATCATGTCTATGTTATTTGTGATCTTGCATGCTCTTCGTTGCTAGTAGTTACTCTGGCCAAGTATTTGCTTGTGACTCCAAGAGGGAGTATTTATGCTTGATAGTAGGTATGTCTCTAGTAATCTGGAGAAGTGACAGAAACCTCTAAGGTTGTATATGTGTCGTTGCTACTAGGGAGAAAACAACAATCCTTTGTCCAAGGGCAATTGTATTGTTTAGTTTACACACTTTGTTTAATGAAATTATCTGTTGCTTGCAACTTAATACTGGAAGGGGTTCAGATGATAACCTGAAGGTGGATTATTAGTCATAGATGCAGTTGGATTACGGTCTATGTATTATGTTGTAATGCCCAAACGAATCTCATAGAAATCGTCATGACATGTACATGCATTGTTATGTATTCTCAATCTGTCAATTGCCCAACTATAATTTGTTCACCCGGCATGCTATTTATATTATGGAGAAACACCTCTAGGTGAACTGTGGACCACGGTCCATTCCTTCCCACATATATTCAAATATACTGTCTACTATTTACTTTCTGCAATTACTACAAGCCATTACTTTCTTCCACACTATACGTTTAATTCTTTGTTTTCAGCAAACCGGTGAGCTTGACAACCTTTGTGTAAGTTGGGGCAAAGTATTATGGTTGTGTTGTGCAGGTTCCACGTTGTTAGCAACACCTTGGGAGTTGTTTCCTTTCTCCTACTGGTTCGATAACCTTGGTTTCACAACTGAGGGAAAACTTGCTGCTGTGTTGTTCACACCTTGCTCTTGGGGTCTGATACGTCGTAAACCTATCTATCATTTTTGATGTTCCATGCTTGTTTAGTATCAAGTTTGCTATGTTTTGTCTACACTTTGAGGTATTTTTATAAATTTTCTGGTACTAACCTATTAACAAGATGCCGTAGTGCCCGTTGCCTGTTTTCTACTGTTTTTGGTTTCAGAAAAGCTAGTAAGGAAATATTCTCAGAATTGGACGGGACAAAATCCAAAGTCAATATTTTACTGAAGATAACACAGAGTCCGAAGGGTAGCCTAAGGGGGGCCACGAGGTTGTCACACCCTAGGGCCACATGGTCTAGGGAGGTGCCGCCACCAGGTGTGGGGCCCTTGGGCGCCCACCGACCTTGCCCCTTCGCCTATAAATTCACTCTGACACAGAAACCCTAAGCACCCGATCAAATCTCCACGAAACAGTCCATAGCCGCCGCCACCATCGTCCCTAGATCGGGGGGATCTGAAACTCTTCCCGACACCCTGCCGGAAGGGAGATATCATCCCGGAGGCCTTCTTCATCACCATGCTAGCCTCCGGAATGATGCGAGAGTAGTTCACCCTTGGACTATGGGTCCATGCAGTAGCTAGATGGTTGTTTATCCTCCTTTGTGCTATCATGTTTAGATCTTGTGAGCTCCATTCATGATCAAGATCATCTTTCTGTAATCATACATGTTATGTTTGCAGGGATCCGATGGATACTGATATACTATGTCATATGGATTATTGAGTCTATCATGTCTGTGTTATTTGTGATCTTGCATGCTCTCCGTTGCTAGTAGCTATCTTGGCCAAGTAGATGTTTGTGACTTCAAGAGGGAGTATTTATGCTCGATAATAGGTTCATGCCTCTAGTAATCTGGGGAAGTGACAGAAATCTCTAAGGTTGTAGAAGTGTTGTTGCTACTAGGGAGAAAATAACAATCTTTTGTTCATGGAAAAATTTTATTGTTTACTTTACACACATTGCTTAATGCAATTATATGTTGCTTGCAACTTAATACTGGAAGGGTTCGGATGATAACCTGAAGGTGGATTATTAGTCATAGATGCAGTTGAATTACGGTCTATGTATATTGTTGTAATTCCCAATCAAATCTCATAGGAGTCATGATGTCTAGTATATGCATTGTTATGCTTTATCAATCTGTCAATTGCCCAACTGTAATTTGTTCACCTAGCATGTTATCTATCTTAAGGAGAATACCTCTAGTGAACTATGGACCCTGGTCTATTCCTTTATCATTGATAAATCATCTACTGGTACTGTTTACTTTCTACAAGCAACTATTATCTTCCATACTATACGTTTAATCCTTTGTTTTCAGCAAACCGGTGAGATTGGCAACCTTACTGTATGTTGGGGAAAAGTTTTGAGTTTGTGTTGTGCAGGTTCCAAGTTGTTAGCAACACCTTGGAGTTGTTTCTTTCCTCCTACTGGTTCGATAACCTTGGTTTCATAACTGAGGGAAAACTTACTGTTGTGCTCTTTGCACCTTCCTCTTGGGGTATCCCAACGAAGCTTTACAGTGAACTAAGCCGCATCAAGACGTTTTCTGGCGCCGTTGCCGGGGAGTTAAGGACAGCTTCAATCTCTTCCTCCTCGTCATTCACCTTTCAAGGAGAAGAAGATTCTCGCAAGGGGAGTCTCTCACAACCATTCTCTTTACTTTGTTTTTGTTTTGCTTAGTTTCTTTTGCTTTGTTTTGCTTGATTCTTTCTTTCAAAATTACGGAAAAAAATAGTTTCGTTTGATTTATCTTTTTCTTATAAAAAAGACAAAAAAATTTAGTTCTTCCAATAGTTGTCACCTTGTTATAGTTCACCATGTTGATCCCTAAGTTCACCCCGAAAGACCTTTCAATAGGTAGTGTCTCTATAATTGGGAAATATAATATTGAAGAATTCTTTAATCATGTCAGCAAGCATGAGGATACTAAGGATAGATCCTTAGAAGAACTTGCTCCTAATTATGAAATTGCTGCAGCTTGTTTAGTTCAGATGTTGGAGGCTAGGTTTGTTAACCTTAACCCCATGATGCAAGTAATGTTTCTTAAACTTAAAGATACTGAGGATACTGAAAAGAGAGATTTTATTCTGAAAACTTTGCTAAAAGAATTCAATGATGTCGCTAAATAAGCCAAAAATATATTTGATCATTTTAATATGCTAGGCTCATGTGTAGATGTTACGGGCACATCATAAAAGTTGGAAAAAACCAAACCGAATGGAGAGGAGATTAAAATTCCCATACCTTTTAAACTTGTAGGAATGCATGAAGCCTTAGAAAAGAATTTTGATTGGATTATTCCTGAAAACCCGTTTGATGAAGGTAGTGAACCCAAGAGTATTGAGAGAGGATACTCTAAAACTTATTTGGATGAGATACCATGCCTTGTTGAAGAAATTTCCGAAATTGATCTTAATACTTCTTCATTTGAAAATACTTGATTCTTTCTTCTCATGCCTAACTTAAAGGCGTTAAAGAAAGGTACTTCTTGGGAGATAACCCAATAGTTTTAGTCGAGTCTTGAAAGTTATTACTTCTATAATAACCTCTCCTTATCCTTTTTGTGTGGTTTTTGTGCCAAGAATAACCTCTAATGAGAGATAAGTAAGATTTGGAGAAGTTGTTGTCTCGAAACAGATTTTTGTGCTTCACTGTAAAAATTTGTGAAAAATACATGTATGTCAGATTGAGCTGTAATTTTCTGAGTATATGCCCCAGGTTGTTATATAACTTTATTTAGTTCAAGACTTTTCGATTTGAGAAACAGAAGGTCTTCAAAAAAATTGGATTTTATCTGTAGGTCTGTTTTGATAGATTTCTACCATTATTTGCATTTGCCTCTTAATCGGTTTATTTTTTAGTTCTCCTTGATCACTTGAGCTTTTAAAAGGAATGGCTACAGTAGCTTGTGTTCTAATAAAAGTTTTACTTGTGTTGAAACTAAACCTAAAGGCCTATTATTTTGAATGAAATTTTGTATGAAGGAAATTTTCAAGTGTAAGGGAAGAATGATGTAATGAGATGAAGAATAGACAAAAGCTCAAGCTTGGGGAGGACACCCCGTGTCACCCCAAGAAATATTCAAGAGGTACAAGCTTCAAAGCTTGGGGATGCCTTGGGCATCCCCTTCTTCATCAATAAAAATCTCAGGTCTCTTTCTAGACACTTCGTTTTTATTGTTTCATGCACTTTTGTGTTGTTGTTGGAGCGTCTTAGTTTTCGTTTTTGGTTTTTGTTTGTTTAGTTTGCATGAATAAATTAGTTGGACCCCCGCATTCGCTCTTTTGTTTCAAATAAGTTGATTGGTGTTGGAAAAGAGTAGAGAATTTCATGCTTATAGTGGTACAAAAGGGAGCTTGTTTTGACTGTGGCTTAGAATTTATCATGTCATGCTAGATGTTCACTACTACAGAATAGGCTATCAGTGACAGGCTCAAAAGTGCCATTAGTGATAGGAAAAGTGTCTGTCACTGATAACTAGTCACTGGTACGTAGTTACTAGTGACTGGCGAGTGCCTGTCACTAGTATGTGTAGTAGTGACGGACATTTGAGCTTGCCTGCCACTAGTATGTATGTACTACTGACAGGCAAGACAAGAAAAATACATGAACAAAGGCTGCTGCCCTATGGTGTTTTGTAGTGACTAACCCATTACCATGCCCGTTGCTGATTTGAATTTCGGTAATAAATTTTTTAATGTATTTTCTAAACAGTCCAATAGCACAATATAGTGTGATAAAAAATTAAATTCATTCCACACATATTTCAGAGAACACAATAAGATGTTATACAAATGATACATTCACAACCCAACATAACATAATATTTGCATGGATAACACAATGACAATTGTACTTTACAAGTGAAACGTAGATCCTTAGAAAGATTTGCAGACATGGCTTAATAATTTAGAGAATTTCGGGATGTAAATTCTAACTAATCGTTATTTATCTCTCAGATCTCAAAATCAACTACTATCTAGTTCGGTGCTTCTGCAGACTATCTTTTGTTCTCTATATTGTGCTGCTTGAAAAATCTTCACAAAAAGTATCCTGCTGAGGGCATGAGCAAACAAAAAGATAAAGTAATTAAAAATTTGACACAACAACTTAATATGATAAAGATATCAGATTAAACATGTGTAGAAGAAAAACTTATCCTAGGGCCCAATCCGATATAGGACATATACACATATGTACTAGATCAGTCCAGGAAACCTTGTCCTATTTGAACACAAATCCAAAACGCCGAGCATCAGTTGAAGTCCATAATTCGAAGCTAGAACCAATTTAAATAATTGTAAATAAAGTTACTTTTTTAGTTGGTTGCTGCAATTTTTGCACTCCGCCGTGAGTATCACGTCCCAGCACTTGCTCGTTTTTATCTCCTATGCAAAATCTACAGAAATATCCATAACAAACAGGCAAATATGAGAACGAGAAGTAGTATGCACCAAAACAAGTTTCTAAGATTTGTTTCTCAAAAAACAGTTATTATGTTTGATCTGAGCGGTTCTTGAGTGCTCATGGGTTTGTATTCCTCATGCAACAGAATAGGCTTGAAGATTCATCTCTCGTCTACATGATCTAAGAAAATGCATAGGAACCGGTAAGTAGAAGTGAATGTAAAGGATATGATGTAATCACATGTTTTGCGTATATAAGATGATGTTGGGAATTGGTAATCTTACTTTGCCCTGGACCAGGAAATGCTTTGCTGCACATTGCTCCTGTTTCTACATCTCCTAATTAGGCCATGATGTTCCACACCATTGACATCGAACAGAATAATCCAGTTATGCAATGGTAATTGATATTGTTCTCCAGGAGAACAAAATTATAGGAGACCTAACCAAAACATAAGTATGGTACTCGCTCCTACCCAAATTAGTTGACTTGGTTTTTTCTAGATTCAGATATATCTAGCACTAAAACAAGTCTAGATATATCCAAATCTAGACAAATTTGAGTTAATTAATTTGGATCGAAGGAAGTAATGATAATATTATGGATTATTAAAAATGAAATAGATTGATATAGCGATCAAATCACAGAAGTTAATAAACCATGGAGGAAAACTAAAAGTTCAAACAAAGCTGCACAGCCAGAGCACCATAAGTGAAATTGTGTTGTAAAAATCTAGGAGACATGTCCTGTAGTTTAATTTGGGGAAAGGGGCGGTTACCTGCTTGAGGGGATGAAGCCGGGATGGTAGCTGACTGGACCCCATGACATCCGACCTAGGGGAGAGGTCGTGGACTCGTGGTAGCACCGAACTCATACCATAAAAGCAGAACAAATAATGAGGGATTGTCGATGAAATTGGAAGGGAAAGGAGAAACGGAAACACCTAAATAGCTGAAGAGGACATCATCAAGTTCGGTGATGTATCAGGTGTTGCCCATGCCCATCCATGGTCACCGATAGAGTGGCGTCTAGGCGTGGTCGCCGAGGAAATTATGGCTAAACCCTCGACACTAGGATCCATGGCCGCCTACACAACAAGACCTTGGAGAGAGGAGGATTCCAACGGAAGGGGATTGGTCTTGGAGAGGGAAGCGGGGCAGTTCGCCGAAGACGAACACCAAAGTAGGATCTATTGGCGGTGGTGCTAGGTTTTGTATGCCTGGTTTAGACCCTTGAGGCAAGGGAAGTTTCTCGTTTTAAGTCATGTGATGGATGGGAGAAGAGTCATGGGCTTTGGGCTCATGGAAACATTTTACTTTCTTTTTATTTTTAATGTGGAGCAGGTATTTACAAAGAAAATGACACGATATGTACGAGGAACTACTATGCTAATGGAAGTTCACGTATGATGCCTTTATGCCACACAAATCTAGCAGACTCCCTTGAATTGGCCTGCTAAACGGAAATCCTATATAAAACATTGTACACTAGAAAAAGCATACGTAATGTGGCATATGCATAACAGCACTTTATGTACAAACGTCTCATGGAAATGTCTATGGCTTATTGGCTTTAAAAGTAGAGAAGAAAATAAAATCACCACATGTTCCCTATTTTCCCGTAGGGAAGAAAATGGCGACATGCCTTTAGAGATGCGTGTTACTAAGACATTTGTTCCTTTCAGCTGATCTCTACACAAATATTAGTGACCGGTACATTTTAAGTCTGTCTATAGCATTCCTAGTGACAGACCTTTAGAGATGTCCGTCGCTAACTAAGTTTTCCATTCACCTCGTCTCTATAAAATATAGTAGTGACAACCACTTTTGTATGTCTATCACTAGTGTTGTGTATTAGTGACAAGCTTATTCATGCCTGTCACTAGGAATACTTACTAGTGACAGGCACAATTTTTCCCGTCACTAACAACCTAGCGGCTATAAGCCTTTCTGCAGTAGTGGTTGCTTTGACCTTATGCTTAGTGATTATTGTTGTAGCATGACTTGTTCCAAACAATTGAGCTTGCTTAATGTGCCTTGAGAGAATCATGGTTGTTTTAGCATACAAAAGCATAATATTCTGGTATTCTCCTTTGATGCTTTGTTTGGGTTGACTTGGCACATGCTCACACCATGTTATCACTATGAACCAGTCACCTTAGCCTATATGATCATTTAGTTTTTGACTCGTGATACCACTTTATGCTTTAGTTGATAATGTTTTGTCGCTCTGCATGATTATAGCCATTATTGCTCTCTTAGTTGGTCGCTTCCAGTCTTTTGCTAGCTTCCACTTGTACTGAGTAAGCTCTACTCATGCATCCAACTCAAAAGAAACCAAGTTATTCCAAAGAGTCCACTATAAATTCCTATGCATGGTGTGTTAAACCATTCCAAGTATATTCATGTTTTATCTATCTTCCAAATTAAACTTGTTATGAGAAAATTAGTGATTAAAGCTCTCACAAACTTGATGGCACACTTTATTTCTTGCACCTAATAAACTTAAACCATTGTGTCATCTATGTTGTATATGCTTGCACTTATATGTTGAGAATTAGCAGAACCATGGTGTCATGGGGAACACTTTCAACACCTGTACATATTACCCAGTTGATATCATGATCTTTTGTTTATGGATGTCGGTGGTGTGAAATAAAAGGGAAGCTTGTAAGTCCATGGAGTATTATATATGTGTTAGAGAAATGCCTGGGCGACTAGCCTAAGCCATGCCTAATCATGGTGGAAACTTGCAGCATCACCATAGTGAGCAATCTATGAAGCATCCTTAGAAAAAAAATATAGAAAAAAAGAGAAGAAAAAAAATATATGCACCATGCTCATGGTAAATAAAAGGATAACTGAGATGCGCACTATCTGTTGCCTTGTCATTTTGATATGGGATAGCTCTTGTGTCATGGGGCAAGGGGTTCCCCGTTGGCGGTTCTCTATGATACACATATACTTACAATCACAAGAACTTGCTTGTGACTAAAGTTGAGTAGTATGAGGAACGACCCTCGTACTCAAGGGACATGTGATTACCAACTTATGATTTGTCAAGCATATACTCCATATTAGTTTCACTTTAACCTTAATCACTTCAAGATGCTTATGATAGGGGCAATGAGAGCTGAAAGCTAATAAGAACCATAATTTTTGGAAGCTCTTTATGAAACTTGAAATCTCTGCTTCCCTTTATGAAGGGCCTTTCTTCCTACTTTTATGTTGAGTCTCCACCTTCTATCTTTATGCACCAATTAAGAGAGCATAGTTGTCTTTCTTAGTTTTATGTGCATTATCCCAAAACTTATTGATTGATTCATAATGTTGATATTGCTTGTTCTTGAACTTTGAAGGTGTCCTATACATTTATGTTTTGCTATTCTATGAGGGACAAGCTGAATACGACACATGCTATGTTTTTTGTATGTGAAACAAACAAACGTCTTTCAATGCATTGTTATTCATAATCTTTGTTTGTATCTTTTCATGTTACAACATAGTTACTATGTCTTATTGTTAGAACTACATCTTTCATACTCATGTTTAGAGTACTTTGATCCCAACTATCAATTCTTTACAATGGTTTGATCAAGATTGTGATGGTGCATGTCACCTAAAAAATCATTCTTTTTATCACTTACCTACTCGAGGACGAGCAGGAGTTAAGCTTGGGGATGCTTGATACGTCGTAAATGTATCTATAATTTTTTATGTTTGATGCTTGTTTAGTGTCAACTTTGCTATGTTTTGTCTACACTTTGAGGTATTTTTATACATTTTCTGGGACTAACCTATTAACAAGATGCCGCAGTTCCAGTTGCCTATTTTCTCTTATTTTTGGTTTCAGAAAATCTAGTAAGTAAATATTCTCGGAATTGGACGGGACAAAATCCAAAGTCAATATTTTACCGGAGAGAACACAGAGTCCGAAGGGAAGCCGAAGGAGGGCCACGAGGTGGCCACACCCTAGGGTCGCACGGCCCAGGTGGGCGCGCCGCCACCAGGTATGGGCCCCTCAGGTGCCCACTGACCTTGCCCCTTCGCCTATAAAGTCACCCCGATGCAGAAACCCTAAGCACCTGATCAAATATCCACGAAACAGTCCGTAGCCACCGCCACCATCGTCCCTAGATTGGGGAGGATCTGAAGATCTTCCCGGCACCCTGTCGGAGGGGAGAGATCATCCTGGAGGCCTTCTTCATCACCATGCCAGCCTCCGGAATGATGCGTGAGTAGTTCACCCTTGGACTATGGGTCCATACAGTAGATAGATGGTTGTTTATCCTCCTTTGTGCTATCATGTTTAGATCTTGTTAGCTCCGTTCAAGATCATCTATTTGTAATCATACATGTTGTGTTTGCGGGGATCCGATGGATATTGAGATACTATGTCAGATTGATTATTGATTCTATCATGTGTGTGTTATTTGTGATCTTGCATGCTCTCTGTTGCTAGTAGCTGTCTTGGCCAAGTAGATGCTTGTGACTCCAAGAGGGAGTATTTATGCACGATAGTAGGTTCATGCCTCTAGTATTCTGGGGAAGTGATAGAAATCTCTAAGGTTGTAGATGTGATGTTGCTACTAGGAAGAAAACAACAATCTTTTGTTCATGGAACAATTGTATTTTTTACTTTACACACATTGCTTAATGCAATTATCTGTTTCTTGCAACTTAATACTGGAAGCGGTTCGGATGATAACCTGAAGGTGGATTATTAGTCATAGATGCAGCTGGATTACGGTCTATGTATATTGTTATAATGCCCAATCAAATCTCATAGGAGTCATGATGTCTAGTATATGCATTGTTATGCTTTCTCAATCTGTCAATTGCCCCGCTGTAATTTGTTCACCCAGCATGTTAACTATCTTAAGGAGAACACCTCTAGTGAACTGTGGACCCTGGTCCATTCCTTTATGATTGATACATCATCTACTATTACCGTTTACTTTCTACAAGAAACTATTATCGTCCACACTATATGTTTAATCCTTTGTTTTCAGCAAAGCGGTGAGATTGACAACCTCACTGTACGTTGGGGAAAAGTTTTGAGTTTGTGTTGTGCAGGTTCTAAGTTGTTAGCAACACCTTGGAGTTGTTTACTTCCTCCTACTATTTCGATAACCTTGGTTTCATAACTGAGGGAAAACTTACTGTTGTGTTCTTCACACCTTCCTCTTGGGGTATCCCAACGAAGCTCTATAGTGAACTGAGCCTCATCAGGGTCTCCCAACAGGCTCTACAGTAACCGAGTCGACATCAAGATTTTTTGGCGCCGTTGCCGGGGAGATACAGGACAGCTTCAATCTCTTCATCCCCGTAAAAAAGCTTTTTTGGGAGTTAGACGATTTATGCAAGGAGAGTCTCTCACAACCAATTTCTTTAATTTTTTTTTTTTTGCTTTGTTTCTTTAATTTTGTTTGGTTTACTTCTTTTTATCAAAAACACAAAAAAATAGTTCCTACCTTAGTTGCTATTTCTATTGGTTTGCTTCTTTTTATAAAAAAACACAAAAAAATTAGTTCCTACTTCAAGTTGCTTTTATGTCTAGTGTTGCTCTAATCACTGTCACCTGAGGAAATGATCTTCACTTTCAAACAAGGAAGTGAAGAGAGTTTCAAAGAAGCTTGGTCTAGAATTTCTAATTCATATGAAAAAACTAAACCTAAAATGACTCTAGGTTTGCTTCTTAGCAGTTTCTACTTTGGTGTTGCTCTTTGTTATAGATATGCTTTGGATGTTGTAGTAGGAGGAGATTTCCTTCATTGTGATGGGGATGAAGCTTTTAATGCTAAAAAAAGTTGATTGCAACATATAACTTGCCTAGTAAACTTCATCCATCATTAATAAGCATTTATGCTAGATTAAACACTCTTGAGACAAGTACATCTAGTTTAAAAGAATGCTACAATATGCTTAGAGAGCATCATGATCATGTTTCAATAAATTCTGAACCATCGAAATGGTTCCCTACAGTAAAAGTTGCTATAAATGATGAAATTTTTCATGCTCGTTGTGATATTATGTCTAAGTTCTGTCTTATGCCTAAAGATATTTATGAATCTCTGAATCTTTGGGAACTATCTGGGGGTGGAGAAGAAATATCTCTTACCAATAATGCCACTATATTAACCATTGGAATAGCTGAAGGAGTGTTTACAAAAATCCTAGGGAAAATGGTATCTACTGATTATATTGTTATTGAATGTGTAGGAAAAGGACAAATTACACTTGGAAGATCCCTCCTAAAACTCCTTGGTACACCATTCCAAGTATATTCATGTGTTTATCTATCTTCCAAATTAAATTTTTGTTATGTGAAAATTAGTGATTAAAGCTCTCGCGAACTTGATGGCATACTTTATTTTATTGCACTTAATAAATTTGAACCATTGTTCCCATCTATGTTGCTTATATGCTTGCAAGTTATAAGTTGGGAGTTAGCAGAACCATGTTGTCAGGGGGGACGCTTTCAACATCTGTACATATCTATTCAGTTGATATCATGTTCTTTTGTTTATGGATGTCGGCGGTGTGAAATAAAAGGGGAGCTTGTAAGTACATGGAGTTTTGTATATGTGTTAGAGAAATGCCTGGACGGCTAGCCTAAGCCATGCCTAATCATGGTGGAAACATGCAGCATAACCATAGTGAGCAATCTATGAAGCATCTTCAGAAAAAAAATAGAAAAAAGAGAAAAAAAAGAAACACCATGCTCATGGTAAATAAAAAGATCGCTGAGATGCTCATTGTCTGTTGCCTTGTCATTTTGATATGGAATATCTCTTGTTTCATGGGGAAAGGGGTACCCCGTTGGTGGTTCTCTATGATACACATATACTTACAATGACAAGAACTTGCTTGTGACTAAAGTTGAGTAGCATGAGGAACGACCCTCGTACTCAAGGGATATGAGAATGCCAACTTATGATTTGTCAAGCATATACTCCCTATTTGTTTTAATTTAACCTTAATCACTTCAAGATGCTTATGATAGGGTACCATAATTTTTGGAAGATATTTATGAAACTTGAAATCCCTACTTCCCTCTATGAAGGGCCTTTCTTTTTTACTTTCTGTTGAGTCTCCACCTTCTATCTTTATGCACCAATTAAGAGAGCATAGTTGTCATTCTTAGTTCAATGTGCATTGTCCCAAAACTTGTTGATTGATTCATAATTATGGTATTGCTTGTTCTTAAATTATTTGTATCTAGTCACCCTTATGAACTTTGAAGGTGTTCTATGCATTTATGTTTTGCTATTCCATGAAGGACAAGTTGATAACCACTCTCATTATGTTTTCTATATGTGAAACAAACAAATGTCTTTCAATGCATTGTTATTCATGATCTTTTGTTTGTATAACCTTCCATGTTGCAACATAGTTGCTATGTCTTATTGTTAGAAATATATCTTTCATGATTATGTTGGAGTACTTTGATCCCAGCTATCAATGCTTTACAATACCTTGATCAAGATTGTGATGGTGCATGTCACCTCAAAAATTATTCTTTTTAGCACTTACCTACTCGAGGACGAGCACGAGTTAAGCTTGGGGATGATTGATACATCGTAAACGTATCTATAATTTTTGATGCTCAATGCTTGTTTTGTACCAACTATCTTATGTTTTGTCTACACTTTGAGGCATTTTTATAAATTTTATGGAACTAAACTATAAACAAGATGCCACAGTGCCAGTTCCTATTTTCTGCTGTTTTTGGTTTCAGAAAATCTAGTAAGGAAATATTCTCGGAATTGGACGAAACCAAAGCCAAAGTTCCTATTTTTCCAGACACTAAACGGAGTCCAAAGGAGAGACGAAGAAACGCCACGAGACAGCTGCACCAGGGGGGCACGCGGGTCCATTCTGGGTCGTGCCGCCCTATGGTGTGGGCCCCTCGGGCGTCCAACGACCTTGCCTCTTCACCTATATACCCCCCCGGGGGATAAAACCCTAAGTACCTGATCAGAAATCCACGAAAAAGTCTGTAGCCACCTGTAACATCCCAGCATTTAGGAACTAATGAAGGGTAGATTTAGGAATTTGGAATGTTGCATGCATTCATCTGTAAAAATGTGGGTAAATTTTTCGCCAAATAAAAAACCTTAAGTGATCAAGATTTCTTTCATAATTTAAGATTAGGTTTAGTCTTAAAGGATGATTGCTATAGACTTTGATATGATCTCTGAGGAATTGTGTGTTTTGGAAAATGAGTTTGAATTTTAAACTTGAGTGTTTGAATTACAATTCAAATGAATTGGGAATAAGATTTGAATCTTGATTAAAATAAGAGTTAATTATTTTAACTCACACTTTATCTAAAGAAAACAATTAAGAATATGAAAACTTATTTCATGTTTTCATTCAATAAATAAGTTACAAAAATATAACTTATTGAAATTATTCAACAACTTCACAATAGCAAATAAATAAAGAATAAGAATATTTCTTTATTAACAATAATATAATCTTTATTACAGAAGAATAAAATGAAGATTACAAAATAATAAAATGAAAATTACAAAAGAATAAGAAGATTACATTAACTATTCTATAAAGAAAATCTAAACTAAAATATTCATCTTCAAATCTGTACCTACAAGAAAAACACTAATAAAACAATAGTAAGGTTAGAGTTAGAATTGTTTTTCTCTCAGACATGTCAGTGAGGTGCACTGAACAAGTTCATCATTGAGAAGTTATAAAAGGGGCAAGTTTCACCAATATGAAAGAATTTATCTTTCATAAATTTTAAGCCAAAAGGGAGTCAAATTGACAGCAAGGAGGGGCAAGTTCACCAGCCAGGTAAAAGTAATCTGATCAAAGTAACTTTCAAGTCCAAAGCATATCCACAAGTGCACAACAAGCACACAAGAAGGACACACAACTAAATGCATGTGGTGTGCTGTCAGCTTCACATCACAGCCCAAACTCACAAAACCATCAGCACATCCGTGGAGAGGCACTAGTGTATCTCTTCACTGCTTACACACAAGAACAACCAGCAGCTAACCAAGCACAACAGCTAGCAACCAAACCAACCAAAGCTAAGATCTCATCACCAGGATGGTGACATAAGGAGGGGGAAGGATCAGGTGGACAACAAGATCAAGTCCAGGAGCTAGGAGAAGCAGTCTAGCTCAAGGTCAAGCACAGGAGTTCAGCAAAACCAGATCAAGATCATCACCCAACTCCATAATCATCAGTTTTTATGGTGAGATTGATAAAACCCTCACATGATCAAATCATATTATCTAGACAGAAGCATGCGTTGTTTTATGAAACAAACTCTCAGAAAACACCCAAGTGGGGTGAATCCATCCTTGAGATTTTAAACTGTAAAAGCAAACAGCAAAGTACAAGGATCCAACCAAAACTCAGAACAACATCATTGATTTGGTTCTCAAGCTATATATTTCAATTCAAACACAAATATAGCTAAGATTTAGATTCTAGGCACATCCCTAAGATAAGGGTATCACCTTAGAAGCTAATCTTTCGGATCCATATAATGATCAAGCCTACTATGATTTTTTCCAAGCTTTGATTCAAGAAACAATAGCTGGTACCACTACCAGGACTATCTATATGAATCAAATAGATAAGGCCTAAAGCCCTAAGCCTCAGACCAACATCATTGGTCTTAGAGATTTTAGAAAAGAACATATATGTTTATCTTTCAAAGTCAAGCTTGTCTTAAGCTTAAACCAACCCAATCAATGGATTAGAATCAATCTTGTGTGCCATACCAAGATGGTGTCACAAGAACAATTCTACATGAATCAGGATAAACATTTAATCATCACAGATTCAATCAATTAACTTACTAATCATTTTCCTATTAATACATGAATCATAATTAGGATATTCCTATGTTAATCTTACCACACATAAATTCTCAAGCCAATAGCACTAAGACAGAGGTTTCATCACACCATAACCATGATCATAAACCAAGAAATGGCAGTGGAAGTTATCAAGCCACTGACTTTACCAAGCATGGATTCCAAAGCAACTATACCATCTGAATCATATGCAAACCAAGCATAAAATCATCTAATAAGCCACCGGAACCATTATAGTTCATCTCAAGCAACAAGCCTCAGGCTAATAACCATTTAGCATGCTTACAGACCATCCAGACATGATCTAATTCATCCAGTATATCATCAACCACAGGATAAGAACCCGAAATGGAATAAATCATCTTAATCAGGACAAGACAGTAACCAGAGAGGTCACTGCCAACATCTAGCATAGGATCAGCAAGCACAGAGAGCACTAGGGGAGAGGAACAGAACTCACCAAAGGTCCTCGCTGAAGACTAGAGGAGGAAGCAGAGGTGGCCGACGTCCATGGCGGCATGGGGAGCACCCCAGGAGGGGCGCTGCAACCCATACGACGCCACAAAGGCGACCATGAACACGCATAGAGGCGAGGAGCATCACCACGACGCACAACGACAACGGAAGCACCAGGATCCACGCCAACCCCCAAACCCTAGGGTTCGGGACGACATCGATCCGTCGCAGGAGAGCCCCATACTCAAATCTAATTGGATAGAAAGGATGGGCGTAGTCGACAACCTCCTACCGCACCATGGCGGCGACCAGAACGGTCCACGACGGCGGGAATCGCCAGCGGCGACATCACCGACCACGGGGTCGAGGTAAGAGGAGGAGAGGAATGATCTCGAGGGAGAGAGGCAGCAGGGGAGTGGGCTGAGTTGGGCCAGACCCTTCAGGGTGGCGATTTTGACTATGTCTAATGGGCCACTAGGGCCCAATAAGATTAAGGCAGCCTAGAAATCTTTTAAGGCCTATTCTAATAAATAGGAAAAAACCAAAATACCCTAAACTTAATTAAATCCTAGAAAATAAAATAAAAGTCCAAAAATTATAAACAAAATATTATTGGATTCACAAAAATCTACACTATCCAAATAAAATAATATATAAAAAATAGACATTTAAATTTTATTAAGAATTTTGTAATTTTTATATTCCTTATGGAATTTTACAAAATTAATGAAAGATGATAAAAATAAATAAAAATCACTTTCATTATATATTAATATTGTAGTATTTTTGAAAAATACTAAATAAATATTTAATAACAATTTTTTATGTTTAATTGATAATTCCTAAAGAAATTATTAAATCAATAAAATTCAAATAAAAGGAAAATAAAATAATTCAATATATGTTATAAATATTAAAAAATATTTATAAATCCTTTATTATTAAAAAGAACTTTTTATAATAATAGGGTAAATGTATATCAAGTTAAATGATGCATTACATCATTGTATAATCATTTTGCTTCTTTAAATATTGTCCTTACCGGGCAATAATGATGTTTTTTGTAGACATAGAAGCTCAAGGTCCAGTGCAAGCATCAGACTTCACTACCTTGCCATCACAAGGCAAGTTCATCACTTGCTCATGTCCTTTGAAGAGTCTTTATCAAAGTATTTGCAAATTGTGTGTTATCATATATGCTATAAAAGAAAGAAAATATTATTTTCACAAATAAAGAAATCATAGATATCATCCTAAGTGGTGATATAATGGAGCAATGGAACTTCTGGTTCTATTTGCAACAATGATGATCAAGTAGGGACTTAATAACCCCTGACATCAGTGATTCTAGCGCCGTATATTACGTGTTAGCCATGAGATTTGGAATGGGACAGAGAAGTCAGCTGTATCTTCTTCCTCTCGCATGAAGCCGGATGTGCAGGTCGTGGCTGTTATCCTTGTAGCGTGCATATTAATTGGTAATTCATAGAGGATATGCAGCATATGTGTGGGAACCCTCATCGTCCCACGATAATTCTGGCATCTAACGGTTTGTACAAACCATTGCCGTAATTCATTATGTGGGCATGGTGTACACCAAGGAGGCATGCGAGGTCGCGAAGAGGGCAGTGATTGGCTTGGACCAACTACTGGGTCCCACATCATGGAATTGTGGATGGGAAAGTACGCTCGGTTGTGCAACAAAGAGTTGATCTCTCATGGGTAAAGTAACGCACCTCTACAGAGTGTAAGAATTGTAACTTGTTACTCCCTATTCCGGGAAGGAGCTGTGACACGGCAGGAAAGGAACTCCATGAAAGTTCTGGTCAACCTGTGAAGGCTGATTGTCATAGTTTTTCAGAATAAAATCAATCTTTGAAGAAAGA
Source organism: Avena insularis (assembly GCA_023614405.1). Taxonomy (NCBI): domain Eukaryota; kingdom Viridiplantae; phylum Streptophyta; class Magnoliopsida; order Poales; family Poaceae; genus Avena; species Avena insularis. The sequence continues at coordinate 273,315,972 of CM042697.1, forward strand.
TTTACAAAAATTGCATAGTTCCAAGGATTTATAATCCGAGGTGGTAATTAGAGCATCAAACTTCCCACCTTGCATATAATGAACTTGTTGGGTAACGCTGTTACTCATTCTTTCCTTTGTTCCCTTGCTTAGACTCTGAGGATCCTGAAGACGTGCCAATGTATGCAGCCAAATGTCAAGAAGATGTGTTTTACGAGGAACCCGATCTATCCGGAGGTGTTGAAGGAGAGGATTACGAAATCCGCTACGGTGTCGATGATAACGAGTCTAACTAAGTATCCCTAGTTAGTAGTAACCAACGGAGCCAAGCAGCATGAACTCTATAGAATAAGCTGCTGAGCTCAACTCCTAGTCGGAGTTGCTACTTTTAAATTCCGCTGAAACACTTTATAATTTGGTTTGTAAGTTGAATCTTTTGGAAGTCTTGAACTTCCGGTATTGTAATAATATTAATTTGTGTATTTTTGTAATATGGACCCACAATGTTTCTATTGTACCACTCTGAGGGATGTGATATTTACGGAACGGTGTTCTATGGATGTCATGTCAACGACTATAGTGTACTACACATGCAGTGGTATGCTGGGTCACCGCACCGCCGCCAACATCATCCCAAGATCAGGAGGGATCTGAAGCTCTTCCCAGCACCCTGCCAGAGAGGGGAGATCACCCTGGAGGCCTTCTTCATCACCATGCCAGCCTCCGAAGTAATGCGTGAGTAGTTCATCCTTGGACTATGAGTCCATAGCAGTAACTAGATGGTCGTTTCTCATCTTTTGTGCTATCATGTTTAGATCTTGTGAGCTGCCTATCATGATAAGATCATCTATTTGTAATCCTACATGTTGTGTTTGTTGGGATCCGATGGATATTGAGTACTACGTCAAAATTGATTATTTATTCTATCATGTTTATGTTATTTGTGATCTTGCATGCTCTCTGTTGCTAGTAGTTACTCTGACCAAGTATTTGCTTGTGATTCCAAGAGGGAGTATTTATGCTCGATAGTAGGTCCATGTCTCTAGAAATCTGGAGGAGTGACAGAAACCTCTAAGGTTGTATATGTGTTGTTGCTACTAGGGAGAAAATAACAATCCTTTGTCCAAGGGCAATTGTATTGTTTACTTTACACACTTTGTTTAATGAAATTATCTGTTGCTTGCAACTTAATACTGGAAGGGGTTCAGATGATAACCTGAAGGTGGATTATTAGTCATAGATGCAGTTGGATTACGGTCTATGTATTATGTTGTAATGCCCAAACGAATCTCATAGAAATCATCATGACATGTACATGCATTGTTATGCATTCTTAATCTGTCAATTGCCCAACTATAATTTGTTCACCCAGCATGCTATTTATCTTATGGAGAAACACCTCTAGTGAACTGTGGACCCCGGTCCATTCCTTCCCACTGATATTCAAATCTACTATCTATTGTTTACTTTCTGCTACTACAAGCAATTACTTTCTTCCACACTATATGTTTAATCCTTTGTTTTCAGCAAACCGATGAGCTTGACAATCTCATTGTAAGTTGGGGCAAAGTATTGTGGTTGTGTTGTGCAGGTTCCACGTTGTTAGCAACACCTTGGGAGATGTTTCCTTTCTCCTACTGGTTTGATAACCTTGGTTTCACAACTGAGGGAAAACTTGCTGTTGCACTCATCACACCTTGCTCTTGGGGTCTCCCAACAGGCTCTATAGTAACTGAGCCGACATCAGTTGAAAGGATACATATGTCGCCTAGAGGGGGGGTGAATAGGCAATTAAAACTTTTCTGAGAGTGGCTCGACAAAGGCGGAATTAAACTAGCGTTTACTTTGTCAAGCACAACCTAGAACAACTATGGTTCACCTATGTGCACCAACAACTTATGCTAAGCAATACAAGCAACAATGTGATATCAAGATATATATTACTTCAAGCACGAAGGCTATCACAATGTAAAGTGCATAAGTAAAGAGCTCGGGTATAGAGATAACCGAGGCACGCGGGGACGACGATATTTTACCGAGTTCCTCCCAACATGGAGTACGTCTCGTTTGGAGAGGGGGTGGTATCTAACCACCTACGCCACAAAAGGCCTCCCTTATTCTCCGTGAATCTCACCCCAATGGGATCGATCCACGCTTCAACTATCGGTGCACTTGTTGGTGGCAACCGAAACCTCTCACAAGGTTGGGGCACTTCTCCACAACTTAATTGGAGGCTCCCAACAAATGCCACCAAGGCCACAAAACCGTCTATGGTTCCAAGAACCCAAGAGGGACAAGCTCCAATGAGCAACTCAAACCAAATCCTCCGAGGAGAACTCAAATCGATGCACCGAATGCAAATGGCAAGAACACCACAAAGATGCTCAAATCCCTCACTCTCAAGTTCCAACAAAGCTACTAAAGCTATTGAGGGAACAAGAGAGGAGGAATCAAAGAGAGACACAAAATCCCCCAAAATCTAGATCCCCAAAGATGCACTCACAAAAAGATGAATCGGTTAGGTCAAAACGTGGATCTAGATCTCCTCTCTCTTCCACTCAAATATGGGCAAGAATCATCGGAGGGAAAAGATTAGGCAAGCTTCAAGATCTAGAGAAAGTATGGACAAAGCTTAGCCTAATAGAAAAGGAAGAAGCTTACTAAACTGAAAACGGGCAAAGAGTATAAATAGTGGCCCAGAAAATCTAGCCGTGTGAGGCAATTTTCAGAATGGTCCGGTACTACCAGAAGAATGTCATACAAGATGCAGCGGTAGCCAATACACGCAGGCAGTGGAAGAAAGAATGTAGGTCAGAAGAAGACAAATAAGAATGGCAGCGACTAAGAATGAAGCGGAGCTGGCGGGATCTGGCGGCGGGGCTCAAGGGGTGGCGGGACACGGCAGGCGAGCGGGCTGATGCGGCGAGGCTGGCTGGGTCAAGTGAGCAGATCTATCTGGCGGCCGGTAGTACGGCCACCCGGCGGTACTATCGAACGCCTGGTAGTGCTCAAGCAGTCTTGGGTGATACTAAATCGGGTCAAGACGCCAGACCGAGCTATCTTGGCTGCGGTAGTACCGCTTTCGGTCGCATAAGATTTTTCTTTTTCTTTTTTCAAACCAAAATAGGCAAATATTCAAACGGTCATAACTTTTGAACGGTAGCTCCGATTGACCCAATTCCAATTGCGTTGGAAAGAGGACGACATGTGCTACCCTATAAAATATTGGTTATCACCAAGTGAGAAAGTATCAAGTATAATAATGTGAGATACCTCACTTGGTGAGAAACTGAAAAGCCGCATAAATCAAAATCGCAACAAGATACAAACGGAAGATCCGTTTTTGATGAACAAGAACTTGTTATGGAGATTAACACAAGCACTATATTCTCACATGAATAATACCAAATAACAGCCAAATATGATGATGCAAGTATGCAAAGGTTTGAGCTCTCTCCGAACGATGTGACCGAATTACTCATTCGAGAGTCCCTCTTGATAGTACGGTTATCTATCCTAAACCCGGTCTCCCACACAAAACATGAGACTGGCAAAAGGGAAAACCTATCAAGATTATACCATTGCCTTGAGCATTCCACTTGAGCTCGATGTAGACGATCTTGTCCTTCTCAAGATGGATAGCCTTTCTTAATTCCTCATCATCGATCCATGATCACCGAGGATGGCAAGCATCAAACATGAGATCTTCTATAGATGGTGCATTTTGAGCTTGCACAACATATCTTCTTCTCATTTCATTTACCTTGAAGCCGACACAAGCTCCAAGCGATGCCAATGGACAATTCCTACAAGTATAACTTAATACACACATTAGTCCATAAAGATTGTCATCAATTACCAAAACCACACATGGGGGCCCAACATGTTCTTTCATCAGTGCTCCCGCAGTCGGTCACACGTTTGGTACTCGATGAAGACCTTCCTCTCCCTTGTTCCAGCAGGCAGTGGAGGTTCTAGTTCTCTCCTCGCGATTTTGGCAGCACGACGGCATGGTGTCGGAGTTAGCGGGAAGATCCCACAGCGCTTCGCCTTAAGTCGAAGCGGGTAGGATGGAGTAGAGGGGTTCCCCGGTGTTCTAGGGTGTAGATGCCGAAGAGGAGGAGGTGGGGCCGGCGGTGGCGCGAGGCAGCGGCGGCGCGGTGGCGGCGACAGCTCGTGGGTGAGGGGTTGTGGTGGTGGTGTGTTGGAGGGGCAGCCCCCTCCCCTCTATTTATGAGGGGACGGCTAGGGTAGGGGAAGGTCGAATCCTCCCCCCAAATCCCTCTCCTCTTTGGCATGTGGTGGAGGGAGAGGAGGTTTCCTCTCCTCCCTCCACCAGGATACATTGTCCCAGTTTGACTTTTCAAACTTTCCTTTTGACTTTCAATTTTGGAGTTTGTTTCTCACTTTTATTTGCACATCCCTTTTACCTACGACATGATGCAACCATTTCACTTTGTCATGATTCATTCATCTACCCTTCGCTTTCCAAATCGGTGAACCTTATAGATCATTCCGGTGAAAACACCGGAATCATTCCCGAAGTCCGGAATTGAAATTTCCTTATATGAATCTTATTCTCCGGACCATTACGGATCTCCTCGTGATATCCCGGATCCCATCCAAGACTCCAAACAAGATTCGGTCTTCTTACCACATTCCATATCTACTAAACAACATCGAATCCTTAAGTGTGTCTCCCTACGGTTCGTGAATTATGCAGACATGACCGAGACTCTTCTCCCATCAATAACCAATAGAGGAATCTGGAAATTCATATGGATCCCACATATTTCTATGATTACTTTGTGATCGAATGGACCATTTACATAACAATTTCCCTTTGTCTCGGATATTTTACTTATCCGAGGTCTGATCATCGGTATCTCTGCATACCTAGTTCAACCTTGTTACTGATAAGTACTATTTACTCGTTCCTGTGATATGTGATCCCTTGTGAGCCAGTCACATGCTTGCAAGCTAATTGGATGATATTTCACTGAGAGGGCCCAGAGTATATCTATCCGTCATATGGATGGACAAATCCCACTCTTGATCCATGTGCCTCAACACATACTTTTAAAACACTCAATGCCACCTTTATAACCACCCAGTTACGAAGTGGTGTTTGATGTCATCAAAGCATCCTTCCGGTGATGGTGATTAGCATGATCTCATGGTCGAAGGAATTAGGTTACTATGTATCTATAAGCTTATAGCAATTGAAATATTGAAATGACTTGATCTTTATGCTACGCTTATCTATAGGAGTATGTCCATCACATCATTATCCTAATGATATGATCTTGTTGTTAATAACATCTCAATGTTCATGATCAGGAAACCATGATCATCTATCAACCAACAAGATAGTATTTATAAAGAGGATTTACTAGGGACTCTAATAAGTTTACAAATCACACAAGTATTAATGTTTCCGGTTAATACAATTATAGCATGAATGTAAACATTTATCATAAACACAAATATATAATAATAACTACTTCTGTATCATAGTCGTCGTCATCTTGAATCTTTGGATCGCCGTACTAGTTGAAGTCTTGATCGTTGGCGACTCCATCTATTTCGATGATGTTTCTTTTTCCTCTCCTCACGACAACACGTCTAGGCTTTTTCGGGTCGGTAATAAAAAAACATTGGTCCACTTTGCTAGCCAGTACCCACGGTTCATTTTTCGTGGCCACATTCGCACCGGTGGCCTTGGATTTGGCTGATTCGGGTATAACCATGGTTGTCAAATACCGGTCTTCTCTTTTGACGCTCTTGGCCCATCTGACATGGAACATCGGCACCTTTTCTCCATAGTAGTCGAGCTCCTAGATCTCCTCGATCCTTTTGTAGAATCTTTCCTTCACGTTGTCATCGGTGTAGAATTCCGATGTCACACCTGAGTTCTGATAGTCACACTTGTTGTCCTTTTCCTCCATGTAGAATGTGTAGTCGTTGATATCATACGCCTGATAGGTCACCAGGTTTTGCATGGGTCCCTGCGACAAGGTGAATATGATATTTTTCCTCCACAGAAGAATGCGATTACGGGGGATTATCTAGGAGCGTCTGCCTAAACCAACGTGTGAAATCTGAGTTGTGCTCTTTGATTATTTCTCACTGCATCCTCTGTATGCCCTGGTCACTGTACTTCTTCTCGATTAACCTTTTGTGCTTCTATACCCAAGTATTGACTAGTTCTAAATGTTGTAGCGCAACGAAGTTTGCTCGATCAAAGTCTGCATATTGATAATCAAAGTCTGCATGTAGTACGTGACGATCCTCTCGGTGACCAGATCTCTCGAGCTTTCCAAGGTGCCTATTGATAGGAAGACCGACAGGGTTCTCGGTGTCTAGATAATTTGTGCAGAAAGAGATGCACCCTTCGGCCAGAAATCCCTTGGCTATGCTTCCATCTGGACGGGACCTGTTGCGAATGTATCCTTTGATGTGTTCGCTCATCCTTTTGAATGCCATCATGCTGCGGAGGAACATCGGCCCGAGTTGGATGATATTCTCCACGACATGGACCAGCAGATGCACCATAATGTCTAACAATGCGGGCGGGAAGTAGATCTCGATCTCGCATAGTATCACCACAATCTCCTCCTGTAGCCTCCCTAGCTGATTCACGCCAATCGACTTTCAAGAGATGACGTTGAAAAATTTGTAGAGCCCAAACAACGTTTCACAGACGTGATCATCCATTATCCCTCTTAGTGTAACCAGAAGTATCTGCGTCATTAGCATAGCACAGTCGTGAGAATTCATGCCACTGAACCTCTGCTTCGCCTCATCTAGGTATCTGCGTATCTTGCCTGCGTATCCGTAAGGAAATTTGACTCCTAGAAAGCACTTGAAAAACTATTTGATCTCATCCTAGCTTAGAGTGGAGCAAGAAGGGGGCAGTAATATTCATTCTTCTTGACCTTTTTATCCTTCCGATGACATTGTGTCACCTCCGAATCATGATCATCATCATCTTCCTGATCATCAGGAGTAGTGCATCCTTCGTGAAGATCCTTCCGGATGCCCATGAATATCAGGTCGTGCCTTGATTTCGGACCATCTTTCGTCCTATCTGGCATGTTGATTAGGGTGTCGACCAGACTCTCGCACATGTTCTTTGTGATATGCATGATGTCAAGGCTATGAGGCGTGCGGAGAAACTTCCAGTATGGCAACTCCCAGAAAGCAGACCTTGTTTTCCATACCTTCAGCAGTGGCTTGTCTTACTGACTCTTTTGCTTATTTCCAGGCTTAGGATAATCTTTCCAGTTTTTCAGCAATTCTTCCACTTCTTCACTGCTCCTCCGCTCTAGGATTCCTCGGGTCTCGGATTTGCCATCGAACAGATCTCCATGTTTTCTCCATGGATCATTCTTGGTGAGCCACCTCCGGTGCACCATGAACACGGTTTTCAAAGACCCTGGATCTTTCCGTAGTTGGAGATAGCTTGTGTTATCCATGCACCTAACGCATGCGGAGAATCCTTGGATAACCTGCCCCAAGATATATCTGCAACCTGGATAGTCTTGCACCGTAGTGACCAACACAGCTCTCATAGTGAAATAATCTTGTGCGACGCGTCATACGTATTGGCTCCAGATTCCCATAACATGGCTAGCTCCTCTTTCAACTGCCCGAGATATAGATTGATGTCAGTACCAGGTTGTTTTGGCCCTTGAATTAGCATACTCATTTGTATGTAATTCTACTTCATGCACAACCATGGAGGGAGGTTGTACATCCATACAAACACGGGCCAAGTGCTGTGCGTGCTGCTCTGGCTACCGAACGGATTGAGTCCATCGGTGCTTGCACCAAGCCTGATGTTCCTCGAATCTCCACCGAATTCTGGGAATTTGAGGTCCAATGCTTTCCACTGGCTAGCATCTAAAGGGTGCGTCAGCAGCTCTTTCTTTTCGGGGTCATCGTCATCTCCTGGCTTCTTCCTTTTTGCATGCCAGCGCATGAACTTTGCTTCCTTAGGGTCCGCGAAATATCGCTGCAAACAAGGAATGATAGGAAAGTACAATACCACTTTTTGAGGAGCTTTCTTCCCTTTCTTGTATCGACTCACGCCGCACACCGGGCATGTGGGTTTATCCGTGTCCTTGCCCCAATAAATGATGCAATCGTTGATGCAAACGTGGTATCTAACATGCGGTAGATCGAGAGGATAGACGATTTTCTTGGCGTCCTCGATACTAGTTGGACACGTGTTCCCCTCCGGGAGACGATCATGCCAGAATGCCATCATATCGTCGAAGCTTGCATCGGTCAATTTGTGTTTTGCCTTCATCTCCATAGCCTTGAGCGTGACATTCAACCGGGTATCATTGGGCTTGCATCCTTCATACAATGGAGTAACCGCGTCTTTCTCAAGTTGCGCAAACTTGGCTTTCTCTCTAGCAGCAGCCCTGGCATTACTCGTTTGCTTGAGAAGAAGTTTTTGAACATAAGGGTCCTGCACCCAGCCTGACGTTGTTCCATCGTCTACTCCTCTGACATCTAGATCATCATCATCCCGGTCTACTTCCACACCTTCACCATCTCCAGGAGACTCTTCTTCATCTCGCTCGTCCTCGCCGTGATCATCATTATGTTGCCCGCCTTCCACATTTCCCGCCGCCCCATTTACGTCCCCATCATATTTGTCATTGCTTATCCACCGAGTGTATCCATCCATGAAACCATGGCGGATCAGGTGCGCCTGCAGATGCTCGAAATCTGGGTCGATCAGCCAGTTGAGTTTGCATCTTATGCATGGACATCTTATCTCCATCATGTTATTTCGTATCATGTTGGTCGTCGTGCATTTCAAAAATCTAGCCACATTGCCTTCACTCATTATGCGGACCATGGTTGCCTGCGTGGTGTACACGGTAGAATTTTAAGTTTATTAGAACCACATTATCAATGCATGCATGCAATGGTCGATAGAAATTTCGGCATGGCCTATCCTAAAATTAGGACCTTTGCGAAATGCCAAAGTCTTGCCAAAATGGAAATGAATCAAAAAATTTGAAAAACAATGGAAACTCATTCATACACAAACACAAGAGAGAGAGAGAGACCGATCCATACACATGAACACATCATCCTCTCCATACACACATGAGCATCGATCCTCTCCATACATATGAGCATATCATCCATACACATGAACACATCCTTATATGGACAACTTACCGAGATGAGAGATCGATCGAGAAGATAGAAGGAAGACCGAGAGGATGGCGTGCCTAGAAGGAGAGCTTCCACTATTATGTATGTAGCATCCAAGGTAAGTTCTACATGCTACAAATGGTGAAAGAGTGGATAAATTGAGGTGGGAGGGAGGAGGATCACGACTAGATCCAAGGAGGAAGAAGGAGGGGAAAATGAAGTGGGGGCATGGTAGTGGATAGTCACATGTGCAAAAAGGGGTCTACCAAAAAGTGGATAGAACATCTGTGGCGCACATGGCCCTAGTGTGCCATAGGAGTTAATCACAACCGTCGCGCACATGATGGTGGTGCGCCACAGATGTGTTTGCCCATTTACAGACCAAAGGGTCCTGAGGTTAGGCGTAGAGCACATGCCTCATGTGCACCATACCTATCCATCATAACCATAGAGCACTGCACCGAGGTGCGCTACGGGTATGTGTCCTGCGGCTGGCAGGGCCCTGGCCCACACATAGCCATGACGCACCACCCCCATGTGCGCCACGGTTGCTATAGTTAGCAGTAGGGCACCTATTGGGAGTGCACCATGCCTGTTTTACCTGTGGGGCACTCCAAGCACGTGCTCCATGGATGTGTGAATTACCTATAGCCATTTTCCTAGTAGTGTAAAACACCTCTCATCCTGGCTCTGAAGCAACGCCAAAATCGAGTGTTTCCACCAGGACAGGCCCTGGTGAGTGCAAGGGAAGGAACTACGTGCGCGGGGAGGTAGAGTGGAGATGGTGGGAGCCGAAAGAATTGCAGTGCCGTATGGCGCAAAAAGTAGGCTCACCTCCCTCTTATGCTACCACCTCCCACTGGGAGACAAATCCTTCCCCATTTTCCTCTTGTGCGGCGGCATTAGCGGCGGCAGCGATTTAGATCTCTGGCAGCAGCTTCTAAGCACACTCTAGCACCGGCTGGTGTCCTCTTCCCAACTCTGGCATCTACTGGCTTGCAGATCTGTGGCGCCGACTTCTCCTCTGTCTTCATCTCAGCCTGTGACAGGTCCTCGATGGCCACCAGCATGAAGGTAACAACCTTGACTCCTCTCCATCTTTTTAACAAGGTAGTTAGCTCGACATTACGTTAGTACGTACATGGTGCTTATGAAATGCCACTCCGTTTAGGGACAACAACTCAAGGTTATCATCCAGGCAGTTGCTCTAGTTGCTGCGATTCAGGGATGGATGCAGCGTGACAGAGAGAGAATGGAAAATCTGAACTACACCTACAACAACAATGATGTGGAGGCTATCTCCATACTTAGGATGATAAGAGCCCCGTTTAACCATCTTGTGTAGACATCCAGGTCTAGGTGGTTGCTCAAGGACAGCATCAACTGCTGTATCGAATAATAGGTGGCTCTGTTTCTTCATGTTCTAGGCCATAACCAGAGATTCCGAGTGATCCACAACACATGGAGGAGATCAACCGAGACAATTTCCTGGTATTTCCATCAGGTGTTTTATGTTGTTGGAGAACTCGGAGAGGAATGATCAAGCCACCATCTAGTCAAATCCCCACGAAGATACATGGCAACGGTCGATGGTTCCCCTTCTTCAAGGTGAGCAACTCTATCATGTTCTTCTTTGGATGATTGTATTAGACAGCCAGCTAACATTCTTGTAATGCCAGTATTGTATTGGAGAAATTGATGGTACTCATGTGATTGCTAGAGTGTCGAAATCTGAGCAGGCTGCATATAGGGGGAGGAAGCACTACCCCAGTCAGAATTTTCTTGCTGTCGTTGATTTTGACATGAAGTTCACATATGTTCTTGTCGGGTGGGAAGGATCTTCCCACGATGCGATGATTCTGGCTGACAGACTTAGCAAAACTAATGACCTCAAGCTCCCTGGATGCAAATTCTACCTTGTAGATGTCGGGTATGCTTGTCGGCCTGAAATTCTACCACCTTTCAGGTCAACAAGGTACCATATCAATGAGTTCTCTACTAGAAACTACCCAAGGACTCTGGAAGAACTTTTCAATCTTAGGCACTCTAGCCTTAGAGTCGCGGTTGAGAGGGTTTCCGCTGCTCTAAAGAACAGGTTTAAGATCCTTGATCAGAAGCCTTTCCACTATTTCCCATCCAAGTTAAGCTTGTTCTTGCATGTTGCTTTTTACACAACTCGATCTTGCAATTTAGCGCCGATGAGTACTTCTCGGCTAAAGAAGATGTAGTTCCTGACAACAATGACACTGACGATAGCCATGGTGTTGCCCGTAATAATTGTGCTGCTTGGAAGAGCAGGAGACAACAATGAGCGATTGACATGTGGGTGACAAGAGGCAACTACAGGATTTGAAGAAGATGAATAAGATGGTTTGTTGATGAAGTGTTGCCCTTCTATTTTATGAACAACCCCTGATGTGGTTGTAAAAAATTCATTCGTAGTAGCTAGGTAATATTGTGGTGAACTATCATTTTCTAGTAGCAAGATAACATTATCGTGAACTCATATTTGCTAGTAGCTAGGATGATATTTTCGTACTGCGAGTTTAATTTGCTATTTGTTTAAAACTACTAGTTCATTATGCTGCCTATTTGGTGTTACATGGTAACATCACTAGCTCTAAGAAGTGGTGAGCACATCACTATGGCATGAGAAACCAAACATGCAGTTTTTTTTGCATCAAACGAGACAAAATAAATTATCTTGGCAATCAAACAACTTGCCAAAATTGCAGGAAAACTAGATATAGGCAACCAAATGAATTGCCAAACTTGGCCCAACCCCAATCTTCCCCCATGCAGCACCCATCGGGCCAAGTAGAAAAAACGAGAAATTTGGTCCCGATCAACCAAACACACCCTTAATAATTATCAATAACAGTACAGAGAGACGTAAAATTAATAAAAATTATAAATAGATCACTGGACCACCTAGAGACGACTACAAACAATAGCGCGAGCCGAAGACGCGCCTCCATCCTCGCCCCTCCATCACCGGATCTGCGCAAAGCTTTGCATAGTAGACATACGATAAGTTATTATGCTAAGGCCATAAAGGACTAGCGCACCAGAGCAACAACCATAGCCAATGATGACAACCGTAGATTGGAAGAGATGTCATGAAAATCACACCAACAAACACGGAAACGGACTAGATCCTAGAAGATCTGCCGGACAAACGACTCCACACGCTCTCCATCGATGCTAGATGCACTACCGGAGAGAGGATAGAGCGGGGAGTACCTTATTCTGACTTCAGGACGTAGTCATTGCCTCACCATCCTGAAGAAGACACTCAAAAATAGGCTAAACAAAGAACAAAAAATCTCTCGCCAGAGAGAGGTATAACTCTATACAGTTTAAATATGAAATAGATTATGCTCTAGGGTACACAAAAATGAAAAATTCTGATGATTTGTGGACCTAAAATAGTGTACTCTCCATCGTTTTCAAATTCACACATTGTCTTTTTTGTATAGCATAGAAAATATGATATTCCATATTGAAATTTTACACTCTTTTTTAGAAGACATCTGTGCAAACACAAATATATTTTTTTAAATTTTTTGGAACTTTCAGATATTGGGCTCTATGGACCCGTGCTCCAGTATGCTACACTCACTCTCTCCATGGTACATTAGGATTCAGAACAACAGATATAGGATCATCAGCGATTGATCTAAGGACTAGTTTGATGACGGTCAAGATCGCAATGGCCGGGGTTTGGCCAAGCATAGCAGCTTCAAATCCAAGCCCATATCCATTTAATTACCCACATGTATAAATAACCAGCAGCACAATTTATGCCCATATCTATACCCATCGGATATGCAACTACTCATGGAGTAGATACCAAAATCAACATTCAACAACGATAACTTAGTAATTATACATAGGCAAGACAACGGCATAATCGAATAGTCTTGTACAATAAATAGATTTCTCAATCTCACACAACATAAATCTAAAACATCTGACATAAGACCAACATTTCACTGACATATGAACCCTACATGTGACACAAGTATCCAGTGGATATCTATGGAGCATAATCTCTACTTGTTCCCAACCTGTGAGTTCACATGGTACCTAGCCCATGAAATCCATGGGAAGAGTCGGACGGGAGATATTTATTTAATTACATGCACTGACCTACTCACATGCAAGTCTAAACCTATGAAGAAGGATGGCCAATATATTTTAACACTCTCGTTCACTTCTAGGCTTTTCCAATTCTTACAGGTTGGATTGATAAAGGTTGAAACTATTGTCTAATAAAGTGTTAGCTAGATTTTGAACCTGAAAAATCTTGGCTCGCATACCATATTTAATTGCATGCCTTAGTGACAAGTCTGAATTCATGAAGAAAGGTGAACAATATATTCATCATGGTTGAGGGCAAAAAGAGATGTGACTGAGTGCAAAATAGTTATGGGTTGAGGGAAAGGAGGTTGGAAGATATCACGTGAATATGGAATGATGGGAAGTGGCTGGATGCAGAGATCTAAAGAATGAGGGTGGGTAGCCGACTTTATGGTGCATTAAAAAATAAAACATCATACATGAATTAGCTTAGGAGGTTGTTTGTGATGTTCTTTGTGGCGCCCCGCAAAAACCACTACTAGAAAATCGCGTTGTTTTTGTGCATTGCATCATCATGACCGCATGCTCATGTGCCACATTGCATTTGAGCATCGTCATCATCATGCATTTGTTTGTCTGAAACTATTTCCGAAAAACATATTTGGTTTTCTAAATACCCCGCCTTTATTTCAAAATCCAAAACCCAGGTCTCCGGATTATTTGTTTCGTCTACCAATTGATTTCAAAAGCCCCGTTTTAAATAATAAAATATTTATTTTATTTTTAGGGGCAGCCGTACCGGGCCGATCCGACCCAGTCGGCCACCCCCAGTAAAAAACCAGACTACCTAAACCCTTTTCCTACCCCAACCTAATCTACCCAGCCCCCCTCCACCTCACCCCCTCCAATCCCATGTCGACACCTCACCTCTCCCTTCCCCCCATCCAATCCCAGCCCGCCACCTCAGCCGGCCGCCCCTCCCCCTGGCCAGCCTGGCCATTCCCGCCTCCCGCGTACCTGGGCGTGCAGCCCCAGGCGGGCCAGGCCCCACCTGCCGCACCGACCCACTCCCCCTGGACCCGGCCCCACCATCCCCTTCTCCTCTCTCCGCGCGACCCGCAACCCACCTCTGCCGACCCCGCCTGCCACCTCCTCTCGCTCGCCCCGCATCCCCATCCCGCGGGCGCCTCGCCCACCGCCTAACCGTCCCCATGGCGCGGACCCTCTCCGGCCTCGCTCGGCCGCGCCGTGCCTCTCCGCCTCTGACGTGACCCCGAGCTCCGTGGCGGCCCCCTCCACCGTCCTCCTCTTTGGTCGGCCACGGCTCGGCCGCGACCTCGCCGTGCGCCGCCTCCTTCGGCCTCCGCTGCCCTCGCCTCGCCTTGCCCAGCGCCGGTGGCCCCCTCGCCCTCTCTGCGCATCCTCGCGCCTCCTCGACCAGGGCGTCCGCGTGCGCCTTCGCCGGCTACCAGGAGCTCCGCCGCCGTCCTGTTTCCCCTCCGCCTCGCCTCAGCCGCGACCAAGCACCGTTGTCGCTAGCCCCGCTCTCCCTCGCGTCTCGCCCGCCGCTAGGGGCGCCCTCGCCGCCTCTGCCTCGCTCGTTGCTCGAGTCCACCGCCTGTGCCTCCGTGTCGGCCGCCGTCCTCCCACCTCGAGTATCGCCGCAGACGCCTTCTCGTTAGGCCACCACTCGAGCTATCAATCTTGTGCCCTTGTTCTATACCCTGGCGGCAAGGTGTATGTGCTAGTGTACTAACCAGACAAGACCGTTGTGAAGCGTCAAGTTCGTCCACCGTTGACGCCACTCGAGACCGACAACGACAACGGCCGTCGGAACCCCAAGATCTCCTTCATGTATTGGATGAAACCACAAGATCGCCGACATGGATCCGATGGTCGAACCCTGAAGCCTCGTGTCCGAAGACCGATCCTGGCGAGACCAAACTGGAACCACATCGAACCAAGGTCACCGAGACCCCGGTGCGGCAAGTACTCCTTCCCGGACGCCAAGTTCGCCGAGAACCCGGATGCCAAGGTCACCGACACGGAACGACAAGACCTCCTTCCCACACCGATGCCGACGACGTCGCACGCCAAGTTCTCCTTCCCGAACGCCAACACCGACCCGATACGAGGACCTGACAAGATCTTCGTGACGACAAGGTCGGCTCCGACCAGGGCGGATCCGATGTGCCCCGACGCCAACCAAGTTCTTCTTCTCGGATGCGCCAAGCTCTCCTTTCGTTGTCCGAGACCGATTCCGTCGAACCGTTTCTCCCCGTCGAACCCTGAGCCCGAACCCCCGGAACCCAAGATCTGCCGGACCCAGATGTGTGAACCTTTTTCCGAGCCCCTATTTTATAAATGCTATATATAAATTGTTGCATATCAACTTGATGCATTAAATCATTCATGTCGCATACATGTGTGTGGTTTGGGGGCCTTATGCCGATTCACCTAAATTAAATATGGGATCCATATGCGGGCAAATCTAGTCTTATATTGGTCCCATTTAAATTGGTGTAGCGAACCGGTGTTATATTTTGTCTTGTTAAGACAACATTTAAATTGCAGGGTATCTAAACAACTTGAACCACTTAAATATTTGCCGGGACCCCGGTTCTGTTAATATGGCCTAAATGCATCGCACCTTTGCCATGTCATACATTATACATGCATCATGCCCGATTTTCTACCGTAGTATTAAATAGTGCATCCGGTGTTTCTTCTAGTGCTCTGCTTCTTCACGGATTAGGACGATGAGTTGATGCGAGTGTCGAACCAATCTTCGGATGAACCTTCGGCAATGTTTTCAGGCGAGCATCTCCCTCTTTCTACCTATCTTACTTTTATAGTATTTATTTCCCTCCTGTTGATCTATTGCTATCTGTGTTGCGATGCTCTAGTTTTCGTGCCCGTGATATCCCTTGCAGCCTTATATTGCCTTGGACACATCCTATTACCTGTTGTTTGGTAGATAGTGGACTTGCGCGTTGTAGTCGCTTGCTCAAGTGCTGTTGTGTGTCGTCAAGTACCACAGTTGTTGGAGTTTTTGCCGCATGCTTTATATTGGAGATGATCATGGCTTTAATTACTGTTTAATAACTAAAATTGAAGTAGGTAAATGCAGAGGCACCGGTGGGTAATAGACAATATTTGGTTTTTAACCGCTCACTGGTGTCCGTGGGACCCGAGTTCTTGACACTGCTAGAGATCGAGCGCTAACCACGTGGGGTGTGTGGGCACCCCATCGATTAGTACCTGATTTCAAAGTATTGTCGGGGCCACAAGTAGTTTGGGGCTTTATTACTATCCTGTACTTATGCCATGCTTTCTTGCTTTATTTATTGTGCGTGGAGCACATGCTTTATTTAGGACCGTGACACGTTTTCGCTGTATCGACAAGCCCAGTCACACTTTCGGGTTCCCAGTCGTTTAAAGCCGTCTACACAAACCCTGAGTCCGTCTCGGAGACCGGCCGACTTCGTTGCGGGTAGCTTAGTGGGGTGGCCCCCATGTACTTGCTTTGGGTCTGGGAAACGTCATGACTTAGGCCCCGCCGACATACCGATGGGTGTATGTTAACTGATCTAGCAAAAAGGGTCGAAGTGCGTGTGGATACTTTGGTGCACCCTGCAGGTTAAATCTTTTGAAAAGCCGTGTCCATGTTATGGGCGACTTGGAGCAGTTCTCAATCATAGACAACTATAACTAAAGTTTACCGTTATAAATTGACTTGTATCCGATATGACTAGTAATCAGCTCCACTACAACGGAATGGCTAAATAAAAGTACCAACAACTGCTGGGTTTGGGATATCTCATGCTTATTGTATCTGACTAGTAAGTGTTGCAACTTCTAGCGGAATGGTTAACTAAAACTGCCCACTGCTTATTATATCAGGATGACTCATGCTATCTACATTTGACTAGTAATTGCTGCAACGATAACCGAATAAATAAAACTGCCAACTGTGTGAGTTCCTCGGTTGACTTCCTCGGGTGGTCTCGAGGGGGAAATACCAGGATGGAAATGTTTGGTGGTAGTATCAGGTTGGTTCCGGATAGGTCTTTCTTACTCTCTGATAGCCGACAGTTATATCGAGTCTCTATAGGTTGTTTAGTGCATGCTGCGCTGCCGCTTCAGTCCACCATACCTATGTAGGCAAGGACCGCCGAATTCTAGTCTCATGTCTTCGCCTCGATCTTGACCGCTCTCTTTTTCCTTGGCCCTTTGTCGGCACCCCTTTTGTTTAAGAAGGTTTTGAGATCGACGTCGTTAGCAGGGTTACCCTTCCGGCTTGGCCTGGGCAGGGTTATGGACGCCATTGGTTATTCTTCAGGGCTCTTAGCTCAATTTGCATCTTGTCCGTACTCGGACGCTGTATCGTTTTCAAGGTGATTTGGATCTTTGTATGTTATATATGTATTCTTGACTCTTTGAGTCGCTGTTGTATATATGTTTTGTGGGTTCCATCGAGGACTATTGTGTAATGATATTACTTCGTTTTACACCCGCACGCAAGTGCCTGGTGGGCACCTTTGAATCGTTTCTATGCGGGTTTGGCGGGAAGCGCTGAAACTTGCATAGGGCCGATTCTGAGGGTGTTACAGAGTGGTATCAGAGCTCAGCAGTTGCGATACCCCACAAGTCCAGCCTGTAGGATAACCTAGCTAACGGCCGAAGTAGAGTGTCAAAGCTATTTTTGCAAAATCGGTTGGATAGTTCTGATTAGGTCTGATTTTACTCCTTACCCCTCTGCTGCTCTCCTCTCACCTCTGTGTGTTTTGAATCCGCTCTCTTCTCTCTCTTCGAGTCCAGGATTTCTCGTGGTTGGGTTCCATCATACCTTCAGGGTTTCACTTCCTCCTTTGGTAACGGTGTTGCTACATCTGGTCTTCATGCTATCCGAGGAATCCTTCGTCTGGTGGACTTCTCTTTGTTCCTTCTCGTGCCTCCCGGTGTTTTTCGACGCGACGACATCATCTACGCCAGATCCGATGCAGAGTCTGCATCACTCCTTTGTTTCTGACCCTCGATTGTCGAGATCTTCAGTCTGATTCCGAGAATGGCTGCACGCTTTTCTACTGATTGTGCGGAGTAATAGTTTGGGTGCGTGATGGATTGGCCCCCATGCCGACTACCCCTTCTATTCGCTTTTGTACATTGAAGTGGATGAGAATGCATCGGTTCCCTCTTTCTATCGAAGCTAGAGGTGGCTTTATTGGTTGATACCTCTACCTTCGCCTTTGTATCCCGGAGTGTTCTCTCGACGATCACGGACAACGACCTCTGTTAGTGGTGTCGCGAGGATCTACACGAAGCGAGAAGACGCAGATCGCCGCCTTCCTTCCGGTATCATGAGGCGGATCTCGAGGGCGAGATCCATTGTTAGTGGTGTCGAATTGTGGCGCCCCGCAAAAACCACTACTAGAAAATCGCGTTGTTTTTGTGCATTGCATCATCATGATCGCATGCTCATGTGCCACATTGCATTTGAGCATCGTCATCATCATGCATTTGTTTGTCTGTAACTATTTCGGAAAAACATATTTGGTTTTCTAAATACCCCGCCTTTATTTCAAAATCCAAAACCCGGGTCTCCGGATTATTTTGTTTCGTCTACCAATGGATTTCAAAAGCCCCGTTTTAAATAATAAAATATTTATTTTATTTTTAGGGGCAGCCGTACCGGGCCGATCCCCAGTACAAAAACCAGACTACCTAAACCCTTTTCCTACCCCAACCTAATCTACCCAGCCCCCCTCCACCTCACCCCCTCCAATCCCATGTCGACACCTCACCTCTCCCTTCCCCCCATCCAATCCCAGCCCACCTCGGCCCGCCGCCTCCCAGCCAGCCTAGCCATTCCCGCCTCCCGCGTACCTGGGCGTGCAGCCCCAGGCGGGCCAGGCCCCACCTGCCGCACCGACCCACTCCCCCTGGACCCGGCCCCACCATCCCCCTTCTCCTCTCTCCGCGCGACCCGCAACCCACCTCTGCCGACCCCGCCTGCCACCTCCTCTCGCTCGCCCCGCATCCCCATCCCGCGGGCGCGCCTCCGCCGCCGCGCCAACCGTCCCCATGGCGCCGGACCCCTCTCCGGCCGCCCTCGCTCCGGCCGCCGTCGTGCCTCGTCTCCGCTCCCCCGACGCGACCCCGAGCTCCGTGGCGGCCCCCCCTCCGCCGTCGACCCCGCGCCCTCTGCCCCGCTGCAGCCCGGCCTGCGTCGACCTCGTCTGTCTCCGGGTGCCGCGCCCCCGCCTCTCCCTACCTCTCTGCCTCCTCTTTGGTCGGCCACGGCTCGGCCGCGACCTCGCCGTGCGCCGCCTCCCTCGGCCTCCGCGGCCCTCGCCTCGCCTTGCCCAGCGCCGGTGGCCCCCTCGCCCTCTCTGCGCATCCTCGCGACCCCGCGCCCTCCTTGCTGTTCCCCGCCGCAGTGCCTCGCCGCCCAAGCGCCTCCTCGACCAGGGCGTCCGCGTGCGCCTTCGCCGGCTACCAGGAGCTCCGCTGCCGTCCTGTTTCCCCTCCGCCTCGCCTCAGCCGCGACCAAGCACCGCCGTCGCTGGCCCCGCTCTCCCTCGCGTCTCGCCCGCCGCCAGGGGCGCCCTCGCCGCCTCTGCCTCGCTCGTCGCTCGAGTCCACCGCCTGTGCCTCCGTGTCGGCCGCCGTCCTCCCACCTCGAGTATCGCCGCAGACGCCTTCTCGTTAGGCCACCACTCGAGCTATCAATCTTGTGCCCTTGTTCTATACCCTGGCGGCAAGGTGTATGTGCTAGTGTACTAACCAGACAAGACCGTTGTGAAGCGTCAAGTTCGTCCACCGTTGACGCCACTCGAGACCGACAACGACAACGGCCGTCGGAACCCCAAGATCTCCTTCATGTATTGGATGAAACCACAAGATCGCCGACATGGATCCGATGGTCGAACCCTGAAGCCTCGTGTCCGAAGACCGATCCTGGCGAGACCAAACTGGAACCACATCGAACCAAGGTCACCGAGACCCCGGTGCGGCAAGTACTCCTTCCCGGACGCCAAGTTCGCTGAGAACCCGGATGCCAAGGTCACCGATGCCGACGACATCGCACGCCAAGTTCTCCTTCCCGAACGCCAAGACCGACCCGATACGAGGACCTGACAAGATCTTCGTGACGACAAGGTCGGCTCCGACCAGGGCGGATCCGATGTGCCCCGACGCCAACCAAGTTCTACTTCTTGGATGCGCCAAGCTCTCCTTTCGTTGTCCGAGACCGATTCCGTCGAACCGTTTCTCCCCGTCGAACCCTGAGCCCGAACCCCCGGAACCCAAGATCTGCCGGACCCAGATGTGTGAACCTTTTTCCGAGCCCCTATTTTATAAATGCTATATATAAATTGTTGCATATCAACTTGATGCATTAAATCATTCATGTCGCATACATGTGTGTGGTTTGGGGGCCTTATGCCGATTCATCTAAATTAAATATGGGATCCATATGCGGGCAAATCTAGTCTTATATTGGTCCCATTTAAATTGGTGTAGCGAACCGGTGTTATATTTTGTCTTGTTAAGACAACATTTAAATTGCAGGGTATCTAAACAACTTGAACCACTTAAATATTTGTCGGGACCCCAGTTCTGTTAATATGGCCTAAATGCATCGCACCTTTGCCATGTCATACATCATACATGCATCATGCCCGATTTTCTACCGTAGTATTAAATAGTGCATCCGGTGTTTCTTCTAGTGCTCTGCTTCTTCATGGATTAGGACGATGAGTTGATGCGAGTGTCGACCCGATCTTCAGATGAACCTTCGGCAATGTTTTCAGGCGAGCATCTCCCCCTTTCTACCTATCTTACTTTTATAGTATTTATTTCCCTCCTGTTGATCTATTGCTATCTGTGTTGCGATGCTCTAGTTTTCGTGCCCGTGATATCCCTTGCAGCCTTATATTGCCTTGGACACATCCTATTACCTGTTGTTTGGTAGATAGTGGACTTGCGCGTCGTAGTCGCTTGCTCAAGTGCTGTTGTGTGTCGTCAAGTACCACAGTTGTTGGAGTTTTTGCCGCATGCTTTATGTTGGAGATGATCATGGCTTTAATTACTGTTTAATAACTAAAATTGAAGTAGGTAAATGCAGAGGCACCGGTGGGTAATAGACAATATTTGGTTTTAACTCCTTTGGTGTCCGTAGGACCCCGAGTTCTTGACACCTGTTCCGAGATCGAGCGCGCTAACCACAGGTGGGGTGTGTGGGCACCCCCATCGATTAGTACCTGATTTCAAAGTATTGTACCGGGGGCCACAAGTAGTTTGGGGCTTTATTACTATCCTGTACTTATGCCATGCTTTACTGCTTTATTTACGATTGTGCGTGGAGCACCTGTCTTGTTAGGACCGTGACACGTTTATTTGTATCGACAAGCCCGGTCACACTTTCGGGTTCCCGATCGTTTACTGCCGTCTACCTAAACCCTAAGTCCGTCTCGGAGACCGGCCGACTTCGTTCTGGGGTAGCTTAGTGGGGTGGCCCCATGTACTTGCTTTGGGTGCAGGAAGCGTCATGACTTAGGCCCGCCGACATACCGATGGGTGTATGTTAACTGATCGGCAAAAGGGTGAAGTGCGTGTGGATACTTTGGTGCACCCTCAGGTTAAATCTTTTCGAAAAGCCGTGTCCGCGGTTATGGACGACTTGGAGCATAGTTCTCGATCATAGACAACTATAACTAAAGTTTACCGTTATAAATTGACTTGTATCCGATATGACTAGTAATCAGCTCCACTACAACGGAATGGCTAAATAAAAGTACCAACAACTGCTGGGTTTGGGATATCTCATGCTTATTGTATCTGACTAGTAAGTGTTGCAACTACAACGGAATGGTTAACTAAAACTGCCCACTGCTTATTATATCAGGATGACTCATGCTATCTACATTTGACTAGTAATTGCTGCAACGATAACCGAATAAATAAAACTGCCAACTGTGTGAGTTCCTCGGTTGACTTACTCGGGTGGTCTCGAGGGGGAAATACCAGGATGGGAATGTTTGGTGGTAGTATCAGGTTGGTTCCGGATAGGTCTTTCTTACTCTCTGATAGCCGACAGTTATATCGAGTCTCTATAGGTTGTTTAGTGCATGCTGCGCTGCTTGATCCACCATACCTATGTGGCGAGGACCGAATTCTAGTCTCGCGTGTCTTGGCCTCGATCTTGACCGCTCTCTTTTTCCTTGGCCCTTTGTCGGCACCCCTTTTGTTTAAGCAGGTTTTGAGATCGACGTCGTTAGCAGGGTTACCCTTCCGGCTTGGCCTGGGCAGGGTTATGGACGCCATTGGTTATTCTTCGGGGCTCTTAGCTCAATTTGCATCTTGCATCTTGTCCGACTCTGACTGTATCGTTTTCAAGGTGATTTGGATCTTTGTATGTTATATCTGTATTCTTGACTCTTTGAGTCGCTGTTGTATATATGTTTTGTGGGTTCCATCGAGGACTATTGTGTAATGATATTACTTCGTTTTCCACCCGCACGCAAGTGCCTGGTGGGCACCTTTGAATCGTTTCTATGCGGGTTTGGCGGGAAGCGCTGAAACTTGCATAGGGCCGATTCTGAGGGTGTTACATTCTTTTATCACATGCGAATCAATGGAAAAGCTTGTTTGTGATGTGTATTTCATGAAAACCGTCACTTATATATAGTTATCACTAGAGGGTGAAATCGACAAATATTTTGAATTTGTGAGTACCCTTTGATGGACTAGATTTATCATACTCCCTCTGATCCATATTACTTATCGCGGAAATGGATGTATCTAGACATGTTTTAGTGCTAGATACATCCAATCCAATGACAATTAATATGGATCGGAGGGAGTATTTGATTTGGTGCTCCATTAGTGAAAGACTGGTTTGTAGAGTGAACAAAATAAATACAAATGTTACATTTTATTTGAAGATGCCACAATCAACATCATCGTCCAACTACCACTCCTTTCCTCATCTTCCTCGTATCCCTTCCCTTGTTCCTCCTCCTAGTTACCTTCTTTGTCTTTTTTGCTTCTTTCTCGGCACGTCTAGACCCCACCTTCCACAACTAATATTGTTACCTTCGCGATGAGACATGTTTTCAACCATGATAAATTAGTAATTATACATTAGCAAGATAACGGCATAATCGAAATATTTAGTCGTGCGGAATAAATGGATTTCTCAATCTCACACAACACAAATCTAAAATATCCGACATAAGACCCACATTTTACCGACATATGGACCCTACATGCAACACAAGTATCCAATGGATATCCGTGGATCAAAATATCTACTTGTTCCTAACCTATGAGTTCACATGGTACCCAGCCTATGAAATACATGGGTAGAACAAGCCCTCCATACCCATGTCCAGCTGGCTTGATATCATGGATTACCCTGGTCCAGGGAATTTTTTCCATCTGTATATGGGCAGGCGTGGGGTGGGGGATGTTGAGGTGGTGTCATGATAGGAGAAAACCTAAGAACATGCAAAAGGGTATGTAAAAAAATCCATGAATGGGAGATGTTTATTTAATTAAATTCACTGACCCACTCACCTACAAGGCTGAACCTATGGAGAAGGATGGCCAATATATTTTAACACTTGCATTCATTTCTAGGCTCTGCCAATTCTTACATGTTGGATCGATGAAGGTCAAAACTATTGTCAAATAGAGTGTTAGCCAGATCTTGAACTTGAGAAATCTTGGCTCTCATACCATATTAAATTGCATGCACTCAATGACAAGTATGAATTCATGAAGAAAGGTGAACAATATATTCAACATGGTTGAGGATAATAAGATATGTGACTGAGTGCAAAATAGTATGGGTTGCAAGATATGACGTGAATGTGGAATGATGGGAAGTGGCTGGGTGGAGAGATCTAAAGAGTGAGTGTGGGTAGTCGACTTTATGGTGTATTAAAAAACAAAACATCATACATAATTTGGCTTAAGAGGCTACTTGTGATGTTCTTTATCACTTGCGAATCAGTTGAAAAGCATGTCCATGATGTGTATTTCGTGAAAACCATCACTTATATCTAGTTATCACTAGAGGGTGAAATCGATAAATATTTTGAATTCATGAGTACCCTTTTGTGGACTAGATTTATCATATATGATTTTGGTGCTCCATTAGTGAAAGACTGGTTTGTAGAGTGGACACAATGAAAGTAAAGATTACATTTTATTTGAAGATGCCACCATCAACATCGTCGGTCAACTACCACCCTTTCTTCTTATTCCTCGACTCCCTTCCCTTGTTCCTCCTCCTACTTGCCTTCTTCGTCTGTTTTGCTTCTCTCCCGGCACGTCTATACCTTACCTTCCACAACTAATATTGTCACCTTTGTGACGAGTAAATTGTTTATGCACTAGTCAATTATCTCCAAAGACCGATCTGATGAAAAGAGGCTAGGAGGTATATTTATATTCAACACTCCCCCTCACGTCTATTCTATTTTAGTCTTTAGCATGGGATATAAATAGGTCACAGAATCTTATTTTTTAATTATGTGTGAGAAGGGTCTTGAACTCAAGACCTCTTGGCTCTGATGACATAAAGGATTTATACGCTAGCTAATTATTTCAAAAGACCGATCTGATGGAAAAGGGCTAGGCAGTATATTTATATTCAACACTCCCCTCACGTCTAGGCTATTTTAGTCCTTGCATGGAATAGGAGTAGGCCATAAAATATATTTTTTTTTAATTCTGTGTGAGAAGGTCTTGAACTCAAGACCTCTTCGCTCTGATACCATGAAGAAATTATACACTAGTCAATTATTTTAAAAGACCGATCTGATGAAAAGGGGCTAAACAATATATTTATATTCAACAACGCGACATGTTTTTAATTATACGATGTAAATCAAGCACGAACATATGCTCTCCGTCCGTTGGCGTCGCTGATTTCTTTAGCATATTTTTTGAACCAAAATTCACTATGTCTTATTTTTCAAATAGTAAATGCAAGTTTCTATTAGCTTTGGCTCGCGATATCTTCAAAAGTAGACTCCATGTTGCTATGTTTTAAAAAAAATCACTTCAAAGTTGGCACTTGAAGTTTCAAACATTTTTACACTACCAATATTAAATCTCCACGATGACACTTTACAAAAATAGCAGAGTGCCCGCACTTTGCTGCGGATGTTCTCACAGTCTTACTTTTTTTTTACCCGAAAAAAATTTCTCTTTATTTTTTTCAAGTAACAGTCTTCTCTTTATTAGTCTTTGAACATATCGTTTATAGGCAGCCCTTCTGGTGAGCACACATCGAAGCTCTTCCCTGCTCTTACTTACATGCCTAACCTTGTGCCTTCAGTTAAAAAAATTATGAGACATGGCCGAGCATGCCTGATTGTAGATGTCCTCGTTTAAACTGGCAAAGAGATGCATCCATGTTCTTCTTAGAACCAAAACGAACATACAACTTATTCGGTCACCTAAAATCCAGTAGCAAACGCACTCATGTAGATGTGCTCGCTTAAACTGGCTTTTTTATTTTGCCGACCATCATTCTAAGATAGGCAGATCCTCCAAAACACATGACGAATATGTTGGAATTTTTGCCTAAATAGACCTAGACCATTTATTATATGCCAATAAAATTCCTGAAATTTTAGAGGCCCATTTGGCCCATTCATGCAAGACAAGAACTCGGACAAATATTTAGTCTCACATTGCTAGTTGAGTGGAACTTGGACCAACTTTTAAGGAGAGCTCTTCCACCACTTGTACGAGCTTGAGAAGAGAAGACATATACACGCGCGCTCCTCCTCCTCTCTCGCCTTGTACCGACACGCGCGTTGCGGAAATCTCGCCGAGCCGAGCTTTATTTTGCCATGCATTAAATGGTATATGAATAGTGGTACAGAAACTGAAACGTTTTTGCTCGAGTGGACTTTTAATACAAGCTAAGTGGAAATGAATACGAACTGAGTGGAGGCTGTCCGGTTGGCTGCCGCCTGTTCACTTCAACTTCCGTTCATTCGTTTCATCTCCTGCGCAGCCTGTCTGCCTTCCCTCTGTGCCTATAAGAGAGAGGTCACGCCTCTTCTCAGACACACAATTCCACATCCCTTCACGGATAGCGATAACACCGACATCTTCCCCAACAAGGACTTCTTCTCCGACATCAGCAACCTCTTCTTCCGCGACATGGCTGACGACGGTGCCAAAACGAACGCTGGAGGTTCCTCTACTGCTGCTGTGATGTACATCCTCTTTCTCACTTTGTTCTGATCGTATCTCAAGTTCTATGCCTTGAAATCCATTTGGTTATCTTCCTTAATATGTTATTTCACATGATTAGTACAATTTCTATTATTCTATTCATGTATTATCCAGCGTTTATTATGATTAATTCGCTTTGTAAATTTCTCTTTTATTCAACAATCCAAAAACCTTATTTCAGGCAATTTGCCCCAAGTGGGCTTTGTTGCTTCTATGAAGCCACCTGTGTTTGAAGGTATCAATTACAAACGATGGCGTGCGAGAGCAGTGCTCTGGTTTCAGACCATGAGCTACTATAACGCCATATATGGCGCACCTGAGGTGGATCTTAATCCTGCTCAGGAACAGGTGTTCGAAAAACTTGATACCACTTTCAAGGCCGCTTTGATCAGCATTCTTGGCGACAATATTGTTGATTCATATATGTCATTTAGCAATGGCAAGGATATGTGGGATGCGCTCGAGAGAAAATTTGGAGTCTCTGATACTGACAGTAAACTGTATGTCATGGAACAATTCTATGACTATAAGTTGGTTGATGACCGCCCCATTGTGGAGCAGACTCATGAAATATAGTCACTTGCCAGAGAGCTTGAGCACTTCACTTATGTGTTACCAGACAAGTTTGTTGCCGGAGGCATTATTGCCAAGCTTCCCTGGTCATTGAGGATTTTTTCTACTTCTCTAAAGCACAAGAGACAAGAGTTCTCAATGACAGATCTCATTGGGACTCTTGATGTGGAAGAGAAGGCGAGAGCAAAATACACACATGCTTGAGGTACAGAGGGAGGTTCTAATGCCAATCTGATACAGGAAGGAACATTCAGCCTCACAAGTTCAAGAACAAAGGCAAGTTTGATGGCAAAGTAAAGTTTGATGGAAAGAACAAGGTTTCACAGTCTACCAGCTGCAAGAAGAAGACTGATAAGAAGAAAGGTACTTGTCATGTGTGTGGTGATCCTGATCATTGGGCTCCTGCTTGTCCCAACCGCTTTGACAAGCGCCAGCATGGGAAGGGCAGCAAGACTACTAATGTTGTCATGAGCAACGTTGAGATGAAAGATGTTGGGTATGGTATATTACCTACTATTCTTTCATTATGTCATTCTCTTGATTGGTGGATTGACAGGGGCGCTAATGTACATGTATGTTCTGATATTTTCATGTTTTCTTTATATCAGGTCAGAGGGACTCAAACCATGCTGATGGGGAACGGCTCGCATGCTTCTGTTCATGGTATTGGTACGGTCGATATGAAGTTCACTTCGGGAAAGACCGTCCTCCTAAAGAACGTGCATCATGTTCCCTCAATAAATAAAAAATTTGTTAGCGGATCTCTTCTGTGTCGAGATGGCTACAAGATTGTATTCGAGTCCAATAAATTTGTAATTTCGAAGTATGAAACCTTTGCTGGTAAAGGCTATGATTACGGAGGGTTGTTCCGCTTATCTCTATCATACATTTGTAATAAAGTTGTTAATCATATTTGCACGAATTTTGAATCAAATGTGTGGCACTCTCGTCTTAGTCATATTAATTTTGGTTGTATGACGCGGCTAGCCAAAATGAATTCAATCCCTGATTTTACAACTATTAAAGGATCTAAGTGCCAAGTCTATGTGCAAGATAAACAACCTCGCAAGTCATATACGACTGCAGAAGTGAGAAATTTACACCACTAGAGCTCATACATTCTGATCTTTGTGAGATGAATGGTGTGTTGACAAAAGGTGAAAAAAAATATTTTATGACTTTGATCGATGACTCTACGATATATTGTCATGTGTATCTTCTGAAATCAAAAGATGAGGCTTTGAGTTTATTCAAAATCTATAAAGCTGAAGCAGAAAACCAACTTGATCAAAAGATTAAGAGGCTTAGGTATGATCGTGATGGAGAGTATTTTTCTAACGAGTTTGATTCCTTTTGTGTAGAACATAATTCATGAGAGAATGCCTCTCTACTCACCCCAGTCAAATGGAGTAGCCAAAAGAAAGAACCATACTCTAATAGATTTGGTTAATTCCATGTTAGACACATTGGGTCTCTCCAAGGAATGGTGGGAGAGGCACTATTGACTACGTGTCATGTCCTAAACCGAGTTCCCACAAAGAACAAAGAAATTTATCCATTCGAAGAATGGGAAAATAAAAGATTAAAACTCTCTTACTTGCGTACTTGGGGTTGTTTGGCAAAGGTGAATATACCAATCCCCAAGAAGCGCAAGCTTGGACCAAAAACTATTGATTGTGTTTTTCTAGGTTATGCTTTCCATAGCATTGGTTATAGATTTTTGATAGTAAAATCTGAAGTACCTGACATTCATGTCGGTACAATCATGGAGTTTACTGATGCGACTTTTTTTTAGGATATCTTTCCTATGAAGGATAAACCTAACTTATCAAATCCGGAGATACCTAGTTCATCTAATCAGGAATTTGCTACATTTTCTGAACCTATAATTCCAATTGAACACTCTAAAAGTCCTAATGAGGATGATAATGAAATTCCTAAAAGGAGCAAGAGACAGAGGACTGCAAAGTCCTTTGGTGATGATTTTATTGTGTACCTTGTGGATGACACTCCCACTTCCATTTCAGAAGCATATGCATCTCCTGATGCTGACTACTGGAAGGAAGCCGTCCATAGTGAGATGGATTCCATCTTAGCTAATGGAACATGGGAGACCACTGATTTCCCTTATGGGTGCAAACCTGTAGGATGCAAGTGGGTGTTTAAGAAAAAGCTTAGACCTGATGGTACTATTGAAAAGTATAAGAATGGCTTGTGGCCAAGGGATATACTCAAAAAGAATGTGAAGAATTCTTTGACACTTACTCACCTGTTGCCAGATTAACCACCATTCGAGTATTACTCTCATTGGTTGCCTCTCATGGTCTTCTCGTTCATCAAATGGACGTTAAGACAGCTTTCCTTAATGGAGAGTTGGATGAGGAAATTTACATGGATCAGCCAGATGGCTTTGTGATAAATGGTCAAGAAGGAAAGGTGTGCAAGTTGTTGAAGTCTTTATATGTCCTAAAACAAGCCCCTAAGCAATGGCATGAGAAGTTTGAAAGAACTTTAACTGCTACAGGCTTTGTTGTAAATGAAGCTGATAAATGTGTGTACCATTGCCATGGTGGGGGTGAGGGACTCATCCTTTGTTTGTATGTTGATGACATACTGATTTCGGAACCAACCTTAATGCAATTAAGGAGGTCAAAGATTTCTTATCTCGTTCCATTGAGATGAAGGATCTGGGAGTAGCTGATGTTATCCTGAACATTAAGCTATTGAGATATGATGACGGTGGGATTACATTGCTTCAGTCTCACTATGTGGAAAAGGTCTTGAGTCATTTCGGGTATAGCGACTACAAGTCTTCTCCTACACCATATGATCCTAGTGTGTTGCTTCGAAAGAATCAAGGAAATTCTAGAGACCAACTGAGATACTCTCAAATTATTGGCTCGCTTATGTATTTAGCTAGTGCCACGAGGCCTAACATCGCCTTTGCTATAAGCAAACTCAGTCGATTTGTTTCAGATCCAGGAGATGATCACTGGCATGCTCTTGAGAGAGTTATGCGCTATCTAAAAGGCACTGCGAGCTATGGCATACACTATACCGGGTATCCGTGGGTACTAGAGGGTTATAGTGATTCAAATTGGATATCTGGTGCTGATGAGATAAAGGCCACGAGTGGATATGTATTCACACTTGCTTGTGGCGTTGTTTCTTGGAAGTCTTACAAGCATACCATCTTAACGAGGTCAACTATGGAAGCAGAACTCATAGCATTAGACACAGCCACTGTTGAACCAGAGTGGCTTCATAAACTCTTGATGAACTTACCTGTGGTTGAAAAACCAATACCCGCAATCCTTATGAACTTCGATAATCAAACTGTGATTTTCAAGGTAAATAGTTCTAAGGATAATATGAAGTCATCAAGACATGTGAAGAGGAGACTGAAATCTGTCAGAAAAATAATAAACTCCGGAGTTATTGCATTGGATTATATCCAAACATCTAAAAACTTGGCAGATCCCTTCACAAAGGGTATATCATGCAACGTGATAGAAAATGCATCAAAGGAGATGGGTATGAGACCCACATTTTGATCTTTCCACAGTGGTAAACCACTCTATGTGATTGGAGATCCCGTGAATTAGAATTGGAAGACAAGATGTTGGTTAGATGAGAGGAAAGTATCCCTACTTTAATAAACATCACTCCATAAAGATGCAATACTTTCCTATTCTGCACGGCAGGTTGATTTATTATCTTAATATGTTCTAAGTGACTTATTTTAAACAAATATATTGTCCTGCAGAACATCTTTTGAAGAACACACCTATGTGAGTCTGACTATTAAAATATCGTAGTCTATGAGATTAGGGTGCTCTCTAATAAACTCATGAAAGGTCACGGAGTATGACGCATAAGCTCCACCCGCGGGGAAGTCCCACGGTAGCCTAGTATCGGTCAAGACTTTTTGTGAAGCTAGGTTCGCAACAAACTTGCAGTTCAAGGAATAGTCCATTGTACAAGTTGTAGCCTAGTATAACATAAAGCTCTAGGTAGAAATTCAACTTAACAGTCTCCACTACAGTACCGGTATATAAACAGTGTTTTGAAACCAAAGGCAAACTTTATGTGCCTCTGGGATCTGGTGGAGGATTGTTGGAATTTTTGCCTAAATAGGCCTAGCCCATTTATTATATGCCAATAAATTTCTGAAATCCTAGAGGCTCATTTGTCCCATTCATGCAAGGCAAGAGCTGGGACAAATGTTTACTCCCATATTGCTAGTTGAGTGGAAGTTGGACCAGCTTATAAGGAGAGTTTTTCCACCACTTGTACGAACTCGAGAAGAGAAGACATATACACACGCGCTCCTCCTTCTCCTCCTCGCTCGTCTCACCACGCCTTGCCTCGTCGCGACATAACGCGCGCGGGAATCTTGCTAAGCCAAGCTTTATTTTGCCATGCATGAATGGTATATGAATAGTTGTAGAGAAGCTAAAACGTTTTTGCTCGAGAGGAATTTTAATACGAGCTAAGTGGAAATGAATACGAACTGAATGGAGGATGTCCGGTTGGCTGCCGCCTATTAGCTTCAACTTCCGTCTATTCATTTCATCTCCTACGCAGCCTATCTAACTTCCCTCTGTGCCTATAAGAGAGAGGTCGCGCCTCCTCTCAAACACACAGTTTCACATCCCTTTGCGTCTTTAGTTCCAGAGCGCTGTGCTACCTAGTCTTCCCCATCCCATCTTGCGGCGTGCACCGCGAGCCGGGACAGTAGGCCTCCGAGAACCCGCTGCTTCAAGTCCTGTACGGGAGAAGGGCGATAAGGTTTTTGAGGAGCGATATTGGCGCGACTACTGGCTTTATCACAGACTCCTTCATGGATAGTGATAACACCGACGTCTTCCCCAACAAGAACTTCTTCCTCGACATCAGCAACCTCTTCCTCCATGACATGGCTGACGATGGTGCCGACACGAACGCTGGAGGTTCCTTTGCTACTGCTATGATGTACATCCTCTTTCTCAACTTTGTTCTGATCGTATCTCAAGTTCTATGCCATGCAATCCGTTTTGTTATTCGCCTTATTATATTTTCGCTATTTCACATGATTAGTATAATTTCTATTATTCTATTCATGTGTTATCTAGCGTTTATTATAATTAATTCGCTTGGTAAATTGCTCTTTTATTCAACAGAACAACCCTCCACTGCATTGAGCCATTTTAACAAACACATGTCGTTGCGCTGCCCACAGCTGTACCAGCACAAGCGCCTACATGGAGCACATGCATCCACTCGGCCACAACTAGCACTCGTTGGAGGCATCGAGCGGGTTGGGACTGACTCGGAACCTGCGGACGGCGACGTGCGGAATCCCCCTTACCCAGACCATGCATGCAGCCGCAATCTCTCTCACCCTGCCTCCTGGCTTTCATTGGACGCACCGACGGGATCCTCTCTCATATAGATTGCCTCTGCATCCCACGACTCGTGCAGCTCAAGGACACCGCAGGCAGTCGTCTTCGCCCGCGACCACGCCTGTTCTAGCCCCGATTGATGGCCTCCGCTACCAGGACTCACCCTGTTTCTGCTGCCTCATTCTCCGCGGCCGTCGTCGAGAACGCCCCCGAAATTTTGGCTCCCCTCGACCCCTTGACCTAACTCTCCAATGCCGAGTCCCCGCGCTGACCTCCTCATCTAAGCTCCTGCCGCCGGCCCTCCTCTAGCCACGACGCATGTGGCCATGCGTCCACCGAAGATGCATGCGGGCGTGCACGTCCGCCGTGCTGCGCTTCCGCTAGTCCCCAGCTCTACGCGGACCTCCTTCGGGCTGGGGCCTAGCTTCCTTCATGTCTCCTCATCCTGGTCCTGGCCGCAGACGGCAGCGAAAGGCGGGCCAGTGGCGGGCTGCTGGTCATTGTCACGGGCCAAAAAAGAGGAACCAGCCAACCAGTTTCACTCGGCGGTGGCAGTGTCCGTTAATTCTTAAAACTCCAGAGGTAAAACGGTCCAAAACAGATGAACTACAAAAACGTTGTGTTCCTTATTATTACTAAGACAATACTCGTGCATTGCAACAGAAATAATAGATGTGCATCACGAAGGTGCTAAGGCTTTCTATAGTGTAAACATAATTCACAAGCATAGAATATCCACATAATATCTGGATATTACTCTCCAATCCGTAGTATGTTCTAGGATTTCTTTTGCCAACAAATATCTCTTTCAAAGGAAAACTTGCGCATATTTGCAATATGGTGGACAAATTTTATATTTTCTTATGGTATTTTATTTCGTCGTCTAGTATAATTGCTAGCGCTAGTTCTCCTGCGTGCATTCGACAAGAATAAATAAAACATATCTAGATAGCAAACAGAACTTAATTAGACATATATTATGGGTGCACATAGTACCAATGAACTAATTTTAGATTAGTCCAAAAGAATAATGAGACAGACATTAAAAAGATAAATATGTTAACAGAAAAATTAAGCACACATGCAATATGATACAAACTATATCAATAATCTTATTATATATTTTTTATGTCTAGCAGAGACTATTAGAAGACGAATTTTACAAGAAAGAACAAAAAAGTGGCTCAGATATGTTGGAAAGAAATTACCAGAGAGCAGTTGATTTTGCTAGGATTCAGACCAAGATGCATCGCAAAAAAAAACCAATCACAATTTAAAGGTAAGTTAAAGCTCGTGCACATAGTATCATAGCACCTGGTCTAATCGATCCATTGATCGATCTGATGCATGCTTACGTATGAAGTTAGCTAGGATTCAATTAATTTGTGGTGCAAGTGCAAACTTACCCATGGCAACATAGATCAGCTGAATATATGAGATTGGTGTTTAGGAGCGTGGCCAGACGAAGATTGGTGTTTGGAGCGTGGCCAGCATGAACCGCAGCGGCGGAGGAGAGCGAGAGAGGCAGGAAACCATGCGAACGGACTGACCTAGTAAGGCTCCGATCTGGGTTTTTTAGGCATACCGTCTCTTCTCTTCCCTAATAAACAAAAAAGGTATTTTACTTATATAGATGTGGAAGGGTAAATAAGGCTAAATAAATGTTGGAACGAAAGAAACACTTCGTCCTTTATTATTACTAGAAAACATGTCCGTGCGTTGCAACGGGAGTAAAAAAATACATGGCTCAGCTCTTACCTAATAATTATGGCTCAAGTTCAAAGTCATCCATTTCAAAACACCATCGCAAACGGTGGCCATGGCGTGGACTTGATGCCATCGCGAACGGTTGTCATATAGACATGATGACAATGTGTCCAAAAGTGGTCGGTCCGAAAACGATGTGCTTTCCGCCACACATCACACCTATCACTGAACTGCAGAGATGAATGGATGTTTAAAAGTAAAAACAATGATCATGCTGAGAACACAACTGTGATCCAATATAAGTAGATCAGACCTTCATATCATGAACTTGTCATGGTTTTTCTTTATAATATATCAGGTGTCCAACCAATTTAAATAGGGTTTATAATAAATTATAAATTGTGATAAATAGAGCCGTAAGACTGGGATTTAGAGTTCAGCCAGCCAATTTTAGTAGCTCTAGAATAGCCAAGGCGGTATAATCTTGTAACTTGTACTGTCACAAGTGACTCTGGATACCCTTTCGAGATGCTTGTTGATCAACTCAATTATATGATAAGATCTTCTTCCCCATCGTTGTGAACCTTGTCTCGAGGTACTCGGTTATGTGTGTGGTATCGAGAAAGCTTGCCTTTCTGACTGTAATCAACACGTACTCCTTGACAGACTTTAGCACATCATCCTTGAGACATTACCAATTTCTAAAATATTTTAAAATTAATCCAATACCATAAGACTATGGAGAGAAAAGCAAACAACTCCAGGCTTACCATTGCCATGATTTCCGCAGATCCCAAACCAGTTGTTTACCTGAATTGTTTAACAAGTGCTGCTCTGCAGCTATTTTTCTTTATCCATATTGCCATGCAGTGAAACATATCTCAGTGGAAAATTTAGATGTAACCTAGAGCAGCTCAATGCATATGATGTGATTTGCGGGAGCTAGAATTTCTAAAAAGAAGACAAAAAATATAGATCATGTGAAACAAAGATCAGACCAGGCCTAGCCAAGCTCTACCGTATATCCAGCTACTGCATGGCCAGAGGCTTGGCGGTAATTAATCACCATTAATTGACAGAATTTACGTACGAAAATCAAAAGATAAATAGAAACCTAGCTTCTTCCAGCTCCATATTGTCTAACGAAAGTGTATTACCGTATTTCAAGGTGACATTCCGAAAGATTATTGCAGATATTTGTATTAGTTAGCGTGTGGCAACATAATAACTGATAATAAAGATGAAGGATGGGCGATGCTTGCTTTGCGTGTAGGTTAGATCGAATGAGCGGCAAGTCGATAGCGAATAATCGGCTGTAATCACGTCGGAGACCTGCAGCTAACTAATGAGCCGCCTTAATGGAACGGGAAAAGGGGCTTTAGATCAAGCGCTACATCAGGAGTGGGGCTAGCTTTTTTTTTTGGAAATAGGCGTTTTATTACTCAAAGCAATGTTTACACCTGGCCTCTGCATAACTAGGATGCACACAGCCGAAAATTCTCTCAAGTTACAACCAGAAGTAAACAAAAAACAAGTACAAACGTATACATGGCACAACGGGTTGGGACTATGATATCTCTAATCGTAAGTCACGCTGCCATCCATGTCTAGAAAATATATCTCGCGCCATGGCGTCCAAATGCCTACACCCTTCCGCAAAGAAGTCTCGGAACTCCATCCGTTGAAGAATTATCCATGATCGCAGGATTGTCGTGGCCCGGAAGATAACCTGAAATGTAGAAGACATCATATTATTAAAAATCTTGTCATTCCTACATAGACATAGCGACCAAATAATGGCAAGCACTCCCACCCTAAAAACAGTCCCATATTTATCATCAATCTCATTCAACCAATTGCCAAAAACATTAGCAACCGATGAAGGGGAAGATAAACCAGTGGCCACTTGGGTGATTGACCATATAGTACGAGCAAATTTACACTGGAAGAATAAGTGTCTAATTGTCTCATTATGATTACAGAAGACACATTGTTTGCTTCCTTGCCAATTCCTCTTAACAAGATTATCTTTTGTAAGAATTACCCCTTTACGAAGATACCAAGCAAATACTTTCGTTTTCAGAGGTATTTTCATTTTCCAAATTCTACTATTATCATCAACTGGAATATTTGGTTGGATCAAAGCTCTATAAAACAAATCAACAGAAAATTTACCATTATGTAATAGTTTTCATTGAAATTCGTCCACACCATCCGACAACTGTATCATAGACAGTCTCAATAAGAGATTGTTCCATGATAGTAATCTAGGACCAATTAGACTTCTACGGAAAGAGACATTAGGAGGATTATATTCCATTACCCTGGAAAGTGTATCCCCTTTATGCCTAACTATCGAATATAGAGCAGGATATTGTTCTCTAAGGGGCATTTGGCCAAGCCATTTGTCTTCCTAGAACCTAATCTATGATCCATCCTTAATATTAAAAGAACCAAAGTGTAGAAACCCATCAGCCCCGCCCAAAAGTGTGAGTCTCCTGACTTCCAGACCACTTGGGACAAAGCTTTGGATCCAATATATTTCCTCCACAAAATGGATTGCTAGACTCCTTCTTCTGAAAGAAGTTTGAACAGCCATTTACCTAGGAGTGCAGTGTTCTTGACTTGCAAATCATGTATGCCAAGTCCACCATATTCCTTTGGTCGGCAAACCACAGTCCATTTGGCCAGCCGATATTTCTTTTTCACCTCATCCCCTTGCCAAAAGAATCTTGAGCGGAAATAATCCACTTTCTCAAAACCCCTTTTGGTATATGAAAGAATGAACCATATTAGTTAGTACTGAATTAATGATTACAAGTCTTCCACCAAGGGAAAGTAGTTTTCCTTTCTAACTATTAAGACGTTTTTGTAGTCTTTCCTCAACCCCTCTCCATTCAGCTATCGTGAGAAGCCGATAATGTATCGGTATACCCAAA
This sequence comes from Avena insularis, assembly GCA_023614405.1. Taxonomy (NCBI): domain Eukaryota; kingdom Viridiplantae; phylum Streptophyta; class Magnoliopsida; order Poales; family Poaceae; genus Avena; species Avena insularis. The sequence continues at coordinate 273,353,080 of CM042697.1, forward strand.
TAGTTAATAGGAAAGAGCCCGTGGCCACAGCCAAATAACTCAGCATATAAATGTGCCTCATTTTTAGCTTCGCCAAAGAAATACAAGTCACTTTTATGGAAGTTGATTTTTAGTCCTGATAATTGCTCAAAAGCTGAAAGTATTAACTTCAGATTCTTAGCCTTCTCAAGATCATGCTCCATAAAAAGTATTGTATCATCGGCATATTGAAGGATTGATAGTCCACCATCTACTAGATGTGGAACTAATCCTTCAATTTGACCATCAGCCTTAGCTCTCTTAATAAGGATAGCCAACATATTCGCCACTATATTAAATAATATAGGCGATAGTGGATCCCCTGGTCTTAATCCTTTGTTTATCCGGAAATATGTGCCTATGTCATCATTGACATTTATAGCAACACTACCCCAGAAACAAAAGACTGAATGGGATTGCACCACTCCTGAGAAAAACCTTTCATACGGAGTGTTTGCTGAAGGAAAGACCAATTAACCTTATCATACGCTTTCTCAAAATCAATCTTAAACACTACTCCATTCAATTTCTTTGAATGTAGTTCATGAATTGTCTCATGCAGGATTACTACACCATCTAAGATGTTTCTTCCTTGCATAAAAGCCGTTTGAGAAGGGCGCACAACATTATCAGCTATTGAATTAAGCCTAATCGTTGCCACCTTTGTAAATATTTTAAAACTCACATTAAGAAGGCAGATCGGGCGGTATTGTTGTATTCGATCTGCATTAATAAATTTAGGAAGCAAAATAATATTGCCAAAGTTCAGTCTGAAAATATCAAGCTGACCCTCATGCATAACATGAAACAAGTGCATCAAATCCTCCTTAATAACTTCCCAGAATTTCTGATAAAATTCAGCAGGAAAGCCATCAGGTCCTGGTGCTTTATTATGTTCTATTTGAAAAACAGGTTTCTTAACTTCTTCCTCCGTATAAGGGGCGGTTAGAAACTTGTTTTCCTCAACAGAAACCTGGGGAATATCATATGTTTGGGATTCCTCCAGTGATATGGAAATTTCTGGTGGTGCCCCAAACAATAATTTGTAATACTTTGTAATGTAAGATTTTAGCTGGTCCTGTCCCTCAATCATACATTCATCCTGAACCAAAGAGTGAATAAGTTTCTTCTTATGCTTGCCATTGGCAATAGCATGGAAGTATCTTGTATTCATATCTCCTTCAAGGATAAATTTCGCTTTAGAGCGTTGGTACCACTTGAGTTCTTCCTCGCGATAAATTCTAGCAATTTCTGCATTCGATTGTTTCTTAAGCTCAATCTCAGATGCAGTTAAAAGCCTTATTTCCGCAGAAGCCTCCAAATCATCAATAATATTTGAAAGACGTATTTTTTCTTTTTTCAATATACCGGCAGTATGTCTAGCCCAACCGCGAAGGAATTTACGAAGTGCTCGCATTTTATTATTCCATCGCTGTATAGGCGTTTGACTAGCCACCGGTTTTTCCCACACGTCTTCACTAAATCAAAAAAACCATCTCTTTCAATCCATTCAAGTTCAAACTTGAAGCTATGTTTGGATCTTTGTGATGGTGTTCCAACAGATAAAAGTAATGGAGCATGGTCCGATAAAGCCTCAATACGCTCTAGAGCCCGAACGGTTACTAATGGGAATTTTTCCTCCCACAGTGTATCCATAAGTACTCTATCTAATTTCTCGTATGTCGGCTCTGGGAGACTATTAGCCCAAGTGAACTGTCTCCCAATCATATTAACCTCTCTTAAATCCAGGCTATCTATGACAGCATTGAATAAAAAAGGCCAATGTTCATCGAACCTGCCCCGACTTTTCTCATGAGGGAATCTTAGCAAGTTAAAGTTCCCACCTATAAGAATAGGGTAAGGATTATCCTTAGCTATATTTACCAGCTCACGCAAAAAGTCAGCCTTATAAACATCCTGGGCAGCCCCGTATACATCGACTAGAGACCATGTGAAATCATCAGCCTTGTTACGGATATGGAGTTTAATAAAAAAATCTCCAACCGAACTGGCCAAGACTTCCATAGTCTCATTTCTGACGCCTAACAGGATCCCCCCGGATCTACCACGTGGAGGACGTGATACCCACGTAAAGTCCACTCCACCAGAAAGGCGATTGAGCAGAGCTTGTGAGAAATCACGTCGACCGGTTTCAGAAATACCCAAGAAATCCAAGTTATGTTCTCTTACACAATCGGCAAAGAATAGATGTTTAGCCAAGTCCCGAAGACCTCTGCTATTTGCAAACATTCCATTCATTGAGAAACACTAATGCTTTTGGATACACGGGTCCTTTTCTTAGACCTTTGGCTCTTTGATTTACGACCAGTAGATTTTAGTTCAAACATTGAACCCAGCTCTGTCTCATCAAAGCCAACCTCTGATACTTCACCAACTAAATAAGAGAGCAGTTGACCATCTACTGTGGCATGCAACTCCTCCTCCTCAGCTGATAAAGAATCAGGAATAAAATAGGCCTTAGGAGTAACCGTCAAACGGTCAACCTCCATACGCCTAAGTACATTACTAGATAAATTAACCTGATGAACAGAAAAACCCAGACTAACACCAACGTTTGCTAGTTTTTTAGTCATTACAGGTGTAGAAAATGAAAGAAATGATTTCGAAGACTTCATACCATCTGAATCAAGATTTATTGCCGCCTTCCTGCGCATTGCCTTGATCATCGAGTCTTCATCCATGGGCGTCGCCCCAATAGCATCGACCCCATGGCGTGAACTACGCCGCAACGGTGTCTCCTGAAGTGGCGAAAGCACCTCCAGGGAAACACCCAGCCCCGCCTGAGCCAGGTTTCCCTTAGAATGGTGCCCCTCCTGTGCAGAACAAGCATCCTCCCGCGACCCCTCCTGGGCCATGGGTCCGAGGCCCGCGTCCAGCCCATGCCAGACCTGGGCCACGTCAGGTAGCATCCCCGCCTAGGCCACCAGATCATCAGTCGAGGGCGGGCCCTCCGTAGCCGTACCCCTGACACCCCACCCCACCTGGGCAGCATCGGTTTGTCCCTCAAGGACAGGATCAGCGGGTCTTCCGCCATGAACAACAGCAGTGCGTAGCCCCAGCCGCTCCACATCAGATGACGGCCTCTCCTGGGCCATCGGCGCACCTGCATCCTGCCAAGGCAGCGAGAAAACAGCAACCGGAGAACCCCCCCACCGACATGCTCGCCGCCTACAGAGCAGCAGAAAGCTGAGAAGGAGAAACTCTGGGCGATCCACATGCCTTCCCACGAAGTGGAGAATCCGATGGAAGAGCGTCAAGAAGTTCCTTACCCCGCGGAGTAGTAGGTGAAGCATTAAAGGGAGTCACCGCATAAACTGAACCCGTAACCTGACGAGTATGGGTAGATGGTTCCCCTGCCGTAAGCGACCACCGGTATCATCAAGCGTGAGTAGTGGTATCCGCTGGTCCAGAAGTATCCATGGCATCATCACCATTCTTCCCAGATCCATCTGTTGGAATTATGCCCTAGAGGCAATAATAAAGATGTTATTATTATAATTCTTGTTCATGATAAAGTTTATATTCCATGCTAGAATTGTATTAAGCGGAAACATTAATACTTGTGTGGTTTGTGAACAACACCGTGTCCCTAGTACGCCTCTTTAGACTAGCTCATTGATCAATGATGGTTAAGGTTTCCTAACCATAGACATGAGTTGTCAATTGATAATGAGATCATATCATTGGGAGAATGATGTGGTGGACAGACCCAAACTAAGCGAAGCAATTAGATCGTGTCTTTGTGTTCATCTTTGCGAAGCTTTTCCTATGTCAAATATTGTATTCCTTAGACCACGAGATAATACAAATCCCTGGTATCGGAAGAAAGCTTTGAGGTCATCAAACGTCATCCTATGAGAGGGTGATCATAAAGGTGTCTCTCAGGTGATCGGAAAAGTATACATTGGGTTGTATGTATCGAGATGGGATTTGTCCCTCCCAAGTCGGAGAGATATACTTGGGCCCACTCGTGTCGATATCAACACGCTTGCTAGCATGTGGTTAAGGAGTTAATCACAAAGTGATATCGGATTCTGAGCGAGTAAAGTACTTGCTAAGCGAGATTGAACTAGGTATGGCGATACCGGCATCAAATCTCGGGCAAGTAAAATATCGCGAGACGAAGGGAATATATATATGGATTGATTGAATCCTGGCATCGTGGTTCATCCGATATGATCATCGATGAATGTGTGGGAGTCCATATGGGTGCGGACCCGCTGTTGATTATTGATAGAAGATCATATGCGCATATTCTCGAACCCAGGTCACACATAACGTGTCTCGATGCTAGGATAGATTGGATACTTGGTTTATGAATTTTGTTGGTCTCGTATGGGATACGGGACATCACGAGGTTCGGAGTGGTCGAGAATAAGATTCATATAAGGCAGTGCAGTTTTTGGAGTTCGGAATTGTTCCGGATTAATCGGTATTGTACCGGAAGCTTCTAGAACCTTCCGGAAGGGGACCAACGTGGCCCCACCTTCCGGGAGGGTGCATGGGCCTATGAGGGAGTGTCCTGGCCGCATTGGGCCAGGGGCACAAGGCCCCATAGGGCCCAGCCGATCCTAGATAAGTTTAAACTCGTTTAAACTAGAGATAGGGTTTCTAGATAAGGGAAAGTTTAAATCGTTTAAACTAGAGATAGGCTTGGAGGATGGGCAAGGGCTGGTGCGCCCCCTCCCCTAACACACACATCTTCCCCTCCAACCCTAGCCGCCCTGCTGCCCTTTCTCTCTCCCTCCCGACTGTTTGTAGGCGAAGCCCTGCTGCAGAAATTCTCCACCATATACACCACGCTGTCGCGTTGTAGATCCAATCTATCTCTCCACCATACTTGCTGGTCCGAAGAAGGAGGAGACGTCGAGGTGCTGCACGTGTGCATATCACGGAGGCACCGCCACTTGTGGTGCTAGATCGGATCGGATCGCGAGGAGGAGAAGCGAGTACGACTACATCACCCACGTTCCGACGAACGTTCCGCTGTGCGAATCTTCAAGGGTATGAAGATATAATCCAATCTCTCTCGTTGTTTGCATCTCCTAGATTAGATCTTGGCTTTCCCTCTGTTCGCTTCCGTAGAATTTTTTTTGATTTACTATGCTGCGAAACCCTTCACCATCATCCTCAGAATCATCCCTACTCTTTCTCCATAGGAGCGGTGAAAAATCCGGTTCCGGCACAAAATCAGCAGGTTCCAATCTGAAGCGTAGCTCATATCCTTTCAGATCAACCACTACGTCAGATAAAAGGAAGAAACCTAAAACATCCTTCTTCTTCTGGAAAACAGAAATATCACACATAGCAACAAGTATACGGACGACACCCCTTCGACGGAGGCACAGAAGATCCACATCAAAAGTAGTGCCCATAAGAGAACCCACAGCCCAAAGCCCAAGAAAAGTCCACAGAGAATGCGGAACCCCCTCAACATGCACCCAGACCTGTTCAAGGATTATCTTATGCGGAACCTCTTGAGTCTTGTGAACCGAAACATCAAGTTGTGTCCTACCAAGGGGCATCGAAAACTGGCTGCCATCCACTCTGTCCAGTACCTCAAACGAAGGAAAGCTTACCAAGTAATCATTATTCCCGTAAGGTAGAGCTTCCCACTTCCACTTTGACTGCAATGGGCACCTTCTAGCAATCTGTTGTTGTACCACCTCAGCTGAGACTGCATCTCCTGTAACTTTGATCAAAGCAATAGGTGTCTGAGTAGTCTCCAAATTTCTACGGACCACACTGTCAGGAATCTGAGCAAACAGGGTCTTCTCATGTCCAATCCCAGTCATAAAAGCATTTGGTCTCGGCTGTTTCAACACAGGGCACCTCAAGGTTGGGTGAGACTTGACATCACAAATATAACAATAATGAATAGCTTTGCAATCTTTGGATGCATGAGTGTCCACAGCGCACTTCCAACACCTAACTGGTTTCTTATTCTTCTTAGATACAGGCACAACCTCCGCAGCAACAGGTGCATCCACCATAGCAGAATTAAAATGTATCTGATTACCATTCAAATTACCTTGAAACTGGCCAGGAGGTGGGAAAGATGGTGAGGCAAGAGCAGATGTACCGAGCGGATACCCAAATTGCTGCTGCTCAACCATGGCATTATGTTGAAAATTCAGCGGCTGCTGCACATTGGTTCCAGGCGCAAACTGAGGTTGCGCCACACCCTGCACCGGCTTCTTCTTCTTTTTCCTCTTAGGCACCGTCACCCCCGACAAAACAGCCCCTGCAGCAAAGGAATTAGGCTAAAACATTCCCTGCATGTGTCCACCAGGCACCACCCCTTGACCACCAGCAAACTGCGGCATCGGACCCTGATACGGTGGTTGAAGCGGTTGCGGCTGGCTCCCTTGCGTGGCGGCATAATACGTCGCCGGTGGCCTAAAGACGACCCCTGGGGGAAACCCAACGAACGGGGGCGGAAGTGGCATACCCCCAGCAGACGTCGGAGCAGATTGCTGGGGAGGCGCCCTCGGTTGCGGCCCGGTCGACGCCGCGCCCATCTGAGCATTAGCAGGTTGGGCAGATTGCCCAAGCGACGGCTGCACCGGCGTCGCAGGCCGCTGAGAGGACTGGGGCGCCATAGCCCTAGGGTTTCCCCCCGGAACCTGGCCAGACATCCTTGGCGAAGCGACGGCTGCCGAAAACGACCGTCCAGGAACCACTGCGGAGGGGGACACGCACGGCGAAGGCGGCGACAGAAGCGTTGATCGCTGGCGCGGTGAAGACGGCGAGAGCAGCGGAGCGCTCGGTTTCGGCGGCTGAGGAGAAGGGCACGTGTACGTCGATGGTTTGCGACCTTTCCTGCCCCAGGTCCACAGCGCCCTAAGACGCCACGCCACAGCCGTCCAGGAGCAGGCCGACCCCGACACTTCCTCGATCGCACGAGCCGTCACGGACTGGTTCACGGTCGCATCGCACAAACCAGTCGCGTCAGAACGGGCGTCCTCCAGCCTAGCACCGGTCCGCGAGGAAAGCGGATTACGATCCGGAAATCGCGCGAGCATCTCCGCTTCCATGAACTGGCCCAGCACCGGCAGGGCCGACGATCTTCGACGAGGGATGGGCCCCTTCCAGGGCTTGATCTTCACCCCCACCTGAGGGGACAGCGATCGCGATCTGGCCTTCGACCTGGAGTTGAGCATCGGCGAGAAACTAGGCGGGGTAGGAGGATGCGGCGGTGTAGATGCCACCGGAGACCTTCCCCAGAACCTCGACGCCGGCGTCGGGAAGCCTATATCCTCCCAGAACTACTGCCGCAGATCCTCATCCGACAGCTGCCGACGTCTTGATGCATTCGTCCAGCCCAGCTCGCCACTCTCATCTTCCAAAGAACCCAACACCTCCCGAGCCGCCCGCGCATCTTCTCCGTCCGAACCCGATTCAGACCCCAGACATTGAAACCTCGATCCCGAATAGGAAGACGCCGGCCTTGTCACCTAACGGGCCGTCGATTTAGTGTCCTCAATCTAGCGTCCTCGATCTTGTGTCCTTAATCTCCCGTCTTGAGTCGTACAATCTCACGTGTCTCCTCAATATCCTGTCATCGAGCCCAATCGGAAAGCCTATACATGATCGATCTGGAGTTGTTTTCTCCACCAGAGCCTAAACCGCAACGAAGGACGGCGCTTGGTGCGCGCCAATCGGGAATCCATCGATTGGGGTGGAAGAGAAATTCTCGTGCACCAGTTCTCGCATTGCCGCAGGAAAGACGTTGACTGATGATTCCAGGGAGAGCAGGGGTCTATGGGGACGGCGCCGTCTTCCGAGCGAACCAAGAGAAAATGAAGGAGAATTCGTTAGGTCACGTGATGCGTTTTTACTTTATTATCCTACCGCTAACAACAGACTTATCTATACCTAATAATCGGCTCGTATGGTGCCTCCGGTTAACTTACTGGTGGCGCTTGGGGTAATACCTGAGGCTGTAAGCAGGGACGAGCAGCCCATGGCGCCGCTAACCCAACCGTTTCAATTGTGTTTACGGATGCCCATGACAAAATGCATTTACTTCACGGGCAGTCACGGGCGTGTCCGCTAGCACCGCCGGCGCAGCGCAGACGTACGGCAATGGAGCAAATCGACAGGATGTTCTTCGGCAGTCATGTGCGCTGCCGGTGGCTAACTGTGAATTCGGACTGTGCTTTGAACTGCAGCGAGGAAGCGTTGTTTGGTTTCTCGGTGGCTTACGACAGTTCTTGGCCAACCATAAATCAAGCAGCTGGCACCATGGCCGCCGGAATTCTCATCGAGTTCGTTTTGCTGTCGCTGTAGATGGCTCATGCGTTCAGGCTGAGAACTATGGGCGAACGACGGTGGCTAACTGAGGACGGAATTGAGTAGCTTTGTTTGTCCGCCCAGGGCTGGCTAGGCTTACAAAAAAACTCCACGGCGGAAGCATCTCTTCCTTAGACGTGCTCGTGCTCACAAACCTATGAAATTAAATGGAAAAGGAGTTGTTTTGAGCTTAGGAATAGCAGATTAGCTAGAGTTGTGACCGAATTTGAAGGCCAATTTGAAATTTTTGATAAGAATTAGAGACTAACTCGGAGGATTTGGAAAGAAGATACGCAGCTGAAAGAGGCGTCGGCTGCTTGAGAAGGGAAAATAGGACGATGGGGAAAAGAAGAGTAGGTCCCGCAGGAGGAGACAAGCTGCATAAAAAGTGCTGAGAAGAACCATTGTTGGTGAGCTGCCTTCAGATTGCAACTCGAGTAGCTGTTTGGCGGGCAGGGTGGTGGACGCCATGGAACTTCGATGGGTTTAAACGTGCAGAATCTTAGTCCCATTAAATTAAGAGTAAATTCCAGTTTTTACCCTCAAGTTTGATATTTTTGACATAAATTACTCCATTTAACAACTTTTCAACCATATTACCCCATTTAACGGAAGTTGTGTCAATTTTTACCCCTTTTAAAAAATTGGGGGCAATCTACTATGTAAATCCTCGCGGTCAATTACCTGTAGGGTGTGACGACTCTCTTTTTCTCCTGCCGTTCTTTCCACGCCAAATCTTTCTAATTACCAAGGCGCGTTCAATTTTTAACTCATGGTGTTATGTGTATGTACGCACTGCTTGGAAGCTGGAATTGACGATGGTAAGGGATTTTATCGAGGTAATAGCTAGCGATCTCAGAGACGAAAGCAATTATCTCAATAGGTAGGTTCTTTTGACAATGTCTGGACGGTGAATTTGGCGGATGCAATATCACGTAAGATGGCTTGTTTGAAATCTAGTATACCTAGCAGGCAACCGACGGGAGATAACGAAAGTTGAGTTGGTATATGCACGTAATTCATATGTGCTTACTTTGTATTTCTTCCAACGTGACAGGCGTATGCAATTATATGTTTACAAGGACAAATCCGAGACGTAACACCATTCTGCATTGGATCTAACACAACTCGAGCACACGCTTGCAGACTATGATCAAAGTTTTCTTCAAGTGTGAGTAAAAACATGACAAAAGCTCCCAACAACAGATCGCACGCAAAATCTTAGCAAGGTCGGGTAAAAACTGGCAAAACTTTCGCTAAATGGGGTAACACGGATGAAAAATTATTAAATGGGGTAATTAGTGTCAAAAAATTCAAACTAGGGGGTAAAATTTGGAATTTACTCTTAAATTAAAAACGCAGAAGCGGCAATTTGACGGTCTTCCGCGGCGTTAAGTAATATACACGTATTGCGACAGAAGAAGTTAGTTGTTGTTGTGGTGGTGGTAAGTTTTTTTAAAATCAGTGACATGTATAGCGTAGACATTTTTTTAATTTGCTCGGTGACATTCATCCCTCGAATCGATTGTTCCAATTCGTATTCTGTTCCCGATTCCGAAATACGGCCTCTGCATTGTTGCTGATCCACCCCGCCCGCATGCGGTCAGGCCGCTGCCCCTTCACTAAATTTGTCAATTCTCACTCATGCAAGTACTGATTTCCATAGTCACTGATGGTTCATGAAACCGACGATTTTGAATCAACACACCATTCATGCATCTATGATCTACGATACACATCGCGCATGCATGTGGCTGTTTGCACTCTGTACGATCTAGATTCTAGAACCAAACAAATAAGCGATCTAGTTCTAACCTCTCCATCCTGTTGTACCATTGCGTTGTACGTACGTACGGCATGGAACAGCATCGGCGGCGGCGGCTGCTGCTATGTCAACGTCCAGGCTATCTAAATGGCCTTCTTCCCCTTGACGATGCTGGAGCCGCCGTTCTTGCGCTGGAGCCGGTGGAGAAGATCCTCGAAGTCCTCCTCGGCGCAGGGCACCTGCAGCCCGGCGGTCTGCGCGAAGCCAGCCCGGCGGTCTGCGCGAAGCCGAACTCGTCAGTGGCTTGCTCCATGAGTTCCCGGAACTCCGGCTCCCGGAGGTACCCTGTCGGCACCACGAACCTCCGCGCATCCTCCCTGACGTACACCGCGACGTACCCTTTCGGCAGCGCGCCCTGGCAGCCGCCCCGCTGCCTCCTCCTGCACCGCAACGTTCTTCTTCTTCCTCCCACCACCCTTCTTGGGTGCCCTGAAGTAGCCCGTCACCATCATCGCCCCAAGACCGCGGCCGGCGCGCATGTTAGCCTCTGGTTGCCCGCCGCCGCCGTCCTGTCGCATTTGTTGTCGAAGACGGGTGTGTCGGTTGGTAGGTGTAGTGGTGTGCACGCTTCGTGGTCTGAGGGAGATTATCATAGAGAAGCTCGAGATGGTGTATTAATGGATGATGCAGAAGGTGGAGTTGGTGTAAGGGGTGTGATTCAGGGATTGGCGCCTGGTCATGGGTTGTTGGCCGCCATGGTTGATGCTCCTGCTGGGGTTGGCGTGGAAGACGACGTGGTCTCAACTTTTTATCGCGTGTTGTGTTCTGCTCTCTTAGCTGCAACTGGGGAATGATTAGGTGGTACGGCGCGGGGATCCATCGGGCACGAGGAGAAAATAAAATCTATATTCTCATTCTAATAATAGGAAGGAGCGTTTTTTTAATTACCTACACTTTTTTTGACAAATATATCCTAAGTAATATGTGGGGTAACCGTTTCTCCTTTTTTTTCTTTTAATTAATAGGCTATATATATATATCGAGTGCATGGGCGTTAAAATCAATCGGGACAAATAATAAAAGAAAAAGCGTTTCTTATAGTACTTATACTTTTTTGGACAAATATACTCCTGTTAATTAGAAATTATTACCCATCATGCCACCTATAAGTAATATGTGAGGTAACGGTTTCTCTTTTTTCTTTTAATTAGTAGGTTGTATATATCCGAGTGCATGGGCGTTAAAATCCATCAGGACACGAGACATAGATGACTCTTCATGTTCGTCGGCCGAGATCTACCACGTTCGCTGGCCGACATCTATACCGCGCATCTGCTCGTCACACGAAGCAGCGGCCATACTCAGGTCACCGGTACGTACTTGATGTCGCATGTCGTTGCTTTAGAATCTCATGTATCGTGCCACCGCTTGGTCGCCTGGTTATTAGGTCACCGGTGCTCCTAGAACCATGGGCACCCTATTGAGGATTAGATTAGAAAGACATGTCTTATTTTGGAGTTTTATGGTTTGTTGAAAATTTTGGCTATTGTTTTGTGTTAAAAGGACGCTATACCTATACTTTTTTGGACGGATCCCTTGTCAATTAGGAACTATTACTCACCATGCCATCTATAAGTAATATGTGGGGTAAAGGTTTCTCCTTTTTTTTCTTTTAATTAATAGGCTGTATATATCCGAGTGCATGAGCGTTAAAATCCATAAGGACACGAGACATAGATGACTCTTTACGTTCGCTGGCCGACATCTACCATGTTCGTCGGCCGACATCTATACCGCGCGTCTGCCCGTTCTTCCGTCATAGATTTGTATGCCGACCAAAAGTCCCATGAAGCAGCGGTCATACTCAGGTCACTAGTACGTACTCGATATCGCATGTCACTGCTTTAGAATCTCATGTATCATGCCACGACTTGGTCGCCTGGTTATTAGGTCACCGGAGCTCCCAAAACCATGGGCACCCCATTAAGGATTAGATTAGAAAGACATGTTTTATTTTGGAGTTTTGTGGTTTGGTGAAAGTTTTGGCTATTGTTTTGTGTTAAAAGGACGCTATTGACTTGAAGATTGGTTGACCAGGTGAGATGCAGCATGAGGTGCAAGTTGCGCGACATTTTTTTAAGCTTGTGATTTTTGTAATAGTATACTGAAAGTGCCATACAATCTTACGATCATCTATGATATAAAAATTTATCCATATAATTAAAGAATTAACTTTTGATGTCAATATAATTTTTTGCATAAGAAGTTAAAAAGTTTTAGTCTCCAATTCCAATTTACGACATCTCTGCCATACAATTTTTGTATGTTACAAATGGCTCTTTGGTTCTTATTTTGCATGTAGGTGAGAAAGCTCTAGATATTTCAGCTGACGGCCATCATTCTTGTGCAATAAAAGGTGGTGAAAAGAGCATGATGCAGTTAGGTATGTTGTAAATTGAGTGTAGCGGCGGATGATTTAAATTTAAATTGAAAACAAGTTGTTAATCAATAGAAAATTACTTTTAGATCATGCTCTCTTGCCTATATGATTGCTTGATCCGCCTCTACTGAGAATGAGCAAGAACAAACTGCCTCTCTGGTGGGTCGCTGCGAATTTCTCTTGGATCTCGATCCGCTTTCTATTATAATTCTTGTGTCCCAGGAGATCGTTGTTGCCTCTCACTAGCCAACGATGATGACAAAGGGAAGAAGTGTCCATAGATGGTTTGCTCGGGAGTTTGATAATTTATTTTTCCCGGTGGAACGCACGGGCACTTTTGCTAGTAAAATAAAAGAAGCCAACCGGTGCGGTAGAATTTGTGGGTAATATATATTTTTGTGAGAGGGTAAATCTGTCCAAAAAAAGTGTTTGACCGCAAAAAACACTTCGTACTTTATTATTACTAGGTCGGCCATGCAGGTGAAGTCATAGGCGGCGTGCCGGCAGGACTCTCGGCAGCGGCAGAGAGGATGTTCGATGCCTCTAGTCGGGATTGCATGATCCGGGAGTCGTGCCTGCGTCCCCAATATTTTCGATCTCAACTCGTCGATCTCATGTCTCATCTTGTCGATCTCACGTTCTCACGTTATCTCCGTGATCTGAGGTTGTCTCCTGACGTGTATATATAGAAAACCAAGGGCGGTAGTTTTGGAAACGTTCGGATGGAAGTGCTTCGAAGATAGCGATTGGCGATTGAAGCAACGGACGACCGAACCAAACGGACGAAGCATGTCGATGGCGGTGTGGCCGTCGCACGAGGAGCCGTCGTTCATCCAGCAGCTGCCCATGTCCATCAGGTAGAACTGGCTGCTGGGTCCACCGCCTGTAATACGTGGGTCGATCTGTGGATTTCTGAGAACGCGTTGACCAGGAAAAAAAGTGTTGGACCTATGACTTACGGGTGGTGGTATAGTGGGTAATTTTGATTGAGCTAAGGGATAAACCTGTCCAGAAAAGTGTTGGACAGCAAGAAACACTTCATGCTTTATTATTAGGATTAGGGTATATATATACTAGCAAAATGCCGGCGCGTTACGGCAAAAAAAGTTAGTCTATGTTGTGTCGGTGGTAAGTCTTTTAAAATCAGTGGCACGTCGTAGCATAGACAGTTTTCTTAACTTGCTTGATAACATCCGCTAATTTTTTGTTTCAATTTATAAACATAATATTTCCTTTCTCTAAACCCCTCTTCCTCTTTCTTAACTTGAAGCTATAGGACCCCATCAAACTCACGCGTGCCAGAATCTTCACGTGCTCTTGTCGTATGCTCTATCAGGCTGCATAGGTGCCTTTTTTTTTGAAAACTGATGGTGCCAGGGGCACCAAAATTTCATTGAAGCTCAACAACAGTTTACATCATGAATTACAAAGTCCTGCCAAGTATTACTTCTAAACATTGAGGTAATGAGAGTGGGCTGCTGATGAGCATCTAAGAATAGGTACAGAAGAAAAAATTCTTTGTACCTTATGAGCACATTGGTGGGCTTCCTGATTAAAATCTCTATTAATGTGGATCACTCTAGCCTTAGATTCTCTAATGATATTCAAAATATTTGCTAGGGTGATCCTAGAGTTCCAGTGGATGAACTCTGTGTCAATCTTGTTGCTGTTAACAGCCTTAGCCAAGAGGTTATTATCAGTAAAGAAGATATTCCCTTTTATTTCGAGTGCAGCTGTGATTTGCGTAGCTAGGAGTAAGGCCATGGCTTCTGCCTGGAGAGATGATATAGAAGTGGATAAGGAGGAAGCCTGAATTTTCAGCTGATAAGGGGAGTTTCCTTCCTTTGCTTGAATAAAGATGCCAATTCCAGTGATCCCAGTGCTTGATGCATTATTCCCATCTTCTTTCCTCCAAGCTGCATCCGAGTAGATGTGAACACCATAATTGTTTTCCTCTGGAATGATTTGGCTTCCCAGTGTGAAGTACTTTACTTTATTTCCACTTCCTTGCTGACAGTCAACCCCCCCAGTCAATTTGCTAGTGACCTCAATAAGTTGCATGGATTTTAATAGAGCCTGGGAGTTAATGATGATTTGGTGAGGCTTTCCAGGATTTCTGCCAAAGAGACAATTGTTTCTGGCTTTCCATAGGCACCAAAGGAATGTGAAGACATTGTGAATGGATACATGTGGGTGATTCATGCTTAGAAGGCATAAAATGACATCTGCCAGAGATTGGCTATTCTGAGTGATGTTCTCCATCCTTATATGCCATGGTGAAAGGAACCAGGCAGCTTTTGCAAAGTGACAGGTGAAGAAAATATGCATGTCACTTTCTTCCATGCCACATCTGCAACAGAACTTGCTTATATGTTTAGAATATTCCCCTGCCCTTTGTCCTGTAGGAATTGCCTTTTGCAGGAGTCTCCAAGCAAAAGTTTGTACTCTAGGAAGAATCTCCTTAGATTTCCAAATCTGGTTCAGGAGATTAATGATGGCTGTAGGAGCTTGCCTTGGTTTAGGTTCCCCTTTTTCCTGTAGATAGTGTAAGCAGGCATAGTATGCACTCTTGGAATTACATTTCCCAGTTGGTGTAAGCTTCCAACAGAGAAGATCTTCCTGAGAAGGAATAATAGTAGTTTGCATTATTTGATCTGCCAAGGGTTGTTGAAAAAGGGATTCAATAAGATGTGTATTCCAAGCTTTCCCATTTTCATACCATAGATCTTTAATTCTCGCTGGGTAATATAGTTTTTATCTTGAATGATTAAGCATTCATAATTTTTTTCCCATTGGTTGCACCAAGGGTTGTTCCATATAGAAATATTGCCCTGTGTGAGCTGGAAACAACAGTGTGTTTTAAGGATAGGCAGAACTTTCAGAATGGAGGACCAGAATGCAGATTTTGGGATATTAGGAGATGGACACCAGATTGTCGTGTTAGGGAAATATTTAGCTTTGAGGACTTGGTGGAGAAAATCATCAGGGTTGGAGGCAATGCGCCAAGCAGCCATTAGGATCAAACTATAATTGATGGCTTGGAAATTTCTAATGCCCAGGCCTCCTTCTTTTTTGGGGGCACACACATCTTTCCAAGCTTTTAAACAAAGAGTTTTGCTTGGTTTATCTTGAGAGATTCCTGCCCACCAGAAGGATCTAACAATCGCATTGAGTTTTGAAATGAAGCTTTTTGGGAAGATGATATTTGACATGTAGTAGACAGGAATAGTGGCAAACACAGATTGAATAAGAGTGAGTTGAGCTGCATGAGACAGATGATCAGCCTTGTAAGTTGTGAGTTTGTTTTTGAATTTCTCAATCACAAAATTATAGGCTGCCACCCTATTTTTGCTTGGCAGGACAAGAGGATGCCCAAGATGGATGAATGAAGGGTCCATTTCAGGAACAGGGAAGATATTCTTAATTGCTTCAACAGTATTTTGATCCACTAGCTTACTGAAGATAATACCTGATTTAGGCCAGCTTGGAGTTTGACCAGATTGCTTACAAAAGGAGTCCAAAACATTTTTTATTGTTGAGGCTTCATTGATATCTGCTTTTCCACAAATAAGGAGATCATCTGCAAAAAGTAGGGAGTGGATAGGCAGGCAGTTTGATCCAAAAGTGACGCCACTTAAAGAAAGATTTGTCATGGCTTCCTGTAGATCAATAGATAATTCATTAATAGCCAGGACAAAAAGGTACGGAGAGAGAGGACATCCTTGTCGTATTCCTCTGTTGCTTTTGAACTTCGCAAAAGGCTGGCCATTAATGATGACAGAGAATGTCGGCGAGGAAACACACGCGTGTATCAAATTAATGAAATGACCATGCAGCCCTTTACGTGCGAGGGCACGAACAATAAAGCTCCATTCCACTCTATCAAAAGCCTTGGCCAAATCTATTTTTAACATAAAAGCTTTGCTCTTCCAGGAGGATAGATTGAAGGAGTGAGTGATCTCTTGTGCTATAATAATGTTATTGCTTATACGTCTCCCTTCTATGAAAGCTTGTTGGGTGGGATGGATATAGTCAGGAAGATGGGGTTTGAGTCTGTTTGCTAGAGATTTTGCAATGAGTTTATAAATGACATTGCATAAGCTTATATGTCTGTAATCTGTTGGCACCAGAGGGACAAGCTTTTTGGGTATCAGAGCAATGTGTGTATCATTAACATGGGAGGGGAGAATACCTGACTTGAAGAAAGATTCAACCAGAGCGTGCACATCTTGTCCTATCCAATCCCATGTTGCTAAGTAGAATTCCACATTGAAACCATCAGGACCAGGAGAGGCATTCCTTTTCATTTCTTTGAGGGTGTCCAGGAGCTCCTTCTTGTCTGGTATAGTGTAGGTGTAGTCATTGTTTTGCTCTGGTACACTGGTGCATAGATAAGGCCTGCCATTGTTAGGGTTGGAGGAGGCAAAGATTTATCTGAAGTATTTAACAAAGGTATTACCAATCTTGCCAGGCATGTATTGGAGGAGATTGTTTTCATCCTTGATTGACACAATTGTATTCCTTCTTCTCCTTTTTGCAATCGCCTTGTGAAAGAAGGAAGTATTCTTATCTCCATCCTTTATCCAGTTCTTCTTAGCTCTCTGCATGTAAAAGTATGTTAATTTAATCAGGTTTTGTTCATACCTCTCTACCAGATTGGCCTCTAATGCATGGTCCTGATCCAACAATGGCCTTTGCTGGATTTCTTTAATCTTTTCTTCAACCTCATTTAGCTCCTGCTGGATTGGCTTCTTTTTCCTACTCCAGATCCTTAAAGCCCCTGCAAGATGGTTAGTGCTCATAGAGAAAGAGCAGTTTGTCTTGGAAGACCAGACAGCTTTTGCATGCTGCTGAAAATCTTTTTCCTTTAGCCACCAATTTTCAAATTTGAAGGATCTCTTAATTCTTCTAGCTTGGCCTTCCGTAGAGAGGAGAATATGAGCATGATCACTTAGACTGTGAATGAGAGGCATATTATAAACATTGGAATTTGGATAATTTGCACACCATTCAGCATTTACTAGGCATCTATCTAGCCTCTCATAAGTTGGCTTTGATGAAAACCTCTTATTTGTCCAAGTATATGCCGGTCCACTATAGCCCAAATCAAACAGTCCACGGTTTTTAATCATTAGGCGAAAGGCATTCATACGAGTACGGTTTATATTAACGGAGTTTTTGTCCATATCATACATGAGTTCATTCATGTCTCCCATGCACATAATGGGAATATTAGCATTATCATACACAAAAGAAGCAATCTGATCCCAGATTTGCTTAGTAGTTCTATGGTAGGGGTCACCGTATATACAAACAAGCCCAAAACAGTGGTTGCTACCTCTAATAATAGTAGTGGCTAAGATAATGTCGTGGGAATGGTCACGGTAGATGCTGCAATCGGCAGCGAGTAGTAGAACAAGGGGCAAGGGCGGCCAGCCATCTGCGGTGCGAGATGAGGGCGGAGACTCAGGGTTTTACCCAGGTTCGCCCCCCGGAGGGTAAAGACCTACTCCTGCTAGATTGTATTGCGAAGGTGGTACAATGGGCGAGCTCGGCGGCTAGGCGGCGAGTCGCTTGGAGGTATGATGGAACGTATCTCTACTCGCCCTCCAGGGAGGTTTATATAGGCTCACCTCCCCTAGGGTTTACATATCTCAACCGATTCAGTTAAAGCTTCGGTACTCGTTTAACCTAATCCGACTGGGCCTATCTACTCGCCTGGGCCTTCAGCTTCCAGTCGCTTGGTTCCTCGCTGGGCTTCAATCCAGTCGCCGTCTTGCAGGCCCACTCGCCAATTCTTGGGCCAGTCGGAAACGGCCTGCTGGGTATACCCCGGTAGGCACATCCCCATCAGATAATATGCTGATTGTAGTAGTGGACTAGGACTTGTACTTCATCAGTCCACATCAACCAGAGGCCTCCCGATCATCCTCGAGAAGGCACTACAATAGAATCATTCATATTAAACCTTGCAGCAAGATCATGTGAATTTGTTTTTGAGGATTTAATTTCCGAAACAAAAGTTACCTGAGCTTTAGTAGCATAGATCATTTTGGCAAGATGGCACATTTTTGGACTGCCTAGGCTCTTGCCCATGCCTTGGCAGTTCCAGGCCAGGGCCCTCATGGCGTCCGTGGCGCCTTAGAGGCTGGCGCCATTGCCTCTTCATCCAAGTCCATATCTCTGCTATGTTCTTCTTTGTCATGATCTTGCATGCAAACAGACTGAGATTCACTAAGACTGGTTCCAAATTGTATTTCACCTCTGTCCTCTTCCTGGCCTCCTTCTCCATGATGGCTAAAACCAACATTCGGAGCCACATAGTAGTCGCTAACCATCCTAGGAGGTGAGAACGCCCCATAACGAGAGTCTTTAGAGCCATCTGACTGAGCCGGCGAGATAGGCCTGAGAGGCCAGGGGTATTGTTCAGCTGGATCCTCAGGGCTGACTCTTGGAGGCGATTTGCAAGTTGCTGCAGCATAGGGGTGCACCATGTGCTCCACAGCCGTGCTACTGCTTCTGCGGTCAGGCCCGCCACTCCCCAACCTGACGTTCCTTTGACCAGTTCTTGCAGAGGAACTGTCATGCTTATGGAAATCAGACCCCAGAGAAGATGAGATGTGAGCTCTACCTTGGGAGCTTCCACGAGGCCAATCACAAGCCCGGCTTTCTGCAATGGGAGGTGAGGTACCAGATTCTCCTTCAGCTCCTGACTCCCCTGACTCTTCATGCCCTCTTTCTTCAGGATTTCTTCCTGCTTCTTCTTCTCCTCTCGGGGATTCTTCATGGATTCCCTCTCCAGTGACTCCATCTGGATGCAGATGTGAGGGGAAGTGGCTGCGTCCCTTCCCGAGCTCCTTGTGTCCGGAGCAGAGCGCCAGCGCTAGTGAGGAGGGCTGGTGAGGGGAGGGTTCACACCGGGAGGGAGGGATCTGCGGCGGCGGATCTCCGAAGAATCCATCACGCCGCGGCGAGACCCTCTTGGTCGGAGACTGAGGCTCAGGAGCTAAGGGTGTGGATGAGCATTTGGGGGTGGATGTGGGGTGCGGAATAGTGGGGGTAGGATACAACACTGGAGGGGAGAAATGGGGGTTTGGAGGAGGGGTAGTGTGAAAAGGTGACTGTGCACAAGGATTCATGGCGAGTTGTAGGGGTAGGGCGGTAAAGGGCTGCTGGATGTGATGGGAGATCAAGTTCTGTAGAGGCAATGGCAAGAAATCAGTCGAGGAGGTTGGGAAAGGGTGTTGTTGCTGACAAAAGATATCTGGGGTTGAAGACGAAACGTTAGGCTGTCCCACTTGCTGATCTGGAATAGAATATTCAGAAAGTTGTTGGGGCAGGCCAGTAATGGGTTGCTGGCCCAAAAAAGGCCCTGGCGAATCAGGGAATCCTTCTGAGACTGTACTTCCTGGAAGGGTGTGGAATCTCTTGTTTTCTACAGACTGGGAATAAACTGAATGTGTACTTTCCTTTCTGCTTCCTTTTACACTATCCTGGAAGTTTCTGGCAATGACACCTGTTGCCTGCTCATGTTGTAGGGACTGGAGCACAGTACCTGAGGAAGAGTGTGGAAGTGCCCACTGATTAGGAGAGTGCTTAGCACTGCTGGTCAATTTTCCAGAATGACTAAAATGCCCTTGAAGACCATAGTTAGCTTGTCCACTGTTTGCTTGATACTGATCTGCAGAATCTCTTCCTTTTCCCTTTGGTTCTTCAGCAAATAATTTTTGGAGCCTACTCAGAATGATATTCCCAGATTGATTGTTCTCTGGATGCCCAAAAGAAGAGCCTTGGAAAACTTCTGAAGGAATGTATTCCTCATCTATTATCCATTGCCCAAATCTCTGCGTAGGGATATGGAGCTCAGATTGTTTGCTTCTCGATCTTTCTGAGATCAAATTGTTCCTTAGATTGCAATTTTGAGCTGTGTGGAACATGACACCACAGAATAAACAGATTCTCCTTATCTTCTCATAATGAAGATAAACCAGTCCATTAGAGTTATCTGAGTAGTTAACAATAACTCTATCCTTGATTGGAGAATCTACTTTCAGTTTAGCTACTCCCCAGATATAATCCTGCCTCGCATAGAGATTACTATCTTGCAGAATATGAAACTCCGAAGCAGCTCCAACTTGATTTAAAATGCTTTCCAACAAGCTCAGAGATCTCCTATTCCTAGGGATTCCATAAGCTCTGATTGTAACTAGAATATGCTCAAACTTATATTCCTCCTTGGAAGAAGCAGAGTGAAGAGGGTCAAACCAATCTAAGAGCATGATTTCAGAGTTCACCACCCAGGGTTGTCTAGAGTACACCGAAAACATGTCTTCATGATTCCTAAAGTGAGCCATAAAGACAGTACTGGATACCTGGGATATTACAAGGAAGCTGCTCTTCCAAGCTTTCGCCATTGATTGTTCTAGAGCTTGCTGAGAGATTTTCCTTGGAGTACCTCCAGTACAAGCAACCTTCATCAATAGATAATGAGAGAAATCCATCTGCTGATCCTGAATCACTTGATGATCCTGAACTTTACAGAGCCCTGGATCTGAGAGATTCATGGTCTGGAGAGTTGTTGCTAGATCTGACATCCCACCGGAGTAACGCACCAACATATTTTCCTCTTCCTCCTTTTGCTCTTCTGGTTGTCGTTCTTCTTCCATTAAATATTGGGTTGGGAGAGAGATTTTGGTGGGGATTTTTGGCAGAGATGGATGAGTGGAGAGGAGAAAAGTGTTCTGAATCGGGGGAAGATAGGGACATGGATGGTTGGAGGTTTTGGGAATTGAATGGAGAGGTGAAAGATTAGGTGGAGAGGAGGCATTATCGCCAGACGCCATAAAGGACACTACTGTTCGCATGGGAGTTTCTTGGGTAAGCGTGCTAAAGTCTGCCGCTCGAGTGGTGCCTTTATTTTTAATCATGCATCATACGTGCATTAGCCCACGATCCCAAATCTAGAAAACTTCCTTTGTGAAGTAGAAAACTCCATATCAAAACACTAACGGTAGTTTTTTTGATCAACTTAAAGATCTATTAAAACGGTGGTAGCAAGATCCAACTCTGACGTACAACAATCTGGATGCATTTCCTTTGGTTAGTAGACGCGCTGGCTGTTCTGTCATGAACTTAGGCATGTTTTTTGGTGACAAACTCGCCTGATCTCTTCCCAACGTGCCATTGAATCCTCTCAAATATCTAACTCTAGTCCAGATCTGCTAGCTCTATGCCTCCGTCCCAACTTTTTTTGATCCCTACGACACTGAAAGAACATATGGGCCCCATGTGTGGTTTTGATAATTAATGATAATCTTTATGGACTAATGTGTGTATTAAGTTGTACTTGTAGGATTTGTCTATTGGCATCGCTTGGAGCATGTGTTGGCTTCAAGGTCGATGAAAATGCGAAGAAGATATGTTATACAAGCTCAATATGTGCCGTCTATATAAGTTCTCATGTTGATGCTTGCCATCTTCGGTGATCATGGATCGATGATGAGGAATCAAGAAAGGCGTTCCATCTTGAGAAGGGCAAGATCATCTACATCGAGCTCAAGTGGAATGCTCAAGGCAAAGGTATAATCTTGATAGGTTTTCCCTTTTGTCGGTATCATGTTGTTAGTGGGAGACCGGGTTTAGGATAGATATTCGTACTATTAAGAGGGGCTCTCGAATGAGTAACTCCATCATATCGTTCGAACAGAGCTCAAACCTTTGCATTCTTGCATCATCATATTTGGTTGTTATTTGGTCTTATCCATGTAAGGATATAGAGCTTGTGTTAATCTCTATAACAAGCTCTTGTTCATCAATATCGGATCTCCCCTTTATATCTTGTTGCGAGTTTGTTCTTGGAGGTTTTCCGGATTCTCACCAAGTGAGGTCTCACACTATAAAATACATGAAGTATTCTCACTTTTTATAGGGTAGCTCGTATCGTCCTCTTTCCAACGCAATTGGAATCGGGTCAATCGGAGCTACCAATCAAAAGTTATCGCAGTTTGTATTTGCCTCATATTTAATTTATATAAAGAAAAGGAAAAAGCTTTTTGTGGGCTGTCTGGTACTACAGGGCCCAGTACCGGACAGTCCAGTGCCCGCACGCACAGCCTCTGCCTGGCCTGGTAGCGCTGGCCTATAGTACCAGGCCAGCCATCCGGTACTACCGGCCCACTCGCCCAGCCGCCTTGCCCTTAGCATAACGCCTTCCTTGCTGCTCGCTTCAGCCCGCTCAGCCCCTCCTCACAGCGCCGCTTCTGCTTCATTCTTCTGCCGCCTTCTGCTGTGCGTCACCGCTTCCCCTCTTCCTGCTTTGGCTTGTATGCCTGCTTGCCCCAGATTCCCGTTGGCTGTCTGCTGCTCATTGCAAGGCTGCCGGGCTCTTGGTGGTAGTACTGCCAAACTGCCAAAACCGTACAAAAAGAGCCCCAACGGGCAGATTTTCTGGGGCCTCTATTTAAGCCCTTTGTCTTCTATTGTTTTAATGGCTTCTTCCTCCTCTATTTGTTTAAGCTTTGCCCCCATTTGCTCTAGATCTGAAAGCTTGATTAATCTCTTCCTCTCCAATGATTCTTGCCCATATTTGAGTGGAAGAGAGAGGAGATCTAGATCCACGTTTTTACCAAACTAAAACATCTCTTTGTGAGTGTATCTTTGGGATCTAGATTTTGGGAGATTTTGTGTTCCTCTTTGATTCCTCCTCTCTTGTTCCACCAATAGCTTTAGTAGCTTTGTTGGAACTTGAGAGTGAGGGATTGGAGCACCTTTGTGGTGTTCTTGACATTTGCATTTGGTGCATCGATTTGAGTTCTCCCCAGGCAATTTGGTGAGTGAAAGTTGAGAAGCTTTTTACTCTCGGGTTCTTGGAACCCTAGACGGTTTGGTTGTGTTGCAGGTTGTGGATTACTTGGGGACTCTAAATTAAGTTGTGGAGCTTTCCCCAAGATTGTTTGTTGGGAGCCTCCAATTAAGTTGTGGAGAAGTGCCCTAACCTTGTGAGAGGTTCCGGTTGCCACCGACAAGTGCATCGATAGTGGAAGGGTGAATCAAAACCGTTGGGGTGAGGTTCATCGGAGAAAAAGGGAGGCCTTTCGTGGCGTAGGTGGTTAGATACCACCCCCTCTCAAAACGAGACGTACTCCATGTTGGGGGAACTCGGTAAAATATCGCCGTCCCCGCATGTCTCGGTTATATTTATACCCGAGCTCTTACTTATGCAATTTACTTTGTGATAGCCTTCGTGCTTGAAGTCTATATCTTGCTATCACTTAGTTGTTTGTCTTGCTTAGCATAAGTTGTTGATCAACATAGGTGTACCCTAGTTTTTCTAGGTTTTGTGCTTGACAAAGTAAACGCAAGTTTAATTCCGCCTTTGTCGAACCACTCTTGGAAAAGTTTTAAACCACCTATTCACCCCCCTAGGCGGCATATGTATCCTTTCAATTGGTATCAGAGCCCGGTCTCTCATTTTCGATTTCACCGCCTTGAGAGTAAAGATGTTGGCTAAGGGATTAGTGCACAATGATAGGTTCACATTCGATGGCACAAATTATGATGTGTGGAAATCTCGCATGCTTAATTTATTTTGGGGAATTCACGCAAATATCGAGGGAAATGTATGATACGTCGGAAACATATCTATAATTTTTGATGCTCCATGCTTGTTTAGTATCTACTTTGCTTTGCTTTGTCTACACTTTGAGGTGCTTTTTACATGTTTTCTGGTACTAACCTCTTAAGAAGTTGCCACAGTGCCAGTTGCCTGTTTTCTGTTGTTTTTGGTTCCAAAAAATCTAGTAAGGAAATATTCTCGAAATTGGACGGGACAAACGTCAAAGTCAATAACTTTACGTGGGGAATAAGAAGTCCAGAGGGGAGACGAAGAGGCGTGCCAGGGCAGCCACACCCCCTAGGAGCGGGTGAGCCCTACCCCACGCCTAGGCAGGGTGTAGGGCCCCTGGCCACCGCCTCGGCCTCCCCCTTCGCCTATAAGAAGCCCCCGATGCAGAAACCCTAAGTACCTGATCAATATTCCACGAAACCTTCTATAGCCACCGCCACCATCGTCCCTATATCAGGGGGATCTGAAGTTCTTCCCGGCACCCTGCCGGAGGGGAGATCATCCCGAAGGCCTTCTCTCCGGTATGATGCATGAGTAGTTCCACCTTTGACTATGGGTCCATGTAGTAGCTATATGCTTGTATCTCCTCCTTGTGCTTTCATGTATAGATCTTGTGAGCTCGATTCATGATCAAGATCTAATCTATTTGTAATCATGCATGTTGTGTTTGTGGGGATCCAATGGATATTGAGATTATTATGTTGGTTTGATTAATGGTTTTGTCTTTATCATTCTATCATTGCTGTGTTGTTTGTGATCTTGCATGCTCTCCGTTGTTAGTAGCTACCTTGGCCAAGTAGTTGCTAGTGACTCCAAGAGGGGGTATTTATGCTCAATAGTGGGTTTATGCCTCTAGTTCCCAAGGGAAGTGACAGAAATCTCTTCGGTTGTAGATGTGATGTTGCCACTAGGGAGAAAACAACGGTCTCTTGTTCATTGAACATGCGGACCGTTTACCTTACACACTTTGCTTAAAGCAGTTGTCTATTGCTTGCAACTTAATACTGGAGGAGGTTCGGATGATAACCTGAAGGTGGACTGCTAGTCATAAATGCAGTTGGATGGCGGTCTATGTATCTTGGTGTATTGCCAAATCGAATCTCATAGGATCTTTCTGAATAGTAATTGCATTGTTATGCCTTGCTCAGTTCCTATCAATTGCCCTGGTGTAATTTGTTTACCCTTCATGCCATGTTTATCTAAGGAGAGCACCTCTAGTGAACTATGGACCTCGGTACAATCTTTACCATTGATACATCTTCCACTGTTACTTGTTTACTTGCTGCAAACCACCATTACCTTCCACACCATACGTTTAATCCTTTGTTACAGCAAACCGGTGAGCTTGACAACCTCACTGATTCGTTGGGACAAAGTCTTGATTTTGTGTTGTGCAAGTCTCCACGTTGTTTGCAACACCTGTGTGACGTTTCCTTCCTACTTCTGGTTCGATAACCTCGGTCTCAACTGAGGGAAAACTTGTTGTTGTGCTCTTCACACCCTGCGCTTGGGGTGACCAACAAAGTGCCACATCGAGCACCGTCAAGTCTTTCTGGCGCCGTTGCCGAGGAGGCTAAGGATGTCTTCACTAGGGGAGTCCTCCACTTCCTTTCTCTTTACTTTGTTTTTAGTTTGCTTTGTTTCTTTTGCTTGGTTTTATTTGCGTCTTTTCAAAAAACCTAAAAAAATAGTCTAGCTTGGTTTGCTTGCTTTATTCAAAAACACACGAAAAAATTAGTTCCTACTCTAGTTGATGGTCTGTTGTTGCTTGCTTGGTCATTCTTTCTATCAATGGATGGTTTCTTTTAAACTAGTTCTTATTGGCAAGGTGGGTTCACGGAAGAACAAAAGTATTATTATAAGGAACACCGTTTGTCACAAAAAGGGAAACACTTTTAGGAACAAATTGATAAGTTGAATACTATTGCTAGAGACGTGTGCTCTACTTATAATGTTACTTATTGCTTTGATAAAGCTTGTTGCTGCAGGAGGTATAAACACCTACCCTTTCAATGTGAGTATAATGATAATGTTACCATATCTTCTTATATTAAAGGAAATTATGATTTTGATGATGTGGAACAAATTGAAGAATTTATTGCCTTCAAGGGTGCATTTGAACTTGCCAGTTTGCTTGAAAATACTGATGATGCACCTTATGAATCTGAGGTTTATGAGATACTTAAATTTTGCTTTGATAATTACAAGGCAGAAAATTGCTATATTCTGGAATATTTTAATAGATGCTTTCCACAAATGGAAGAGACTAATGTCTTGTAGGAGCCTATAGAAGAAGAAATTATTGAAACTGGAAGCTCATTAGATGAAAAAGAGGAGGAGAGTGATGAAACAAAAGGAGGAAGAATGGATTGTCTACCCATGCCTACCTTCTAATGAGAGTAACTCTTTATACCTTACATTATTTGATT
The DNA here is from genome assembly GCA_023614405.1 of Avena insularis. Classification (NCBI taxonomy): domain Eukaryota; kingdom Viridiplantae; phylum Streptophyta; class Magnoliopsida; order Poales; family Poaceae; genus Avena; species Avena insularis. Next base: position 273,379,671 of record CM042697.1, read on the forward strand.
TTCCCCCATGCTTACCAAAGGAGGATGAATGTTATGTTCATGTGGATCCTTTTGAAATATCTACTTTGGGTAAAACCTCTGAAGGTTTTAATTCCACTATTTTTGAGCTTGATATAGATTATGTGTTTGTAGATCATGAAAAGCATGCTTATTGTGATAGCTATATTGTTGAATTTATTCATGATGCTACTGAAAATTATTATGAGAGAGGAAAGTATGGTTGTAAAAATTTTCATGGTACTGAAACATCTCTCCATTGGCTGAAAGTTTTGAAGTTACTTTTGTTTTTCCTATGCTTGTCACTTTGTTCCTTGTGAATTTATTTGTGTATAATATTCCGATGCATAGGAATAGGTTTAGACTTAAATGTGTTTTAAATTTTCTTCTTGATGCTCTCTTTTACTTCAATTCATATTTCTTATGTGAGCATCTTCTCAAGGTATCAAGCCTAACTTAAAGGCGTTAAAGAAAAGTACTTGTTGGGAGATAAACCAAGAGTTTCCTTGAGTCTTGGAAGTTATTAATTCAGTAATGACCTCTCCTTATCCTTTTTGTTTGCTTTTTGTTCCAAGAATGACCTCTAATGAGAGGGAAGTAAGATTTGGGGAGTTGCTGTCCCGAAACAGATTTCTGTCCTCCACCAAAAATAATTGTGAGGAGTCTCTGTAACTCATATTGAGCTGAAAATTTACTAATAAATCCCCTAGTACGTTAGATAACTTTCATTAGTTAAACACTTTTTGATTTGAGCAATAGAAGATGTTCGAAAAAATCGGTTTCTACCTGGTGGTCTGTTTTGACAGATTTCTGTCATTATTTGCATTTGCTTCTTATTGATTCCTTTTTGAGTTCTCTTTTGGGGAATTGAGCTTTTTGAAGGAGTTACTACAGTAGATTTTGTTTTTAGTGAAAAGTCTTGCTGTTCCAAAGCTTTTCCTAAAGGTCTATTATCTTTTGAATACACTAATGTTGCTAATGAAGATTGTGTGAAGTTTTGTATGAAGGAAAAATTTCAGGTGTAGAGAAAGAATGATGTAATGAGATGAAGAATGGAAAAAGATCAAGCTTGGGGATGCCACCCCGGTGTCACCCCAAGAAATATCCAAGAGGTACAAGCGTCAAAGCTTGGGGATGCCCAAGGCATCCCCTTCTTCATCAATAAAAAGCTCAGGTCTGTCTAGAGACTTCGTTTTTTATTTTTTCATGCACTGTTGTGTTGTTCTTGGAGCGTCTTAGTTTCCTATTGGTTTTCTTAGTTTGTTTAATTTGCTTGAATAAAGTAGTTTGGACCCCCGTTCTCACTGTGTTGTTTCAAATAAGTTGCTTGGTGTTGGAAAGGAGTAGGAAGTTCTTGCTTGAAAGTGCAAGAGGAGCTTGCATTGACTGTGACTTAGACTTTAGCATGACATGCTAGGTGTTTTTTTAACCTTATGCTTAGTGATTATTGATGTAGCATGTCTTGTTCCAAACAATTGGGATTGCTTAGTGTGCCTTGAAGAAATTATGTGTTGTTTTAGCATACAAAAGCATAGTATTGTGGTATTCTCCTTTGATGCTTTGCTTGGGTTGACTTGGCACATGCTCACACCATGTTATGACTATGAACAAGTCACCATATCCTCTATTATCATTTAGTCCTTGACTTGTAGTACCACTCTATGCTTTGATTAGTAATGCTTTGTTGCTCTGCATGATTATGGCCATTATTCCCTCTTAGTTGGTTGCTCCTAGTATTTTGCTAGCTTCTACTTGTATGAGTAAGCTCTACTCATGCTTCCAACTCTCAAGAAACCAAGTTATTCCAAAGTGTCCACTATAAACTCCTATGCATGGTGTGTTACACCATTCCAAGTATATTCTTGTTTTCAGCTATCTTCCAATTAAAAACTATTTTGTTATGTGAAAACTTAGTGATTAAAGCCCTCACAAACTTGATGGCACATTTTATATTCTTTGCCCCTAATAAACTTGAACCATTGTGTCATCTATGTTGTATATGCTTGCACTTGTACGTTGGAATTAGCAGAACCGTGCTGTCACGGGGAACGTTTTCAACATTGCACTTGTACTTTGTACTCAGTTGATATTATGCTCTTTTGTCTATGGATGTCATTGGTGTGAAATAAAGAGGGAACTTGTAAGTCCATGGAGTTTGTATTCTGTGTTAGAGAAACGCCTGGGCCGCTAGCCTAAGCCATGCCTAATAATGGTAGAAACTTGCAGCATCACCATAGTGAGCTATCTATGAAGCATCCTCAATAAAAAGCTATGCATATGGTAAATAAAAATATTGCTGAGATGCTCATTGTCTGCTTTCCTTGTCATTTTGGTTATGGGAAAGATCATGTACCATGTGCAAGGGGTGCCTCATTGGGGGTTCTCAATGATATGCAAATGCTTACAATGACAAGAACCTATAGGTGACTGAAGTTGAGTAGCATGAGGTGTGGCCCTCGTATTCAAGGGACTTGAGATTGCCAAATTATACTTTGTCAAGCATATACTCCATAGTTTGTTCACTTTAACCTTAATCACTTCAAGATGCTTATGATAGGGGCAATGAGGGCTGAAAGCTAACAAGTGCCATAATTTTTGGAAGCTCTTTTTGAAACTTGAAATCCCTGCTTCCTTTATAAAAGGCCATTCTTCCACCATTATTTGAGTCCCCACCTTCTACATTTAGGCACCATTAAGAGAGCATAGTTGTCATTCGGTGTGCAGTGTTCCAAAGCTTATTGATTGATGCATATTGTGATATTACTTGTTATTGTGCTATTTGTTTCTAGTCACCCTTGTGAACTTTGAAGGTGTCCTATGCATCTATTTGCTACTCTATGAGGGACAAGTTGGTTACCACTATGCTATGTTTTCTGTATGTGAAACAAACAAACGTTTTTCAATGCATGTTATTCATGATCTTTGTTTGTAGCCTTTCATGTTGCATGCATAGTTACTATGTCCTATTGTTAGAACTCCATCTTTCATGCACATGTTTAGAGTTATTTGTTCCCAGCTTTCAATGCTTGCAAATGGTTAGATCTTAATTATGAGGGTGCATGTCACCTCACAAATTATTCTTTTTATCACATACCTACTCGAGGACGAGCAGGAGTTAAGCTTGGGGATGCTTGATACGTTGGAAACGTATCTATAATTTTTGATGCTCCATGCTTGTTTAGTATCTACTTTGCTTTGCTTTGTCTACACTTTGAGGTGCTTGTTACATGTTTTCTGGTACTAACCTATTAACAAGTTGTCACAGTGCCAGTTGCCTGTTTTCTGCTATTTTTGGTTCCAGAAAAGCTAGTAAGGAAGTATTATCGGAATTGGACGGGACAAACGTCAAAGTCAATAACTTTCCGTGGGGAACAAAAAGTCCAGAGGGGAGACAGAGAGGCATGCCAGGGTAGCCACACCCCCTAGGCGCGGGTGGGCCCTGCCCCATGCCTAGGCAGGGTGTGCGGCCCCTGGCCACCTCCTCGGCCTCCCCTTCGCCTATAAGAAGCACCCGATGCAGAAACCCTAAGTACCTGATCAATATTCCATGAAACCTTCTATAGCCACCACCACTGTCGTCCCTAGATCGGGGGGTATCTGAAGTTCTTCCCAGCACCCTGCCGGAGGGGAGATCATCCCGGAGGCCTTCTCTCTAGTATGATGTGTGAGTAGTTACACCTTGGACTATGGGTCCATGTAGTATCTAGATGGTTGTATCTCCTCCTTGTGCTTTCATGTATAGATCTTGTGAGCTCCATTCATGATCAAGATCTAATCTATTTGTAATCATGCATGTTGTGTTTGCGGGGATCCGATGGATATTTAGATTATTATATTGGTTTTATTAATGGTTTTGTCTTTATGATTCTATCATGTCTGTGTGGTTTGTGATCTTGCATGCTCTCTGTTGTTAGTAGCTACCTTGTCAGAGTAGTTGCTAGTGACTCCAAGAGGGGGTATTTATGCTCGATAGTGGGTTCATGCCTCTAGTTTCCAAAGGAAGTGACAGAAATCTCTTCGGTTGTAGATGTGCTGTTGCCACTAGGGAGAAAACAACGGTCTCTTATTCATGGAACATGTGGACTGTTTACCTTACACACTTTGCTTAAAGCAGTTGTCTATTGTTTGCAACTTAATACTGGAGGGGGTTCGGATGATAACCTGAAGGTGGACTTCTAGTCATAGATGAAGTTGGATGGCGGTCTATGTATCTTGTTGTATTCCCCAATCGAATCTCATAGGATCTTTCTGACTAGTAATTGCATTGTTATGCCTTGCTCAGTTCCTGTCAATTGCCCTGCTGTAATTTGTTTACCCTTCATGCCATGTTGTTTATCTAAGGAGAGCACCTCTAGTGAACTATGGACCCCGGTCCAATCTTTACCATTGATACATCTTCCACTGTTACTTGTTTACTTGATGCAAACCACCATTACCTTCCACACCATACGTTTAATCCTTTGTTATAGCAAACCGGTAAGCTTGACAACCTCACTGATTCGTTGGGACAAAGTCTTGAGTTTGTGTTGTGCAGGTCTCCACGTTGTTTGCAACACCTGTGTGATGCTTCCTTTCTCCTTCTGGTTCGATAACTTCGGTCTCAACTGAGGGAAAACTTGTTGCTGTGCTCTTCACACCCTACGCTTGGGGTGTGACACCCCCGGAATCAGGGCTAAACAAATCCCAGACCTCCGTCTGAAATAAGCTTAACCTTGAGCTCGAGAATATCCAGTGAAGAATCGGTAACACGGCAGTGACCCTATAACACAAAATTTATTATAGCAAACTCATAACTGAGTAGAGAACCAAATTATTACAAGTAGAGGTCACTGACCACAAACATCAAACAACGGAAGGCAAATTATGCTACTAAGTATAGCAAACTTAACAAATGGCCTAAGAGGCCTGAAGCATAACGATGACGTCCCAGCCCATAGATTCTAGGCTACCGGCCGGGAACCCCAAGCTACTCGTCGATGTTGATGTAGTACATAACTCCTCTTCAGGTGAACACTTACTCTGCCAAAAGTATCAACAAAGCAAGGGTGAGTACAGGGTGTACTCCGCAAGACTTATGGCTGGTGGAGTTGTTTTGCATAAAGCCATCTTTTGTTTATAAAACAAGAGGGAGAAGAAGCTCGTCTAGTCAGAGTATTTTAAAAGGGGATAAGAGAGCGACATCTCTGAAATATTGATCATCATCTTTTGATATCCACCAAATCATCATCATCATCTATCAACTAGGATCACCCCCTCGTACCCATGAGGAAGCATCCTTAAGCACACGTTGATCTGCCAAGTTTTACGATTAGGTTATATATCTCTATGATCTCCCGTCCTTTCCCAAGTCGTCCATAACCGCGGACACGGCTTTCCGAAAGATTAATACCCTGCAGGGCTGTACAACTTTACCCACACGTACTAACCACAATGATTAGCCCTCTTCCTTAGAAGGCCGGAAGAGGGTGGTTAGACACGACCTTTACCTTGCTTTCGCCTAAATCCATGAGTCTCCAAGAAAGGGTTCCATCAGCCCATATCTCTATGTCCAAGGATCGGGAGTACTCCCGGAGCCTCCTTCCTCCTTGGTCACGCCCTGTATGATGCACCATCTTCAACCCATCCAAATATGCAGATGCCAAAAAGCTAACTATGTACTCATGGATCATACTAGGCAAGTTAGTCACTCGTGAGGTTTTCCAGGCCCCATGTGGTTGTATGCTCGTCTTGGTTCCGAAGGAGAGAACTCCCGGGGTCCTAGGGTTGGCGAGCATGGGACTAGAAAAACCACATCCCACCGTGGCCTCCCATACAAGCCTTAGCATGTTTAATCTCATACCACCTCTGATCTTATCTCATCACGTTCTCCTGTCATACTAGATTCTCTGCATCTGATACATCATCTGGATGAACCAGAACTGACAGGTATGCATGGCTAAGCAGAACACAAATGATAGCTCTAGCAGTGCACATGATCCAAACCTAGTTATGCTAGGAGAAGTGGCTCAGGTAATATAAGCTCAAAGGGAGTATGCAATAGATAGGATACACTATCATCGATAAAAGACCACGGTAGAATCGTATGCATCATGGCAGAATTGAAATGCTTTCGAAATCATAGGATCATATCATGGTGGGGCTATGCTTGCCTTTTCTAGTTGATAGCAGATAAATAGATCTTCGGAAGCCTTGAACTTGACTTGGTTAGAGTTGGTCAAGTATTGTTCGTCAATCTTCGATGGTCTTGATCTCGGTCTTCAATCTCAATATCGACATCGTATTCTACCGGAAAGAACCAAATACCAGAAATAAAGGGGAAACAATCAACAAATGGCATCGTTGCAATGCTCAAACAATAATGATGATATGACAAGTTGAATTGCATTGAATTGAAACCCTAAAGCATGCTCGAAAAATTAATCGGGGTTCCGAGGGGTGAAAACCCTAACTCGGGGAAACTCCGTAAACATATGAGAGGGGTTACTTTTGTTCTCTAATTAAGCTTGTCATTTAAGTTGTTGAACAATGCATGATTATATCTTAGATAGGTATTGGTCATTTTTTGAACATTTTGATATATTATTTGTATTTTTCTGACTTATAAATAAAAAGATATTGAATTTACAAGTTTATATCAATTTCTGGAATTATGAAATCATTTAAAATTGAATTACTTCGTCAAAATGACACAGCACAGGGGGTGGGGTTGTTTTGCGCCGGGGCAGAAGCTACCCACAGTGGCTGGTAGAGGGGCCCGTGGCCACCTCAGCTGCCATGCGGGTGGGGAAGGGACCCACCCCTGTTGACCAGTGCTGACCCGCGCACGGCTGACGCATGGACGACGTCAGTGTGACATCATCACCAGCGGGGCTCACAGTACTGCAACGGGGCGACGACTACGGCGCGCGTGGAGCTGCGAGACCAGGCCAGCTCGAACCAGGCGAGCAAGGGGAACTCATTGGTGGCGGCGCCGCTATTTTTGTGTCACCGAGGATGGCTGGCGGCGAGCTTACGCGGCAGAGCATGGCGGGAGCGCGATACAGAGAGGGAGGGAGAGGGTGGAGAGGGTCCGCAGAACCGAAATCTCACCGCGAAGCGGACTGAAGCGACGGCGATGCACGGGGTGGACCAGAGCGACGACAATGGCGACGTTGGTGCTCGTCGGGATCAAGGAAGACGATGGCGATGCAGGTAATTCCGAGCGGTTCTCCTCGATTCCTTCTGCAAGGAGGTTGCTAGCGAGGAGGTGAAGCTCAAGGGAGTATCGGAGAGGCATGGGGCAGGCCAGAACGACGGTGGTGCATGACGACTGCGGCGGCTAGGGTTCGGTATAGAGGAAACGAGGGAGAGAGAGGCACTGGGGAAGAGTGAGAGGTTGAGGAGAAGAGGAACACGGCGCGGGGCGACCTTATCTCCACTCCAGGCGGTGGCAGTCATCGCGGCGCGAGGCGCGCATCACGGCGGCGGCGAGCGGCTGATGTGGCGACACGGAGGAGCTTCCTCACGAGGAAGACGACAGCAAAGAGGTATGGGCCCGGGTGGGCTTCTCCTGGGCTACGGCGGGTGCTGGCTGCTACGCAGGTGGGCGGCGGAGAGGAGAGGAGAGTTGGGCTGGCCTGTTAAGCGTTGGCTGCTCTTTTTATTTACAAAAGCTTTTCTTTTTCTGATTTCAAAATCTATTTTGTATTTCTATTTTGAATATGTTTTGAATTATTTCAAAAGTACCAGAGGGTTTTCAAAATATATAAAATATTGTAGGAACCCCTTTAGACAATTTGGGACCCATACACTTTGATAATTTTCAAAATTCAAAACCTATTTGAATTGATTTGCAAATAGAAAGAGAGGGAAAAGCTAGGGTTTTAGGGTTTTGTTTATTCTTTATTGCATGCATTAATAGAGATGATGCTTATGATGCACAAAACAAACCCTAATATAGATTAACTAAAACTGGGGTGTTACATTGGGTTACCAACATAGTGCCACGTCAAGCACCATCAATCTATATATGGGTTTCTCTTCTCCTATGGATCCCCAAAACGAATCTTTAGAGGATAAATTGAACTCTTGTATAGATGCTCTAGCTACTAAAATTCTTTTACTTATTGTGAGCAATGTAGTTCTTTCTTCTATCATGCCTTATTCAAGTGCTCATGAGATATGGACCAAGCTTCAAGATAAATATAGCAAGTCCAACATTATTGAGGATGATTCTGTTGCTTCCACTTCTGGTCGTGATGAGTTCTCATCTTCTACCACTTCACCAACATGTGATTTTTCACAAGGTAATGATATGGTGAGTGGTGATAGAAATTGCAAGATGGATAGTGTGCTTACTATTTGTAATCCTTCATCCCTACCTAGTTGCAATGATCTATCTTCAGACCTCAACACTTCTAGCACTCACAACTCCTTACATGCTAGTGTTGATAGTCCTTGCATATCATGTAGTAATGGCTTGAATAAATCTCATGGTGATATGCTTGTGTTGTCTTGTTGCCATGATAAAAAATGCTTCTATTTCCGCTAGTGATTGTGTTGCTAACCATGTAGAGGAAACCGGAGATTCTATGGACCAAGACAAGGTTTTGGATGGTGCTACAAATGAAATCTCATCTTCACCTTCTTCCGGTACCCACCTATGCCTTATGGCTAGGGATTGAAAGGTGACTCCTACTTTGGAACCCGATACCTCTTATGATGATGATAATGATAATGATGATTATCGAGTTAAGTATGATATTACCTCTAATAAGAAAATAGGAGAGGCTGTCTTTTGTGCTCTCTACAAAAATAAAATTGCTTCCTCCAACTTTGTTGAAATCTTGCATTATGCTATAGAAGGCAATGATCTTATTGAGGAGCAAGAAAAGATAATTTAAGAAAAGTTTGCGTTTGAGCGTAAGTATGTTGATCAAATTGCACAATTAAAGGACTCCCTTGAAGAAGAACAAACCACCAAATAATCTCTTGAGGGAACTTTTACTCTAGAACAATCTAGAGTAAAGGAATACCATGATAGAGAACTTGCGGTGGCAAACTCCTTCAAGATTAAAAATGATTATCTTGAAGTTGCTTATGCTAAACTTGTTGAGGATTTTAAGCATCTCGAAAATGGCTCTCGGGTCGCGAAGAGGGAGCTCATCAAACTCACTGAGTCGCATGAGCAACTTAAAGCTTCATATTCAAAAGAGCTTTCCAAGTTGCCCTCACCTCTTGCTAATAATGATGATTCTTGTGCTACTAACTCTATTTCTTGCAAATTTTGAAGGAGAATGTTGAGCTAAAGGCCCAACTTGCTTTGCTAACTAGCAACTATGGGAAATTAAAAGAAAGTCATGTTAATGTCTCAAGCTCGCATGAGGACCTTCTAGTCTCCCATGGTAGGCTAAAGTTGGCTCATGAGGCCATCATGTCAAAGGTAACAGCTAGTGGGCCCCATGTGGACATTAACACTATATCTACTCCAAATGTTATATTGCCATGTGCTAGTCCTAGTAATTCATCCTCTCACAACCATGCTATATCTCGTGATGAATTACATTTTGTGCCTTGTTGCTTTAACAATGTAGAATCTACTTCCTCTAGTAATTTTCATGAAACTAACCATGTAGAGGAAATCAAAGAGCTCAAGGCTCAAGTCACTTCTTTGAAGAATGACTTGAAAAGGGTCATCAAGGGAACACCACACTCAACAAAATCTTGGGTGTGCAAAAATCCCCCAATGACAAGAGTGGGCTTGGATTCAACTCCAATATCAAGAACAAGTCCACTATCAAGTTAAATCACAAGGGCAACAATAAGAATGGCCAAGAACAAGTCAAGAATCCGGCCAACATTGTTTGCTTCAAGTGCAAGGAAGAAGGGCATCATGTCAAACATTTCCCATTAAAGAAGAAGTCCCTTGGCAAGAAGCAACAAGTGAAGCGACCTCTAGCTCTACATCTTGATAGAGATGGGCCTCCTCCCAAGAAGACTCAAGCTCCTCCTCAAGTTGTTGCTTCATCCAAAAATAAAGATGGCAAGAGAAGAACTTTCTACATTTGCCGCAAGAAAGGGTACATTTATTCCTCATGCACCATGGGTAACTCCTCATCCCATCCTATCTTGATTGATGATGCTTATTCACTTTGTAAGGATGAGGTTGGCAACATGTTTGCCAAGTTTGTTGGTGCCAAGTGTGGTGTCAAGAAAAGAACCATTTGGGTTGCCAAGCCTATTGTGACTAACTTCTTAGGACCCAACTTGGTTGGGGACCAACAATCCAAAACTTGATCAATAGGTGTGTTTTGGAGGGCATTGGAGACTTGGTTACATTATGAAGAATTGAGGGATCGTCATCAATTATTTTTGTTAAGCCAAGCCTTTTTGGCTATCATGCTTATATTATATATACAATGTTATTCCTTGCGGTAACATATGCTAAACTCTTTACATCGAAAGTTACTCGCCCCTCGTGCATGTGTTGGTTTTGTATCTTCCATGATTTTGTACCTGTTGTGCTTTCCACTTAATTATCTTAAGGTATCAAGTACATTTGTATATGATTAGGTGGCACACCATGTATGGGTGTTTCTTGTGTTTGAGCCTTTCTTGATTATATTTGATATCTTATTTGGCTCTTGTGAGAGATTAATGGATTATACCATTTTGGGGGAGTGTTATGCTTGGGCATTCCACAATCCTAAAATTGTGTGTACATGAGAAATACCACCTAGTATTTATATTGGATTATTGTCTAGTCTCTATGTGGTATAATTCTCTTGAGAAATTTAAGTTTTATAATTTCCATTAATTATCTCTATTTGTATCCTTTTGCCTCGTGTTGGTTTTATGGTAGTATCACATTATGGGGGAGTCATATGCTTAGTGCATATTACAATCCTAGAAAATGTGAATATTCGAGGTTGTGTCACATAGAATTGATATTGATAATTATCTAGCTCCTATGTGACATATGTGCTCATACAAGTTCCAATTTTCTTGAATTCCTTTATTGCTCATTTTTGGATCTTGTATGTGAGAGTGTTTCTTGGTATGTGTTTACTCATATTTCGACCTATATATCTTTTTGGAAACAATTAGCTTCAAGTTACTATAATCACTAGTGATTGTGTTACTATTGGAAGCTATCAAGAATCTCTTTTGAAGCATCAAGCTTAATTATTATATTTTATTATATGCTTCTTGTTGTGACTATGATATTGGATATCCACGCAAGCTACCTTGGGAAAATTATTCCCAACATTTATTGTCCTTGGACAATGAGTACTCAATTTATGGTAGAATTTATTGATCATATTCACTTTGGCCTTTGTTTAAATTTATCCTATATTTGGCCAAGAAAATGCTTTAGGTTGTCTCCCAAGCCTTCCTTACTTCTTTTGGATCTTCTTATTTTATTGGTATCCTGTTGTGTTTTATTTAATGCAGGTAGTAGTGATGATCTCATTTGTGTGCATTTTGCATTCAAAAGAAAAAATCTATATAATGTACTACTTATGGGTGAGCTCTCCTATATTATCTAGAACCATCCTTTTATGCTTCTTTGTTTGATCCATATCGGGTTTTATGTGCTTGGAAGCTCAATCTTTTCGTTTTGGTATTTTGTGCCATCATCAAAAGTTTGGGGAGTTTGGTTTCTTGTTGGAACCTTGCTCTTTTTGCGAGTTGGTTTTGTCTCATTCCTTGTCTCACGTTTTGACCATTTTAGAATGAGACACATGCATACTGGCAATGTGTAATGGCGCTAAGCGGCGCTTCTGGCCTTCGTCGGCAAGCGTATGGCAAAGCGGCAAGCGATGGCGGCAGCGTAAGTGGTGATAAAGCGATAAGCGGCGCGCTGGCAGCGAGAGCGGAGAAAGCGGCGGTGGTGTTGTACCTAGCGGCGGGGACGGCGGCGATCGGCGGCGGCAGGGCGGCCAGGAGGCGGCGGTGGCGCCTCGGGGCCAGGTAGCGGGGCGAGAGATCGATGGCGGCGGCGGTCTCGGGAGGTGCGCGCGGGGTGGTTGCGGATCCCGAGGCTGGGGTATGCACTTTAAGTGGGACCTTTCTCAAAATACTAAACTGATTCGGTAAGGAGTTAGACAAGAACTCGGAAATCGGTCCAGATTTTGGACCGTTTTCCGATTTACTAAAACGGCGACAACTTCTCCGTACGAGCTCCGATTCGGGCGATTCTTGCGCCTACGGGTTCGTATGGTTGAGGGGAACAATCTAGCGTTAAGGTTTGAGCGAAACCACTATTCTACAAGGGTGGTTGTCGCAAGTCCTACTAAAGCTTCCCGCAGGAACCTCGTAGCAAAATAAAATAGGGTTTTCACTCGACGGTTTTGCATGGAAAGATATGATGCGATGCTATGAATGATATGCAAGACCAAATCTAAAATTTGGGATGTGACAAGACTAACCCCCTTAAGATGAATCTCGTCCTCGAGATTCGGCGCGGCTAGCAAATAGGTGTGGGTAGTCCTCTCGGATGTCATCCTCACGCTCCCAAGTGGCTTCCTCTTCGGTGTGGTGGCTCCACTGCACCTTGCAAAACTTGATCGTCTTGGTACGGGTAATCCTTTCCGCTGTCTCCAGAATCTTGACCGGTTTCTCCTCATAGGTCAAGTCGTTCTCAAGCTGAACCTCCTCTAGCATGCAGTGTCTCTCAATGGTGTATCCACCATCTCCGGATGGCACTTCTTCAGCTGGGATCGTGGAACACGTTGTGAACAAAGCAGAGCCTCCAGCAACTCCAAGCGATAAGCAACTTCTCCTTTGCGTGCTAAGACTCAGCGGTCCAACAAATCGTGGTGCCGACTTACCCTTAATTCCAAACCTCTTGATTCCACGAGTGGACACTGAGGTATGCTCTATCACCTATCTCATACACCACTTCCTTGCGCTTGGCGTCGGCGTAGCTCTTACGCCTTGATTGTGCTACCTTGATCGTCCCTAATCAAGGCGACCTTCTCCTCAGCGTCCTTGATCAAATCAGGTCCAAACAACTGACGTTCTCCTACTCCATCCCATAGCAATGGTGTTCGGCACCGTTTCCCATACAGTACATCAAACGGTGACGTCTTGATGCTGGTTTGATAGCTGTTGTTGTAGGAAAACTCAGCATACGGCAAATTCTCATCCCAACTAGAGCCATGAGCCAAGGTGCAAGCTCTCAGCATGTCCTCCAAAATCTGATTCACCCTCTCGGTCATCCATCGATCATGGGTGAAACGCTGTGCTAAACTCCAATCTAGTTCCAAGTGACTCGTGTAACTGGCGCCAGAAGTGCGAGGTAAATTGGGTGCCTCTATCAGATACAATACTCTTGGGAACTCCATGTAGGCACACAATTTTGTCCATGTAAATCTTGGCCAACTTTGCACTCGTATAGGTCGTCTTTACCGGTATAAAGTGGGCTACCTTGGTCAAATGGTCGACCACTACCCAAATAGAGTCATATCTGACCGGTCTGGGCGGTCTTGTGATAAAATCCATTCCACTCTATCCCACTTCCAATCCGGCACGAGCAATGGTATGTGATCTCTTTGGTTTCTGGTGTTCCGCCTTCACTCGGCTACATACATCACATAGGGCAATATGCTTGGCGATGTCTCCCTTCATGTTGTTCCACCAGAATCTGCTCTTCAAATCCATATACATCTTTGTGTTGCCCGGATGTATGGAGTATGGCGAGTTATGAGCCTCCTGCAGAATCAACTCCCTTATCTCCGGGTCGCTGGGCACACACAAGCGATCTCCGTACCACAAGGTACCATGCTCATCCTCGCGAATATCCTTTTCCCGATTCTCCTTCATCTTTTCCTTTATCTCCTATATTTCCTTGTCTCCTATCTGAGCCTTTATGATCCTGTCCTGTAGCGTCGGTTGGACTTCCATTGTTGCTAGGTATCCTTCAGATACTACCTCCAGTCTAAGGTCCTTGAATTGCTTGCACAAATCCTCAGGCAATTCACCAATTGTCAATCCATTGGCATAAACCTTCCGGCTCAGAGCATCTGCTACTACGTTGGCCTTTCCTGGGTGGTATTGTAGATTCATATCATAGTCCTTGATAAGCTCCAACCATCTCCTTTGTCTCATATTCAGTTCATACGTGTAAATATGTACTTCAGGCTCTTGTGGTCGGTGTACACATCACAGTGTTTTCCCATTAAGTAATGCCTCCATACCTTGAGCGCATGAACCACTGACGCTAACTCCAAGTCGTGTGTGGGGTAATTCCGCTCATGGTGTTTGAGTTGTCGCGAGGCATACGACACTACTCTCCCATCTTGCATCAGCACACTCCCAAGTCCCTGTCGAGAAGCGTCGCAGTACACTTGGAAATCCTTCTGAAGATCTGGTAAACATAGAACAGTAGCGATCCAGTCGGCCTTCAGTTCCTGAAAGCTAGCTTCACATACGTCTGACAATTCAAACTTTCTCTCCTTCTTCAGAAGTTCAGTCATAGGCTTAGCAATCTTGGAAAAGTTTTCAATGAACCTCCTGTAATATCCAGCAAGTCCCAAAAAGCTTCGAATCTCTCCTGCATTCCTGGGTGCTTCCCACTCAGTTACTGCAGTCACCTTGCTTGGATCAACAGCGACTCCTTCTCCTGACACTACGTGTCCAAGAAATCCAACAGTGTTAAGCCAGAATTCACACTTGCTGAATTTGGCATACAGCTGGTGTTCTCTCAGCTTCTCCATAATCAGTCGCAGATGTTTCTCATGCTCAGCATCATCCTTGGAATATATCAGTATGTCATCAATAAACACCACGAACTTGTCCAAGTACTCCATAAATACCTTGTTCATCATGGTCATGAAATATGTCGGGGCATTCGTTAGTCCAAAAGACATAACTGTATACTCATATAAACCATACCTAGTGGTGAAGGCGGTTTTTGGTACATCCTCCTTCCGGATCTTCAATTGAAAGTAGCCAGATCGCAGATCAATCTTGCTGAACACCTTTGCTCCTTCCAGTTGATCAAACAAATCATTTATGTTCGGCAGAGGGTACTTGTTCTTGATGGTTACTTCATTCAGCGAACGATAGTCCACCACTAATCTCTTGGTGCTGTCTTTCTTCTCCACAAACAGAACAGGTGCACCCCATGACGATGAACTAGGCTGAATGAATCCCTTGTCCAACTGCTCCCTCAGCTGCTTCTTTAATTCCTTCAGCTCATCCACATCCATCTTATATGGTTTCTTTGCTATTGGTCCTGTTCCCGGCATCAGGTCGATAAGATACTCTACTTTCCTGTCAGGTGGCATTCCTGGCAGCTCTTCCGGAAACACGTCAGGGTAATCCCTAATCACTGGCACAGTATCCATGCTAACCCCCTTAAGAGAATTCAACTTACACCTTCCTGGTCGTACAGCTGACTTGAATCTAATCCTCTTACCATCCGGGGTTTTGAGTGAAACAGCTCGCTGTGCACAATCTATGTGTCCCCCATGCATAGACATCCAATCCATACCCAGAATAACGTCTAATCCCCGTGAATCCAACACTACCAAATGTGCACTGAATTTGTGTGTTCCAATCCTCACAGTTAGATCGCGGCATCCCGCGCTAGCTATCATATCTCCTCCAGGTGAACTCACTCTAAAAGACCTTTTCATAGACTCAGTAGGTAACTTATACTTATCCACAAATGCCCTTGATATGAATGAATGCGATGCACCAGTATCGAAAAGTATAAGTGCAGGGTAAGTGTTGATTGGGAACTTACCAATCACAAGGTCAGGCTCATCTGGAATCTCCTCCACATTCATGTGGTTCACTGTGGCCTTCTCACTGTTGGTTGGCTTCAGTCCTTTCCTCTCCGGACAGTTGTCAGCATAGTGTCCCTTCTGTTTACACTTGAAGCACGTCACCTCACTCAGATCCTTCTTCACAAAGTTGCGATCACGGTTGCGGTCATGTCCACCGTGTCCTCCAGAATGGTGAGAGTGTCCTCCCTTGTGGCTGTGGTGGCTGCTCCTATGGTTGTCATGACGATGCCCATTGCCTCCATGGTGGTGGCGGTCATGGTTCCCATGGTCACTCCCTCCATGCTTGGAGTATCCATCATACGAAGTGCGAGACTTGTGGTGTGAACCAGAGTGGTGATTGTTGCTCTTTCTCTTGCGGCTTTCCACCTGCTTGTGCTTCCCTTCCAAGATCCTGGCCTTGTCCATAAGCTCCTGAAAAGTGGGGCAATAAACCACCAGTAGCTGCCTTTGAAAGCTCATCACCGAGGCCATCCAGAATCTCTCCTTTTTGCATCAGTGTCAACATCCTCAGGTGCATAACGGGACAAGTTGTTGAACTCCTCAATGTACTCGGCCACGGAGCGATTGGTTTGGCGCAAGTTGCGGAACTCCTTCCTCTTCAGGCTCAGAACTCCTGAAGACACGTGGTTGGTCCTGAAACCTTCCTCGAACATTGCCCAAGTCACAGTATCCAGCGGGTGGGTGATCTGAAATGTGTCCCACCAAGAAGCGGCTGGTCCCTCCAGTAGGTGAGCGGCAAACCTCACCTTCTCAGCATCGCATCCAACCATTACTAGATCCTTGTTGACTGAATGCAACCAGTCGAGAGCAACCATTGGTTCGATTCTTGAGAGAACTTAGCTGGCCTTAACCTCAGAAATCTGGTGAGAGCATCTCCCTGAGGCTGATTGTTTCCATTGTTGTTGTTCTGATTTGCCATGAACTGAGTCATTACTTGGGTCAGCTGAGCTTGAGCTGCCATGAGCTGCTCCAACTCAGTGGGTTAACGACAGGGAGGCATCTGCGGTTCAGCACAGGTAAGTTTAGAAAGAATCAACTACGACAATAGGATTCTACCCATGCATATGATCAATCAACAACAAACAATAGCAGACAATCACAAGCAAGTAACACATCAACAAACAAGCGGTCCAGCAACATCCCAGGTGTTATCCTAGCGGTATATACCTACTGAAATAGTTTTGCAAGACTTGGCAATGGTTAACTAAACAGTTGATCAACTAAACAACCAAAACAGCAATCTGCCAGAACATTCCAGCAGCGTTCGCGAATTTTTCCGCCTGACTTAAACTCGTCAGAAAATTTAGCTGATTTTTTCACATATAGTACAGAGATTTTCGCATCAGCCCAATTTTTTTCAGATTTTTTCGAGTTACCAGAAAAATACGAAAAATCGTGCAGTACTGCTGTATCAGCAGAAAAACTGCAGCGAAAATAACACAGATAGTAACCAAATTGCCATAACTCTTTCATTAAAATTCGCACAAATAATTCCTGGGATATTGGAGTACACAAATAAGCAACTAATAACTCTTAAACTAACACGAACTAAGCTTCACAACGATCGAGACTAATCCTAACGAATTTACCTAACGAGGACTAATTGGTGGACTTCTATCTACTTCTTGAAGAGGTTGAGGTAGGTCCTTGCGGTCATGCGTTGGCGCTTCGGCTCGCGGTACAACCATGGCGGTGGAATGTACACCTCTCCTGAATCATCACTTGAAACCTCAAACTCCACCTCCTCTGGATCCTCCTCTTCTTCTTCATTCTCAGCTGCAACTGCAACGGCTTCATCTCCTCCACCATCATCGTCTCCATCATCATCATCCTCGTCCTCATCATCATCATCATCATCATCTCCATTGTCATCATCATCCCCATTGTTGCCATCATCTCCATTGTCATCATCAGAGGGTGGATTCAGCTGTGCCTGGAGAGCGGCAATCTGGGCTGTCATAGCTTCAATAGTTTGATCCCTTTCCTGGACTGTCCCTTGCAATTGCTGTATGTTCTGGGTGTTCTCCTGCACAGTACCATGAAGATGTGCTATGGTTGCATCTCTAGCTATCAGGGCATTCTCCAGAACTCCCACAGCTTCATGCAAAGTGTCAATCTCCTGTCCTTGGACCACCATACCATTGCTAGTAAAATCTGCAATCTCCTTTATCATCCTCACCTTCTCTGCTAGAGCTCCATTCTCCCTTTCCATGTCCTCTATGTGCCTCCGACGGGGCGGCATGTTGTTCCTATCGCCCGAGGTAACCACAATGTTCCCATCTTCATCACGCCTTCCATAGTCACGGTAGGGTGAATCTGCTGGTAGTAGGTGTCGGACTTGATGGCATCAAGTAGACAGGCTTCATGTATGGCCAAGTTAATTCCAAGTCCCCAATTGCAGTATATCTTGGTGTAGATCAAATGCACTGGGTTTGGCAAGGCGGCATCTCTGAATATGAAAGTAGTGATCTCCCATGCATCCTCTCCATATCCATAGGTGTACAGCCTTCTTCCCTTGAACATGGGCAGTGGCAATCCCAATGACTGCGAGAGCTGAGCTAACTGCCTTGCAAAGGGCCTTGGTGACTCCATGGTGGCATACTCAGTCCTGACTTCTCCCATCTATCAAGTAAAAGAGGAAAGTGTGAGAATAGCATATGGTAAGAATTTTACGAGGGTGAAAGGAATAAGGTGAAAGACAGAGTTAATATAGGCTTTAATAAATCTATGGCTTCCTAATCCAATACTAGGTCACGATCCTACAGTCGACACACGGGCTATGATACCATCCTGTAACACCCCGGTTCTGAAAAGACCGTGGCCTCTATGTGGCATGCCAATCCCTGGATCGGTTCATTGGCCCATAATAGAGTAAGATGAATAACATAGCAAAATAACCGTGTATCATAGATAACGAAGATCCAGAGTACCATTATTACAATAAAAGCTTATCTCAAGGCTAGCTCAAATTATTCAGGTAGCAACATAAACAAAGTAAATCCTCCATTCTTCAAATTGCCCACAAGTGAACAAGTGCCGAGTGGAGTACCGTGGCCTATATCGATTACTCAGAATCGGAATAACCTGCAACATGAAACGTAGCAGCCCCGAAGGGTCAATACATGGAATGTATGGCAAGTAGAGCTAGTAAATGGAGACAATAGTACTAACATCTACATGCATATTTGGCAAGTGGAGCTGTGTCTGGCTTGCATTTGCAAATACATTTGTCCTACTTTCATAAACAACTTTTGATTTTCTTTGAAAAGATCCCAATTAAGTTAACCCAACAATATTAAAACAATTATGAAATTAGAATGAGCGAGAAACTTGTCATGGAATCAATATCAAGCAACTCAGTTGTCCATAACCGGGGACACGGCTAATCGATTAGATTATACACTCTTCAGAGGTTAGTACACTTTACCCATGCGACTTGGCCAGCCCAGCTCGTACCAGCACTCTCATTTTGAGTGGTGATAGGGAGAAGTCCAAGTTGAGACTGTTCGGGAAGTAGCTCCTCAATCCCGACGCGCACCGGTCCAACCTACCAAAATTCTACATCTCTGGATACGCGGGTTCGAGTTACCACAACCTACTAAGTCCAACCAACTTCCCATTCCATTATTGGCACATGGTTGTACATGTAAGCTACACAATAAAGAAGCCAATCATTCTCTCTTGATACCTGGGTGCCTTTCCGCAATGAAACCACCAAAAAAATATCAATACCATCACACCCAGGAGATTCATTGATTAAGTTGTTTTAGTTTTCACAAACCAATACTTTTAGAAACAAGTCTCAATGATGTAACCCAGCCCTCGTTCAACATAGCATGGCTAAGCACATCTACCAACGGTGGTTCATCTACAAGGAAGGCCCTACCACATAATAGGACATAGCATAGCGGTAGTATCATCCTACACATGCATCTACAAAATACACGACAATGCATTGAAAATAGTAGGACGATATCATAAACAAAGTAGCATCTACTTGCCTTGGTTGTAGCGGTCGGAAGAACAATCCACACACGAGCAAGCGTTGCACTCGTCACAATCTACACGATACAATTGCAATCATAAACAAACAATCCACAACATATGCAACAAATATGATGCATGAATGCAAGAACGATAAGTGCATTGGTGCTACAGCTGCACCACAACATACTATTCCATAATACTACCGATTGCATGCATGGAAAATAGTTTTAGCGCTAGGAAAACTATTAAGCAAAAGTAGTGCTCAAAACTAGAGTTAGAACTTAAATAATTCACTACCGGTAAGTATACTGTTTGTAAAATCTTGGAAAAATTCTACCGCATAGGCATCGCTGATTAGAAACAGTACCAACTGGAATTACTCGAAAAAGAATTATAAAACTCCCGGAGTAATTAAAACACTGCAGAAGGCCAATAGACAGTTTCTGCAGAAGTTTTTACTGTAAGCCTACCTTTTTAATTCATGATGAGATTTCCATCGTTCCACTGAATCCAGGGACATATCATACACGATTTTTGGAGCTACGGATCTTTTTCTACGAATTTATTACTCCGAAAAGGCCACTAACTAGTTTGATTAAGCTGTACTAAACCTTGCTGCAAAAGTCTGAACCAAAGGTACAGCGAGATTCTACACGACTCACTGAATCCGCACATATTTTATTTGCAATTTTTGGCCAAGCGGTTTAATTTCTACGCAATTTACAAAATTCTACCGAAATCTGTCAACTAAAGGATTAACGAAATTGACCAGTCAATTGTGTACATTGGTAGTCAAAGTGTCTCACGATCATTTGGGCGTCTGACTAGTCAACACCTGAGTCTGACCGGTCAACTAACGATCTGAGCCGCTGATCTGAGATCTGACGGTGGCTGTTGTCTTACCGAAATCAAGCGACGAAACGGACTCCGGACGGTGTGGCGAAGCCTTCCGACGCCATGTGTGCTGGCGAAACAACTGCGGCCTTGTGGCGCAGACAAGCGACAAGCGTTAGCAGCAGCGCCGCGTGGCAGCAATGGCGGCGGCAGCACGCGCAAACCGGCAATGACAGCGGGGCGGCGGTCTCGGGAGGTGCGCGCGGGGTGGTTGCGGATCCCGAGGCTGGGGTCCACCCTTTAAGTGGGCCCTTTCTCAAAATCCTAAACTGATTCGGTCCGGAGTTAGACTAGAACTCGGAAATCGGTCCAGATTTTCGGACCGTTTTCCGGCGGTTTACTAAAACGGCGACAACTTCTCCGTACGAGCTCCGATTCGGGCGATTCTTGCGCCTACGGGTTCGTATGGTCGAGGGGAACAATCTAGCATCAAGGTTTGAGCAAAACCACTATTCTACAACGGTGGTTGTCGCAAGTCCTACTAAAGCTTCCCGCAGGAACCTCGTAGCAAAATAAAATAGGGTTTTCACTCGACGGTTTTGCATGGAAAGATATGATGCGATGCTATGAATGATATGCAAGACCAAAACTAAAATTTGGGATGTGACAGAGGGGCCTCGACATGCACTTCTCCCAATCTGAGATTCAGGTGTTCGACGCCTCTACCTCAATGGTTGTGGGGGACGGGTCTACGGCACTATTTTGGCTCAACCGTTGGCTGGATGGGAGGACCATCCGGGAGCTAGCGCCGGATCTTTTCGCGCTGATCCCCCGCGCGCTAGGAAGCGCCGGACGGTGAGAGAGGCGTTCTTGGGCGCATTGGATTCTTGACATTCGGCGTTTGAGTCTAGTGTCCACGTGGCATGCATAACTCGATCCGGTGCGTAACTTCGGGATGATGAATGGACCGGATACCCTCCTCTGGCGTTGGACGCCTGACGCTCAGTATTCGGCCAAGTCGTGCTACGATTTCATGTTCCACGGATCGATCACATCGAGATCTTGGCAACTAATCTGGAGGACTTGGGCGTCGACCAGGGTTAAGTTCTTCATCTGGATAGCCTGTCAGGACCGATGCTGGACGGCCGAGCGGCTGCAAGGAGGGGCTTAGCTCACCCCCGCGCTGCCCACTGTGTGACCAAGCGGATGAAACCATGACTCACCTCCTGGTTGGATGCCCCTTCTCTAAGACGATCTGGCATGAGGTGTTGTCCTGGATTCGATCCACGGTCACGCCACCGGATGGGGAGGCGACTTTGTGGACTAGTGGCTGCAGGCTTCATTGTCTACCCCTCGTGCGTTGCGTAAGGGGACATCCTCGCTCGTCATGCTGACGGCCTGGTGGATTTGGAAGCAGTGGAACGCGGTCGTGTTCGATAACGCGTCACCTAACCTTAGTAACCTTCTTGATATAATTCGATCTGAGGCTCGTTCTTGGGCTGTGGAGGGAGCTCGTGGCCTTAGCGTCGTGATCCCACAGGCCCCATAGTTCTAGTGGGTTGAGTTGTATGGGGTGCCGGCTCGTTGCAGCCCATATATATTTATACAGAACTCTCTTTTTCTATCAATGAATCGAAACGCAGAACTTTTTTCATTTTCACGGAAAAAAAATTGTTGAGAAAAAAACAAGGACTTTGCCAATTGGAGCAAACATACGCTGGATACTACGAGCTGGCAACAACCTCCACCGTGTAGTACGCCGCCTTCACTTCAGCTGCACTGGCCACATCCACCGAACACGAGATGGTAGCACACGTGGGTACAACCGTCGGCCAGTACATCGAGGAAGACCTCGGCTGCTCTGCCCGACCACCACCGGTCATGGCGTGATCACAGATGCACATTGACCTCCGTTATCCACTATCTAGTACAATTGCGCAATAGTTAAACACCAGCTGGATGTGACACAAAGGCTGTGGTCGATTGTCTGAATTCATTTTCTTTTTGCGGGTAGTATGAAACTCTGAACCCAAATTAACAACAATGTTCAGATGGCTAGTCATTCTTTACTCTGCATCATTATTCATCACGATAAATAATCTGAAGTGCTTGCATGCACAATACCAAATGACAGTACAAAATTTATTGTATCTAGTATAAGTGGGGAAGAAAGATGTAAAGCCACGAGAGGATCCTTAGCAGTGGTTATGCAATAGACAGCCGTGATGTACTCTAGATTCTCGACTCACCATCACCGGCGCGTGGAAGATAGCAAGGATATGCAGCGGAGATTGAAAACGAGGGTCTCGTCGTCGCAGACAGTTGGTGGCTCATATGATTTGTGTATAGAGCTAGGCGCGCCCTCGGCATCTCTCCGTGGAGATCGATCCTTCCGCTTCCAAACTGTGACTCTGCAAGACGCGGATGATAACTAACCGCCCAGCTGCTCGTGAGCATGGCCTCGACCTACAGAGGCAGCGCGACGCCCGAGGGCGACGGGCCTTCCCTTGGGGGCGTCGCCCTCAACATCCCTCCCAATCGTTTCCGCCGGAAAACCAATGGAGCAGGCTCGAGTATCAGTGACAAGAATGGCGGAGCAGCCATCCAAATCGTTTTCATCGATGACGACCGAGTCAGCCCCCCGGGAGATCCTGGTTGCGTTAGAGATCTGGCACGGCTTCTAGGACGCGCTAGAAGTATACGTCGTCAGTGGAGTTGATCGATGGCTCGCGAGCTAGCACCGCAGAACGCCGCGTCTGCACCTTCTGCCTGGTCGCCTTAGTTTCGTCCTAGTCTGATTGATTGCCGTCCTGGTTCCGGCGAGCCTCGATTGTCGGCCATGGCGAGCCGGCGGCCGGGAGTTCGATCAATCGTGCATGGTGGCCAAGGTCTAGACCACGATGGTTAGTTATTTTAGGACAATACATCAATCACGTTTAGTTAAGCAGGACTCTGCTGCGTTTGGCCCACACCTACGATGGTTCAGTCAACTTTGGGCTGGACTCTGTCGCGAGGGAACGGAAGGACATACCACGCCCGTGCGTTGCTACAACATACAAAATACATAAATGTATTATACAAAAAATTGAAATAATATAATTAGGAGCGTGATATTGCAGAATCGTGGTTGATTATAAGATTGTTTAGTGACACGCATTGTAATGGGAAAAAATTATCACTTCACCCTTTACTAAAAGAGCACTTCGTGTAAGACGCGAAAATAAAAGAACTTTTCAAAATTCACGAGTAAATTTTATATATTAAATAATAGTTTTTTCTAAAATTTAACTACAAGTTGTATGCAATATTATTCGAAAAATTGATATCATGAACAACTCTTATGAGAATAAAATTGGTATTTTTTCTTGGATCTTATTTTAATTTGTAAGATACAGTTGTCATATTTATTCGCATGTTCGCTAATTAATTTCATGTATAACCTTAACAAAGACAACATTGACTTATATATTGTTTTATAAAATATTGACCTTATGATACTCACCTAGGCTAACTTTCTCAAATTAGAGTACATTTTCAACCTCAATAAATAGATAGTGTGCCCAAAATTAGAAAAATATCCTTGTAGTTCTACGTCCATGGATTCCCCCATATTGAGGAGCAGACTCATTCCATGACGGTGAATTAAGGATGTTTGCAAGCGTCGGCAATCCATAATTGATGGATAGACACGAAAATTCAATTTTGGAGTGGCCAATCTGTTGATTCCTCTCGCACGTGTCGAAACTCGAAACTAATCTCTCTGATGGCTCCTTGCAGCTTGAGCTCTGGTCTCAAGCACACGTTCATTCACTATTCGCGATCACGTGGTAAATTTGATGCCACCCAAATCGCTCGCTCGCAGGCTCTCCGCGCCACCGCAACGCGATTCGGTCGCGGGCCGCACGTAACCCAGTTCCTCATCTCGCCGGACACCCTGCTGGCCGACGGAGAGTCACCTTTGAGTGAGAAACATTCTGTGCGACAGGAAGCTGTTGCCCTGACATTCTTTTCATGGTAAGTTGATGCATATGTTTCACGCGTTCATGTTGTCCATGTTGCCGTGGACATCCATGGCCATGTTATGAAAGTTTGCACGCAGGTATTACCGTATTAGCTAGTTTGCATTTTCAATAAACAAAAATATTTAGAAGGTTGCATGCAAAACTTACGCGGTGGGAAACTGTAATAACTAATGGAGATGCCAATGCTACCATACTACATAAGGCTAGCTGCTGAATCGCATCGGCTTGGTCATGATGCTAATTGAGTAACAAACAGTCGGTGCACAGCAGTGGCGATGCTAAGAGGTGACGGAGATTGCACGTGCACTTAGACCATAGTAATATTTAGTCGGAGCGCCAGAGACGTGTGAGGAACAAGACGTGATCGCGACCGGTGTGCGCTCAATCCCCATAAAGCCGCCAGTGTTGCTTCGTCTCCGACAAGGTGTGCGATGGCTGACCAGTTATCAGATGGAAAGTGCAGAGTTGGCATGGGGTGCATCTATGACCGGCGGCGGAGCAACCCAGATGGGGACGTCGGTGCGATTTCTGGATGTGCATGGAGCCGTGGAGAAGGTTCCCAGTCGTTTTTTCTTCAAAGCATGCACGCGTGTGGGGTCGCGCCACCAGAGCAATTGCGGTGGTAGGACAGGCCCGGGGTTTGGAAGGGGACGGCGAGGGCCAAATATCTAGCGAAAGTACGGCGGCGGATCAGCTGGGAGGCAGACCGGAAGGCGGACATGAAGGAGAGGACACCAGCCTGCTCTTTTTTTGCGATGGTTTTATGGAGCGCGAGGGTGAACTCGAGTAGATCACGGTCTCCTTAGCGATTTAAAGCGGGCCAAATTGAGAAACGATCGAGACGTACGTACATTGACGGACGAAAATCTACCTAGAACTATCTAAGACGAAAACGAAAAAAGTAAATTATATAGTATATATACTAGCTGCTGAATACCCGTGCGTTGCTACGGTTTCTTAGAAACAATTACATGTCGAATATGAAAACATAAAATGCATGATTTAACCCCTATAAAACACTTCAATCTCGTTCTTCTCCCCTCCATCTATGGACGTCGACTTCCGTATTGTCCCAACCCAAGTTCTCATTGAGACAAAGTATGTACTTCGTTCGTACATGAATAATTGATTTGGATTTATCTAGATTTAAATATATCTCGATACATTTTAGGGTATAGATAAATTTGAATCTAAATAAAACCAAGTCAATTATTTCTGGACGGAGGGAGTATATGTCATCGTCACATAAGAAAAAGGCTACCGCTAGCATGAGTACTTTCAAATAGTTGTCACCATCACAAAAGCTCAAGTTTTTTTAGCAATAATTAATGTGGTGTCACCCCTCCTAGCAAGAATCTTAAAAACCATTCACGACTCACGGGTGAGAAAGTTGTATATGATGGACAAAAAGAATCTGTTGAAAATATAAGCAAATTACCATAATATTTAATCCGAAATAAGCAATAATAAATCAT
Organism: Avena insularis; assembly: GCA_023614405.1. Classification (NCBI taxonomy): domain Eukaryota; kingdom Viridiplantae; phylum Streptophyta; class Magnoliopsida; order Poales; family Poaceae; genus Avena; species Avena insularis. The sequence continues at coordinate 273,405,762 of CM042697.1, forward strand.
GACTATAAGTGCTGAAATTAATCTAATCATGTATACTAGCAGAATAGACGAACAGATCATATTCAACCAGAATCATATCTATTCCAAGAGCTAGTACAAGAAACTGCAACAGAAACTGAACTAGATAGGAACAGATTACGTACGGTGCTAGAGGAGGAATCGGGTTCGTGTTCAGGTTGGGGTTGAGGTTCGCGTTGACACCAGCGTCGTCAGCCATGGCGTCGATGTAGAGGCTGCTGATGTCCAGGAAGAAGTCCTCGTCGGGGAAGGAGTGGTCGGTCGACGTGATGCCGTCAAGAGTCGCAGACGCCCCCCAAAAACCTAATCGCCCATCACCCGTACAGGTTCACGAGGCGGTGGTTCGGGAGCATCTTGTCCGTCGTCCGGTGCACGCCGGAAGAGGGGATGGAGAAGGTGTAGCGGCGGCGCAAGGTTCTGGAGGCAGAGAGATGTGTATTTTTTTCTCGTATTAGGGTTTTCGCCTAAGGCCACTCACGTCCGAGTAGTAACAGCCCACGTTTCCAGAAAGACCGGAAACGGCTGATAGAAAAATAACTCGCACAATAATTTTTCCGAGCAGCAAAAGGATAAGATCGGCACCGAGGCACAATTCAAGAAACCCAGTGCTGCTGCTGTGACGTAAGGCGATGGCGGAGGAGGAGGAGCGCGTGTGTATGCCACTCCTCTTCACTCTCTTTAGGAGGTAGTGAAACACTCCACTATATATATTGGTCCAACTCCCTCTAAACTAGCAAGGTGGGACTAAACTTTGGTGCCACCCCTTGTTAGGCATGAATGGGCCAAGAGAATTTCAGAATTTGTATTAGGCTATGGGCCAAGGCCCACACCCAAATTCTAACAATCCCCCACAAATTCTCATGGGCACATCACATCACATCAATCAGTTCCAGAGCATTGTTTATATACCGGTGCGAGGTGGAGACTGTTAAGTTGAACTTCCACTTAGAAATTCATGCTACACTAGATTGCAACTTGAATAGTGGACTATGCCTTGAACTACAAGTTTGGTGCGCACTAGTTTCACATAAGGTCTAGACCGACAGGGCTGCATGAAGCTTCTCCGCGGTTTGGAGCTTATGCGTCATACTCCATGGCCTTTCATGAGTTTATTAGAGAGCACCCAACTCTCACGGACTACGACGTTTGACAGTCAGACTCATATAGGTGTGTTCTTCAAAAGATGTTCTGCAGGATAACATCTTTGCTTAAACAAGCCACTCAGAACACATTAAGGTAAATACCAACCTGCCATGCAGAATAGGAGAGTATTGCATCTATACGGAGTGGTAGTATGCTGTAAGGATACTCTTCTCCCAGTTGACCAACATCTTGTCTCACAACTCTAATTCACGGATCTCCGATCACATAGAGCGGTTACCACCGTGAGCAACTCAAAAGTGGGTCTCAAACCCATCTCCCTCGATGCATTATCTATCACATTACGTGATAGACCCTTTGTGAAGGGATCTGCCAGATTTTTAGATGTTTGGATATAGTCCAATGCAATAACTCCAGAGTTTCTCATTTTCCTGACAGATTTCAATCTCCTCTTCACATGTCTTGATGACTTCATATTGTCCTTAGAACTGTTTATTTTTATGATCAGCTTTGATTATCACGATTCATAAGGATTGCGGGTATTGGTTTTTCAACCACGGTAAGTTCATCAAGAGTTCACGGCCACTCGCTTCAACAAAGGTTTGTGTCTAATGTCGTGAGTTCTGCTTCCATAGTTGACCTCGTTAAGATGGTCCTTGCAAGACTTCCAAGAAACAGCCACCACCAAGTGTAAACACATAACCACTCATGGTCTTAGTCTCATCAGCATAAATCCAGTTTGAGTCACTATACCCTTCAAGTACCCTTGGATACCCGAGTAGTGAATCCCATAGCTCATGATGCCTTTCAAATAACGCAAAACCCTTTCAAGGGCGCCAATGAACATCTCTAGGATTTGAGACAAATCGACTTAACTTGCTTACAAAGAAAGGAGATGTCAGCCTCGTAGCGCTGGCTAAATACATAAGCGAGCCAATAATCCGAGAATATCTCACCTGATCTTTAGCATCCTTAGGATCTTCCCGATTCTTTCAACCAACACGCTAGGATCATATGGTGTAGGAGAGGATCTACATTCGCTATACCCAAAACGACTCAAGATCTTTTCCACATAGTGAGACCGAAGCGGTGTTATCCCACCATCATCATCTTTCAGTGACTTGATGTTCAATATCACATCAGCCACTCCTAGATCTTTCATCTCAAAACAACGAGATAGAAAGTCTTTGACCTCATTGATAACATTAAGATTGGTCCCGAATATCGATATCATCAACGCATGAGACATAAGATGACTCCTCGCCCCACCATGGCGATAGTACACACACTTGTCAACCGTTTACAATAAAGCCTTCATCGTTAAAGTCCTTTCAAACTTCTCATGCCACGGCTTAGGTGCTTGCTTAAGACCATACAGAGACTTCAGTAACTTGCACACCTTGCCTTGTTGACCATCTATCACGAATCCATCCGGCTGATCCATATAAATTTCCTCATCTAACTCTCCATTTAGGAAAGCCGCCTTAACGTCCATTTGATGAACGAGAAGATCATGCGAGGCCAAGGATAGCGATTTCGAATAGTGGTCAATCTAGCCACAGTGAATAAGTATCAAAGAAGTCTTCGCCTTCTTCGGTATAGCCCTTGGCAACAAGGCATGCCTTATACTTCTCAATAGTACCATCAGGTCTAAGCTTCTTCTTAAACACCCACTTACATCCTGGTGTTTGCACCCATAAGGACGATGTAATTTCCCAAGTTCCGTTTGCTATGATGGAATCCATCTCACTGCGAACGGCTTCTTTCCAGTCGTCCGCATCGTGAGATGCCTAAGCTTATGAAATAGAAGTGGGAGTATCATCCACGAGGTCTACAATGAAATCATCACCAAAGGACTTGTGATCCTTTGTCTCTTACTCGTAGGAGCTCCTTTGTTATCCTCCACAGGATTATCAGGGTGTTCTATCGAAATGGTGGGTTCAGGAATTGTGATTAATTCTTGACTAGATAAACTAGGCATCTCCTGATTTGATGAACTAGACAAATCTTTCATGGGAAAGATGTCTTCAAAGAAAGTCGCATCATTCGACTCCATTATTGTACCAACATGCATGTCAGATACCTGAGATTTCACTATAAAAAATCTATAGCCAATGCTATGAAATACATATCCCAGAAAGACACAATCCACGGTTTTTGGTCCAAGCTTGCGCTTCTTGGGTATCGGCACATTCACTTTCGCCAAACAACCCCAAGTTCGTAAGTAGGAGAGTTTCAGCATTTTCCTTTCCCATTCCTCAAATGGAGTAATGGTTTTGTTCTTTTTGGGAACACGGTTTAGGACATGACACACAGTCTTTATCGCCTCCCCCCACCATTCCTTGGATAGACCCGATGTATCTAACATGGCGTTAACCAAATCAGTTAGAGTACGGTTCTTTCTTTCGGCCACCCCATTTGACTGAGGTGGGTAGGGAGGCGTCCTCTCATGGATAATACCATGCTCCGCACAAAAAGAATCAAATTCGTTGGAAAAATACTCTCCACCACGATCAGACCGAAGTCGCTTAATCTTTCGATCAAGTTGGTTTTCTGATTCAGCTTTATAGATTTTGAAGTGATTAAAAGCTTCATCTTTAGATTTTAGAAGATACACATAACAGTATCGAGTGGAATCATCAATTAAAGTCATGAAATATCGCTTTCCACCTTTTTTCAACTCACCATTCATCTCACAAAGATCTGAATGTATTAGTTCCAGTGGTGCCAAATCTCGTACCTCGGCAGTCTTGTGAGACTTGCGAGGTTGCTTAGCTTGCACACATACTTGACACTTGGAACTTTTGACAGTAGTAAATTTCGGAATTAAATTCATATCGGCAAGCGCCATGCACCCAAAATTAATATGACAAAGTCGTGAATGCCAAATATTAGATTCACTATCATTGCAAACATGATTAATAACTTGAGTACATAAGTCTGACAAAGATAAGCGGAACAAGCCTCCGCACTCATAACCCTTTCCAACAAATTGTCCACACTTAGAAATTACAACTTTATTGGACTCAAAGACTAACTTAAAACCATCTCGACATAGAAGAGATCCGCTGACGAGATTCTTATTGATTGAGGGAACGTCGCACATTCTTCAGTATGACGATCTTCCCGAAATAAACTTCGATCCACCGTACCAACACCTTGAGCGAAGCACGTGAGCCGTTTCCCATCAAGACGGAGCCAGCCCGTTCGACCCAAAGATCCTTCATCTCAATATCACCAAGGACAACATTAGCGGACTTGCCACTATTTCCATGTGAACGCTTGTCAAAGCGATTGGGGCAGCTAGGAGCCCAATGATTAGGATCACCACAGACATGGCAAGATCCTTTCTTCTTATACTCAGTCTTCTTCTTGAAGTTGGTAGTCTGTGCGGCCTTGTTTTTGCTATCAAACTTTCCTTTGCCATCGACTGTTCTTATTCTTGAACTTGTGGGACTGGAAGTTGTTTTTCTGCACTACATGTGCGCTAGAACTTCCATCAAAGCCTCGAGGACGTGTATCTTTTGCTCTCGCCTTTTCTTCAACATGAAGAGATCCGATAAGATCCGAAACAGAAAACTCCTGTCTCTTTTTGTTTTAGAGAGGTAGCAAAGTTCCTCCAAGAAGGAGGAAGCTTGGCAATAATGCCTCCGGCCACAAACTTGTCCGGTAAGTTACACTTGAACTGCTCGAGTTCTTTGGCAAGGGACTGTATCTCATGAGCCTGATCCACGATGGGACGGTCATCAGTCATCTTGTAGTCATAGAATTGCTCCATGATACTCTGATTCGATGCAGCATCAAAACACCAAACTTGGCGTCCAGTGCATCCCACGCATCCTTGCCATTATCAAATGACATATAGGTGTCAACAATGTTGTCACCAAGAATATTGAACAAAGCCCCCATAAACATGGTGTCGACTTTCTGAAACGCTTCCTCCTGAACAGGAGAAAGGTCTCCCTCAGGTTTGCCAAGAGTGGCGCTATAGCAGCCTAGGTTTTTCAACCATAGAACTGCTCTCGTGCGCCATCTCTTATAATTGACACCGTCAAAAGGAGGCGGCCTTGTAGCCGCGGCTAAACCAGTTGAATTCAGTTGCGGTGCTGGAGGAGGAATCGGGTTCGTGTTCAGGTTGGGGTTGAGGTTCGCGTTGACACCAGCGTCGTCAGCCATGGCGTCGATGTAGAGGCTGCTGATGTCCGGGAAGAAGTCCTCGTCGGGGAACCAGAGAGATGTGTATTTTTTTCTCGTATTAGGGTTTTCGCCTAAGGCCGCCCACGTCCGAGTAGTAACAGCCCATGTTTCCGGAAAGACCGGAAACGGCTGACAGAAAAAAGATAAGATCGGCACCGAGGCACAATTCCGCAAACCGCGGCGCGCGCGCGCGTCGTGACGAGGCGGGCGGAGGAGGAGGAGCGCGCGTGTATGCCACTTCTCTTCACTCTCTTTAGGAGGTAGTGAAACACTCCACTATATATATTGGTCCAACTCCCTCTAAACTAGCAAGGTGGGACTAAACTTTGGTGCCACCCCTTGCTAGGCATGAATGGGCCAAGAGAATTTCAGAATTTGTATTAGGCTATGGGCCAAGGCCCACACCCAAATTCCAACAGAATCAGCTAGAAGAGATGGTTCAGAACTACTATAGGCCTTTATGAACGTCCGCTTGTGTGCACGCACGTTGCTGCCTCGCCGGCCATTGTCACAACGCCCATCACAAGGTTTAGGGAGAGCATACGCCTGCTCCATTGTCTAAATAACGCATATCCATCCCATGTCAAAATAACCGCAGTCTTCATATGGCAGCCAACACCACACAGAGATCCGACGAACGGCCGGGAGCAACGACCAGTCCCAGCTAGAGATGAGGTAGAGTGCTGGAACCGCTACAATTCCGCCGTAGTGTGCCTCGCCGGCCATTGTCACAACCCTATCACAATGCCGTTGTAGTGTGGGTCGCTGCCAAAGAGCGTTGTATTGGCCTCGTCAGATCTACGTGGTGTCCCGTGCATCGGTGTCCGACACTACCATCGAGCCTGGTACATCGGATCTGTGGCATGTTGAGCTCTTTCAAATACCATGTAGATCAAACTCAAACGTGGATACACTGATCTGGCTGGTGCGAGAAAAGAAAAATATCCCCGTGCCCACGGGAAGAGATCGGATTCAGGGTAAGAATGAACATAGCCGGCCCAACATCCCAAGGCCTAGCCTGGCTGCGTGGCACCCCGGTGCCAACCCTACACAGACACACGCATCCCTCCGTTCGCGATGCCGGCCTCAACCTCACTCGATCCCCTCATGCCGCCTGGAACACATTTGCTACGCCCTCGTCTCTTTTCCCTCGGAGCTCTCTCTCATGCCTCCCAGTTTCGCCGTTCTACGTCACCGTAGAGCGCCTCCTCCTCTTCCCTAGCCCCGGCTGCGAGCTCCGGATTGTCTTCTCCGCCGCCTGCAACTCCAAGGCTCAACCCGGCTTCTACGAGCTTCTGTTTGACCGCGTCCACCATCGCCATGCACGCCTCCACTTCTTGGAAACCAGGGTCGCATCGTGCCGTGAGAGGTGAGCGGTCCCGAGCGTGCCTCCATGGCTCCAGCCACAGTCGTGCTCTGCTGCCGACCGTGCCGCTGGTCCGGACACGTACGGCCGCATCCGCGGCCTCTCAAGGGGCTAAAGTGAAAAAGGCAGTCTAACGTACATACGTTAAAGGACTATGGGTTGAGTTCCAAGTTGTTTAGGGGAAAATGCAAAACGGCTCAACGGACGAAAACTAGTGACTGTGAAAACCACAGTAAGACAAACTATATAGTAGAAGATAGAAGATAAAAGATATATATATATGTCAACACCCGGATTTTTAATCCCAGATGCCTGTTATGCCATACATCGCAATCCCAGAAATACCATTTTTGCGAGACATAACAGAATTGGATACCACAGTACATCATCCATTACAAACCATACATAAGATCTTACACAAATAAGGATCTCATAATCCAGTTCTTAATACAACACAAGCAGCGGAAATACATAATAATAACGGTAGCGTAGGCGAAGCTCCATCTTCGGGGTCACATGCAATGCTGACGATGGGAGATGATCCTAGTTGTCGTAACATTCCTGGGGTCCATCCTCCAGGTACTCCTCTTCATAGTCTGGCCACGGGAATAGCCAGGGACAAAGCCATGAGTACTCTTTAAGTACTCGCAAACTAATACTAACAAGTGAAGGGGGGTTTTTGTAATAGGACACTAAGCTCTAGGGTTGTTTTGCAAAAGCCAGATTTACCTCTACTAAGTTCTGAAGCAAAGAATGCTAGTTGCAAATTTTATATCACCTAAGTGGGAACTTGCATCTCATGCCACAACTCTGTTGTGGTCAAGTCAAATTCTCAATTTATTTCACAAGTCATTTTGAAAACATCTGACGGGGGAACGATGGCCCTCAACTGTCCATAATCATGACGTGGATATTCGAATAGTTTGACACTCTACAGAGATTGTACACTTTCACCACAACATTCGATACATCCGTCAGGAACAAATCCTGAATTCATCATACTCAGTATGCGGATAATCAATCCTAACCTTTCAATTACACGCCCTAGTATAAGCACCTATCCTGTGAGTTTGGCCTCCCAACCATGACCAATTGTCATCTTGGATACTACACAGGTGGACAATCTTCATAAGGTAGCCTCAGCTCAGACCTTGGCCGTGAGGGAACCAATACTAAGGTATATAAGTTTTCAGGCAAGCCCTACCCAATCTTCGGGTATTGTGGTTGTACGGTAAAATTGGAATGGTATCGCATCCAGACAATCATCAGTTTTATAAAGGGCTAAGGCTCATGCCTCAACATTTTCATCACCAAAATCATCTGGTGTTCGGAAGCACATGTCAAAACATTTCAGTAGAATGATCCATCATTCTAAGGTTTTCATAACCATTTTCACCAAGTAATCCCATCTAAAGTTGATCAAGTTTTATGCTTAGCACTAGCATCTACAAGTGGGGGTGAGTACTAATGAGGAGTGGTAAACTAGTGGAGTTTCAACTAAGTTCAATCTTATGCCTTAGGATGACATCAAGATTACCTAGCTTAGGCTAAATTTTATGCTCTTTATGCAACCTTCAATGATCTTTCTAGAATCTACAAGTCACTTAAGTACATTCTAAGGAAGTAGCTTTGATAAAGAAATAAAGTAGAAAGCTTGCAAGTAAAACTAGGATTGGTTTATCAAGTGGTTATGATCATATATGCTTAAGGCATATAGTTGGCATGGTAACAAGTAAGTATTTGTTTGCATCAGTAGAGTATCTTGCAAGTGTTAGCTTGCATAGGTCAACTTGATTAGTAAGGCTTGCAATCATTAGTATAAGCTTGAACATTCAACTAGTAGTATTAGGCTTGCCTTGTGCAGAGCAGTGGTTGAAGTTCTCCTCGACTTCTTCTTCGTAGTATCCTCCTTCCTCCTCGTATCCTTGGTCGGTACTAGCGTCTATAAATAAATACGATGTACACAATCACCAAACAATACTTAACTACTTGCAATCATCACAGAAAAGGGTCCTATAGATGATCTAGCATCATCACTAACATTACAAGATTAAAGCTTGGTTTAATTCCTTTTATTTTTAGAAAAGTAATTTCTACTCGTTGAAAAACTACTTAAGATTTAATATTCTCCAAACCAAACATGGGATCATGTTGACACATGTCATCACCACATATTTCAGTTCATGGGAATGTGATTTAGAGTGGTGTCACAATTTAATAAGGTTTAACCTTTTTATTTTAACTAAAAATAAGTGACTAGAAATGCCTATGTGGCATTCTTTTATTACTTGGACATTATTTCTGTAAGTAAACCAATATATTTTTATATATTCTGAAAGGTATGATCAAATGTGATTTTTGAAACTAGGTACAGAATTGTGTTTGAATTAAAATGGAAAAAGTTGAATTCAAAAGACCTGGCCACGGCTTCTGGAGCTGGTTAAGTTCTTGTCCCCACGTCGGTGAGACGAGGGGTGCGATGCAGGGCAATGTGAGCCCTGGGATCTTGTTCTAATCTAACGGTCCTGGTTCATCGTCCACGTCGGGCAGCGCCGGCGAGACAGAAACCTAACGCGGCAGTGGGGGTCGTCGGGGGCTCACCGGGGCTCAGGCGAGGGTTGGCAAGGCGGGCGAACGACAAAGTCGACGATGGCGAACCTCTTGGTACCGGCAGCTTCTCCTGGGGCGGCTCCAATCGCTGGCCCCCTTATTCTCCAGCAGCAGCGGGCTCCGGTGAAATTCCGACGAAGCGCTGTTCGCCTTGCTCCGGGAACGAGGTGGAACGATCAGTGAGGAGAGGGGAGTGAGATGGTGTGCTCAATTCGGCTCGGGGTCGTCTCCTTTTATAGTCTCGACGACGAGACCGAACGGGATGGGCAGGCGACGGTGGCGACATGGCTACGGGCTGCTAGAGGCATGGCCGGCGGTGGCGATCGCTTGGTGGTCTCCTGGCGATGCTCTACGGCTTTAATGCACGCGTAGGGGCGGTGGCAAACGGTCTGGAACACGCGATGCTCTGCGTGTGCGGCGTCTTGACGGCAGCGGTGGCTATGAGGCATGGGGCGTGACGAGGATGTCTGGCGGTCTCTGGGTCGGTGGTGATCGCGTATGCACGCCTTGGGGCGCGATGCGTAGGCGTGTGTCGGCGCTCTGGAGCATGCTCGGCATGGTTGCTGGCGAGGTGGGCACGGTCTGTGCGTGTGGTCCAGGGGTTGGCAACGCTCGCGGCTGGGACAGGGAGTGGCGGTGGACGGTGGGCTGCCTCCTAGACAAGGTTGGCACGACTAAATCTTCTCCTAGCTTGCTTTCCACACTGGGGTGACATGGTGAGTTTCGGCTGTTCACCATTGATGGCATTGCCAAGCTTACAGTGGGGCTAGTGCTTGGTTTAGTTTGCTAGATGATCTACTGAGGTTGTTGTGAGCTAGAGAGGGAACAAGTTAGGCTCCAATCAATGCTCACAATAGTGTTTAGATTTTATTTGATTTGAATCAGCAAGGTGTTTGATGAAATGGCCGCAAGAATTCAAGTTTTGAATTTTGAAAAGATTTTTGGTGGGTGTGCTAGGTAGGTGCTGGTGAGTCTGTGGATGCTTGGGTTTTGGAAGTTGAGCTTGTTTGAGTGGTTTTTGAAAAAGTGGGATCTTCCCATATGATAAAGATTCAATTTTGAATTGTCCTTTAAACTATGCATTTGAACGTTTCTGGATGATCACAAAGTGGGCCTTGATACTTTGTTATGAGTACTATCAAGGGGTGTAAAGATCCAAACAAGTTTCTATTAAGTTCTGAAAGTTTGGGACAGCCAAAGTAGGCATGGGAGTTAAATTGGTCAAAATGACCATTCACTCATTTTGTTTGTTTTGATTTATTTGTCTTTAGGAAAAGTTTGGGAATTGTTTAGATGATGTTTATTTCACCTAAGAATCCTTTTGCAAGCAAAGAAACACATAAACAAGGCAATTCAAAAGAATTCAAAATGGAATGCATACACACATGAATGCTTTCTCATTTTATTTTAGAAAAGTTTTTGTTAACCCTAAATTTGATGATTAGAGTTTGATGATTCTAGTTTAAGATTTTTGGGATGTTACAAACCTTCCCCCCTTAAACAAAATCTCATCCCGAGATTTGAAAAAGGATGAAAAACGTTACCTAGGATTTGAAGAGATAGGGAAACTCCGTCCTGATGTGATCCTCGCGCTCCCAGGTAGCTTCCTCTTCCGTGTGGTTGCTCCACTGAATTTTGAGAAACTTTATGCTTCGGGTTCTGGTAGTTCTGAAATCTTCTTCCAAAATACGGATGGGTACTTCGGGATAGGTCAGGTCATCGTTGATCTCTATGGTCAGGTGATCAATATTCTTGAACACTTCAGTCTTCTCTGGAAATTCGAGGCACTTGCGAAGTAATGAGATATGGAACACGTTGTACACGGCTGACATTTCTTCGGGTAGTTCCAATTGATACGACACTTCTCCTCGACGGTTCAAAATCTTGAAGGGTCCAATATATCTGGGGGCTAACTTTCCTTTGAGTTGGAAACGCTGCATTCCCTTCAATGGCGAGACTTTCAGATACACAAAATCTCCTATGTTGAAGGCGAGGTCTCGACGTCTCTTGTCGGCGTAACTCTTCTGTCTTGACTGAGCTGTCTTGAGGTGCTCACGAATCTTGTGAACCTTCTCTTCTGCTTCTCGTAGGATGTCGGGTCCGAAGATCTGACTCTCTCCTACTTCCGACCAGTTCAAAGGGGTGCGACACTTCCTTCCGTACATAAATTTAAATGGGGCCATTTGCAAACTAGCTTGATAACTGTTGTTGTAAGAAAATTCTGCGAACGACAGACAGTCTTCCCACTTAGATCCATATTCTAACACACATGCTCTTAGCATATCTTCGAGTATTTGATTTACTCGCTCCGTTTTTCCATCGATTCGAGAGTGATACTGATGCTGAAATCTAGGCGGGTTCCTAAACCTTCTTGGACTTTCTTCCAGAATCTCGAGGTAAACTGAGTTCCTCGATCCGATACGATGTTCTTGGGGACTCCATGCAAACTAAATATTCTAGCGATGTATAACTCCGCTAGCTTCGAACTCTGATATGTGGTCTTGACGGGTAAGAAATGGGCGACTTTGGTCAATCTGTCCACTATGACCCAGATAGAGTCATTTCCCCTAGTAGAAGTAGGCAATCCGGTGATAAATTCCATTCCAACGGAATCCCATTTCCATTCCGGAATCTGCAATGGTTGCAACAATCCAGCGGGTCTTTGATGTCCTGCCTTGACTCGCTGACATATATCACAATTGGCGATATAGCTTCCGATTTCTCTCTTCATCTTATGCCACCAAAATTGCTCCTTCAAATCTTGATACATCTTAGTTCCTCCGGGGTGGATAGAATAAAGAGTATCATGATCTTCCTTCAAAATAACTTCTTTCAACTCAGAATCTGCTGGTACACAAAGGCGTCCTTTGTAACATGGAACTCCTTCTTCGTCTTCCGTGAATCCGGGTACTTTGCCTGTACCGATACGACGCTTGATTCCATCGATACTAGCATTTCCTTTCTGCGCCTCTTTGATCAAAGTGGGTTGAAGTTCTATGCTAGCCAAAAATCCTTCACTCACTAATTCTATTCGAAAATCCTCCATCTCTTTGTGCAAGCTTGGTTGCTCCTTCAAAATCATGGAGTTCAAGCGGCACGGCAATCTGCTAAGGGCATCTGCTACCACATTGGCTTTACCAGGGTGATAGTGAATGTCCAGGTCGTAATCCTTGATTAGCTCAATCCATCTTCTCTGCTTCATATTCAGCTCCTTCTGAGTGAATATATACTTCAGGATCTTATGATCCGAATAAATCTCACAACGATTTCCCATCAGGTAATGCCTCCATGTCTTCAGGGCTAGAACTACGGCTGCGAGTTCGAGGTCATGGGTTGGGTAATTTTGCTCATGTTGTTTCAGTTGTCGAGACAGATAAGATATAACTTTGCCTTCTTGCATTAGCACACATCCGAGACCGATCTTAGATGCGTCACAAAACACATCGGAGGGCTTCGTGATATCTGGCATGATTAAGATTGGGGCTGAAATTAATCTCCTCTTGAGTTCTTGAAAACTCGCTTCACATTTGTCGGTCCATTCAAACTTCTTGTCCTTCTTCAGCGATTGGGTCATGGGTCTGGCGATACTAGAGAATCCTTATACGAACTTGCGGTAATATCCCGCCAATCCGAGAAAAGCATGAACTTGGGTTTGAGTGGTTGGGGCTTGCCAATCTTCGACATCTTTTACTTTTGTAGGGTCAACGGCAATTCCTCCGGCTGATACAATGTGACCGAGGAATCCTACCTCCTGTAACCAGAATTTACATTTGCTAAACTTGGCATACAACTGATGCTCTCTAAGGGTTCCAAAAATGGTCCTTAGGTGTAGCTCATGTTCTTCTTTCGATTTAGAATAAATCAGAATGTCATCGATGAAAACAATGACAAACTTATCCAGGAAGTTCATAAAAATCTTATTCATGAGATTCATGAAATAAGAGGGGGCATTGGTTAATCCAAAGGACATAACAGTATACTCATATAATCCATATCTGGTGGTAAAGGCAGTCTTGGGAATATCCTCTGCACGAATCTTGAGTTGATGATAGCCAGTCCTAAGATCAATCTTAGAAAACACTTTGGCACCGGTCAACTGATCAAAAAAATCTTCTATCTTGGGCAATGGGTACTTGTTCTTGATAGTGACATCATTCAACTTCCGATAATCCGTACACAAACGGTTATCTCCATCCTTCTTTTCCACAAATAAGACAGGTGATCTCCATGGTGATGCACTTGGTTGAATCAATCCAATTTCCAGCATGGCATCCAGTTGCTTCTTTAGTTCCGCTAGTTCCGACGGGTTCATACTATATGGTCTCTGGGCTATGGGTCCAGTTCCGGGGATTAGTTCAATGATAAACTCGATATCCCGATCTGGGGGCATACCGGGCAAAACATCTGGAAATACATCGGGGTATTCACAGACTATCCGGACTTGGTCAATGGTAGGTTGGGCTATACTCTTGTTGCACTTGAATTGGTGAGGTAAGGTTTCAGATATATGTTCTACTGATATTCCGGCTGTACTGGTCATGGTTATGGCTTTCTTGGCGCAGTCAATCAATCCTTTATGTTTGGACATCCAATCCATTCCTAGTACTACTTCCAAACCTTTAGTTCCGAGTACTATCAGATTAGCATAAAAATCTATGCCATGGATTCGGATAGGGACGGCTTTGCAAATTTGCCTAGCCTTGGTGGTTGATCCGGGAATTTGAACAATCATAACATGCTTCAGTTTGGTTGGTTGAATCTTACTAGTGCAGGCAAATTCTTCGGTGACAAATGAATGCGATGCACCCGAATCAAACAACACTCTTGCAAGTACTGAATTAACAGAAAACATACCCAGCACGACGTCTAGCGCTTCCTGAGCTTCTTCAGCATGCATGAGAAAAAGACGGCCGTTGCGGTTGAACGAATTCTGTGGGGGCAAACCTTCTTCTTGGCTGAACAAGACGCTGCTGCTGAGCTGGGGCATTTGCATTGGGGGCTGTGGCATTCTTCTTGGGGCACTCACTGGAGTAGTTACCCTTATTTCCACAGTCATAACAAGTCACTTGCGACTTGTTCTTTGCTGCTACAGGCACAACATTGCTTCCAGTCCTCGTGGCAGTGTTGGTGTTGGCGGCAGCATTGTTGTTGTTGAACTTGGATGGTGCACGGTTGAAATTGCTAGAATTGCCAGGGTTATTGTGATTTCCTCCGGGCCTAGGGTTTCCACGGTTGGGATAGGTGGGATGGTTCATCGGGGGTCTGTTTGTTTTTGGGGCAAATCCAGGAGATGGGTTAGGGCGGTACTTTGGGGTCTGATGGGTTCCTGGATGGTGCATCATGTGACACTTGTGGTTCTCATTGGCTTGGTTGATCTTTCCTTCCATCTGGATGACCGAGTCAACAAGAGCTTCAATATCCGCAAAGGGGATATTGACTAACACAGTCTGCATCTCATCGTGTAGACCATTCAGGAATCTTTCTTTCTTCTTGGCTTCGGTGTTAATCTCATCCGGGGCATACCTAACTAATGACAAGAACTTGTCACGGTATTCCACTACGGTCATCCTTCCTTGCTTCAGTTCTCTGAACTCTTCTCTCATCCTCTTGATCAAACCCGGTGACACATGGGTTCTGCTGAACTTGACCTTGAATTCCTCAGAGGTCATCATCTGTCCTCCGGTCATTGCACGAACACTGTTCCACCATGCCCTGACATCTCTGGCTAGATAGTGGGTGGAGAACATAACTTTCTCGTTAGCTTCCACTCCGGTGACTTCCAGGTTATTTTCCATGGTTTGCAGCCAATCGTCGGCATCTAGGGGCTCTTCTGACTTAGTGAAGACAGGTGGGTTGGTGTTCTAGAAATTCTTGATCTTAGATGCATGGTTGTCCTGATTTCCATGGCCTTGGTTGGTGTGGGCAAGCTGAGCTATCTGTTGCAGGGTGGCTAGGTTGGCTTGACGTTCGGCTCTTTCAGCTTCGCGGTCAGAAACCAACATTTGCAGGATCTGCAACATCGGGTTCGGGGATGAACCACTTCCTCCGCGTGGCATCTGAAGATTGAGATAGATCATGAGAAAAGAGGGAAACTTCTAAGGTTTTGGGATTTTGAAAAGTTTTTAAAGTTTGACTCAGATTTTTCTAACAACTTGCTTTTCATTCCTTCATTCATAGCACACGATACAAACACACACCACAGCAAAGAAAAATAGATGGTTTTAAGAACCATTCTGGAAACTACGATACAGTGGGACCGAATACTACTCACTACGCTAGTGCTCAAGTGCTACTACTCCTCGGAGTCGGTGTAGTCATCATCCTCATCGTCATTGATGAAGGCGAAATCCTCCTCATCGGTGAAGAAGTCCATAGCCTGATCCTCCAGAAAATCATCATCATCGCTGAGATAGGAGTAAGGGTCTCCACGAAGATCCTCTCTGGCATTCTCCCTTTCCTCCAACTGCATGTCTCTCTCATGGATGGTCTCCTCCAAAGACGAGATACGGTGACGAAGCCGGGCAATGATGCGCTCCTTTTTGTCGAGCTGACGACGGCGAGACTTGCGATCCTTCGCTAGCATGGCGATGGTCTGATCCTTCGTCTTGATGATGGCGGACTTGTGGTTGGAGTAGTCACGGCAGTTATCCAACTCCTGCTGACGATCGTACATCATGAAGCTAAGGTGGTCCAACTGAGTCTTCAGCTCGTGGTGGTATGGGGCTTCCAGTGGTTGTCCATTAGCATCACGCCTTGGGCAAAACTCAAAGCGGGTACCCTTGATCTAGTTGATACTCTGCCCACACAGACGGGCAAGAGCTTCCTGCATGGCCCTGGCAAGTCCATCGAGCCAGTTGTTCTCTCTTAAGGTAAACTGAATTCCCTCAGCAGTGGGAGGTTTAATCTTTCCTCGGAGACTTGCAACAATTAGCCACTGCAGATCTTCTCCTCCTTGATCATTGAGCTGAGCTCCGAAGAACTCGGGGTGCGGACGCTCCAGAAGTTCCGAAAGTTGGTCCAAATCCCTCTCAAAGATAAGGTCTACTCCATTTCCCAACTGGTAAAACTTGCTGTACTTCACGTCCATCTAAATGAATATAAGATGAGTAAGTTAGTAGAGTGATCAAGTGTGTCAAATTTTTATGTATTTTGCAAGAGTTTTTGAGGAACATGAATTTTCATGAAAGAATTAAGTGATAAGAATGGGAATAAGTTTTTGTAAATATTTGCTTCTTTTGGTTTTGAAACTAAGTTTTTGATTCAAACGTCCAGTCTAACTAGGGTCTCCTATGGTTAGGATGACTCTGATACCAACTTGTCAACACCCGGATTTTTAATCCCAGATGCCTGTTATGCCATACATCGCAATCCCAGGAATACCATTTTTGCGAGACATAACAGAATTGGATAGCACAGTACATCATCCATTACAAACCATACATAAGGTCTTACACAAATAAGGATCTCATGATCCAGTTCTTAATACAACACAAGCAGCGGAAATATGTAATAATAACGGTAGCGTAGGCGAAGCTCCATCTTCGGGGTCACAGGCAATGCTGACGATGGGAGATGATCCTAGTTGTCGTAACCTTCCTGGGGTCCATCCTCCAGGTACTCCTCTTCATAGTCTGGCCACGGGAATAGCCAGGGACAAAGCCATGAGTACTCTTTAAGTACTCGCAAACTAATACTAACAAGTGAAGGTTTTTTTTTGTAATAGGACACTAAGCTCTAGGTTGTTTTGCAAAATCTAGATTTGCCTCTACTAAGTTCTGAAACAAAGAATGCTAGTTGCAAATTTTATATCACCTAAGTGGGAACTTGCATCTCATGCCACAACTCTGTTGTGGTCAAGTCAAATTCTCAATTCATTACACAAGTCATTTTGAAAATATCTGACGGGGGAACAGTATGGCCACTCCAACTGTCCATAACCACGGACGCGGCTATTCGAATAGTTTGACACTCTGCAGAGATTGTACACTTTCACTACAACATTCGATACATCCGTCAGGAACAAATCCTGAATTCACCATACTCAGTATGCGGATAATCAATCCTAACCTTTCAATTACACGCCCTAGTATACAACACCTCTCCTGTGAGTTTGGCGTCCCAACTATGACCAACCATCATCTTGGGTACTGCACAGGTGGACAATCTTCACAAGGTAGCCTCAGCTCAGACCTTGGCCGTGAGGGAACCAATACTAAGGTATATAAGTTTTCAGTCAAGCCCTACCCAATCTTCGGGTATTGTGGTTGTACGGTAAAATTGGAATGGTATCGCATCCAGACAACCATCAGTTTTATAAAGGGCTAAGGCTCATGCCTCAACATTTTCATCACCAAAATCATCTGGTGTTCGGAAACACATGTCAAACCATTTCAGTAGAATGATCCATCATTCTAAGGTTTTCATAACCATTTTCACCAAGTAATCCCATCTAAGGTTGATCAAGTTTTATGCTTAGCACTAGCATCTACAAGTGGGGGTGAGTATTAATGAGGAGTGGTAAACTAGTGGAGTTTCAACTAATTTCAATCTTATGCCTTAGGATGACATCAAGATTATCTAGCTTAGGCCAAATTTTATGCTCTTTATGCAACCTTCAATGATCTTTCTAGAATCTACAAGTCAATTAAGTACATTCTAAGGAAGTAGCTTTGATAAAGAAATAAAGTAGAAAGCTTGCAAATAAAACTAGGATTGGTTTATCAAGTGGTTATGATCATATATGCTTAAGGCATATAGTTGGCATGGTAACAAGTAAGTATTTGTTTGCATCAGTAGAGTATCTTGCAAGTGTTAGCTTGCATAGGTCAACTTGATTAGTAAGGCTTGCAATCATTAGTATAAGCTTGCACATTCAACTAGTAGTATTAGGCTTGCCTTGTGCAGAGCAGTGGTTGAAGTTCTCCTCGACTTCTTCTTCGTAGTATCCTCCTTCCTCCTCGTATCCTTGGTCGTTACTAGCGTCTATAAATAAATACGATGTACACAATCACCAAACAATACTTAACTACTTGCAATCATCACACAAAAGGGTCCTATAGATGATCTAGCATCATCACTAACATTACAAGATTAAAGCTTGGTTTAATTCCTTTTATTTTTAGAAAAGTAATTTCTACTCATTGAAAAACTACTTAAGATTTAATATTCTCCAAATCAAACATGGAATCATGTTGACACATGTCATTACCACATATTGCAGTTCATGGGAATGTGATTTAGAGTGGTGTCACAATCTAATAAGGTTTAACCTTTTATTTTAATTAAAAATAAGTGACTAGAAATGCCTATGTGGCATTCTTTTATTACTTGGACATTATTTCTGTAAGTAAGCCAATATATTTTTATATATTCTGAAAGGGTATGTTCAAATGTGATTTTTGAAACTAGGTACAGAACTGTGTTTGAATTCAAAAGACTGGGCTGTGCGGGAAACGATACTTGGCCGACTTGCTAAGCACAGCGCTTACGCGGGCTGGTTAAGTTGATGTCCCCACGCATCAGTGAGACGAGGGGGTGCGAAGCGGTACGGGGCAATGTGAGCCGTGGGATCTTGTTCTAATCTAACGGTCCTGGTTCATCGTCCCGTCCGGGCGGCCGTGGCGAAAACCTAACGCGGCAGGTGGGGGTCGTCGGGGGCTCACCGGGGCCCAGGCGAGGGTCGGCGAGGCGGGCGAACGACGTAGTCGACGACGGCGAACCTCCTGGTACCGGCAGCTTCTCCTGGGGCGGCTCCAATCGCTGCCCCCTTCTTCTCCAGCAGCGGTGGGCTCCGGTGAAATTCCGGCGAAGCGCTATTCGCCTTGCTCCGGGAACAGGGTGGAATGATCAGTGAGGAGAGGGGAGTGAGATGGTGTGCTCAATTCAGTTGGGGGTCGTCTCCTTTTATAGTCTCGACGACAAGACCGAACGGGAGGGGCAGGCGACGGTGGCGACATGGCTACGGGCTGCTAGAGGCATGGCCGGCGGTGGGGATCGCTTGGTGGTCTCCTGGCGATGCTCTACGGCTTTAATGCGTGAAGGGCGTGGCAACGATGCAGAACACGCGATGCTCTGCGCGGCAGAGGTGGCGTCTTCGACGGCGAGCGGTGGCTGTGAGGCATGGGGCGGTGAACGGGGATGTCTGGCGGTCTCCTAGGTCGGTGGTGATCGCGTATGCACGCGGCGAGGGCGGCGCGCGGTCTGTGGGCGTGTGTCAAGGGCGGCGCTCTGGCGCATGCTCGGCATGGTTGCTGGCGAGCTGGGCAAGGTCTGTGCATGTGGTCCAGGGGTTGGCAACGCTCGCGGCTGGGACAAGGAGTGGCGGTGGACGGTGGGCTGCCTCCTAGACAAGGTTGGCATAGCTAAATGTTCTCCTAGCTTGATGTCCACACTGGGGTGACATGGTGAGTTTCGGCTGTTCACCATTGATGGCATTGCCAAGCTTATAGTGGGGCTAGTGCTTGGTTTAGTTTGCTAGATGATCTACTGAGGTTTCTATGAGCTAGAGAGCGAACAAGTTAGGCTCCAATCATTGCTCATAATAGTGTTTAGATTTTATTTGATTTGAATCAGCAAGGTGTTTGATGAAATGGCCGCAAGAATTCAAGTTTTGAATTTTGAAAAGATTTTTGGTGGGTGTGATAGGTAGGTGCTGGTGAGTCTGTGGATGCTTGGGTTTTGGAAGTTGAGCTTGTTTGAGTGGTTTTTGAAAAAGTGGGATCTTCCCATATGATAAAGATTCAATTTTGAACTGTCCTTTAAAGTATACATTTGAATGTTTCTGGATGATCACAAAGTGGGTCTTGATACTTTGTTATGAGTACTATCAAGGGGTGTAAATATCCAAACAATTTTATGTTAAGTTCTGAAAGTTTGGGACAGCCAAAGTAGGCATGGGAGTTAAATTGGTCAAAATGACCATTCACTCATTTTGTTTGTTTCGATTTATTTGTCTTTGGAAAAAGTTTGGGAATTGTTTAGATGATGTTTATTTCACCTAAGAATCCTTTTTGCAAGCAAAGAAACACATAAACAAGGCAATTCAAAAGAATTCAAAATGGAATGCATACACACATGAATGCTTTCTCATTTTATTTTAGAAAACTTTTTGTTAATCCTAAATTTGATGATTAGAGTTTGATGATTCTAGTTTAAGATTTTTGGGATGTTACAATATATATATATATATATACTAGCATACATGTTCGTTGCAACGGAAATAAAAGAATTGATTAAAAAACATCGGCTCGACCCAAGTTTTATCTGGCAATCAATCACCACGTGTAATCCTAACAACGTTTCGTCTAAATATTTATTTTTATTTTATCTAGTGTTTTATACTTTATTGTTATAGCATAATATCTGTCTATTGTTATGGGTTAGCAAATAATTAATAACTAGCAGAATGTTCATGCATTGTTACAGGATGACTACCAACTGTAGCTGAGTGGGGGCCTAGGCCCTCCTCAAAATTTAAAATTTCTTTAGAATTTACTAATATATATTCTACAAATTTATGGAAGGAATGCCTCCGGTCACTTTATTTGCCCTCACTCCTAAATTTTTCTGGGTCCGCCCATGGATGACTGGTTTCCTTTGTCTAACTTTTGTGCACGGCAACTTCTACTACCCTCGCGTAGCCTCATCGGTCTCCACCTTCCACCAGTGCATGGCTTCGTCCACGCTTCTACTCGCCGACGCCACCCTCCTCTCCCCTTTATCGAATTCAATGATCACCACCTAGCTTGGGACCCACACCTACACTGCCCCTACCTTAGGGAACCGGTGTATTCGCCGATGCTGCCACCCTTCTTGGTTCCTAGGAGGCCACCTCCTATGCACCACCCTGGATCATTTTGTATCAGGGTCGCTTATAGCCCGATCCGTTGCTTGATGGAAATAGGGCCGCATGGCGGCCAACAATGGTAAGAGAGAGGTAACGGTTGGGCTGTTCCTAGGAATGTGGGTCCTCAGAGAGAAACACCGAATAGTGCCCTAACAATCTAAGATGGATCACATAGAAACTGAAAGTATAGTGTCAAAAACTGAACATATGACCAATCAAGTCAGCATCTCAGTTCATCGGTCTAAACACTGGTTCGGTAAATTCAGCTGCTAGGTGCTAACTTATCATGCAACAGTATTTCGTCATGTATTCTCCACATAAGGTTTAACCAAGTAATGAATCTAGGACTTGGTATTTATTTAACATAAAATCACATAATTTGCAAAAAAAATCTTCTCCAAAAATAATATGCCAAGGGATATACTTATGACATAATCAGTAGCGATTCCCAATAACTTTACTGGCATCAGAACATCTACACTGACAGGTAACTAACAAAAATATATCTAGCATCTCCTTCAAACCTTGATAGTTTACCAAATCATCATTAGTAGAAACGGCATAAGAAGAGCATATAGCATAAAACCACCACTTTGATGTTCAAATTTACCGAATGCCACCACTTAATGTTTTCGGCACAAAAAACCACCACATTGATAACAAAAAACCACCGATTTATGGTCAAATTTATCAAAATCCGGTAGGTTTTTGTCTCGAAAACATAAAGTGGTGGCACTCGGTAAATTTAAACATCAAAGTGGTAGTTTTATGCTACATATAGTCGTTAAGAAAGATGCACATGTTGTTGCCAAGCAGAGATGGCATTTGTACTATCACCTTGAAGGAGGTGCGATGCTCATGGACTACAAACAACAAGACCATGGACGCAACATCAAAACAGCCGAGTCGTCACAATTTAGAACATGTCTGTTAGTTATCATTCACGGTCGTGCAGCTAGACCTCGATGGCGAGCTAGGGGTGAGAGCTTTCCGCGAAAGACCATCTCGTCCAACGTCGCAGTGAGGTTCTTGCGAATGGTGGTTTGCCCGTAGATCTCCAAGGCGGCCATTGTTGGGAATAATCACGTCACGTTCCGGCACGGAACCGTGCGCTTGGTCTGCTTGGTCCGTTGTATGCGGTTCGTATACGTATAGGTTTCGACGAGTACATGGTCTGTCCGGTATGCATACATGTAATAAAGTAGGACTAGGAGTTTGAAACCGAGTCGTACTAGCTAGACTAGTCGGTTAGCTTATTCCTTGCATATATATATGCAAGTACCCTGGCCGTGTAACACCACCTCGTGAGAATCAATACGAAAGTAACTATGAGGTGCGATATGCACCTGTGGCCATCAAAGCTTATTGTTTTTCACGTGAGTGAGTTGTGTTGGTACTAGCTTGATCAATCAATCAAAGCTAGCCAGTTTGGCTGTGTGTACTTGCGCGTCTTGCCGGAGTTGATCGAGTGATCTTGCCGCTATCGCGTCGTCTGTTGTCGGAAAGTACTCGACGAAAGACGTCGCATATCGGGCCAATTTCCAACAATTGGTATCAGAGCCAAGGTAACGCTGTGATCTTCTGAAAGTACTAGGAGGTCATGGCGATGGTGAAGTTTGGCGAGCTCGCATCGGCACCGTGACAGACGGTGGGGGCGGCTTTGTATCCGCGCCTCGATCGCAAGGACTACGGGCTATGGGCACTCAACATGGAGGTGGCCATGGAGGCTCAGGAGGTTTGGGAGGCCGTCGATCCAGGAGGCGACGAGTACGTCAAGGGAGGCGAAATCTGGAAGGATCGCCAAGCGTTAACGGCGCTCTATTCCGTCGTCTTAGAAGGGCGTGATGCAGCACCTCGTCGGAAAGAAATCGGCGAAGGATGCATGGGAGGCGATCAAGATCTTGCACCAAGGTCATGCCAGCGTGAAGAATCGCATCTTCAAACTTTGACAAAAGCTATGAAGATCTGAAGATGGAGGAGAGCGACGGTTGATCGGTTTGCCGCTCGTTTGTTACCCTTGTCAACGCAATTAGGGATATGGTGAGAAATTGGATGAGATCAAGAACGTCGGAAGGTTCTAAATGCGGCGCTGCGCTACATGCAGAATCGTTACATCGATCGAACAATGTCTTGACCTGAATACATTGACGGTTGAGGATCTCGCCGGAAGATTCAAGGCACACGATGAGAGAATCCGGATTAACCGGTGATCGAACAGGTTGAGCATCGATGCTCACAAAGCAGCGATGGATGACTCTTTCAAAAGAAAAGCAAGGAGGCTCCACGGCGGCAAGGAGAAACAACACCCAGCGAAAAAGTATATCAGGGCGGGAGGATGAAGATGACGCCCCGCGGAGGAAGTTTGACATAAAGAAAGTAAGGTGTCATAATCTGCTGGCGAGCTCGGTCACTTCAAGGCTGATTGCCGGAAAGCACCAAAGGAAAGGAGAGGGCTCTCATCGCCCGGAAGGAGATGATGGACCGATGATGCTGATGCTCGAAGTAACTGAGTTAAAGGATGAGGAGGATCCTCCATCACCGGCTATGGAGATTGTGGCGCAAGTGGATCACGATCTACGGTGTGTGCATCATGAGGAACAAAGTGCCTCGTTCCCATGTGAAGCCACGTTTGAGGCAAGTGAAGCCTCGGAACTTGTTCATGGCGATCTATGCGTTGGAATCTCACCAACTCCGTCGGCAATAAGTTCTTCATGCTTGTGGTGGATGATCATAGTAAATACATGTGGATTGTATTGCTGAAAAGTAAGGTCAAGCTCAAGAAGATCAGAAGGAAGTCAAGAGTTCAAGGTGGAGGCAAAGATAAGAGCCCTACGCATTGATGAGGGGTGAGCTGTATCAAACTGTGTTGACCATGGCACGGAGCATGATGAAGAGTAAAGGCTTGCCAGGAAAATTCGGGCGAGGCAATACGGCCGTGTATTTGTTGAACATGGAATCTACGAGGTGGAGTTGGTATAACACCGTCGAAGCATGGTACGGATAAAGCCCTCGGTTGATCATCTTCGTACTTTTGGATGTGTGGCGCATGTAAAGGCGGAATTGGCGGAGCAACGTATTCCAATGATCATGACAGGCTATGAAGGCTCAAAGATATACCGCTTGTGCAATCCTTATACCAATAAGGTGGTTTTCAAGGGAGACGTAATCTTTGAGGAAGGCAAGTCATGGAATTGGGGCTACAACGAACCGGAATATTCAACTTTTCACGTCACGTGGGATCTTGAGTATGAAGAAAATATGGATCAATCGAGCTTATCCTTGTCAGCAAGTTCGGGCCCGAAGACATTGAAGGCCTAGGGGCAGCTCAAGCGTGGACACCAGGCCGAAGCACTAAGGATTCTCCCGAAGACAAAGAGTTTGAAGAAAAGACTAGTATGTGGCGGAAGATACGGGCTGGAAGGGTGTCAGATGCATGTGCAGCGATACTGCACTTGTTTGCCCAAAAATTAGAGGAGGAGAGGGAGCTGAAGTGAGCCCAAAGCAGGCAGAAGGCAGAAGGCGATGGTCCAAGAGTGTGGACTGGTGGCCAAATAGATGGAGGAGACCCAACAATAGGGGATGCAGATCCATCAAAAGGCTTTTCACGTGGTATAGAGAAGCTAGAAGAAAACAAATTTGAGTTACCTCCTACTTATTTGTTCTATTGCATCCAAGAGCACCGGCAAGTAGTAGATCAAATATGCGAGGCATCGATGAGAAAGTACTTCATTGAACCAAGTATAATGTCTCAAGGCGCGAATAAAAAGGACAGTCGGCGTGAAGACATGGAGAAGGGCGCGGACAAAAAGAACTGTCGGCGTGAAGCCATGAAGAAGCCGACAAGAGCAAAGACGGCGACATGGGTGCAAGAGACGACGAAAGCAATATCGAAGATAATGGCTGAAGTGGCGAAAGTAAAGCCAACAGTAACACCTACGCGAAGTAGCTGTCGTATTTGGGACCCAGGTGGAAGTGAGCACATGTCGTGCTTAGGGGGTGATTGTTGGGAATAAGCACGTCACGTTCCGGCACGGAACCGTGCGCTTGGTCCGTTGTATGCGGTTCGTATACGTATAGGTTTCGACGAGTACATGGTCTATCCGGTATGCATACATGTAATAAAGTAGGACTAGGAGTTTGAAACCGAGTCGTACTAGCTAGACTAGTCGGTTAGCTTATTCCTTGCATATATATATGCAAGTACCCTGGCCGTGTAACACCACCTCGTGAGAATCAATACGAAAGTAACTATGAGGTGCGATATGCACCTGTGGCCATCAAAGCTTATTGTTTTTCACGTGAGTGAGTTGTGTTGGTACTAGCTTGATCAATCAATCAAAGCTAGCCAGTTTGGCTGTGTGTACTTGCGCGTCTTGCCGGAGTTGATCGAGTGATCTTGCCGCTATCGCGTCGTTGTTGTCGGAAAATACTCGACGAAAGACGTCGCATATCGGGCCAATTTCCAACAGCCATCCCTCCCTGAACCCCCTTTTCTTGCGACGGCAGCTCACCATCGACAGTATCAAATATCATAACAGGATAGGCAGTTTCAGAAACACCTCACGCTGGAACTATAATCGTCAATTTTCATCAATGTTTCTCCACTCGCGCCAAAAATTAGGTAACCAATAGAGTTTCATCAACATTCCGAATGACACAGACAGAATCAGTAAGAAAACCTGACGCTGGTATTTTGCCTATATTTCTCTACTCGTGCCACAAATTAGAAAACCAATTTACGTTTATTCATCAAGCAAGCAAGAAAACCCCGCTCCGCTCCGTTGCTGAAACCTAATAGGGCACAAATGAATCGGAATCGCATCAGAAAAAAATTAAACTTCATCCTCGGGTATAGACCTGATTTCAGATCAAGAATCCAAGCAAGTGGCCAAGATCTTCTAGTCCAGACCGAGCACTCAGGAGTTCGTGGACACTGGTCGGCTGCTGGATCAGCGGTCCGGCGATCTCCGTGCATGTGCTGGATGCGCTCCTGCCTGGAGATCAAGCTCCGCCACTACCCTCTTCTTCACGGCTCAACGCCGCTAAGACCGGCCCCATCCCCAACCTCCACTAGGGCGCCGTTCGTCACTCCCATCCTCGCCCCTCTAGAGTTCTCCTCGCCGCCAAAAATATCCCGTCCTCCCCCGGCCATGGAGCCTCATGCCCGAAGGCGTGACGGCCGACATTGCTTGGCCCGGGCGCGCAGGGGAGGAGCATCACGGGTACATGCACAGCATAGGAGGGGAGGCAACACGGTGGCCAGAGGAAAAAACTTCTTCACGGTGGTCAACGAGGTCGACGGGGCTCGTGGAAGAGGGCCGAGGCAACGCGGCAGCTTGGCGAGCTTGCGCCCAGGTTCCTGTCGGCACGCGAGGAGCCGGCGATGCGGGATCTTCTGGACCCTTTTCCCCATACCGCACAGTACCACTTGGTGGTGGCAGAAGAGGTAAATACCACAAACAAACAAGGGTAAACTCATCCAAAAAAATAGGAACGAAAAATTTGGGTGTGGACGAACCTATCTTAAGGAAAATTAGTAGATAGATTCTCCAAAAATTCAAAAATTAAAATAAACAAAAGATTTGGTGTTTATTTGCTCTACGAATCATTTTTTATCTATCGTCGCGTCAATCTTTAGATTTCCTATAAATGAGTGGCATGCCAGGGACTCATATAAGATTGTCAATCTTTTGAGGGAAATCTAGATATAGACCTTGTCAGATTGTAAAACCCGGCGGACATGCATGCCTACGCGACATCCTCACTTTTTTCTTCCTAACTCTCTATGCATCAGAGTTGTCGACATCATTAGCATTTAATGCAAAATTCAAAATTGTAAAAAGCTTTATAACATAAACCGTTTGTCGAATTTAGGATCCATTTTCATCGTTGGACTAGTCGCGACGAGATCTTAAAAACTAGATCCCATGTTGATATGTTTCGATGGCAAAAAATTTGAACCAAAAAATTATCCATCCTTATCACATGAGTTATCAATGTCATAATATATAAGTTATCCATCCTGTAACACATAAGTTATCCACCATATAAACGTGTTGGGTAGAGGCATTCTTGTATACGTGTTGAGTAAGTTTCATTGTAACACAATAGTCTAGGTGTTAGGGTATTGAGACTTTGTCGTCGTCGATGCGTTAAGGGTGGGTAGTGGCGATGGATGATGAAGACAAGCCAATATATCACTAGTTGCGTGTTATGTTATTTACTACAACTTAGGATGGTGGGTGGGGCATAACATCCCATTTGTTATAACGCATGCAAAAAAAGTTTAGATTTACTTTCTTTAAAGAAATTATGTTTAGTATTTGACGCGGTAGTCTTTCGAGGTTGAGTCATCCATACACCGCGAGAGCGGCGACGGGTGACTAACTCGAGCCCCTAGAATAACTTTTATATTCTATATACTGGTAAATTTTTATAGTGGTGAATAACTTACATGTTATTGAGTGGATAACTTACATATTAAAGTCTGGATAACTCTAGTGTTACTGATGGGTAACTTTTGGGTAAAAATGTTACCCATTCTAAGACGTGAGTTATCTATGTTATAGTATGTAAGTTTAATCCACTTTGTAACATATAAGTTACCCACCATATAAACGGGTTGGATAGAGGGGTTTTTGCATTTTCCATGTGGTTAACTTTTGCAATTTTTTTGCCTCACGAAATATGTGTCCCCACGTATTTTACTTTAGCTAGTATAATTGGGACGTGATAGTCTAGGTGTTAGGGTAACAAGACTTCGTCACCGCAAACATGAGAGCGGCGACATGCGACGAAGCCGAGCCGCTAGAATAACTTTTATATTCTATTTGTGGGTAAATATTTGTAACGGTGGATAACGTATATGTCATTAGGAGGGTAACTTACATATTGAAGCCTGGATAACTCTTGTGTTACTGGTGATTAATTTTTGGGAAAAACAACCGTGTTATCCACCCCTATGTAGCACCCCGGATAAAACCACTACCAGAAAATCGCTTGTTGTTGTGTGTCATCATGACGGTATGCTTATGTCATCATGCCACATTGCATTTAAGCATCATCATGTCTGCATGCATATAAGTTTATCAAAAAACTATTTTTCTAAAAGCCATATTTTATTTTATATATTAGTTCCTCTTTTATTTCAAAATAATAGCTCGGATCTTCCGGATATTTTATTTGCCTAAAGCCTATTTGCAAAAACTATTTGAAACTAAATAAAAAGTAAAACTATTTCTCGTATAGGGGGAGGCAGCCGTATGGCAGGCCCGAAAGCCCATCCTGCAGCTACCTACCACCCCAAAACCCTAACCCTAAAATCCCCTACCCAAAACCTAGATATATTCTCTCTGAACCCTAGTCTAACCCTTATCCCCAAATCCTAGAATCCCCACCTACCTAAACCCACCACTCGCCGCCAGTGCACACACTCACACATACACTTAGTACGCACCCAACACGACACACGCCAGCGCCCACGCGAGCCCGACCGAACCTGCACGCCTACTGACCGTTCCCGTAACCGGCCCCACCTCCACCACACATTCCATCCCGCATCGCTTTGTATCTCCTCGGGCCCGTCCTGCTCCTCTCCCTTCCCCTCGCATTCCTCTCCCCCTGCTCGTCTCCCGTCCTTCCTCCTCTGTAACAACGAGCGCCGACAAGGCCTGGCTTCTCTCCGCCTTGGCCACCTCGCCCTCATCTCCGGCTAGCAGCAGCTCGCCCGAGCTAGCGTGGTCGCTGCTCCCCGACGTCCTCCGTCCCCGCCGCCACGCGCGCCCCAAGCTCCGGCCCGCCGGCCTCCTCCTGGCCGCCATGTGACCGACCGCCTTCGCCATCGCCATCCACCACCATCGCTCCGCACCCTCCCCTTGCGGTTGCCCGACGCTGTTGTGTGCTTCCTCGTGCCCCAGCACCACCACCTCCTGCGCAGTGCCGCTAGTCGCCCTCCTCTCTGGCCTGCTATAGGTCACCGCCACCTTCCTAGTTGGCCCCGCTCAAGCACGAGCCCCGCATGCTTGTGGGAATCTGTCGTATGTTGCTCAAGCACCATGGACACCTCCTTCTGCATCGCCTCATACAGTGCCTGTGCCGCCTCTGTGACCGGCGCATTGGCCTCCTTCCGCCAGCGAGCTCTCCACCGCAACATGCCTCCTCATCTCCCTAAGGCCGCGTTTTACCTCGCACGGCACAGGCCGCATGCTCATCGCTGCCCTGCTTAGTTCCAAGTATTCGCTTTTGGGCCCTGTGCTACCTCGTGGATGCTCGTGTCCGGCTCGCGACCGTGTTCGGGCAGTGTGATATGTGGTGATGTTGGTACCCATGAAGATGCGAAGACAAGCTCTACTACTACAAGATCTACACAAGACCCTCGCTACAAGAACTTTGGTGATTTAAGTCAAAAACGACGAGCCGTGTCGAAAACCCAAGACCGCCGCGACGCCAAAGACCAAGTCCGTCAACCCCAAGGTCTCCCACATGGAACCAAAGGATCGCCAAACCCGAGTTCTCTGTCACGGACGGCAAGATCTCTAGATATGGACTTCAATGCCTCCTTCCCAGAAACCGAAGACAATGCCCACTTAAGCTTCTTCCCAGAACCGAAGATCATCATTGTGGAATGCCATTGATCTCTTCCTGGAACCCGAAGACCGATCACGTCGAACCCCAAAACCCCCAAGTTCACCGAAACCCCTTAGTGTGACCCCTATCCGACAGACCTATTTTATAAATGCCATATATGCACCTGTTGCATATTAAATTGTTTATGACCGCATACATGCTTGTCATTTGCGGGAATTTTGTTGAATCACCTAATAATTAAATATGGGGACCATATGCGGGCTTTTCTAGTCTTATATTGGCCCCATTTAAATGTGTGTAGCGAACTGATGACATATTTGCCTTATTAATACAACATGTAAATTTTGGGGTATCTAAACAACATAAACCCACTAATTAATTGTCGGGACCCCAGTTCCTTTTAATAGTGCCTAATTGCATTGCATCTTTTCCATGTCATGCATCATGCCCGATCTTTGGCCATAGTATTAATTAGTGCATCTGGTGTTTCTTCTAATGTTTGTTTCTTCACGGATTAGGCCGATGAGTTGACGCGAGTGTCCACCCGATCTTTGGATGAACCTTCCGTAGTGTTTCCCAGGCGAGCATTCTCCCTCTTTCTACCTATTTTATCTTTATAGTCTTTACTTCCTGTTGTTGATCTATTGCTATCTGTGTTGCGATGCTTTAGATTCTGTACCATTTTATATCCCTTGCAGCCTAAATTGCCATGGACACCTATTACCTATTGTTTGGTAGATAGTAGGCCTTGTGATTCGTAGTGCTTGCGCAGGTGTTGCTTCACGCTGATGATGTTCCATAGTTGTTGGAAGGTTTCCATATGCTTTATGTTGGAGACAATCATGACTTCAAATACAACTTGATATGAAATTGCTAGGAATAGGTATATCTAATGCAGAGGCATCGGTGGGTAATAGATGTCGTTTTGTTTTTAACCGCCGACCTGTGTCCCGTAGGACTGATACGTCGGAAACGTATCTATAATTTTTGATGCTCCATGCTTGTTTTGTATCTACTTTGCTTTTCTTTGTCTATACTTTGAGGTGTTTTTATATCTTTTTTGGAACTAACCTATTAACAAGTTGCCACAGTGCCATTTGCCTGTTTTCTTCTGTTTTTGGTTCCAGAAAGGCAGAAAATCAATATTCTCGGAATTGGACGGGACAAAAGCCAA
Source organism: Avena insularis (assembly GCA_023614405.1). Taxonomy (NCBI): domain Eukaryota; kingdom Viridiplantae; phylum Streptophyta; class Magnoliopsida; order Poales; family Poaceae; genus Avena; species Avena insularis. The sequence continues at coordinate 273,436,659 of CM042697.1, forward strand.
AGTCATTATTTTTCCCGGGGCAACACGGTTCCATGAAGCAGAGCTGGAGGGGGGCCACAGGGTGGCCGCATCCCCTAGGCGCGGGAAAGCCCTAGAGGCGCCTGGAGGGGGTGTGGGCCCCCTGGACCCCCACCGACCTTGATTCATGCGCCTATGAGAAGCCCCCGATGGGAAAACCCTAGGCAATCCAGAAGAAATCCACGAAAACCTCCGTAGCGCCGCCGCCACCGAAAGGGAGATTTCAGGGACAGAAAGTCTCTGATCCGGCACCCTGCCGGGACGGGGAAGTGCCCTCGGAGCCATCTCCATCGATCTCCACCACCATCTTCATCACTGTTGCTGATTCCCATGATGAGAAGGGAGTAGTTCTTCCTCGAGGCTAAGGGCTCTACCGGTAGCTATGTGTTCATCTCTCTCTCTATGCATGATCTTGTGGTCATGAGCTTTGTAATATAGTAGATCTACCTTGCTACTCAAGTGCTTCAATAGATCTCTGCTCTCCCCATGTGTGTGAAAGTGATAGCATGCACACCATGGTGGCACTTAGGTTTGAGTCTACATAAATACTCTTTGTGCTTTAATAGATCTATACTTTTCCCCACATGTGTGAAAATGACAGCGTGCATACCGTGTGTGTGGCACTTTGGCTAGATTGAATATTTGTTATGAGTTATATTTGGAGTTGGATGTCTCTATGAAATTGTGGTGTTTGTTGGAACCATCTAGCGCTCAAGGTGACAGTGTGAGGTTATCTAGATTGGGGAAGGCCCTACCGTGGATTAGAGTGTTCAACCGGAGAGTAGTTAAGAGTAGTATCATGAAGAGAGGATATTTATATGAGAGAGTGTTCACTAGTGAAAGTATGATCCCTAGGCCTTGTTTATAAGAATTGAAACACCATTTGCTACTAGATCTGTTGCATGTTGCTTGCTTCCTTCAGTTTGCCTTTAGTCTGTTACTCCACGCCATCAGCTATTTTCTGGCACCATTACCCCCACGTAAACAACAAGTCAGAAGCTCTTGTATTTCACTATCTCTTCGCCGAACTAGTGCACCTATACACCTAACAAGTGTATTGGGTGTGTTGGGGACACAAGAGTCTTCTTGTATCTTGATTGTAGGATTGCTTGAGAGGGAATACCTTTGACCACTTCCTCCCTGAGTTCGATAAAACTTGGGTAATCCACTTAAGGGAAACTTGCTGCTGTTCTACAAACCTCTGCACTTGGAGGCCCAACAACTGTCTACAAGAACAGAAGTGCGTAGACATCAAGATATTTTCTAGCGCCATTGCCGGGAAGGTAAGGTAAAAGGTACTCACATCCTCCGGTGTGAGTGCTCGAAGTTATTTCCTTTAGATTATGTAATCTTTTCTTTTTGTTTCTTGTTTTCACTAGTTAGGCTTAATGGAAAAAACAACAAAAATTAGAGAGCTTTATAGTGTCTATCTTGAGTTAGGACATGAAGTGTTTGAAGAGAAAATTAAAAAACCTATGGAACTTTATTTGCATGCTAATAGCAATGTTATTAGTATGAATTCTTTGGACAACATTGTTGCTAATGCTATGGAAACGTCTAAGCTTGGGGAAGCTAGTTTTTATGAAAATGATCTTTTTAGTCCCCCAAGCATAGAGGAGAAAATTTTCTTTGATGATAGTTTACCTCCAATATATGATGATTACAATGATGAATATGATATTTTCATTCCACCTACTATTGAGGATAAAGTTAATTGTGGTTACAATATGCCTCCTATATTTGATGATTATGGTGATGAGAATGATAGTGATAGCTATTTTGTTGAATTTGCTCCCACTACAATTAATATGCGTGACTATGCTTATGTGGAGAGTAATAATCATTTTATGCATGTGGCTCATGATAAGAATTTTTTATGTGATAGTTATATTGATAATTTTATTCATGATGCTGCTGAAAGTTATTATGAGAGAGGGAAACATGGTCTTATGTATCTCAATAATATTAAGTTTCCCCTCTTTATGTTGAAAATTTTGAAGCTCCATTTGTTTTGCTTTCCTATGCTTGTTACTTTGTGCTTTCATGACTTGTTTCTTTACAAGATTCCTATGCATAGGAAGTGGGTTAGACTTAAATGTGTTTTGAATTTGCTTATTGATATTCTCTTTTAATTCAATTCATATTTCTTATGTGAGCATCTTCTCAAACTTTTAAGCCTAACTTAAAGGCGTTAAAGAAAAGTACTTTTTGGGAGATAACCCAAGAGTTTCCTTGAGTGTTGGAAGTTATTACTTCAGTAATGACCTCTCCTTATCCTTTTTGTTTGCTTTTTGTGCCAAGAATGACCTCTAATGAGAGGGAAGTAAGATTTGGGGAGTTGTTGTCCCGAAACAGATTTCTGTCCTCCACCATAAAAAATTGTGAGGAGTCTCTACAAGTCAGATTGTTAGTTCAAAGCTTTTTGATTTGAGCAACAGAAGATGTTCTAAAAAATACGTTTCTACCTGCTGGTCTGTTTTGACAGATTTCTGCCATTATTTGCATTTGCTTCTTATTGATTCCTTTTTGAGTTCTCTTTAGGTGAATTGAGATTTTTGAAGGAGTTGCTACAGTAGATTATGTTTTTAGTCAAAAGACTTGCTGTTCCAAATCTTTGCTAGAGGTCTAATATCTTTTGAATAAGCTAAGATTGCTAATGAAGATTGTGTGAAGTTTTGTATGAAGGAAAATTTGCAGGTGTAGAGAAAGAATGATGCAATGAGATGAAGAATGGACAAAATCTCAAGCTTGGGGATGCCACCCGTTGTCACCCCAAGAAATAGTCAAGAGGTACAAGCGTCAAAGCTTGAGGATGCCCAAAGCATCCCCTTCTTCATCAATAAAAATCTCAGGTCTTTCTAGACACTTCGTTTTTATTGTTTCATACATTATTGTGTTGTTCTTGGAGCATATTAGTTTTCATTTTTGTTTTTCGTTTTCTTAGTTTTCTTGAGTAAGTTGGTTGGTTACACCACACTTCTTTTTGAGAGAGACACACTCTGTTTCCATTGCCTAGAATACTCTAGTTTTCATTCTTATTGTTTTGTGAGTGTTCACTTTTGCTAGCACTGTGTTCAGCCTTAGTTTTCCCGTGCTTTCATCTTAGAAATTTTTAGTTCTTATTTGTGGATTTGTGATACAAGCTCACTGATCTTTATTTATTATTATCTTTGTGAGTTGTTTCAAATAAGTTGCTTGGTGTTGGAAAGGAGTAGAAAGTTTTTGCTTGATAAGTGCAAGAGGAGCTTGCATTGACTGTGACTTAGACTTTAGCATGACATGCTAGATGTTGTTTTGGCATTATGCTTAGTGATTATTGCTGTAGATGACTTGTTCCAAACAATTAGGATTGCTTAGTGTTCCTTGAAGAAATTATGCGTTGTTTTAGCATGCAAAAGCATAGTATTATGGTATTCTCCTTTGATGCTTTGTTTGGGTTGACTTGGCACATGCTTACGCCATGTTGTGACTATGAACAAGTCACCATAGCCTCTATGATCATTTAGTCCTTGACTTGTAGTACCACTCTTTGCTTTGATTAGTAATGCTTTATTGCACTGCATGATTATGGCCATTATTGCTCTCTTAGTTGGTTGCTCCTTGTCTTTTGCCATCCTCCACTTGTATGAGTAAGCTCTACTCATGCTTCCAACTCCCAAAAAACCAAGTTATTCCAAAGTGTCCACTATAAACTCCTATGCATGGTGTGTTACACCATTCCAAGTATATTCTTGTTTTCAGCTATCTTCCAATTAAAAACTATTTTGTTATGTGAAAACTTAGTGATTAAAGCCCTCACAAACTTGATGGCACACTTTATATTCTTTGCTCCTAATAAACTTGAACCATTGTGTCATCTATGTTGTATATGCTTGCACTTATACATTGGAATTAGCAGAACTGTGCTGTCACGGGGACCGTTTTCAACATTGCACTTGTACTTTGTACTCAGTTGATATCATGTTATTTTGTCTATGGATGTCACCGGTGTGAAATAAAGAGGGAACTTGTAAGTCCATGGAGTTTGTATCCTGTGTTAGAGAAACACCTGGGCCGCTAGCCTAAGCCATGACTAATCATGGTGGAAACTTGCAGCATCACCATAGTGACATCTATGAAGCATTCTTCTTATAAAAAAGAGACACATTGAGAAAAGAGGAAAGAGAAAAAAAGCACCATATTCCCCTGGTAAATAAGAAGATTGCTGAGATGCTCATTGTCTGCTTGCCTTGTCATTTTGGTTATGGGAAAGCTCCTGTACCATGTGCAAGGGTACCTGCTGGTTCTCAATGATATGCAAATACTTACAATGACAAGAACTTACAGGTGACCAAAGTTGAGTAGCATGAGGTGTGGCCCTCGTATTCAAGGGACTTGAGATTGCCAACTTATACTTCGTCAAGCATATACTCCATCTTTGCCACTTTAACCTTAATCACTTCAAGATGCTTATGATAGGGGCAATGAGGGCTAAAAGCTAACAAGTACCATAATTTTTGGAAGCTCTTTTTGAAACTTGTAATCCCTGCTTCCTTTACAAAAAGGCCTTTCTTCCACCATTATTGAGTCTCCACCTTCTACTTTTAGGCACCATTAAGAGATCATAGTTGTCATTCCGTGTGCAGTGTCCCAAAGCTTATTGATTGATGCATATTGTGATATTACTTATTCTTGTGCTATTTGTTTCTAGTCACCCTTGTGAACTTTGAAGGTGTCCTATGCATCTATATTTCTACTCTATGAGGGACAAGCTGATTGCCACTATGCTATGTTTTTTGTATGTGAAACAAACGAACGTTTTTCAATGCATGTTATTCATGATATTTGTTTGTAGCCTTTCATGTTGCATGCATAGTTACTATGTCCTATTGTTAGAACTCCATCTTTCATGCACATGTTTAGAGTTCTTTGATCCCATCTTTCAATGCTTGCAAATGGTTTGATCTTGGTTTTGATGGTGCATGTCACCTCAAAAATTATTCTTTTTATCACTTACCTACTCGAGGACGAGCAGGAGTTAAGCTTGGGGATGCTTGATACGTCAGAAACGTATCTATAATTTTTGATGCTCCATGCTTGTTTTGTATCTAATTTTCTTTGCTTTCTCTATACTTTGAGGTGTTTTTATATTTTTTCTAGAACTAACCTATTAACAAGTTGCTGGTGTCGGTTACTGTTTTCTTATTTTTGGTTCGAGAAAAGGCAGAAAAATCAATATTCTCGAATTGGGCGGGACAAAAGCCAAAGTCATTATTTTTCCGTGGCAACACGGAACCACGAAGCGAGCAGGAGGGACCACAGGTGGCGCACCCCTAAGCGGGCAAGACCTAGAGGCGCCTGGAGGGGGCGTGGGCCCCCTTGACCCCCACCGACCTTGATTCCTGCGCCTATAAGAAGACCCCAATGGGAAAACCCTAGGCAATCCAGAAGAAATCCACGAAAACCTCTGTAGCGCCGCTGCCACGGAAAGGGAGATTCGGGGGACAGAAAGTCTCTGTTCCGGCACCCTGCCGGGACGGGGAAGTGCCCTCGGAGCCATCTCCATCGATCTCCACCACCATCTTCATCACCGTTGCTGATTCCCATGATGAGGAGGGAGTAGTTCTTCCTAGAGGCTAAGGGCTCTATCGGTAGCTATGTGTTCATCTCTCTCTCTCTCTATGCATGATCTTGTGGTCATGAGCTTTGTAATCTAGTAGATCTACCTTGCTACTCAAGTGCTTCAATAGATCTCTGCTCTCCCCATGTGTGTGAAAGTGATAGCGTGCACACCATGGTGGCACTTAGGTTTGAGTCTACATAAATACTCTTTGTGCTTTAATAGATCTATGCTTTTCCCCACGTGTGTGAAAGTGACAGCGTGCATACCGTGTGTGGCACTTTGGCTAGATTGAATATTTTTTATGAGTTATATTTGGAGTTGGATGTTTTTATGAAATTGTGGTGTTTGTTGGAACCATCTAGTGCTCAAGGTGACAGTGTGGGGTTATCTAGATTGGGGAAGGGCCTACCGTGGATTAGAGTGTTCAGCCGGAGAGTAGTTAAGAGTAGTATCATGAAGAGAGGATATTTATATTTATCTAGTAGCAAACACCGTTTGCTACTAGATCTGTTGCATGTTGCTTGCTTCCTTCAGTTTGCCTTTAGTCTGTTCCTCCACACCATCAGCTATTTTCTGGCACTGTTACCCCACGTCAACAAGTCAGAAGCTATTTTCTGGCACCATTACCGCTTGTATTTCACTATCTCTTCGCCGAACTAGTGCACCTATACACCTGACAAGTGTATTGGTTGTGTTGGGGACACAAGAGACTTCTTGTATCTTGATTGCAGGATTGCTTGAGAGGGAATACCTTTGACCACTTCCTCCCTGAGTTCGATAAACCTTGGGTAATCCACTTAAGGGAAACTTGCTGTTGTTCTGCAAACCTCTGCACTTGGAGGCCCAACAACTGTCTACAAGAATAGTAGTGCGTAGACATCAAGGACCCCGAGTACTTGATGCCTATTCCTTGACTATCACACTATCCGCATGTGGGACCATGAATCCATTTAGCCAGAGCTTGATTCATAATTTATTTCTTGGGTCCACAAACTAGTTTGGGGCTTTATTACTATCCTATACTTATGCCATGCTACCGCTTTATTTACTAGTGTTTCTCATGGAGAGTGTTTACTACTGTACTGTTTAGGAACCCGGTGTCATGTTTCCGCTGTATCGACAAGCCTGGTCAAACTTTTGGGTTCCCAGTCGTTTACAATCGACGCCACACACCCTGGATCCATCACGGAGCCGGCCGACTTCGTAGCGGGTAGCTTAGTAGGGTAGCCCCCTGAAATATTTTATGAATCTTGTGATTGCTTTGTCGTGATGCCTCGTTGGGTTTTCATTTGTTTTTCCAAGGTTGATCGTGCGCGTGTTGCTATTTGTGCCTCCTGCAGGGTAAATATTTGTGAAAGTTGTGCCCGCGGTTATCGATGACTTGGATCACGGTATCTCGATCATAGACAACTATAACTAAAGTAGTTGTATAAATTTGACTTTGGAATGACTATTAATCAGCTTCATTATAACGGAATGGCTAAATAAAAGTACCAACAACTGCTGGATTTGGGATTTTTCATGCTATTTGTATCTAACTAGTAAGTATTGCAACTACAACAGAATGGTTAACTAAAACTGCCCACTGCTTATGATATCAGGACGACTCATGCTATCCACATCTGACTAGTAAGTGCTGCAACTATAATGGAATGGATTAAACTGCCAACCATGTGAGTTCCTCGATTTGACTTCCTCGCTTGGTTTCGATGGGGAAGTACCAGGATGGGTATGTTTGGTGTTAGTCTCAGGTTGGATCCGAATAGGTCTTTCCCGTTCCCCTCTGATAGCCAACAGTTGTATTGAGTCTCTATAGGTTATTTAGTGCATGATGCACTGCCGCTTCAGTCCACCATACCTATGTAGGCGACGACCGCCGAATTCTAAGACTCGCCGTGTACTGGCCTAGTACTGACCGCTCTCTTTTTTCTTTGCCCTTTGCGGGCACCCATTTTGTTTAGGAGGTTTGAGATCGACGTCGTTAGCAGGGTTACCCTTCCGGCTTGGCCCGGGAAGGGTTGTGGACGCCATTGGTTCTTCTTTAGGGCTCTTAGCCCCATTTGCTTCTTGTCCGTACTCGGATGTTGTACCGATTTTGAGGTGATTTGGATCTTTGTAGTGTATATCTGTTTTTGGGGTTCCATCGTGGACTATTGTGTAATGGTCTTTGTCCACCCGCACGCAAGTGCCTGGTGGGAACCTTTGAATCGTTTCTATGCGGGTTTGGCGGGAATCGCTGAAACTTGGATAGGGCCGATCCGAGGGTGTTACAGAGTGGTATCAGAGCTCAGAAATTGTGATACCCCACTGGTCCAGCCTATAGGATAACCTAGCTAACGGTCGTTGTAGAGTGTCAAAAAATATTTTGGAAAATCGGTTGGATAGATCTGATTAGGTCTGTTTTTACTCCTTACTCCTCTGCTATTCTTCTTTTACCTTTGCATGATTTGAATCTACCCTCTTATCTTTTCTTTGAGTCCAGGAATTCTTGTGGTTGGGTTCCATCGTACCTTCAGGGTTTCGCTTCCTTCCTCTTATAACGACGCTTCTACATCCAGTATTCATGCTATCTGATAAATCTTTCATCTATTGTACCTTTCAGTGGACCCAAAAATCCACTAATTTTTTTGTTGTATCTTCCGGTGTTTTCTTGCGCGATGACATCATCTGCACCAGATATGATGAAGAGCCGGCATCGCTCCTTTGTTTTCTGAACATCGCTTGTTGAGATCTTCAGTTTAAATTTCGAGAGTTGTCTGCACAATTCTCCTACTCATGTGCAGTGTAATGATTTGGGTACGCGATGGACTGATCAGCATCCAACTACTCTTATCATTTGCTCTTGTACATTGAATCGGTGGGTCGCAATATACTCCTTCCATAGAAGTTAGAGGTGGCCTTACCTTTTGATACCTCTGCCTTCATATGTGTTTCGCCGAAGTGTTCTCTTGATGGCGTGAGCAACAATCCTTGTTGGTGGTGTCGCCCAATTCAAGACGGAGAAAAAAATCCTTGTTAGTGGTGTCGCAAGGATCTACGCAAAGCTAGAAGTTTCAGATCATCGGCCTTCTTCCCGTACCATGATGCGGATCTCGAGGGCGAGATCCATTATTAGTGGCGTCGAATTGTAGCACCCCGGGTAAAACCACTACCATAAAATCGATCATTGTTGTGCATCATCATGACAGTATGCTCAAGTCATCATGCCACATTGCGTTTGAGCATCATCATGTCTGCATGCATATTAATTTGCCAAAAAACTATTTTGCTAAAAGCTCTATTTTTTTCTACATTAATCCCCATTTTATTTCAAAATAAAATCCCTGACTTCCGGATATTTTATTTGCCTAAAGCCTATTTGCAAAAAACTATTTAAAACTAAATAAAAAAATTCTCATATCGGGGGAGGCAGCCGCAGGCCAGGCCTAAAATCCCATCCTGCAGCTTCCTACCACATCGAAACCCTAACCCTCAAACCCCCTACCCAAAACCCTAGATCTATTCTCTCCAAACCCTATTCTAACCCTTATCCTCAAATCCTAGAATACACACCTACCTAAACCCACCACCCGCCGTCAGTGCACACACTCACACACACTCAGTACACACCCAACACGACGCACGCTAGCGCCCGCGCGAGCCCGACCGAACATGCACGCCTACCATGACCCCAGGCCCGCTGATCGTTCTCATAACCGACCCTACATCCACCACGCATTCCACCCCGCATCTCTTGGTCTCTCCTCAACCCTGACCCGTTGCTCTCCCTTGTAGGGTTCATTGCATGGAAAACAAAAAAAAAATATCACAAGAACACATAAAACCAAGATCTAATCTATGGAAAAGCCAAAATCCAATCTACGAGATCGGTGTAATGAGATTTAAGAGAACTAACCCTCATTGATCCAAAGCACTAACAAGATCGGATGTCATGGTTGATGTAGTCGATCACTTACTAATCTCAAGATTGCATACACGATCCATCTGGTTCCACGTTCCGGCAGCGCTTCCGCACTCAATCACACATATGTAGTCGATGAAGACCTTCCTCTCTCCGTTTCAGTGGGTAGTGAAGGTAGTAGATCCCCTCGGAATCCCAGCAACACAACAGCGTGGTGGTGGTGGAGGAGAAAAACCTGCAGGGCTTCGCCTAAGCCGAAGCAGGATGATGGAGGAGGGAGGACGGTGGCGGCTAGGGTTAAGGGCAAGGGGGCAGGGGTGGCGCACTCCCCACCCCTCCTTATATAGATGGGGGTGCGGCCAGGGTTCCCAACCCTGTCCGTGTCCTCCTGCAACTCGGCGGCTGATGACTGCAATTGCACAGATCGTGTGTAGTTAGTTTTGATATAAAGATATCGATCCCACAGGGAGCAGGAGTCTAAAGTCTAATAACTTTTAAATTAAATATTGAAATAGAAATGATGGAATAAAGTTCTAAGTAACAAGATAAAATGCGAGTGTTGTGTAAAAAGGTGTTTTTGGGTTTTTGGTATAATGGAAAAATAACTAAAGTAAACAAAACTGAATACAGAAAATAAGTATCGCGTATGTAAAAGAGATTTAAAACTGCAGTGGGGAAAAGCGTTCTCAGGGAATAGCGGATACACCTCTAGTATTTATAAAGGATCTAAGGTAAAGATTATTATCATGAACATTCTCTACTATGTATGTGTGGGAGGAATTCCGTATTTGGACAAATAGGCAGCAACCACTGCTCACATCATCCTCATAACCACAGGAGACATCAATCAACATCTATTGAATTACCGCTCTATTAAGGGACTTAATCCCGTAGGACGTATCCCATGGCATGGATGGTGTTTTGTGAGTTTCCTCGATTCCCAATTTGATACGTAAAGAGTGCCAACAACTTTATAGTCACTGTAAGTGCTAACACACCTCCGTCTACCAACAAGTAGTTCCCTCCATCAAGTCCCCACAAGAGGCAAATATTTAGAGGTCGACTTCTCCCAACATCAAGATGAAGACAATCTAACACATGGTCATAGCGATGAATATCATAATAAACTTTATCTTATTTCAATCTCATACTAGGGTTTCTCCATCTCACAAAGAACTAATGATTTACTCACACATGGAGGCAATAAATATCATGGCAAAAGTAATGGAATCTATCATAGATGAATAGTACTTGTATAAATCAACAACTAGTACGGAAATTACAACAAGATCTAGACAAGATGTAGATGGGATGGATGGAGATGGTGGTGATGCAGCAGTTGATGATGAAGATTGATGCCTTAGCCTCCAGGATCTGCGTAGGGCGAAGATGGATCCCCGGTGGATGAGTTCGCCCTCCAGATGCCTTCCGGAGGTGAGGTTTCGGCAATTTCTGGGTGTTCTGTATGTCGTCTCTCTGATCTAGTTGCTCATGGTGAAACTATTTGAGGAAACGGTGTCTGCGCCAACTATACGGCGGGAACTATACGGCCAGAAAATTTATTCCTATCGTATAGTTGGTCGTTGAACCTTTTGTGTCCTCTAATCTCTTCGGGTTTTCTTCTAGTATTATTGTTATTTCCCAATTTAGCGATTTACGTTGTTTTTGGCTCCTTTTCACTCCAATATAACTGGTCCAAGAATTGTGTCCATCGTATCCATCATCTGACCTAATCCTGGTGAAAATAAACATAAAAGGTGCATGCAAATGCCGTAAAATACAAAATAATAATATAAAACATGATGCAAATATGCACTCATCAGCAGCCCAAGAGGGAAGGGGGGAAACTTGCCCCCAAGTTTCTTTCCCTTTCCTTATTAGGGTTTTGCCCTTTTCCTTGTGCTAGCCGGTTGGGCCCTTTGGGTCATGGTGCGGCTGGCCCATGCCCCCCGCAGCATACCCTCGGCCCATGTGGCCCCCCTAGGGTGGTGGGCCCACTGGTGGCCCCTTTAGAACATTCTAGAAGCTTCTGGTTAAAACATCGAAAACATTTCCGAACCCCATAAAATGACTTTGCTTATATGAATCCTATTATCCAGACCATTACAAATCTCCTTGTGATGCCCTGGATCCAATCCGAGACTCTGAACAACATTCGGTCTTCAAATCATATTCCATATATACTTAAACAACATCGAACCTTAAGAGTGTCACCCTATGGTTCATGAACTATGTAGACATGATCGAGACACCTCTACGGTTAATAACCAATAGCGGGATCTGGAGATCCATAATGGCTCCCACATATTCAACGATGACTTCGTGATCGAATGAACCATTAACATATGATATAGATTCCCTTTGTCGCGTGATACTTTACTTATCCGAGGTTTGATCATCGGTATCTCCATACCTAGTTCAACCTCATTACCAATAAGTACTCTTTACTCGTTCCATGATATGACATCCCTTATGACCTAGTAACATGCTTGCAAGCCAATTGGATGACATTCCACCGAGAGGGCCTAGAGTATATCTATCCATCATATGGATGGACAAATCCCACTCTTGATCCATGCGCTTCAAAACATACTTTCAGAATACCCAATGCCACCTTTATAACCACCCAATTATGGAAGTGGCATTTGATGTCATCAAAGTACTCATCCGGTGACGGTGATTAACATGATCTCATGGTCGAAGGATTAGGTTCCTATGTATCTGAAAGCTTGTAGCAAAATGAACTTAATGACTTGATCTTATGCTATGCTAACTATGGATGTGTGTCCATCACATCATTCTCCTAATGATATTATCTTGTTACTAAATCATCCAATGTCCATGATCAGGAAACCATGATCATCTATTAATCAATAAGCTAGTTTCAACAAGAGGCTTACTAGGGACTCTTTTATGTTTACAAAACACACAAATATTAATGTTTCCGGTTAATAAAATTATAGCATGGGATGTAAACATTTATCATAAACAGAAAGATATAATTATAACCACTTTATTATTGCCTCTTGGGCATATCTCCAATAGTCTCCCACTTGCACTAGAGTCAATAACCTAGATTACATGGTAATGTACCTAACACCCATGGCGTTCTGGTGTTGGTCATGTTTTGCTCTAGGGAGAGGTTTAGTCAACGGATCTGCCACATTCAGATCTGTGTGTACTTTGCAAATCTTTATGTCACACTCTTGGACATACTCGCAAATCGAATTTAAACGTAGCTTGATGTGCTTCATAATCTTGTGTGACCTTGGCTCTTGTGCATTAGCTATGGCACCCATGTTATCACAATAAAATGGCCATTGGGTCCAACACACTAGGAACCACACCAAGATCGGTAATGAACCCCTTTATCCATATTTATTCTTGTGAAGCCTCCGAAGCAGCTATGTATTCCAATTCAGTTGAAGATTTTGCCACAACACTTTGCTTTGCACTCCTCCAGCTCAATGCTGCACCATTCAAAATAAATATGTATCCAGGCTATGACTTCGAGTCATCTGGATCGGTGTTCCAACTAGCATCGGTGCAACCGTTTACAACGATCTGTTTGTCACCTCCATAAGAAAGAACCATATCCTTAGTCCTCTTTAGGTACTTTAGGACATTCTTGACCGTTGTCTAGTGTTCCACTCTTGGATCACTTTGATATCTGCTGGTCAAACTAACAACTTGTGCGATATCCGGTCTTGTACACATCATGGAATACATGATAGAGCCTATGGCCAAGGCATAGGGAACTTTGCTCATACTTTCTCTCTCTTCTGGCTTAGCTTGACTTTGAGTCTTACTCAAGGTCTTACCTGGTAACATGGGCAAGAACCCTTTCTTGCTTTCTTCCATTCTAAACCTCTTTAGAACCTTGTCCAAGTATGTACTTTGTGAAAGAGCTATTAAGCGTCTTGATCTATCTCTATAAATCTTGATGCCTAAGGTGTATGCTGCTTTGCCAAGATCCTTCATTGAAAAAATATTATTCAAATATCCTTTGACACTTTCAAGAAGTTCTATATCATTCCCAATCAACAATATGTCATCCACATATAGTACTAGGAATGCTACAGAGCTCCCACTCACTTTCTTGTAAATACAAGCTTCTCCATAAGTTTGTATAAATCCAAAGTTTTTTATCACCTTATCAAAACATTGATTCCAGCTTTAGGATACTTGCTTCAGTCCATAAATGGATCGCTGAAGTTTGCATACCTTGTTAGCATCTTTAGGATCGACAAAACCTTTTGGTTGTACCATGTACAACTCTTGCTCAATGTCAACAATAAGGAACGCCATTTTAACATCCATCTACCAAATATCATAATCGAAGAAATGCAGCGATTGCTAAAAAAATCCTCACAGACTTTAGCTTCGCTACCGGTGAGAAAGTCTCACCGTAGTCAACTCCTTGAATTTGTCAGAACCAGTTCGCGACAAGTCGAGCTTTATAGTCAGTTACATTACCATCAGTGTCTGTTTTCTTTTTAAAGATCCATTTGTTATCGACAGCCTTACAGCCATCCGTAAGTCCACCAAAGTCCACACTTGGATAGTTAGAGTGGCCATACTGTTCCATCGTCAGATGTTTTCAAAATGACTTGTGAAATGAACTATGACTTTTACTTGACCACAACAGGGTTGTGAACATGAAAACTAAGTTCCCACTTAGGTATTGTAAAACATTAAATTAGTTTTCTTTACTTCTAAACTCAGTTAGAGATAAACCTGGATTTTTGCAAATAAACCTAGAGCTTAGGATTCCTACTCGAACTACTTTACTTGTTAGTGATAGTTTGCGAGTACTTAAAGAGTACTCATGGCTTTGTCCCTGGCTATTCCTATGGCCAGACTATGAGAAGGACTACCACGATGATGGATATCAGGAAGTCTATGACAACTAGGATCATCTCCCATCGTCAGCATTGCCTGTGACCCTGAAGATGGAGCTTCGACCATGCTATCGTTATTATTATTTATTCCGCTATGTTGATTGTAATAAGACTGGATCATGAGATCCTTTATTTGTAAGACCTTTATTATGGTTTGTAATGGATGATGAACTATGATACCAATCTGTGATGTCTCGCAAAGATGGTAATCCTGGGATTGCGATGTATGGCATAACAGGCATCTAGGATTAAAATTCCGGGTGTTAACACTAGCTCTCTGCCTCGTCCCTTTCATGAGTCGGTCAACCATTAGCACGAAAATTTGTCGAGCAACAAAGCTAAATTGCTAAACCAGTTTAAACTCGAAAACAAAGCCGTCTTCCAGTACCAACAATTCATTACTCGGAATATACCAGCATCTAAGCAATTAGATAAAAAACCAAAGTATAAACAATAAATTGAATTTTTTACCCTATTGTTCTTGAAAGTAGTGGCATAGATTTCTGGATGCGAAGAACACTCCATAGGCTAGCTTTTGATGGTGTGGATACCGTTGTTTCGAATCTGTCAGAATCTCACTCAGGTAATAAGTTGGACGCTGCACCTTATGCTCATGGCCCTCTTCCTCGCTCTCTACTACTGTTACCACACTTATGACCTTGTTGGTCGCTGCAATATAGAGTAACATAGGCTCGTGACATTCTGGCGCTGCGAGAATTGGTGGGTTTGAAAGTAGGTCTTTCAAACTTTGTAAGGTAGTATCAGCTTCCTGGTTCCAGACAAATTTGTCAGTTTTCTTCAAGAGTTTGTATAAAGGTGCGGATCTTTCTCCGAGCCGGCTGACGAACCGACTCACTGCTGCGATGCAATCAGTGAGGCGTTGTACGTCCTTCAGGCGAGTTGAACTGGTGATGTTGAGTATAGCCTTAATTTTTTCCCGGTTCTCCTCTATGCCTCTTTCAGAGACGATGAAACCTAACAATTTTCTGGATAGAATTCCAAAGAAACACTTCTTCGGATTTAGCATCATATTGAATTTTTGTAGGCTAGCAAATGTTTCCTCCAAGTCAGAAATTAAAGTTTCCTTATTTTTGGACATAACTACTATGTCATCTACGTATACCGATTTGATCGTTGAGACAACATTGCATAGTACGTTGATATGTTGCTCCTGCGTTCTTTAAGCCAAAAGGCATAGTTTTGTAGCAGAAGGTTCCGAATGGAGTGACAAAAGACGTCTTAATTTGATCTGATTCTTTCATCGGTATTTGGTGATATCCGGAATATGCGTCAAGAAAACAGAGTAATTCCGACCCTATCGTTGAGTCGATAACTTGATCGATTATTGGCAAAGGGAACGGGTATTTTGGGCATGCCTTGTTCAAAGCGGTATAATCAACACACATCCTTAAATTAATGTGTCCTTTTTAGGGATGAGTACAGGATTTGCCACCCAATCTGTGTGGATGACCTCTATTATGAATCTGTCTAATTCTAGTCAGGCTAATTCCTTGGCTATTTATTTGCTCTTTTCATCACGAAACCTTCGTAAGAACTGTTTGACGGGTTTAGCATCAGGTTACACATTAAGAGAGTGCTCGGCAAGTTCCCTAGGTACTCCGGTCATGTCAGAAGGCTGACATATGAAGATATCACTATTAGCTTCAAGGAACTCGATGAGCACGCTTTCCTATGTGAGGTCTAAGCCTATCCCTATGTTCATCTTCTTGGAGGGATCATCTTCCTTCAGCAACGTTTTCTTCGTCTCTTCCAACGCCTTGAACTGTATGCTTGGCTTTAACACCTCGTTCTTCGTAGCGGGCATCTGTGACGGGTTGATGGTCTTCTTGATCTCCTGGTACTCCTGGGCGTGTAGCATGGCTTCGGCAAAGGAAGCAGATCCTTCGTTGCACTCTCGCGCTTTCCTCAGATTCCCTCGGATGGTGATGACGCCCTTTGGACCTGGAAGTTTTATCATTGTAAATGTAACATGGACACGCCATGAACGCCCAGTAAGCCGAACGCCCGAAGATGGTGTGGTAAGCACTTTTGAATGGTACCACCTCAAAAGAGAGTGGCTCGGTTCGGTAATTTTCTCGGGTTCCGAATGTCACGTCCAGAGTTATCTCACCTAGAGAATCCGCCTGTCTCCCTGGTACACTGCCATGGAAAGTTATACTTCTTTAACTCAACTGGTTCTCATGGATCTTCATGCGGTGGAGCGTTTCGATTTAGAGGATGTTAATGCTGCTACCATCGTCCATGAGGGTTTTAGATAACTCATAGCCATCAATCATAGGATTAACCACCAGAGGATATTTTCCCCGACGATGTGTTTCCTCGGGTGATCTGAGCGATCAAAGGTGATGGTTACATACGACCAATCCAGAAATTGTGGAACAGCCGGAACCATGGCATTGAGCTCACGGAGAACCGCCTTCTTGGCCTTAGCCGGTTGATATCCAAGGAAGCAGACGTATGCGTCTTTCTTAGTCGGAAAATCCTTCTTTCCATCCGACTTGGGTTGTGTGGCATCCGCTTCTTCCATGTTGGAATATTCCTTGGGCTCTTTTATTTTTCTCGGAATTTTTCTTTCCTTTTCGTCGCTTGGCTCTGTAGCCAGCGGATTCGTCTTTTTTGATGTCGTCATTGAAACGACACTTGGCATTTGTGCGGGTAGATCCTCCGTTACTATCCAAGTGGTGGACACAGGGATTGTTGGCAATGTCAGCCCAGGTATAGGTTCTTTTGGGTTGCTGATCTCCTCTGCCCTGGATTCGGGAAGTTCCGCGGCCTCGACCCCGACCGCCTCCGCGCCCTCCTCGTCCTCCGGATCCGAATGTTGCGTTAACAGCTACGTTCTCTGGAGCCAGTTTTTCTTCTGAGGTGTTCTTGTGCTTCTGAGCTTGTTGTTTTGGCTGTTTGGCCACATTGGGATTGGCCAGAATATTTAGCAGCCCTTCTGATCATCATCAGCATATTTGCTTGCCATCTCTATCATCTCTCCCAAATCTATGACGTGGTCATGCTTCAATCTGTGACGCAAAAGTCTGACTGGGAGTCCTGCAATAAAAGCATCTATCACAGTTTGCTCGTTTACTCCTTCACATGAGTTCTTCGTGTCAATCCAGTGTCTGAGGTAATCCCGGCAAGTTTCTCTGGATATTTGGGAGCAACACTGCAAGTCTCCGACTATGTAGGGCCTCCTGTATGTTCCCTCAAAGTTTGAAAAGAACGCACTTTGCATATCATACCAGTTATGGATTGAATTCTCTGGCAGTTCACTGAGCCATGATCGAGCTGTCTTCTTCAGCATAAGCGGGAGATACCGGACTGCGACCAGGTTGTTTCCTCCTTTGGTGATGCAGTAGGCTTGGAAAAAGTCCTGGAGCCAGGTATCTGGCCGAGCCACTCCGTCGTAGGGCTGGATGTGTTTGGCAATACCAAAGTCAACCAGAAATTTTGTCTGACGGATGCGTGGGCCAAAGCACTTGGGTCCCATGTACACGTCTTCTTCCTCATACCGCCGCGCCTCTATGTTTGAATCAATGCGGTGGCGGGCATCATTTGGCGAGAGAGATCTGCGCCTTGGAGGCTTGCGGCTTCTGCGCGGCGGAGTTAGATTTCTGCTTCTCCTCTCACCATTGCCGCCTGCGGCTTCCATGGCTACGGTATGATCCTTCATGGTTGTTTCCTAGAGGTGATGGTAGCCCTGGTGGATTATTTCCGGTTGGGTTACGTGGTGGTGGTGGTGGTGGTGGAGCCTCATTATGCTGACTCCGATGTTGATTTCTTTGGGCTCCATCCCTACTTGATTCAGGACGGTTCAGATCATCTCTTCGTCCGATGTTGCCAGCCGGACGGCTTGGTGGTGGCATTCTTAGCCGATCCTTATCTCGCTGGTGGCGCACTTCTGGGTCTTCTCTATAGCGGTTGTTTTGCCGAAGATGGCCCTGATGGGGAACCATTGCCCTGATGGCATCTTTGGATGCAGCCGGAATAACTCTTGCCCAGTCACGTGCGGGCCTGCGAGAATGGCCATTTGAGCCGGTCCTTGAATTTTCTTCTTCTTACCGGGGACGATAGCGTTGATCTGTATCCCTGCGGGGTCTTTCGTTAGTGCTTTGGTCGGCACCAGTGTGGCAAAATTCCGACTTTGAGGCCAGCTTGCCACTGAATGATGCGGCCATTTTCTGCTACTTTAATCCTTTGTCTAACAACGCAACGCATTGTGGGACCTGCTCTGGAGACGGATTATTGGCGAGGATAGCCCGAGCTACTGCTGCATTCTCTAGAGGCGTGTTTTAGACTCGGATCTTCTCTCCAGTTTTTTCCGTCGAATAGATCTCTATGGATATCTGGGTTCTTATTGGCAAGAACCGGACCTCCTCTTGTCTTATTTGGTAGTCTCTTGAAATCTGACTGATATTTGGCAGGATCACTGTCTAACTGATGTTTAAGCTCAACGATGTACGCGGCCTCTTCGAGTAAAAACAAACGGTGCTTTTCTAGGTCCTCGACCCTTTTCTCCAGCATGTCCGGAGTAAGATTCGAAGCCATTGGGATTGGAATTGTGAGAGCATCTCCGTAAATTTTACGTGCACCGTTGGTGAAGACGTGTCCATCCACGGGAGGGTCGATCGGCGTGGTATTAATCGGATCTCCTTCCTGATTCTCCATCTCGATCTCTTCATCAACTTTTTCTTTGTTGGTTTCCTCGATGTCCGTCTCTGCCGGTGTTGGATTCTTGTTGTTATTCTTCTTCTTTGATCGCCCAGTAGCCTTAACGTGCGTACCGGTGGCGAAGACGGCTTTTGGTCTGATACCGGGAGATAAACTTTCGTCGGTACTTTCTGTAGTAGTTGGCTTGTGGACCTCGGATGAATCTCCGGTGTCCATGTTATTCTGCGAGGTGTATCTTTCATCCATGCTATCATATGGACTCGGGGGATTTTTCGGCTCACCTTGCGTTAGTTTGGAGGCGTGCTCTTCTTTATACTTCTCCATATCCTTCTCGAAGTACCTAAGTTCCTGTGAGTTTATTGACTCCTAAGGGAAGCCAGGTAAGTCGGCGTTTTCTTTGATTGCCTCGAGGACTGAATCACTGCCGGCTCCAGCATCGATAGAGTCGGATCCAGAGCTTACGTGGTATACAAAGCAGTGCCTCTTCTTCATCTTGTGCTTCAAGAGTACTTTTTCTGCTACGGCCTCAGTAGGGTCGGATCCGTAGCGGATATATTCCTCATCTGTGTATTCAATCTCAACTAGAAGATCAGATTCGGATTTTTCCTCCACTGCTTCCTCCACTACAGGAGTGGGCTGGGTGGGTTCGATTTTTTCCGGGATCTTGAACTCTTCCACCTCTGCGGATAGAGCAGATCTGGATTTTTCTTCCACCGTGGTCATCACCTCAAGGGTGGGTTGGGCGGGTTCAGGGAAACCGAGGTAAATATCAATCTCGCCAATGGACATGATCGTGTAGGTTATCGCGGGTTTGCTAGCCAGAATCCATGTCTCGTCGAGAATAATAAGAGGGACATCACTGGCATAGAACACACAACCCATATCGAATGTTTCGTCGATTCCTGCACGCGTAGATTCCGCCTGGAATGAAGCTCCAAAAGTCACCGGGCCCACGGTGGGCGCCAACTGTCGTCGGATTGTCAACAAGTACGCCATAGGGGGTCCTAACGGCATTGAGAAGATGGGGTGTGAGACATCGGATGTTCTAGGAGCGATGAACACAAGTTTACCCAAGTTCAGATCCGACTACGGTGATCGGATCCTACTCCTGGTAGCAACCCAGTAATATATCGGCGTAAGCCGGATGTTACAGCGGATTACAAGAGAGGTTCGCCTATGCGAGTTGTGATTGTGGTTATTGCTATGGTTGTTCCCTAAAGGCTCCCATAGGGCTCGTTTATATAGTCACCAGGACCTAGGGTTACAGGAGAGACCTACCGGCTATGTTACAGAGTCGGTAACTAGATACAGCTTGGACCACAAGTAATACTACAGGCCTAAGTTGGTAACTCTTTTGGGCCTTGTCGTAGCCGGAACTGGCTCCTCCTCTTTCTCTGACTGGGCCACTCGTGAAGCAAAGCTCTAACCCGTTGGTGGGCCACCCTGGTCAACGAGTCCAGTGGGTATACCCAAAAAGTATATCCCCAACAGTAGCCCCCGGAAGTCTCCAAGATCCAAAGTCAGATAAATTGTCTAGCTTGATGGTTTCTTCGCCTTAAGAATCTTGATGGTTTCGACAATCACAAACATTGTAATAGAGATCATAGAGTTGATAACAAATATTCTTACAATGTTGCCAATTGGAGATGAGATCTACTATTACAAGTGGTGGAAGATGGCTATGGTGGTGGAGAAGGGTTTAGAGGTTTAGATCTAGATCTATTCCTCTGGCATGGCGGTAGGGAGAGTTTAGGGTGAAAGAAGCGATGTTGTGGAGTCGAGGGCTTGTTTCTCGTCGCCTGAAGCCTCTTTATATAGGGGTCCCTTTACGAAAGTTGTTCTGTTTGACCTAAGGAAGTCGATGCAAACTATACGGTGGCAACTACACGGCAGCGGGCTGTATAGTTGGTTGTTAAACTTGTAGTTGCCTCCTCGCGGCTCCTGGTTTCTTTGACGTGTTGGAAATCTCGTAACTTTGGCATTTATGTAGTGATTCCCTTCATAATACATCATTATCTGTGTAGGCAAAAATAGCAAGAAAGGATTGCATACCCCTTTGATCATTAGGCATTAGTGGCAGGTTTTAGAGAGATATTTCATAAAATATATGAATAATATCTAGTTTAAATGCGGACGTGGATGGCTATATTTCACAGCCATCAAGTTTCATCCACCACCATCGCTCCGCGCCCTTTCCCTGCGGCCGCCCGCCGCCTCTGTGCGCTTCCTCGTCGCCCAGCACCACCACCTCCTGCGCAGCGCTGCCGGTCGCCCTCCTCTCTGGCATGTTGCATGTCGTCGCCACCTTCCTAGCTGGCCCTGCTCGAGCATGAGCCCCGCGCGCTTTTGGGCCCCTGTAGTCTGTTTCTCAAGTGCAATGGCCACCTCCTTCTGCCTCGCCTCATCTAGTGCATGTGCCGCCTCTGCGACCCAGCGCATCGGCCTCCTTCCACCAGCGAGCTCTCCACCGCAACCTCCCTCCTTATCTCCCTAAGGCCGCGTCTAACCCCGCGTGGCATAGGACACATGCTCATCGCTTCCCTGCTCAGTTCCAAGTATTCGCTTTTGGGCCCTGTGCTACCTCCTGGATGCCCATGTCCGGCTTGCGACCGTGTTCTGGCAGTGTGATATGTGGTGATGTTGGTACCCATGAAGATGCGAAAACAAGCTCTACTACAAGATCTACACAATACCCTCTCTATAAGAACTTCGGTGATTGAAGTCGAACATGATGAACTGCGTCGAAAACCCAAGATCGTTGCGACGCCAAATACCAAGTCCGTCAACCCCAAGGTCGCCCACATGGAACCAAAGGGTCGCCGAACCCGAGTTCTCTGTCACGGACGACAAGATCTCCCAATATGGACCTCAAGGCCTCCTTCCCGGAAACCGAAGACGATGCCCACTTAAGATCTTCCCAAACCTGGAGATCGTCATCATGGAACACCATGGTCTCCTCCTGGAACCCGAAGAACGATCGCGTCGAACCCCGAAACCCCCAAGTTCGTTGAAACCCCTTAGTGTGACCCCTATCTGAGAGCCCTGTTTTATAAATGCCATATGTACACTTGTTGCATATTAAATTGTTCATGACCGGATACATGCTTGTCATTTGCGGAAATTTTGTTGACTCACCTAATAATTAAATATGGGGACCATATGCGGGCTTTTCTAGTCTTACATTGGCCCCATTTAAATTTGTGTAGCGAACCGATGACATATTTGCCTTGTTAATACAATATATAAATTGCGGGGTATCTAAACAACATGAACCTACTAATTAATTGTTGGGACCCCGGTTCCTCTTAATATTGCCTAATTGCATTGCATCTTCACCATGCCATGCATCATGTCGATCTTTGGTTGTAGTATTAATTAGTGCATCTGGTGTTTCTTCTAGTGTTTGCTTCTCCATGGATTAGGCTGATGAGTTGATGCGAGTGTCGACCCGATCTTTGGATGAACCTTCAGCAGTGTTTTCTGCACGAGTATTCTCCCCCTTTCTACCTATTTTGTCTTTATAGTCTTTACTTCCTCATCATGATATATTTCTATCTGTGTTGTGATGCTTTAGATTCCATACCATTTCATATCACTTGCATCCTAAATTGCCATGGACACCTCCTATTACAATTGTTTGGTAGATAATCGGACTTGCGAGTCGTAGTGCTTGCACAGGTGTTGCTTTGCGCCATTTATGTCCCATAGATGTTGGAAGGTTGCCATATGCTTTATGTTGGATACAATCATGACTTGAAATACAACTTGAAATTAAACTGCTGGGAATAGATATAACTAATGCAGAGGCATCGGTGGGTAATAGATGTCATTTGCTTTTTAACCGCCCACTTGTGTCCCGTAGGACCCCGATTACTTGATACCTATTCCTTGACTATCGCACTATCCGCATGTGGGACCATGAATCCCCTTAGCCAGAGCTTGAGTAATAATTTATTTCTTGGTTCCACAAACTAGTTTGGGACTTTATTACTATCATGTACTTATGCCATGCTACCGCTTTATTTACTATTGTTGATCATGGAGAATGTTTACTATTGTACTGTTTAGGAACCCCGTGCCACGTTTCCGCTGTATCGACAAGCCTGGTCAAACTTTCGGGTTGCCAGTCGTTTACAGCAATCGCCACACGCCCTGGGTCCATCGCGGAGCCGGCCAACTTCGTACCGGATAGCTTAGTGGGGTGGCCCCTGAAATATTTTATGAATCTTGTGATTGCTTTACCGTGATGCCTCGTTGGGCTTTCATTTGGTTTTTTCGAGGTTGATCATGTGTGTGTTGCTATTTGTGACTCCCTTCAAGGTAAATATTTCTGAGAGTCGTGTCCGCTGTTATGGACGACTGGGAGCACAGTATCTCGATCATAGACGACTATAACTAAAGTAGTGCTATAAATTTTACTTTGGAATGATTAGTAATCAGCTTCATTATAACGGAATGGCTAAATAAAAGTACCAACAATTGCTAGATTCGGGATGTCTCATGCTATTTGTATCTGACTAGTAAGTATTGCAACTACAACAGAATGGTTAATTAAAACTGCCCACTACTTATGATATCAGGATGAATCATGCTATACACATCTGACTAGTAAGTGTTGCAACTATAATGGAATGGATAAAACTTCCAACTGTGTGAGTTCCTCGGTTTGATTTCCTCGTTTGGTCTCGAGGGGGTAATACCAGGATGGGTATGTTTGGTGTTAGTCTCAGGTTGGATCCGATATAGGTGTTTCTCATCCCCCTCTGATAGCTGACAATTGTATTCAGTCTCTATAGGTTGTTTAGTGCATGCTGCATTGCCGCTTAAGTTCACCATACCTATGTAGGCGAGGACCGCTGAATTGTAAGACTCGCCGTGTACTGGCCTCAGTACTGACCGCTCTCTTTTTGCTCTGCCCTTTGTCGGCACCCCTTTTGTTTAGCAGGTTTAAGATCGACGTCGTTAGCAGGGTTACCCTTCCGGCTTGGCCTGGCCAGGGTTATGGACGCCATTTTTTATTCTTTAGGGCTCTTAACCTCATTTGCTTCTTGTC
The DNA here is from genome assembly GCA_023614405.1 of Avena insularis. Taxonomy (NCBI): domain Eukaryota; kingdom Viridiplantae; phylum Streptophyta; class Magnoliopsida; order Poales; family Poaceae; genus Avena; species Avena insularis. The sequence continues at coordinate 273,460,817 of CM042697.1, forward strand.
CGTACTCGGATGTTGTACCGATTTCGAGGTGATTTGGATATGTGTACTATATATCTATTTCTGGGATTCCATCATGGACTATTGTGTAATGGTATTACTTTGTTTTCCACCCGCACGCAAGTGCCTGGTGGGCACCTTTGAATTTTTGTGCGGGCTTGGCATAAATCGCTGAAAGTTGCATATGGCCGATCCAGGTGTTACACCCTAACAGTTGACTTATCCGTATCATAGTATTTAAGTTATCCATCATAAAACATGGCCACCATTTAAAAGTCTTGGGTGGAGACGTTCTCGTATTCTCATTGGGTAACTTTTATTCCTTTTTTGCCTCATAAAACTTGGGTTACCCCATACGATGCATTAACCTCATATTAAAAAAGGAATCTTGTTCGATTATCCCTCAGATCATTCCGACAAGAGCTGTCGAAAGTCCGACAGATCTTGCAATCTACAGACCGCCTTCCAAATAGCAGTGTCTGCTACCCGGCAACTGCTCTATGATGACCCACAAGTATAGGGGATCGCAACAGTCTTCGCGGTAGTATTACCCAATTTATTGATTCGATACGAGGGAAGCCAAAGAATACTTGCAAGCCTTAACAAATGAGTTGTCAATTCAGCTGCACCTGGAACTAGTTCTTGCTCATAGAAGTTTATCAGTAGCAACAGTTTGTAGTAGCAACAAAGAAACAGAGCAATAGTAATGTGAGTAGCAAAACAGAGGATATGAGCGCCAGAGGCATAGGGATGGATGGATCAGGTTGCATGGACGAGTCTAAACATGTAACTTCAAGATCTAGGGCAATTGCAGATAAATAAGAATAAGCATCCAAGTACTAAACAATCATAGGCATATGCTCCATATATAGTCATGCGTGCTCGCAATGAGAACTTGCACAACTTTTGTCCTGCCAGCCCGTGGCAGTGGGGCCTCAAGGGAACTACTGGCAATTAAGGCGCTCATTTTAATAGAGCAACGGAGCAAAGCATTAACACTGTGTGAACACATGTGATCCTCACATCACATCCATCCCCTCCGGTTATCCCAATTTCTGTCACTTCAGGGCCTTTGGATCCGGACAATGATATGTGTACACAAATTGCAGATAAGACCACAAAAAATACTATCATAATGATTCAATAATAAGTTCAGATCTGAGATCATGGCACTCGGTCCCTAGTGACAAGCATTAAGCACAACAAGTTGCAACAAAGTCAAATAGCACTAATAGAGATACTAGGCACTATGCCCTAACAATCTTATTCGATTACATGATAGAAGTCATCCAATCCCTACCATCCCCATAGCCTACAACGGGGGATTACTCACTCATGGATGAGGGAAACATTGATGGTTGATGGAGAGGCATTTGTTATGACGATGGTGATGATCCTCCCCAAATTCACTGTTCCGGCAGGGTGCCAGAACGGAGTTTCTGGTTCCGAATCGTGGCTTCTGGTGGTGGCGGTGCAGCGGAACTCTTTCTGGAAAAACGTCGAACCCCCCTCAGTTTTTAGGTCAAGAGGCTTCTTATAGGTGAAGAGGGAGGCCGAGGGGGTGACTATGGTGGTCGCACACCCCTAGGCGCGGCCAGGCCTGGCCCGCGCCTGGCAGGGGTGTGGGTGTAACATCCTCAAAATCATGTTTTAAACTTATGCATATCATCCATGCATCCATGAGCATATGATTTTCATTTCAAACAAATCAATTCAAAACAGAAGCATTTGTGCTTATTATTTTATGTAAAGTTTACTCAAGCCTTGTGCTACTTGTTTTGAGAAAAGTACTGTTAACCATTCAGTATTGGGATAACCATGATGCCATTTGGTTTGACCAATGCTCCAGCATACTTCATGAATATGATGAACAAGGTGTTCATGGAATTCCTTGACAAGTTTGTTGTCGTTTTCATCGATGACATTTTAGTCTACTCCAAGAGCAAAGAAGAGCATGAAGGACATTTACGTTTAATACTTGAAAAGTTAAGAGAGCATAAACTTTATGCCAAATTCAGCAAGTGTGAATTCTGGTTGAATGAAGTGGATTTCTTGGACATGTTATGACAAAGGATGGTGTAGCAGTTGATCCTGCTAAAGTTTCAGCTGTAACAGAGTGGGAATCTCCCAAGTCAGTAAAAGAAGTTCGTAGTTTCCTTGGCTTAGCAGGTTACTACAGAAGGTTCATTGAAAATTTCTCCAAGGTAGCTAAACCCATGACGGAATTACTAAAAAAGGACAAGAAGTTTGCTTGGTTTGAAGGATGTGAACTCAGCTTTCAGGAGTTGAAGAAGAGACTTGTGACAGCACCAGTCTTGTGTTTGCCAGACTTGGAAAAAGATTTCCAAGTATATTGTGATGCATCTCATCATGGATTGGGTGCAGTACTTATGCAAGAAGGAAAAGCTGTGGCGTATGCCTCGAGACAACTCAAAACTCATGAAGTGAACTATCCTACTCATGATTTAGAGTTAGCCTCTGTTGTCCATGCACTCAAAACATGGAGGCACTATCTTTTGGGAAAGCGTTGTGAAGTGTTCACAGATCACAAGAGTTTGAAGTATATCTTCACCCAGAAGGAAATTAATATGAGACAAAGAAGATGGCTGGAATTCATTAAGGACTATGACTTAAGTTTGCAATACCACCCCGGTAAAGCAAATGTTGTAGCAGATGCTCTAAGTCGTAAGGTTTTCGTGAATGGCCTTACCAAAGGAGAATTGCCAGATGATCTGTGTGCTCAATTCAGAAAACTCAGATTGGAGATTGTGCCTGAAGGACATCTCATGTCTTTGGATGTTCAACCCACTTTGTTGGACAAGATCAAAGAAGCCCAGAAGATTGATAAGGAAATTGAAGAGATTAAAGAAAAGATTGGCAAAGGAAAAACCAAAGGGTTCCATGAAGATGAACAGGGTACTTTATGGCATGGGAAACGTATCTGTGTTCCACAAGATCCGGAGCTACGGAAACTGATTTTGCAGGAAGCACACAACTCACCGTATTCCATTCATCCGGGTAACACCAAAATGTACATGGACATGAAGGAAAGATTTTGGTGGAACAATCTCAAGAAGGACATCGCCGAACATATTGCTTTGTGTGATGTGTGTAGTAGAGTGAAAGAGGAACATCAGAAACCAGCAGGTTTGCTTCAACCACTACCTATTCCTGATTGGAAGTGGGACAAGATTGGTATGGATTTCATTACCGGATTACCAAGGACCAGGTCAGGATATGATTCTATTTGGGTAGTAGTGGATCGCCTAACTAAAGTGGCTCATTTCATACCCGTGAAAACAACCTACACAAGTGCTAAGTTAGCCAAAATCTATATGAGTAGAATTGTATGTCTACATGGAGTACCCCAAGAGTATTGTGTCTGATAGGGGAACTCAATTCACTTCTCATTTTTGGAGACAGCTACATGAGTCATTGGGAACGAGGTTGGAATTCAGTACTGCTTTTCATCCTCAAACTGATGGACAAACCGAAAGAACTAATCAGATTCTCGAAGACATGTTGAGGGCATGTGCCCTAGACTATGGAGCCAGTTGGGATGAAAGTCTGCCTTACGCAGAATTTTCTTATAACAACAGTTATCAAGCCAGCATTGAGATGGCACCATTTGAGTTTCTCTACGGAAGGAAGTGTACCACCCCATTGTTATGGAATGGTGTGGGAGAAAGAAGTTTGTTCGGACCAGAACTTATCAAAGAAGCCGAAGAGAAGGTAAAGTTGGTTAAGGACAGATTGAAGATAGCATAGTCCCGACAGAAAAGCTACGCGGATCCTAAGCGTAGAGAAGTCACCTACGAAGTTGGTGATAGAGCTTATCTTAGAGTGTCACCACTTCGTGGAGTGAAGAGGTTCAGAGTCAAAGGAAAATTGGCACCAAGATATGTTGGACCATTCAAGATTCTGAGTCGTAAAGGAGAAGTTGCCTATGAAATTGAACTGCCAGAGTCTTTGTCAGCTGTTCATAATGTGTTCCATGTGAGTCAGCTTAAGAAATGTCATCCAGAAATGGAAGAAACTTCTTTGAAGGATACTATACCTTTGGAGGAGGTTCAGTTGGAGAGTGATCTCACCTATGAAGAGAAACCTATCAAGATTCTTGAGACTGCAGAAAGAGTCACACGGACCAAGACTATCAAGTTTTGTAAAGTCCAGTGGAACCATCATTCCGAAGAAGAAGCAACATGGGAAAGAGAAGATGGTCTTCGGAAAGACCACCCTCACCTATTTGCTAGCCAATCCGAATCTCGAGGGCGAGATTCACCTTAAGGGGGTTAGATTTGTAACATCCTCAAAATCATGTTTTAAACTTATGCATATCATCCATGCATCCATGAGCATATGATTTTCATTTCAAACAAATCAATTCAAAACAGAAGCATTTGTGCTTATTATTTTATGTAAAGTTTACTCAAGCCTTGTGCTACTTGTTTTGAGAAAAGTACTGTTAACCATTCAGTATTGTTTAGAATCCAAACTCAAATGATTTCAAAAACTTGAGCAAAGTCTCAAAGCAAAATATGAAATAAAACCAAATCTATGCCTATTATCACACCTCATAAAGGCATGGTTTTATTTTTATTTTCAAAAGACCCAAGTGTGTTTGAGTGAACACATGTGTTTGACACTTATTTGAACACAAGTTTGTCTATACAAAAGTCCTGAAAAGTTTTGGATTCAAACAGATTTGAATTGAGGTTTGAAAACCATTTCAGAAAAACAAACAGAAAAAGAAAAAGCTTAAAGAGAGAAAAAAACATCACTCGGCCGAATCTGGCCCAACCAGCCTAGCTAAGCCCAACACCCCACCCCGCGAACCGTTTTCTTTCACTCACCTCCGCACCCGCTGAGTGACTGACAGGCAGGACCCACTCCCTCTCCTTTCCTCTCGCTGACAACCACGGCCCACACGACCATCGTCGTCTCCACCCAGCGACTGGTTCATCCCCAAATCACGCAGCTGTTCCCTGTATTGATTCGCGGCGTCAATTCATGTTGAATGCCGGAGTAAATCTCGCTCACGACCATGCTACTTAAACCCCCTCTGTCCCCTCTCCATTTCCCCCCAAACTCCGAGCACAAAGCGCCCCCAGGCTGCCCGCATTCAACCTCGCACCGCCGTAGTCAGAGAGCACTCCGGCGACCGATTCCGGTGAGTTCCGTGCGCCCCACGCCCTCTGGTTCTTTTAGACAGCCTCGCCACTTTCTTGCGCAAACACCGCTGGCTCCCTTTATACTGCCCCAGGTCGTCGATTCCGTTCAACACCGCAAGCTCCCGACGACAACCTCGACTCCGGCGACCAAATTCCGTAAGCCCTTTGCGCCCCTTCGCCTCTAAATCACACGATGTTGTTCGCCACTGTCTTGTGCATCATCTGGTGCCGCTTGTTTGTGCTAGGGAGACCAGGAGCGTCGCCAACGTTGCTGTCTACTCGAACCCGATGCCGCTTTAACTTCGACGAGCTCAGAGCCCACTCGTGCGCGCCTTTGCCAAGCCGCCGAGTTGAGCATCAAGACGTCGCCACGGTTCTGGTAAGCCCCTCCGACGACCCTAGTACGACCTATAGCGCCACGCCGCCATAGGCAGAGCTCGTCGCCGCCAGTAGCCGCCGCTAGCGCCGCTCAGTTTTGGTCGCTTGATTCGTAGCCATCAGATCTAGATCCAGCGCGTAGGATTAGTTCACTTAACGAACCGTTACGAATAAATCTGAGCCGTGCGGGTTAAGTAGATCCAACGGCCCAGAAGCGCAATCCAACGCGAAACGGTATGGGCCAATTAGAAACAGACGCGTGGCAGCAGTTAGATTTAAAAGACAGAATTTGAATCTATTAGATATTCAAAATTGTTTTGGCTATAACTTTTGATCTCCATGTTAGAATTTGACAAATTTTATACCGTTGGAATCAGGAGAGCAAGCTCTTTATAAATATGCAATGTGTTTAATGTTTTGCTTCTGTTAAAAAGGTTTTATTTGTAGAAACTTGTGTAGGACTAAATTGAGTATATGAAATGTTTAGGAAATAATTTAGGATTTAAATAATGGTTGTTTGGCAAGTTTTTAACTTGTTAGTGAATCAGTACTGTATTCTTGCTTTGTTGAGTTTTAAAAATCATCACATATCATCTTGCATGCATGCATATATTTTTGATTGTATAGGTTTTGTGTGTAATTGTTGCTACAATTCTTTGTGTAGATTTTGGTGCTAGTGATTGTGATTGTGAAGAGTGTAACTACTCTCCAAACTACCAAGGCAAGTGGTACTTCATGAATATTTTTATCCCATGTTTTATACTAAGCATTAGAGATATTTTACTAAGTCCTGCATGTTATTATTTTGATTATGCCATGTTGGGAAATCCCAGTAGTTGTAGAATTGCTAGGGAATCTCTAAGTTAAGTTACTATCTATGCCATGCTTAGCCTAGCTAGTAGCAAACAAGGGTTGGTGAAATATACATGCTATGATGAAAATATTTCTAAGTCTTTGGACTTGTGTTTTGCCTAATAAAACAACTAAGTTAATGAAACACCAGGTGGAATGGAAGGAATGGTTTATGTTGAGTGGTTACACAAGGCCCATTTCTATGGTTTACCTTGTGTATCTCACTTGTGGTAAGCCACCCAGGAACAAAGAGATTTTAGAGGCCAAGTGTTAAGAAGCTTCTAGTGCAGCCACTTGGCAATATGGGCTCTGCCTGGATCACATAAGTTGCTAGAACTTAGCCATTTGGACAGTTGGTGGTAGTGGGAATGATAGGTTGGAGCGCGTCCATTTGGTCTAAGGGAAGGCTTCTGAAAGGTCCTGTCTTGGTGAAACCAAGTCTAGTGGGGAAAGTGCACAACCTCTACAGATGGAAAAATCTAAGTACTTAGCCAAGTCCATGGTAATGGACAACTTGAGCATCAAGACATGGAAGCTATCAAGAATCTCCTCATCCCAACTTCTAAGTAAAAACTTGAGGGTGAACAAGGGTGAAGGACCTCAATGTCTATTGGTGGTTCCTTGGGAAAAATTTTGACAAAGAAAAACTTAGTGATTTCAACTAATAGGCAAAAATCTATTTTGAGCAAAGCAAGCCAAGCTACACTTAGCCAAATTGCATATAGTATCTAGTCCACTTAAAATTTCACTAAGGTATCACTTGCCAATACTATTCCAAAGTATTGACCCACTGTGGCTGTAACTTGTGATGTTACAGGTTACTCTGATGAGGATTAGGTGCCATGAGTCTACACTCAACATGTTTGCCTGTGGCACATGAAGATGAAGACTTTTATTTATTTACTTATTCAAACTCTTGTACTAGGCCTGTAGCCTTGGAGTTGTAAAGACTATATTTATCTCTGGAATGGCTGTAATAAAGACCTTTGTATCTGTGTACTTCATCTTAAACTGTGGATGCTAGCATTGATCTAGGGACTAGCATTGCAATCACAGGGATCCTTTTCCTTTATAAAGGAGGGATCTTACAGTGGCCCCCCCAGGCCTCCACTCCATCTCGTACTCTGGCTCCGTGGATCTTCTGCTGAAATAGGATTTGTGGCATATTTTCCGGGATTTTTCCTGATAGTTGATTTTTTGCACAAAAACTAAACACCAAGGTAATTCTGCTGAAAACAGCGTCAGTCCATGTTAGTTGTATCCAAATCACACAAGTTTAGAGGAGAAACAATAGCAAAAGTGTTCGGGAAAGTAGATACGTTTTGGACGTATCAACTCCCCCCAAGCTTAGCTTATTGCTTGTCCTCAAGCAATTCAGTTGAAAACTGAGTGCCATAAAAGAACTTTCACGAATACATTTGCTTCATATGATGTATATATTCTTAGCATAGGAGTAGATACTTAAACCATTCATAAGAAGAAGTATGCAAATGAGTCTACTCAATAGTCATTGCAATCTATGAAGAGAAACCAACTTAATAATAATAAGTAGCATGGAACATAAACATAAGCAACATTGCAATTCTCATAAAAAGGTATGGTAGAGTGGTATCTCGCTTGCCTTTGTTTGTAGAGCACAATATAAATGCCAAGGCACCTCTGAAGTTCAAGTGAAGACTAGGAGTAAAGATATTAGAGATACAAGCATCAAAGTCATGACATAATTAACCAAGCTTTGGAACAAACACAAGAATGACAACTATGCTCTCAAGAAGGTGCTCATAGAATAAGTGGTGACTCAACAAGGAAGTGAAAAGGTTTTGGAAAGTTTGAAAGGCTTCCAAATGCTGAAAGTGAGGTACTCATTAGCTTTGAGCTCTCATTGCCCCTATCATAGGCATCTTTATGTGGTTAATGGTGAAAGTGAGGTCCAATATGAGTTATATGCTTGACAGACCATAAAGTGGAAATCCCATGTCCCTTGAGTACAAGGGCCGCTCCGCATGCTACTCAACTTTAGTCACCTGTAAGTTCTTGTCATTGTAAATACATGCATATCATAGAGAACCGCCAACGGGGTACCCTTCCACATGATACAGGAGCTATCCCATGATCAAAATGACAAGGCAAGCAGACAATGAGCATCTCAGCGATCTTTTTATTTACTATGTGCATAGCTTTTTATTGAGGATGCTTCATAGAATGCTCATTATGGTGATGCTTCAAGTTTCCACCATGATTAGGCATGGCTTAGGCTAGCGGCCCAGGCATTTCTCTAACACATATATATACTCTATGGACTCACAAGCTCCCCTTTAATTTCACACCGATGACATCCACAAACAAAAGAGCAAGGTATCAACTGGATAAGTATGCATAAGTGTTGAAAGTGTTCCCTATGACAGCACGGTTTTGCTAATTCCTAGCCTATAATTTGCAAGCTATTAACTTTCATGGACAGGTCACAATGGTTCAGGATTATTAAGTGCAAGAAATAAGTGTGCCATCAAGTTCATGAGAGCTTTACTAACTAACTTTCTCAAAGCAGTCAATCATTTTATTTGGAAGAAAACAAGGCATATAGAATATTGATGACTCCTTGATGGTGCCATAAAACTTGTTGGCTGATGTGGAGTCTTGTTGGGAACCCCAAGAGCAAGGTGTGAAGAGTACAACAGCAAGTCTTCCCTCAGTTGAGACCGAGGTTATCGAACCAGTAGGAGGAAGGAAATGACACACAGGTGTTGCAAGCAACGCGGAGACCTGCACAACACAAACTCAAGACTTTGCCCCAACGAATCAGTGAGGTTGTCAAGCTCACCGGTTTGCTGTAACAAAGGATTCAACATATGGTGTGGAAGGTAATGGTTTGCAGAAAGCAAACAGGTAACAGTGGAAGATGTATCAATGGTAAAGATTGGACCGGGGTCCATAGTTCACTAGAGGTGCTCTCCTTAGATAAACAACATGGCATGAAGGGTAAACAAATTTTAGCGGGGAAATTGACAGGAACTGAGCAAGGCATAACAATGCAATTACTAGATAGAAAGATCCTATGAAGTTGATTGGGCAATACAACAATATACATAGACCGTAATCCAACTGCATCTATGACTAGAAGTCCACCTTCAGGTTATCATCCGAACTGTTGGAGATATGCCCAAGAGGCAATAATAAAGTGGTTATTATCATATCTTCATACTTATGATAAATGTTTACATACCATGCTATAATTGTATTAACCGGAAACATTAATACTTGTGTGATTTGTAAACATAAAAGAGTCCCTAGTAAAGCCTCTTGTTAAACTAGCTTGTTGGTTAATATATGATCATGGTTTCCTGATCATGAACATAGAGATGTTATTAACAACAGGGTCATATCATTAGTAGAATGATGTGATGGACATACTCCTATAGTTAAGCGTAGCATAAAGATCAAGTGATTTAATATAGTTCATTTGCTATAAGCTTTCTGATACATAGTAACCTAATTCCTTAGACCATGAGATCATGTTAATCACCATCACCGGAAGGATGCTTTGATGACATCAAACACCACACCGTGACTGGGTGGCTATAAAGGTGGAATTGAGTGTTCGGAAAGTATGGGTTGAGACACATGGATCAAGAGTGGGATTTGTCCATCCATATGACGGATAGATATACTCTAGGCCCTCTCGGTGGAATGTCATCCAATTAGCTTGCAAGCATGTGACTGGCTCACAAGGGATCACATACCACGGGAACGAGAAAAGAGTACTTATCAGAAACGAGGTTGAACTAGGTATGCAGAGATACCGACGATCAAAACCTCGGATAAGTAAACTATCGTAAGACAAAGGGAAATTGGTATCGTATGTAAGTGGTTCATTCAATCGCAAAGTAATCGTAGAAATATGTGGGAGCCATATGAATTTCCAGATTCCTCTATTGGTTATTGTTCGGAGAAGTGTCTCGATCATGTCTGCATAATTCACGAACCGTAGGGAGACACACTTAAGGATTCGATGTTGTTGAGTAGTTATGGAATGATGAGTAAGAGACCGAATGTTGTTTAGAGTCTTGGATGGGATCCGGGATATCACGAGGAGATCCGGAATGGTCCAGAGAATAAGATTCATATAAGGAAAGTCCTGTTTCGGAGTTGGAGAATGATTCCGGTGTTTTCATCGGGAATGTTCTAGAAGGGTCCGGAAGGTCCGGCACTCCGGAAGGGAAGGGTGCATGAATGTGTCATAACAAGTTGGAATGGTTGCATCATGCCTTAGGTGTCATCACTGAGCAAAATAAAGGGATAAATCAAATCCTAGTTTGAAAAGTCAAACACCAATTTGAAAAGTCAAACGGCAAGTTTGCTTGGTGGAGGGAGAGTAGGAAACCTACTTAGGGAGGAAGTCCTACTCCCTCCACCCGCCGGCCAAGGAGGAGGAGTTGGAGGAGGACTCCCTCCTCCCAACCGTGCCTCTCTCCCACCTATAAAAGAAGGGGCAGGGGTGCCCCCTCTACCTACACCTCTCTCCTCTAAACCCTAGCCCTAGCCTCCGGCCTCCACCAAGTCGCCGTCGCCCCTAGGGTTTGCCTAGCCTCCGAGTTAGGGCCCTCCCCTTGCCCTAGCCGCCGGCCTAGCCCTCTCTCCTTGGTGCCTCTAAACCCTAGATCGCCAAGGCCTCTCTCATAGTCCACCATACTCGCTCCGGCTTAAGGCAAAGCCTTGCGAGATCTCCCCTCTACTTCCGGTACCACGCCGTTGTGCTGCCGGAATCGCGAGGAGAGTGCTACAACCTCCGCTGCCTGCTGGAACAAGGGAGAGGAAGGTCTTCATCGAGTACCGAACGTGTGACCGACTGCGGAAGCGCTGCTGGAACGCAGCGCCGGAAGGATCGTCTATGCGATCTTGAGATCGGCAAGTGTACGACTACATCACCCACGAGAATCTGCTCTCGTTAACCGCTTTGGATCTTTGAGGGTTAGTATTCTAATCGACTCGTTGCTACAATCTAGTAGATAGATCTTGGCTTGATCATAGATTAGATCTTGATTGTGTGTTCATGCGGTAGAATTTTTTTGTTTTCCATGCTACGAACCCCAACAGTGGTATCAGAGCCGTGTCTATATGTAGATCTGTTGCATGAGTAGAACACAATGGTCATTGTGGGCGGTGGTGCTTTTATTATCAATTGCTTCTTGTGTACTTTGCATCTTGCGGTATGATGGGATGAAGCGGCCCGGGCTAACCTTACATGACATCGTTCATGAGACTTGCTCTACGCTCAACATGCAACTTGTATTACATAAGTGGCTTTGCGGGTGTCTGTCTCTCCCATTATAGTATAGATCCAATTTACAATGGGCACTTGATAGTTCAAGCATCAACGTTGTGGTTCTTGTTCATAAGTTAGAGCGACACTTATTGAAAGCCCCAAACCACGTAAAATATACAAAGAAAATTAGAGGCGTCTAACTTTGTTTTGCAGGGGTGTGCTGTGATGTGATATGGCCATGATTGTGATTATATTTGATGTATGCAATGTTCCTTATTGTAAGTTGGCAACCGGTAGGAGCCATATGGTTGTCTTTAAATTCTGTTAAGACCCGCGTGTCTATTCAAAGTAGTTGTAATAGTTGAAGCTGGTGGACGACAACCATGGAGTGGCATCATTGACCTTGATGCAGTGCCGATGATGATGGAGATCATGTTAGTGCTTGAAGATGGAGATCGGAAGCACAAAGAAGAAAGGCCATATCATATCACATATTATGAATTGCATGTGATGTTAATCCTTTATGCATCTTGTATTGCTTAGTTAACGACGGTATAATTATAAGATGATCCCTCAAGCACACAATTTCAAGTTTTAAAGTGGTCATCCTTAGTAAGCACCGTTGCTAAAGCTCGTTGTTTCGAAGCACCACGTGATGATCGGGTGTGTTAGATTATGCGAGTGTATACAACGTGAGCAAGCCAGATTTGCTCATGCGGAAGCTAAGGTTTGATCTTGACGAGCCTAGCATGTACAGACATGGTCTCGGAACACGGATCACCGAAAGGTAAAGCATGAGTCATATAGTAGATATGATGAACATGTTGATTGTTCGCCATTGAAGCTACATCAACTCTCGTGATGATCGGTTTTGATGTGGTTGATTTGGTTCGTGTGATCACTAAAACAATGTGAGGGATATTGTTTTGAGTGGGAGTTCAACGGCAATATGATTAAAAGTTGAACACTATTTATCATAAATTAAATCAAAGTGAATTTTCATAATTGTTGTAGTCATTGGCATCCGTTTACCACCTTGCGCTTAGTTATAATTGAGATGATAGAACTATAGAATTCTGGTTAGTTACTTTTTAACTGGTATCGTATTGTTTTGAAGTGTTAATCTAAAGTTTAAAAGTCCTATTGCAAACTTTCAATAAGTTCCGGTTACTCCATGAAGTTTAATAATTGGTATTAAAACAAGAGTGACAATTCCAAATGTTAGTGTATGAGTATCATGTTTGTCTCCATGATTCTTGATATTCAAAGGATTGTCTTAATATCAAGGTTATCTAGGATCTGAAAGAGTTGTTTCAGAAACCATGATGTGTGGAAGATATTGTGATATCTGAAACGAAGTTTTGGTTGCAACATGATAGAGTATAATATGGCAAAAGTCATGTTCTCATATTTGATGAGAATTTGCAAAAGGTTGGAGACACTAGTTGTCCTAATCCTCCAAAAGGATTTGGAGAGCAACATTATACTCGCAATTCACCGTTATAAGCTAAAAGTAGCTTGATCATGGATAATCCCATGATAAGGGTGAATATTTGATGTAGGTAAAATGTTTACTACACCAAGAGATTACTAAAGAAAGGAATTTGAAAGAACACCAAACATTTGATGATGGTGATCTACTTCAAAGTGCAAGTCCAAAGACATTGGTATTTAACTATACATGCTTTGGACTATGTGTCATGTATGTGCCTCCACTATTGATGTTGATAGATTCTTTCAAACAGAAAAGGAAATACTGAAAGAGAATCTCATAAATATATGGCAGAAAAGAAAAGACTGGAATTGTTCAGCTTAAGTATATATATGATATACATGTTATGGCTATATTCTTTGCTTATTAAACAATGTGGTTCTTAAGTATTTGATACTGAATTTGTTGGTGTGAATCGTCATACGAAACAACACAATTCATGAACTACAATGGCCTAAGTAACTAGCAAAAGAATATGTGATGATGTTCATCGAGAACAAATAAAGGGTTATTGTGCTGCTTGTTAAACATCAAAGCTTGCCTTCAAGATTTGTTTTATCGGGTATTATGAGAACAAAAGGGTTGTTCAAATAATTGCCGTAATCCATAAAAGATGGATGATTTACAAATCTCGTTGGAGAAATCACAAAAATGTCGAAAGACAAATTGATTGAAAGATCACTTAGGAAGTGATATCGCCTTTTGAATTATATTGGAAATAAAACATGAAGAAACTCCATGTGGATGGAACTTTGGAGTCTTTTGATTTTTGATCAAATGACGCTTGTGAAACTTTCCTAGAGATAATTAAAACTTCATTCATAGGCCAAAAAGGGAACGAATGACTAGCTTATTGGAACTTGTACATATTGTTGTACGAAGTCCATTATGTGTAGTCAAGAGCGATGGATTTCTACTTCATATGCTTTCTCCGAAAATTTGAGTGAATATATGAATATTTACTTAATAAGGATGAAGTATGAAACATTTGAAAAGTTCAAAGATTTTCAAGATGAAGTGCAAAATCATTGTAACAAGAATATAAATAGTTTATGATAAAGATCATAAAGGAAGATATTTGAGTTACAAGTTTAGCATATAACACCTAAAGATTTAAGGAATCGTTCCGTGGATTTGCATTTCCCGAAACACCATAAGAGTATGGAGCGTTCGAGATATGTAATTAAACCTTGTTTGACATGGTAAAGATCAAAGGTGTAATTCATAAAACTGTCATTATATTTTAAAGATTAAAAGCTTTAGAGACTACCGTTTTTCCACTGAAAAGAGCTCCATCATAATCCGTTGAATTGACACCATATAAAGTTATGGTTTGGGATAAAACCCAAGTTGTCCTTTCTTAAACATTGGTATGCTATGCATAAGAAAGATGTTTGCAACCAAAGTCAGATGAACCTGTCTTTGTATGTTATTTCGAATAACTGTTAAGTATTCCTCCATAACATCGGAGACAAAAGTGTTTGTCACTTAGAACGTCAAGTTTCTTTGAGAAGGAATTTTTCGTGAAAAGTTAAGTGGGAGGACAATAGAACTTTGACAAGGTTAAAAGAACCTTAGCTATATATGATCAAAGTTCAGCAATGTAAAAGTGTTAGGAGACAAAGAATAATGCTCATGGCTCACGTGCCTCAAAGGTTGTGGTCACAGAGATCTAAGTTCCTATTGAAACAAGTAGGTCGGGTAAACAATCAAATACCAATATTTGAGAGTTAAATCATTATTTAAGAATAATGATCCGACTACATGCAAAGAAGCGATGATGGGCCCTGATTTCGTCAAATGGCTTGAAGCCATAAAATCCGTGATAGTTCCATATGCGAGAGATCAAGCTTTGAACTTGAAAGACCCTCTAGAAAGGTACAAGACCTTACAATCGTATTGGGTCTATAAAGAAATAGACATGGATGTTTCACATCTATGAAATAGTCGACATGTTGGGAAAGAGTTCACAACAATGTTCAAAGGTTGACTATGACAAGATTTGATCTTTCATAGCGATATTTAGTCTAGACGGATTAATGTAGCAACCACTACATATAATTTTGTCATGTGGTAGTTGAATAAGCAAGTCAAGTTCTTCTAATAGAATTGTTACCTAGGACATGTGCATAACACGGTCCATAGGGTTTTGTTAATTCAAAGGATGCTAAAAGCATATGCAAACTTCAATTGTTGAAGTAAGCATTGCGGAGTTGGAATCTTCACTATGATGAAACTGTTAAAGGAGTTTAATTTCATCGGAGACGATGAAGATGCTTGCATTTGCAAGAAATTAAGTGGGAGCGCTAAGACATGTTTCTAATACATTATGTGGAAGACATATTGTTGATTGGAAATGATGTGTTTTTATTAACACAAGATAAGAATTTCATCTCGATGAAAGGCTTAGGCAGAACCCGAATATTTGGCATCAAAGTCTATATGGATAAATTGTGATGCCAATATGGTTGTGCCAGAAGTACATAGATGAGATATTGAATGAGTTCAATATAGAAACTACAAGAAAGGTTCTTGTTGCATAGGAAGGATTGAATAAATATATAAGTATTTTTGATACTTGATAGATAAAATCACAAAGAGTATTTTATCAATCATGATGTGATGTGTACAAATCCAGATATGTCCTATGCTCTAAATGTTATGAACGTATACCAGAATGATGCATAAGATGATCATTGGACGATAGTAAGGATATTCTTATGATTTTTTGGAAGAACTAAGAGTATATTATTTTGTAGAAGTGGCAAATAGATGGTTAGTTCATTGTAAAAGTATTACATTGATACTAGTTTTGTCACAAAGTACAAATTAAATTTATCTCAATCTAAACTAAGGGTGGCACGATATAATGGAAAGTAAGTTCCATAATGGATTTGGATGAGTTCCAAAGTTAAGACATTGTGACAGATACTACAACAAAAGGCTAAGTATATGACTGCTATTATAGCAGCTAAACAGGGCATTTGTGTCAAGTAGTTTGTTATCAAACTAGGTGTAATTCACAGCGGGATAATACTATGAAGATATATTGTACGACAATATTATCAACATGTTTTAACCCCAAAGAACTAAAGGTCTCACCAAAGGACCAAATTTATACAAAACCATCTCATTAGAGAATGAGTGATGCGTAAAGACGCAAAGGCATGCAATTACACACGGACTTGGAAGTGTCAGATACGGAGATCAGTTGACCACTAGCAATCGTGTACATACGACACCAGAAAGCCATAGGTGTTGAATACACAAAGGTTTGAAACTAGATTATTGACTCTAGTGCAAGTGGGAGGCTGTTGGAGATATGCCCAAGAGGTAATAATAAAGTGGTTATTATCATATCTTCATACTTATGATAAATGTTTACATACCATGCTATAATTGTATTAACCGGAAACATTAATACTTGTGTGATTTGTAAACATAAAAGAGTCCCTAGTAAAGCCTCTTATTAAACTAGCTTGTTGGTTAATATATGATCATGGTTTCCTGATCATGAACATAGAGATGTTATTAACAACAGGGTCATATCATTAGGAGAATGATGTGATGGACATACTCCTATAGTTAAGCGTAGCATAAAGATCAAGTGATTTAATATAGTTCATTTGCTATAAGCTTTCTGATACATAGTAACCTAATTCCTTCGACCATGAGATCATGTTAATCACCATCACCGGAAGGATGCTTTGATGACATCAAACACCACACCGTGACTGGGTGGCTATAAAGGTGGCGTTGAGTGTTCGGAAAGTATGGGTTGAGACACATGGATCAATAGTGGGATTTGTCCATCCATATGACGGATAGATATACTCTGGGCCCTCTCGGTGGAATGTCATCCAATTAGCTTGTAAGCATGTGACTGGCTCACAAGGGATCACATACCACGGGAACGAGAAAAGAGTACTTATCAGTAACGAGGTTGAACTAGGTATGCAGAGATACCGACGATCAAAACCTCGGATAAGTAAACTATCGTAAGACGAAGGGAAATTGGTATCGTATGTAAGTGGTTCATTCGATCGCAAAGTAATCGTAGACATATGTGGGAGCCATATGAATTTCCAGATTCCTCTATTGGTTATTGTTCGGAGAAGTGTCTCGATCATGTCCGCACAATTCACGAACCGTAGGGAGACACACTTAAGGATTCGATGTTGTTGAGTAGTTATGGAATGATGAGTAAGAGACTGAATGTTGTTCAGAGTCTCGGATGGGATCCGGGATATCACGAGGAGATCCGGAATGGTCCGGAGAATAAGATTCATATAAGGAAAGTCCTGTTTCGGAGTTGGAGAATGATTCCGGTGTTTTCATCGGGAATGTTCTAGAAGGGTCCGGAAGGTCTGGCACTCCGGAGGGGAAGGGTGCATGAATGTGTCATAACTAGTTATAATGGTTGCATCATGTACTAGGTGTCATCGCTGAGCAGAATAAAGGGATAAATCAAATCCTAGTTTGAAAAGTCAAATGCCAATTTGAAAAGTCAAACGGCAAGTTTGCTTGGTGGAGGGAGAGTAGGAAACCTACTTAGGGAGGAAGTCCTACTCCCTCCACCCGTCGGCCAAGGAGGAGGAGTTGGAGGAGGACTCCCTCCTCCCAACCGTGCCTCCCTCCCACCTATAAAAGAAGGGGCAGGGGTGCCCCCTCTACCTACACCTCTCTCCTCTAAACCCTAGCCCTAGCCGCCGGCCT
This sequence comes from Avena insularis, assembly GCA_023614405.1. Classification (NCBI taxonomy): domain Eukaryota; kingdom Viridiplantae; phylum Streptophyta; class Magnoliopsida; order Poales; family Poaceae; genus Avena; species Avena insularis. Next base: position 273,478,686 of record CM042697.1, read on the forward strand.
CCACCAAGTCGCCGCCGCCCCTAGGGTTTGCCTAGCCGCCGAGTTAGGGCCCTCACCTTGCCCTAGACGCCGGCCTAGCCCTCTCTCCTTGGTGCCTCTAAACCCTAGATCGCCAAGGCCTCTCTCATTGTCCACCATACTCGCTCTGGCTTAAGGCAAAGCCCTGCGAGATCTCCCCTCTACTTCCGGTACCACGCCGTCATGCTGCCGGAATCGCGAGGAGAGTGCTACAACCTCCGCTGCCTGCTGGAACAAGGGAGAGGAAGGTCTTCATCGAAAATAACGTGTGACCGATGTGAAGCGCAGGCGCCAAACGCAGCGCCGGAAGGATCGTCTACGCGATCTTGAGATCGGCAAGTGTACGACTACATCACCCACGAGAATCTGCTCTCGTTAACCGCTTTAGATCTTCGAGGGTTAGTATTCTAATCGACTCGTTGCTACAATCTAGTAGATAGATCTTGGCTTGATCATAGGTTATATCTTGATTGTGTGTTCATGCGGTAGAAAATTTTTGTTTTCCATGCTACGAACCCCTACAGAACCCCCTCCAGTATTAAGTTGCAAGCAATAGACAACTGCTTTAAGCAAAGTGTGTCAGGTAAATAGTCCACATGTTCTATGAACAAGGAACCGTTGTTTTCTCCCTAGTAGCAATATCACAACTACAACCGAAGATATTTCGGTCACTTCCCTTGGAAACTAGAGGCATGAACCCACTATCGAGCATAAATACTCCCTCTTGGAGTCACTAGCAACTACTTGTCCAAGATAACCACTAGCAACGGAGAGCATGCAAGATCACAAACAACACAGACATGATATAATCATAAAGATAAAACTATTAATCAAACCAACATAATAATCTCAATATCCATCGGATCCCCGCAAACACAACATGCATGATTACAAATATATTAGATCTTGATCATGAACGGATCTCACAAGATCTATACATGAAAGCACAAGGAGGAGATACAACCATCTAGCTACTACATGGACCCATAGTCCAAGGTGGAACTACTCACGAATCATACCGGAGAGAAGGCCTCCGGGATGATCTCCCCTCCGGCAGGGTGCCGGGAAGAACTTCAGATCCCCCCGGTCTAGGGATGATGGTGGCGGCGGCTACAGACGGTTTCGTGGATTTCTAATCGGGTACCGAGAGTTTCTGCATCGGGGGCTTCTTATAGGCAAAGGGGCAAGTCCGGGAGGCGACTAGGGTCGCCGAACCCTACCCAAGCACGGGTCCACCTGACCCCGCGCCTAGGGTGGGTCTGGCCCCCCTGGCCAGCCCCTCCGGCTCTCCTCTAGACATCTTGTTCCCCACGGAAAGTTATTGACTTTGGCGTTTGTCCCGTCCAATTCTGAGAATATTTCTTTACTAACTTTTCTGAAACCAAAAACAGCAGAAAACAGGCATCTAGCACTGTTGCAACTTGTTAATAGGTTAGTACTAGAAAACATGTAAAAAGCACCTCAAAGTGTAGACAAGTAAAGCAAAGTAGATACTAAACAAGCATGGAGCATCAAAAATTATAGATACATTTCCAACGTATTAGCATCGCCAAGCTTAACTCATGCTCGTCCTCGAGTAGGTAAGTGATAAAAGAATAATTTTTGAGGTGCATGCACCCTCACAATAAAGATCCAACCATTTGCAAGCATTGAAAGCTGGGATCAAAGAACTCTAAAGATGTGCATGAAAGATGGAGTTCTAACAATAGGACATAGTAATTATGCATGCAACATGGCAAGCTACAAACAAAGATCATGAATAATATGTATTGAAAAACGTTTGTTTGTTTCACATGCAGAAAACATAGCATAGTGGCAATCATCTTGTCCCTCAGAGAGTAGCAATATAATGCATAGGACACCTGCAAAGTTCACAAGGGTGACTAGAAACAAATAGCACAAGAACAAGTAATAACACAATATGCATCAATTAATAAGCTTTGGAACACTACACACAGAATGACAACTATGCTCTCTTAATGGTGCCTAAAGGTAGAAGGTGGAGACTCAATAATGATGGTAGAAAGGCCTTTTTGTAAAGGAAGCAGGGATTACAAGTTTCAAAAAGAGTTTCCAAAATTTATGGTACTTACTAGCTTTCAGCCCTCATTGCCCCTATCATAAGCATCTTGAAGTGGTTAAGGTTAAAGTGGCAAAGTTGGAGTATATGCTTGACAAATTATAAGGTGGCAATCTCAAGTCCCTTGACTATGAGGGCTACACCTCATGGATACTCAAGTTAGGGCCCAGGCAAGTTCTTGTCACTATAAGTATTTGCATATCATTGAGAACCGCCAACGGGATACCCCTTGCACATGGTACAGGAGCTTTCCCATAACCAAAATGACAAGGCAAGCAGACAATGAGAATATCAGCAATTCTTCTTATGTACCATGGGAATATGGTGCTTTTTTCTCTCTTTCCTCTTTTCTCAATGTGTCTCTCTTTTTTTTATAAGAAGAATGCTTCATAGATGTCACTATGGTGATGCTGCAAGTTTCCACCATGATTAGGCATGGCTTAGGCTAGCGGCCCAGGTGTTTCTCTAACACAGAATACAAACTCTATGGACTTACAAGTTCCCACTTCATTTCACACCGGTAACATCCATAGACAAAAGAGCATGATATCAACGAAGTACAAAAAGTACAAGTGCAATGTTGAAAACGTTCCCCGTGACAGCACGGTTCTACTAATCCCAACATATAAGTGCAAGCATATACAACAAAGTTGCCTCAATGGTTCAAGTTTATTAGGGGCAAAGAATAAAATGTGCCATCAAGTTCGTGAGGGCTTTAATCACTAAGTTTTCACATAACAAAATAGTTTTTAATTGGAAGATAGTTGAAAACAAGAATATACTTGGAATGGTGTAACACACCATGCATAGGAATTTATAGTGAACACTTTGGAATAACTTGGTTTCTTGGGAGTTGGAGGCATGAGTAGAACTTACTCATACAAGTGGACGCTAGCAAAAGACTGGGAGCAACCAACTAAGAGAGCAATAATGGCCATAATTATGCAATGCAACAAAGCAAACTAATCAAAGCAAAGAGTGGTACTACAAGTCAAGGACTAAATGATCATAAAGGCTAATGGTTTTTTGTCATATTCATAACATGGTGTGAGCATGTGCCAAGTCAACCCAAGCAAAACATCAAAGGAGAAAACCACAATACTATGCTTTTGCATGCCAAAACAACGCATAATTTATTCAAGGCACACTAAGCAATCCCAATTGTTTGGAAGAAGACATGCTACAGCAATAATCACTAAGCATAATGCTAAAACAACACCTAGCATGTCATGCTAAAGTCTTAGTCACAGTCAATGCAAGCTCCTCTTGCACTTCAAGCAAGAACTTACTACTCCTTTCCAAACACCTAGAAAACTTATTTGTAAAACAACACAGCGAGAACGGGGATCCAAACTACTAAATAAAACTAAACAAACTAAGCAAATCAAACTAAAACTAAGATGCTCCAAGAACAACACAACTGTGCATGAAACAATAAAAGTGAAGTGTCTAGACAGACCTGAGCTTTTTATTGATGAAGAAGGGGATGCCTTGGGCATCCCCAAGCTTTAACGCTTGTACCTCTTGGATATTTCTTGGGGTGACACCATGGTGGAATCCCCAAGATTGAGCTTTTGTCCATTCTTCATCTCATTGCATCATTCTCTCTCTACACCTGAAATTTTTCCTTCATACAAAACTTTACACAATCTTCATTAGCAACATTAGCTTATTCAAAAGATATTAGACCACGGACAAAGCTTTGTAACCGCAAGGATTTCACTAAAAACACAAGCTACTGAAGTAACTCCTTCAAAGAAACTCAATTTACCTGAAGAGAGCTCAGAAAGGAATCAATAAGAAGCAAAGGCAATTAATGGCAGAAATCTGTCAAAACATACCAGCAGGTAGAAACGAATTTTTTCGAACATCTTCTGTTGCTCAAATCAAAAAGTGTTGAACTAATGAAAGTTAGACAACATACTGGGGGATTTATTCGTAAATTCTGAGCTCAATCCGAGTTACAGAGACTCCTCACGAATTGTTTTGGTGGAGGACAGAAATCTGTTTCGGGACAGCAACTCTCCAAATCTTAGTTCCCTCTCATTAGAGGTCATTCTTGGCACAAAAAGCAAACAAAAGGATAAGGAGAGGTCATTACAGTAGTAATAACTTCCAAGACTCAAGGAAACTCTTGGGTTATCTCCCAACAAGTATATTTCTTTAACGCCTTTAAGTTAGGCACAAGAAGCTTGAGAAGATGCTCTCGTGAGAAATATGAATTGAAGTCAAAGAGAGCATCAAGAAGAAAATTCAAAACACATTTAAGTCTAACCCTCTTCCTATGAATAGGAATCTTGTACACAAATAAATTCATGAAGAACAAAGTGACATGCATAGGAAGGTAAGACAGGAGTAACTTCAAAACTTTTAGCACAAAGAGAGGTGTTTCAATACCATCAAAACTTCTACAGACAAATTATCCTCTCTCATAATAATTTTCAGTAGCATCATGAATAAACACAACAATATAGCTATCACATAAAGCATGCTTTTTATGATCTACAAACACATAATTTCTATCAAGATCAAAAATAGTGGGATAAAAACCTTCACAGGTTTTACCCAAAGTAGATATTTCAAAAGGATCCACAAGAACATAACATTCATCCTCCTTTGGTAAGCATGGGGGACAATCAAATAATATAAGAGGTAAAGAGTTACTCTCATTAGAAGGTAGACATGGGTAGATCCATTCTTCCTCCTTTTGTTCATCACTCTCCTCCTCTTTTCATCTAATGAGCTTCCAGTTTCAAAAATTTCTTCTTCCATAGGCTCCTGCAAGGCATTAGTATCTTCCAGTTGTGGAAAGCACCTATTAAAATATTCAAGAATATAGCCATTTGCTTCCTTGTAATTGTCAAAGCAAAATTTAAGTATCTCATAAACCTCATGTTCATAAGGTGAATCATCGGTATTTTCAAGCAAACTAGCAAGTTCAAAAGCACCCTTGAAAGCAATAAATTCTTCAATTTGTTCCACATCATAAAAGTCATAATTTCCCCTCACATAAGAAGATATGGTAACATTATCATTATACTCACACTAAAAAGGAAGGTGTTTATACCTCCTACAGCAACAAGATTTATACACGCAATAAGTAACATTATAAGTAGAGCACAAGTCTCTAGCAATAGTATTCATCTTATCAATTTGTTCCCATAAGTGTTTCCCTTTTTGTGACAAACGGTGTTCCTTATAATAATACTTTTGTTCTTCCGTGAACCCACCTTGCCAATAAGAACTAATTTCAAAGAAACCATCCATTGATAGAAAGCATGATTAAGCAAGGCAACAGACCAACAACTAGAGTAGGAACTAATTTTTTGTGTTTTTGAATAAGACAAGCAAACCAAGCTAGACTAATTTTTTTTGAGTTTTTTTGGAAAGAGGCAAACAAAACCAAGCAAAAGAAACAAAGCAAACTAAAAACAAGGTAAAGAGAAAGAAAGTGAAGGACTCCCCTAGTGAAGACGTCCTTAGCCTCCCCGACAACGGCGCCAGAAAAATTGACGCTTGACGGGGAGGAAGAGGTTGAAGTTGTCCTGTAGTTCCCCGGCAACGGCGCCAGAAAACTTGTTGATGACTCCTTGATGGCGCCAGAAAACTTGTTGACTGATGTGGAGTCTTGTTGGGAACACCAAGAGCAAGGTGTGAAGAGTACAACAGCAAGTCTTCCCTCAGTTGAGACCGAGGTTATCGAACCAGTAGGAGGAAGGAAACGTCACACAGGTGTTGCAAGCAACGCAGAGTCCTGCACAACACAAACTCAAGACTTTGCCCCAACGAATCAGTGAGGTTGTCAAGCTCACCGGTTTGCTGTAACAAAGGATTAAACGTATGGTGTGGAAGGTAATGGTTTGCATCAAGTAAACAGGTAACAGTGGAAGATGTATCAATGGTAAAGATTGGAATGGGGTCCATAGTTCACTAGAGGTGCTCTCCTTAGATAAACAACATGGCATGAAGGGTAAACAAATTATAGCAGGGAAATTGACAGGAACTGAACAAGGCATAACAATGCAATTACTATCTAGAAAGATCCTATGAAGTTGATTGGGAAATACAACAATATACATAGGCCGTAATCCAACTGCATCTATGACTAGAAGTCCACCTTCAGGTTATCATTCAAACCCCCTCCAGTATTAAGTTGCAAGCAATAGACAACTGCTTTAAGCAAAGTGTGTAAGGTAAACAGTCCACATGTTCTATGAACAAGGAACCGTTGTTTTCTCCCTAGTAGAATAGCACAACTACAACCGAAGAGAATTCTGTCACTTCCCTTGGAAACTAGAGGCATGAACCCACTATCGAGCATAAATACTCCCTCTTGGAGTCACTATACTTGGCCAAGATAACCACTAGCAACGGAGAGCATGCAAGATCACAAATAACACAGACATGATAGAATCATAAAGATAAAACCATTAATCAAACCAACATAATAATCTCAATATCAATCGGATCCCCGCAAACACAACATGCATGATTACAAATAGATTAGATCTTGATCATGAACGAAGCTCACAAGATCTATACATGAAAGCACAAGGAGGAGATACAACCATCTAGCTACTACATGGACCCATAGTCCAAGGTGGAACTACTCACGAATCATACCGGATATAAGGCCTCCGGGATGATCTCCCCTCTGGCAGGGTGCCGGGAAAAACTTCAGATCTCCCCTGATCTAGGGACGATGGTGGCGGCGGCTACAGACGGTTTCGAGGATTTATGATCGGGTACCAAGAGTTTCTGCATCGGGGGCTTCTTATAGGCGAAGGGGCGAGTCCGGGAGGCGACCAGGGTCGCCAAACCCTACCCAGGCGCGGGTCCACCTAACCCCGCGCCTGGGGTGGGTCTGGCCCTCCTAGCCAGCCCCTCCGTCTCTCCTCTGGACTTCTTGTTCCCCACGGAAAGTTATGATTTGGCGTTTGTCCCATCCAATTGCAAGAATATTTCTTTACTAACTTTTCTGAAACCAAAAACAGCAGAAAACAGGCATCTGGCACTGTTGCAACTTGTTAATAGGTTAGTACTAGAAAACATGTAAAAGGCACCTCAAAGTGTAGACAAGTAAAGCAAAGTAGATAATAAACAAGCATGGAGCATCAAAAATTATAGATACGTTTCCAACGTATCAAATATGCACTGAAATGACAAATAATGCTAATAGGTAGGTATGGTGGACAATGTTGGAAATATTGGTTTTGGGGAGTTGGAGACACGAGTAGAGATCATACTCAGTGCAAGTGAAGGCTAGCAATAGAGAGGAAGCAACAAACGAGAGAGCAATAACTGTCATAGTCATTCTTGTAACAAAACAGGACTAATTATGGCATGAAAGTGATACAAGAACTCTGAGGCAAAACAAAATCGTCGAGGCTTACTGACTATTGTTTACTCATATGCATGTGTGAGCATGTGCCAAGTTGATTCACATGAAACATTCAGAAGAGGATACCACAATATCATACCAAAATATGAATAAAACAATGCAAGGAAATATTCATATGACATGCTACAAACTATTAGCAAGCTGGAGCTAATCACAAGCAAGAACTACTAAGCATCCATCAGTAACATACACCTTACATGAACAGACTAAGCATGCTCACAATGATGAGTATATGTACAAAAATAAAAACAAATAGAGTTCGTTACCAGCCTCTTACCACACCTCAAGTTGTCTTAATCTTCATTATTGCCCTTCACTTGTGTGACTTGAATAATAACATGAAACCAAATCCACTGAGGACGGATCAACCCTGCAAAGAACTCACAAAACCAAAGAAGAACAACAAATATTTTTGGTGTTTTCGATTTTTTTAAACAAGCAATCAAAGCAAAAACAAACAAAGCAAAAATATTTTTGTATTTTTCTTTAAGGCAAACCAAATCTTAAAAAGCAAAGAAACAAAGCAAGGGAAACAACAAAAATATTTTTGGTATTTTTGTGTTTTTGAGAAAGCAGCAGCAAGAACCAAAAAGGAAGCGATACAATGGATATACAAAGAACCGACGAAACATGATATATAGATGAGTGTGATATCGGTATACCTCCCCCAAGCTTAGGCTTTTGGCCTAAGTGGGGCTCAACTCCATGGTGACCAAGAAGGTGCACCTCCGTAGTACTACGAGGAGGCCCCTTCGTCCTAATACGAGCTCGAGGACTCGCCTGTGTAGTGCATAGAGGGGTCGTATGAGGGCGCGTCCCCCTGGTAGTGTCCATGGAAGCCAAGAATGCGCAGCTTGTCATCCATCTCCTCCTTGGAGCGTGACAAAGGTCCTTGGGAAATACTGAACAAAGTGGTTTGGGGAGAGGGATCTCTCTCTCTTCCCCGTCAGTAAATAGCATTCTATAAACCAAGCTCTCAAGGGTAGAGCCAGCAGTGACAAAGTGATATGCTTTCATAGCAGCAAGATCAAGCCTCTAAGGAGCCAAAACTGTATAATTTGGATCAACAGCAAGGTCCAAGGCAGCGACAACACGTGCAACAATAATTCCCCCATAAATGGGCCCCTTAGCAGCTAAGCGACGAGCAATGAGAGAACCAAGATTGTACTTAGTTTCATTGTTGAGCGCAGCAGCTATGAAGGCCAAATGATAGTTGGAAATATTGCTAGTGTTCTCCCTACCCAGAACACTAGTGGCAAGATATAATAAGAAAAGTACCTAATGGCTGGGAGTTGAATATTTCTTATCTTTCCCCGTTGGGCTCTACAGTCATCATCATTAGTTATCCCACGATAGAGCTCCAACAAATCAGCCGGTTGAGCTGGAATCTTCTTCGTCGACCCAGTTGTACCAAGTCCTAGGGCCTCACAAAATTTCTTCAATATCATGGTATAAGGCCTGCCATAAATTTTGAAAGACACATCTGGCTTGAACAAGCTGTTAGTAAAAGAAAATCTCTCCACAAATGTATTAGTGAGCGTAGCATATTGCACGCTCTCATCCTGCATATAGCTTGTTAGTCCAACCCTCTTAACCAAGGTTAGAAAATCATCAAGAATGCCAGCAGCCCGCAAAAAGGTTAGGCAAGGAAAGGTGGAAGGCTGAGCATCCCCCTCATCTCCCTCGTCGCCAAACCGCGGTGTAATGAGATCCTCGTTGTATGAGGGCCTAGCTCGGGAGGATGATCTTGAAGGACTTGCCCTTCTAGGTGCATCACTCTCAAATATTTCACCAAATGTGTGGTTGTCCATGACCTCTTTTTTCTAAAAAAATTAGACAAACATCAAACCAAGTGAATTCCAAGTTGATAAATTATGAGAAACTACTATAGGAACTTGCTAGAGGGCTACACATGCATCAAAATGAAATCTCTAAGAATAGAACAAGCATGCAAGCTCACACAACCTAACGCCTATAGCAGCAAAATACTTAAAATACAATCTACCAATCACAAATCTAATTGGACAAGCGGAGGAGACACATACCAAGGAGCAATCTATCCAAAAATCAGCAACAAAGATGGGCTGAGAAAGGAGATCGAAATTCGCGAGCAAGAACAACAGGAACTCGAGCTTAAGAAAGTTTTCCGGCATTTTCAGGAGAGAGAAAGAAGATGGCTAGGAGGAGGCACCTTGGAGGGGCCCAGGTGGGCCACACCCCAACCAGGCGCCACCTAGGGGCTGGCCGTGCCCACCAGGGGTGTGCTGGCCTAGGGTGCCCCCCTGGGTAACTCCAGGTGTCCCTCTGCCCCTTTTTTCGAGAAAAAATTTATTTTGAATTTTCTGAGATTTTTCGGGAAACTTTATTTTTGGCCAATTTTCAAGGTATGAAAATTGATTTTCTCGCAGATACAGTTTTTTCAAAAGAAGCAAAATCAAACAAAAACCAAAACTACAGAAGTTATAAGACACTCTAACAAGCAAACAACTAGCAAATCTAGAGCTAACAAGAGAAAAAGCAAAGACTAGGAAGGAGAAAAGTAAAAGAAAACAAGTATAACCACAGTGAAAACATTATTTTGTTCATTAAAATCCTTTTGTTAACAAGGTTGATCAAGTCTTTTTACCAAAACAATCTTATATGAAACAAACTTTGCATTCCACTAGGTGATTATGTTACCTCATACTTGATTACAATGGTCCCAATCATAATAGTTTGAAAATTTTCCTGTGGAATGGGACAATATATTTCTCCAGCCTTGATGCTCTCAATATTTTCAGTGGAATTCAGGCAATAGCTCTTAGCAACCTTCTTGGGGAAATAGACAGTATGATCTTTGTTATTAATATTGAATGTTACTTTTCCTTGATTACAATTGATGACAGCACCTGGAGTACTAAGAAAAGGTCTCCCAAGAATAATAGACATATTATCATCTTTAGGCATCTCAAGCACAACAAAATCAATTAAAACCAAGCAATTATGAGCCACTTGAACAGGAACATCCTCACATATACCAACATGAATAGTAGTTGACTTATCAGCCATTTGCAAAGATATATCAGTTGGTATCAACTTTTCTAGCTGGAGTCTCTTGTAGAGAGAAAAAGGCATAACACTAACTCCAGCTCCCAAATCACATAAAGCAGTTCTAACATAATTATTCTTAATAGAGCAAGGAATAGTTGGTATACCTGGATCACCAAGTTTCTTTGGAACCTTACCGTTGAAGGAATAATTAGCAAGCAAAGTAGAAATCTCCTCATTAGGAATCTTCCTTTTATTAGAGACAATATCCTTCATATACTTTAAATAAGGAGGAAACTTAATAGCATCAGTTAAAGGAATTTGCAAAAATAAAGGCTTCATCCACTCACAAAACTTGTTGTAGTGTTCATCCTCCTTTGACTTGTGTTTCTTACCTGGAAAAGGCATAGGTTTCTGAAACCAAGGTTCTCTCTCACTACCATGTTTCTTAGCAATAAAATCTTCCTTAGTGTACCTAGTGTTCTTAGTGTGCTTCTCAAGTTCTTCCTCAACTTCCTCCTTATCAGGAGCATCATTTTTATCATTACCACTCTCAGTTTTAGCATCAGAGACAGATATACTATTAGGATCTACAGCAGGTTCAAGTGGTTCCTCAACTATTTTGTGTTTCTTTTTCTTTCTCTTACGAGGACTACCACTACTTTCACCTTGTTGAGAATCCTGCTCAATTCTTTTAGGGTGACCTTTAGGATATAAAGGATCTTGAGTAGTTATACCACTCCTAGTTCTAATTCCATAAGCATGTTTATCTCCTGAGGCATTAACTAGCATATCCTTTTGTACCTTAGCAAGTTGATCAAGTTGGTTTTGAACCATTTTAAAGTGTTTACAAAGCATTTTAATATCATTAGAAGTTCTTTCCACAATATCTTTCAACTCTTTAATAGCTCTAGAGTTTTCCAATAAATGATTCTGAACTTGTTTATTACCTTGTTTAACAATAAATGTGTCAAGTTCCTCTAGACATTGATCAGGAGGCTTACCATAGGGAATATCACCTTCATCAAAGTGGAGAGAGTGTACCTGAATAGTAGATGAGTGGGGAATTGGCTTACATAATTCTTCTATAGGAGGTAGATTCTTCACATCTTCAGCTCTAATACCTTTCTCCTCAAGACATTTTTTAGCTTCTTTCATCACTTCATCATTTAATGCAATAACTCTCCTCTTCTTTGGTGTAGGTATTGGATCTCAGGCACAACTGGTTCAGAAGTAATAGGCTCAAGTGTATTTAGCTCAGTTGAAGTCCAATCATCATAATTCTTGCTTATTTTAGCCATTAATTCTTCAGCATCTGTAGGAGTTCTCTTCCTGAAAACACAATCAGCAAAGCTATCTAGGTATGTCCTAGAATCATCAGTTATTCCATTATAATAAATATCAAGAAGCTCATTTTTAGGTAATGGACATCCAGGATGTGCATGAATCAAGGCACAGAACCTTGTCCATGACTTAGGCAATTTCTCTTCTTCTCCCTGTTTAAAATCAAAAAGTCTCTACCAATAAGCATGTCTAGCACTGGGAGGAAAATATTTCTGGAAGAAAGAAGCAATCAAACAATCAGGGCTATCAATGGAACCAGGAGGTAATCTATTAAACCAAACCCTAGCTTCTGCTTTTAGTGAAAAAGGGAAGATCTTTGTAACAAAGTACTTGCGCATCTTAAAATCATCAGAGAATAAAGCACTCATAGTGGAAAGCTCATTCATATGGGCCACAACACTCTCATTTTCGGTTCGTATGTCAAACAAAAAAGACATGTCCAACCTCCTCCACCTCTCGGGCGATTCCCTAGGCGACTCCCATGGCGATCTCCCCTCGACGATCTGATCTTGGTGAATGGCAACCTATGATCCCTTCGGGGATCCCCTATCCATTGCCCATTTGCTTGATTTCTCGTCGGGCCATGCCATCAGAGCAAAGATTTATTGTGGTGCTTTCCCCTGGTTTACTGTTCATTATGTCTCCAACACCTGCCTTAGAAACCGAATATTATCAACTAATGATCCAACTACAGTACTTGGCACCACATACTGGACCTATTTTCGACAACCCACTACACTTTCAACCCTCAACATTCATTATTTCACTATGGACATTCTCACCTGCCCCTATCCTCCTATTCTCCATGATAAGCACCAAGAAACTACTTCTAAATATACTCCCAAAAACAATATTGGACAGGATGAGAATTGGGATATGAGCTCACCAACTACCCCACTTCATGAATTTCTAGTTTATTTGAGAAACTACTGGGAGCATTTTCTCAGATTAGCACCACATTGGACATGTCATAATGATCCCCAGTCTGCTATGCAATACCACTCTCACTTCAGTTTTCTGTATATGACTGGATTTACTTTATTGATGTATTCTCATAAAGTAATTTGCCAATTTACTGATTGCAATGAATAGAACCTGGGCTATCTTAGACTGGAATGTGAGAGGGATTAACTCACAAATCAGATGGGATGACATATATAGGAAAATTGAAGAAAGCAACTGCAGTATCATCTGTTTTCAGGAGACCAAAAGGGAACAGTTTGATCAAGCATACCTGAGGAATTTCTGTCCTAGGAGATTCAATAAATTTGCATATGTTCCATCAATTGATAGCTCTGGTGGACTTATTATCATCTGGATTGGTACACAATTTACAGGAATTGTTCTTCATCAACAGCATTTTGAGATTACTATGGAATTCACATGTAATATCAACTATGATAAATGGGTTATCACTAATGTCTATGGGCCCACTACTACTTCTGGTAGGGGACAATTCACCAATTGGCTCCTCTCTCTTAACCATGATGACTATGAACTCTGGATGATTCTTGGAGACTTCAATCTTATGAGAACCCCCAACAACAGGAATAGACCAGGAGGGGATAACAACAAGATGCTACTCTTCAACAACATCATCCAACATTTTAACCTTGAAGAAATCCCCTTGAAAGGCAGATCCTTCTCATGGAGCAATATGCAACATGACCCACTACTAGAAAGACTAGACTGGATATTCACTTCTGCTGAATGGACTAATACATACCCAGACACAATGGCCATCCCTTTGTCTCACCTAACATCAGACCACTTACCAATACAGATCAAGGTTGGTAGCTCTATACCAAAAAGCAATATATTCAGATTTGAGGATTATTGGATGGATTTTGAGGGTTTTCAAGAAGTGGTTACTACCAATTGGCACAATAGAGGTGTATATAAAAATGTTGCACAGGATATCACTGCCAGACTTAGTAACCTCAGACATGCACTGAAAAAATGGAGCAGGAATCTCTCACAACTGGGGAAGATCATTGATAACTGCTGCTATGTGGCTGCATTCATGGATGGGATTGAAGAACAAAGGCAACTTTCTAGTATTGAGAGGAACTTCAAGAAAATACTCAAGAATCACATTATGTTACTGCTGGAGGCCAAAAGAAAATATTGGAAGAATAGAGCAAACATAAAATGGGCTAAGCTTGGGGATGAGAACACTAAGTTCTTTCATGCTGTGGCTACCAGAAACTATAGAAATAACTTTATTGCCAGCCTAACAACAGATGATGGAAGGATTGTCACTGATCATACACAAAAAGCTGCAATACTCTGGCAATCTTTCAAAGATAGACTTGGAAAAACTGAGAATCTTGATATGCTATTTCAACTCAACACTAATGTTCTGAACTCGGAATTGTTGGAATTGGAGCTCCTTTTTCGAATGAGGAAATCAATGATGTAGTCACCCATTTACCAAATAACAAGTCCCCAGGACCAGATGGTTTCAATGGTCACTTTATCAAAAAACATTTGGAGACTATCAAACAACAATTCTATCAATTATGTTCTGCCTTCCATGAAGGAAATCTGAATTTACAGAGTATTAATACTGCCTTTATCACTCTTATCCCAAAAACAGATGGTCCAACTACCTGCTCTGATTTTAGACCGATCTCATTGGTCAGTTCAGCTTTAAAGATTATCACTAAACTGATTGCCAACAGGCTCCAAAAAGTCATTATTCCCCTGATTCATCAAAACCAATATGGCTTTATTAAGACAAGGAACATCCAGGATTGTCTTGTTTGGGCTTTTGAGTACATTGGCATTTGCCATAAATCCAAAAAAGAAGTGGTGGTTCTCAAAATTGACTTTGAAAAGGCCTTTGACAAAGTGGAACATAAATCCATCATTGCCATGATGAAACATTTTGGATTTGGGGATAAATTTATCTCATGGATTTCTTCTATCTTAAATACTGCCACCACCTCCATCATCCTTAATGGAGTTCCTAGAAAAACTATAAGATGTTTGAGAGGGGTAAGGCCGGGTGACCCTCTATCACCCATCCTCTTTGTTCTGTTCTCTGAACTGCTGCAAATTGCTATAAACAAAGCCTGGACAGATGGGGAAATCAGGATCCCACTTGACAGATCATATGGACAAAAGTACCCTATATTACAATATGCCGATGACACACTTATCATCTTCCCTGCCGACCAAGCTCAGCTCATCAAATTAAAGGCTATACTGGGCAAGTTCTCAAACTCCACTGGACTAAAAGTAAACTTCCAAAAAACGTCCATGGCACCTATCGATATATCAAATGAAAGATGTCAGGAACTGGCTAATTGCATTAACTGCAGAACTGAGAGTATGCCTTTTACCTATCTAGGTTTGCCTTTGGGGACGACTAAACCAAAAATTGATGACATGATCTTCATAGTAAACAGAGTGGACAAGAGATTATCTGGTCTAGCTAATTTATTGTCCTATTCGAGCAGATTAATGCTCATCAAATCCACCATTTCTGCTATGCCCATCTTTGCTATGAGCACTCTTATGGTACACTTGACAATCGTAGACCATGTGGAAAAATCTTGCAGGATCTTCCTATGGAACAACAAAGATATTCAGAAGAGTGGGAAATGTCTTGCAAAATGGGAAACTGTCTGTCTCCCCAAAAAGAATGGGGGACTAGGAGTACTTAATCTAAGGACACAAAACCAAGCTCTCATTATTAAGTTTTTATTCAAATTCTTCAACAATAAAGATATCCCTTGGGTCAAGCTCATTTGGGAAGCACATTATAAGGATGGAAATCTGCCCCAGGGTAGATCTACCAAAGGATCATTCTGGTGGAGAGACTGTTCAGCACACATTGACACATTCAAACAACATGCTACATGTTTGACAGGTAATGGTAGCTCCTTTCTACTCTGGAAAGATAAGTGGAAGGACTCCACCCTCCAAAATAAATTCCCACAACTCCACTCGTTTGCCAAAAATCAAGAGATTACCCTACAGTGTGCTACCCAGCTGATCAACATTGATCCTATGGACATTTTTCATTGGCCCCTTTCAGACATTGCAATGCAACAGTTTAATGAGCTGCATGATATTATTCAGGTTATGAACAGACCGAATGATAGTGACAAGTGGATTCTCCCATGAGGGGATGCTTTCTCTACCAAAAAATTATATGAAGCCATCTTGGATCCACCTAAAGCACCACCACCTTTTAAATGGATATGGAAATCTTGCTGCCTTTCCAAGCAAAAATTCTTTTTCTGGCTCCTACTACTGGACAGGCTCAACACTAAAGAAATGATGCTTAATAAAAATTTCTATGTGGAGGACAGTAACTGTGTTCTCTATGATGATGGTCAAACCGATCAGCCCGAAAGCCTCATGCACCTATTCTTTGAATGCGATTTCAGTCAAAATCTTTGGTGGAAAATGAATATTGAATGGGACACAAGTCTACCTGTCATAGAAATGTTGCTGGAAGGGAAGCAAAGACAAAACTCCATCTGTTTTAGATAAGTTCTTATTATAGGATGCTGGAGTATATGGAACCATAGAAACAAAATAATCTTTGACCAGGAGAATATCAGCCAAGACAGATGTGTGTTCATGTTCAAGGAAGCTTTCTCTATGATTATGCATAGGGCTAAACCTAGTCTTAAATAAGGGATGACTCAATGGCTAGATACATTGTGAATCTCTCCCCCTGATATTGTAATAATAAATCTATAAATATCAGCCACCTCGGCTTTATAAATGAAAAATGGCACAGTAGGGAATTTCCCTACTGTTTGTGCTTAAAAAAACACTCTCATTTTCAGTCCCACAAAAAGGTTCTTTCTCAACAATGTCTAAATAGGATAAATCAAGAGAGGAATCATAATCTTTATCTTTGATATCTATAGGAGAGGTGGCAAACTTAGGATCAGAGGACAGTTTAGGAATAATGGTACGTCTAGCAAGGAGACTCTTAATAGCACTAGCACCATGTGTGTTTCGGCACTCTTCAACAAATTCATCAGTAAACTCAATGTAGCCATCATTAATATAATAACTCTCTCTAGACTCAGGTGAGCTAATAGGTGTAACAGTGTCCACACTAGGAGTTTTAGTATTTCCTAGACCAGCCATAGTAGCATCTAGAAAAGGACCTAATGAACAACTCGCATCAAGCACAGTAGAAGTAACATCATGAGTATCAAAAGCAGTTTTAGATTCAGCAGTAGTAGCAGTGTGTATAGCATGAGTATGTGGTGGTGGTGTAACAAGCTTACTTATAACAGACGGTGAATCAAGAGCAACAGAGGTGTTGCGGTGACCCAACATACCACTGCATGTGTAGTACACCATAGTCGTTGACATGACATCCACAGAACACCGTTCCGTAAATATCACATCCCTCAGAGTGGTACAACAGAAACATTGCGGATCCATACTACAAATATACACACATTATTATTATTACAATACCGGAAGTTCAAGACTTCCTAAAGATTCAACTTACAAACCGAAATATGAAGTGTTTCAGCGGAATTTCAAAGTAGCAACTCCGACTAGGAGTTGAGCTCAGCAGCTTATTCTATAGAGTTCATGCTGCTCGGATCCGTTGGTTACTACTAACTAGGGATACTTAGTTGGACTCGTTATCATCGACACCGTAGCGGATTTCGTAATCCACTCCTTCAACGCCTCAGAACAGATCAGGTTCTTCGTAGAAAACATCTTCTTGACATTTGGCTGCATACATTGGCACGTCTTCGGGATCCTCAGAGTCTAAGCAAGGGATCAAAATAAAGAATGAGTAACAGCATTACCCAACAAGTTCATTATATGCAAGGTGGGAAGTTTGATGCTCTAACTACCACCTCGGATTATAAATCCTTGGCACTATGCAATTTTTGTAAATCTTTCTTCAAAGATTGATTTTATTCTGAAAAAATATGACAATCAGCCTTCACAGGTTGACCCGAACTTTCATGGAGTTCCTTTCTGCCACGTTCGTAGCTCCTTCCCGAAACAGGGAGTAACAAGTTACAATTCTTACACTCTGCAGAGGTGCGTTACTTTACCCATGAGAGATCAACTCCTTGTTGCACAATCGGGCGTACTTTCCCGTCCACAATTCCATGTGTGTGGCCCAGTAGTTGGTCCAAGCCAATCACTGCCCCCTTCGCGACCTCGCATGCCTCCTTGGTGTACACCATGCCCACATAATGAATTACGGTAATGGTTTATACAAACCGTTAGATGTCAGAACTATCGTGGGGCGATGAGGGTTCCCACCCATATGCTGCATATCCTCTACGAATTACCAATTACTATGCATGCTATGAGGATAACAACCACGACCTGCACATCCGGCTTCATGCGAGAGGAAGAAGATACAGCTGACTTCTCTGTCCCATTCCAAATCTCATGGCTAACGCATAATATACGGCGCTAGAATCACTGATGTTAGGGGTTATTAAGTCCCTACTTGATCATCATTGTTGCAAATAGAACCCTAGGTTCTATTGCTCTATTATATCATCACTTAGGATGATATCTATGATTTCTTTATTTGTGAAATAATATTTTCTTTCTTTTATAGTATATATGATAACACACAATTTGCAAATACTTTGATAAAGACTCTTCAAAGGACATGAGCAAGTGATGAACTTGCCTTGTGATGGCAAGGTAGTGAAGTCTGATGCTTGCACTGGACCTTGAGCTTCTATGTCTACAAAAACATCATTATTGCCCCGTAAGGACAATATTTAAAGAAGCAAAATGATTATGCAAGTAATGTAATGCATCATTTAACTTGATATGCTATCTCTCCATTATTATAAAAAGTCTTTTTAATAAAAAAGGATTTATAAATATTACATTTTAATATTTATAACATATATTGAATTATTTTATTTTATTTTCCTTTTATTTGACTTTTATTCATTTAATAATTCTTTTAGGAATTATCACTTAAGTATCAAAAATTGTTATTAAATATTTGTTTAGTATTTTTCTAAAATACTACAATATTAATATATGATGAAAGTGATTTTTATTTATTTTTATTATCTTTCAATAATTTTGTAAAATTCCATAAGGAATATATAAATTACAAAATTCTTAATAAAATTTTAAATGTCTAAAATATTACATCTTAATTTATTTGGATAGTGTGGATTATTGTGAATCCAAAAATATGTTAACTTTTATTTTATTTTCTAGAATTTAATTAAGTTCAGGGGTATTTTGGTCTTTTCCTATTTAATAAAACAGGCCTTAAAGATTTCTTTTGGGCTGGCTTAATCTTATTGGGCCCTGGTGGCCCATTAGACATAGTCAACATAGCCACCCCGAAGGGTCTGGCCCAACTAAGCTCACTCCTCTCCTCCTCTACCCCCGACCCCATGGTTGGTGATATCGCCGCCGGTGATTCCCGTGTCATGGGCTGTTCTGGTCGCTGGCATGGTGCAGTAGGAGGTTGTCGACTACACCCATCCTTTCTATCCAACTGGATTTGAGCATCGGTCTCTCCTGCGATGGATCGATGTCGTCCCGAACCCTAGGGTTTGGGGGTTGGCGTGGATCTTGGTGCTGTCGCTGTCGTTGTGCGTCGTGGTGATGCTCCTCGCCTTAAGGCGTGGTCATGGTCGCCGTCGTGGCGCTGTATGGGTTGCAACACCCCTCCTGGGGTGCTCCCCGTGTTGCCATGGTCGTCGGCCACCTCTGCTTCCTCTTCTAGTCTTCAACGAGGACCTTTGGTGAGTTCTGTTCCTCTCCCCTAGTGTTCTCAGTGCTCGCTCATCCTATGCTAGATGTTGGCAGTGACCTCTCTGGTTATTGTCTTGTCCTGATTAAGATGATTTATTCCATTTAGGGTTCTTATTCTGTGGTTGATCAGATACTGGATGAATTAGATCATGTGTGGATGGTCCGTAGGCATGCTAAATGGTTCTTAGCCTGAGGTTTGTTGCTTAAGATGAACTATAATGGTTCTGGTGGCTTATTATATGATTTTATGCTTGTATTGCATATGATTCAGATGGTATAGTTGCTTTGAAACCAATGCTTAGTAAAGTTAGTGGCTTGATAATTTCCACTGTCATTTCTTGGTTTATAATCATGGTTATGGTGTGATGAAATCACTGTCTTAGTGTTGTTGGCTTGAGAATTAATGTGTGGTTTGAGATCACAATGATCTCAAACAGTGAATATTAACATAGGAATGTCCTAATTATGATTCCTGGATTGACAGGAAAATGATTAGTAAATTAATTGATTGAATCTGTGATGATTGAATGTTTATCCTGATTCATGTAGAATTGTTCTTGTGATACCATCTTGGTATGGCACACAAGGTTGATTCTAATCCATTGATTTGGCTGGTTTAAGCTTAAGACAAGCTTGGCTTTGAAAGATGAATAGAAATGTTCTTTTCTGAAATCCATAAGACCAATGATGTTGGTCTAAGGCTTAGGGTTTTAGGCCTTATCTAGTTGATTCATATAGATAGTCCTGGTAGTGGTACCAGCTATTGTTTCTTGAATCAAATCTTGGAAAAATGATAATATGCTTGGTCATTGTATGGATCCAAAAGATTAACCTCTAAGGTGCTACCCTTATCTTGGGGATGTGCCTAGGAATTAAACCTTAGCTATATTTGTGCTTGGATTGAAATATATAGCTTGACAACCAAATCAATGATGTTGTTCTGAGTCTTGGTTGGATCCTTGTACTTTGCTGTTTGCTTTTAAAGTTTAAAATCTCAATGATGGATTCACCCCACTTGGGTGTTTTCTGAGAGTTTGTTTCATAAAACAACACATGCTTTTGTCTACATAATATGATTAGATCATGTGAAGGTTTTATGATACTCACCATAAAAACTGATGATTAAGAAGTTGGGTGATGATCTTGATCTTGTTTTGCTGAGCTCCTGTGCTTGACCTTGAGCTAGCCTGCTCCTCCTAGCTCCTGGACTTGGTCTTGCTATCCACCTGATCCTCCCCCCTCCTTATGTCACCATCCTGGTGATGAGATCTTGAGCTTGGGTTGGTTTGGTTGCTGGCTGTTGTGCTTGGTTTAGCTGTTGGTTGTTCTTGTGTGTGAGCAGTGAAGAGATGCACTAGTGCCTCTCCACGGTTGTGCTGATGGTTTTGTGAGTTTGGGCTGTGCTGTGAAGCTGACATCACACCATATGCATTTAGTTGTGTGTCCTGCTTGTGTGCATGCTGTGCACTTGTGGATATGCTTTGGACTTGGGAGTTACTTTGATCTGATTACTTTTACCTAGCTGGTGAAACTTGTCCCTCCTTGCTGTCAATTTGACTCTTTGGCTTAAAATTTATCAAAGATGAATTCTTTCATATTGGTGAAACTTGCCCCTTTTATAATTTCTCAATGATGAAACTTGTTCAGTGCACCTCACTGACATGTCTGAGAGTAAAAAAATTCTAACCCTAACCTTATTATTGTTTTATTAGTGTTTGTCTTGCAGGTACAGATTTGAAGATGAATATTTTAGTTTAGGTTTTCTTTATAGGATAGTTAATGTAATCTTCTTTATTCTTTTGTAATTTTCATTTTATTATTTTGTAATCTTCATTTTATTCTTCGGTGATAAAGATTATATTATTATTAATAAAGAAATATTCTTATTTTTTATTTATTTGCTATTGTGAAGTTTTTGAATAATTTCAATAAGTTACTTTTTTTGTAACTTATTTGTTGAATGAAAATATGAAATAAGTTTTCATATTCTTAATTGTTTTCTTTTGATAAAGTTTAAGTTATAATAATTAACTCTTAATTAAATCAAGATTCACACATTATTCAAAAATCATTTGAATTATAATTCCAACACTCAAGTTTAAAATTCAAATTCATTTCCCAAAACACAAAATTCCTCAAAGATCATATCAAAGTCTATAGCAATCATCTTTTAAGACTAAACCTAATCTCAAAGTATGAAACAAACCTTGATCACTTTAGGTTTTTATTTAGCGAAAATTTTACCTACATTTTCACAGATGAATACATGCAACATTCCAAATTCCTAAATCTACCCTTCGTTAGTTCCTAAATGCTGGGATGTTACAGGTGTTTAGGACTGTACCTCTTCTTATAGTGGATGGTAAAATAGGAAACTTTCCATCATGAGACTTCCCGATAATGAAAGGAGTAGCAGTGAACAATAATAGATCCAAGTGAACTTACAAATAGACCTATTCTCTCCAGCAACGGCGCCAGAAAATAGTCTTGATGACCCACAAGTATAGGGTATCACAACATTCTTCGTGGGTAGTATTACCAAATTTATTAATTCGACACAAGGGGAGCCAAAGAATACTTGCAACTGAGTTGTCAATTCAGCTGCACCTGAAAATAGTTCTTGCTCACAAAAGTTTATCAGTAGCAACAGTTTGTAGTAGCAACAACAAAGCAACAACAGCAGCAAAACATGAGCAATATTAACAGTAGTAGCAAACAGTAGGATATGAGCGCGGTAGGCATAGGGATGGATGGGCGTTGCATGGACGAGTCTAAACATCTAACTTCAAGATCTAGGGAAATTGCATATAAACAAGAATAAGCATCCAAGTACTAAAGAATCATAGGCATGTGTTCCATATATAGTCATGCGTGCTCGCAATGAGAACTTGCACAACATGTTTTATCCTACCAACCCGTGGCAGCGGTACCTCAAGGGAACTACTGGCAATTAAGGTTCTCCTTTTAATAGAGCACCAGAGCAAAGCATTAACACTCTGTGAAAACATGTGATCCTCACATCACAGCCATCCCCTCCGCTTGCCCCAATTTATGTCACTTCGAGGCCTTTGGATCCGGACAATGATATGTGTACACAACTTACAGATAAGATCACAAACAATACTATCATAATGATTCAATAATAAGTTCAGATCTGAGATCGTGGCACTCGAGCCCTAGTGACAAGCATTAAGCACAACAAGTTGCAACAAAGTCAAATAGCACTAATAGAGATACTAGGCACTATGCCCTAACAATCTTATTCGATTATATGATAGAAGTCATCCAATCCCTACCATCCCCATAGCCTACAACGGGGGATTACTCACTCATGGATGAGGGAAACAATGATGGTTGATGGAGAGGCGTTGGTTATGACGATGGCGATGATCCTCCCCAAATTCCCTGTCCCGGCAGGGTGCCAGAACGGAGTTTCTGGTTTCGAATCACGGCTTCTGGTGGTGGCAGCGCAGCGGAACTCTTTCTGGAAAAACGTCGACCCCCCTAGGTTTTTAGGTCAAGAGGCTTCTTATAGGCAAAGATGGAGGCCGAGGGGGTGCCTGGGGTGGCCGCACCCCCCTAGGCACGACCAGGCCTGGCCTGCGCCAGGCAGAGGTGTGGGCCCCCCAGGCCTCCACTCCGTATCGTACTCTGGCTCCGTGGATCTTCTGGTGAAATAGGATTTTTGGCATATTTTCCAGGATTTTTCCTGATAGTTGATTTTCTGCACAAAAACTAGACACCAAGGTAATTCTGCTGAAAACAGTGTCAGTCCGTGTTAGTTGTATCCAAATCACACAAATTTAGAGGAGAAACAATAGCAAAAGTGTTCGATAAAGTAGATAGTTTTGGACGTATCACTCTACCGGTTATAAAATCGTACGGACGTTATAACACAGTCAAATCAGATAGCAGACCAAGAGTATGTAAGAAAACCTTGTCAAATTTGCATGCAGGAAAGATATTTGCATACGGGGAGTTTCTAGCTTACTTAGAAAACTGGATTAGTAAACCGACACTAAATGACAAAAGTTGATTAGCTAGCTAAATTCAAATGTAAGAATTTAAAATATTTTATAGATCAAATTGTTTGTTCGATTTAGGATCCGTTTTCGACGTTGGGCTTGTCACGACAAGATCTTCGGAACTAGATCCCATGTTAATATGTTCTGATAACTTTTTTCTGGACCAAAAGTTATCCACCCGTAACACGTGAGTTATCGAGGCCATAGTATATAACTTACCCACCCTTAAAACATGTGTGTGAAGACTCTTTTGCATGGATACAAAAAAAGTATCCATCGACCGTTCTGAGAAAATTATATAACTTGGCGGGCATTTTGACGACCTACATAAATGATGTCCTGCGTTGATGCTCTTACTAAATAACATGACTTTTTTGTCCCAAAATTTATCCACCATTAATACAAGAGTCATCTAGTCTTTATGATGCAGCCCGTCCTACGGATGCGTCTACATCCCCACCAACTAGTCCCCAAGTGGACCGATGACCTGTGCTCAGGCCAAGCTTCTACGAGCTAAGGTTAACTCGCTCCTCTCCTCGTGTGATTTCAATACACCCTTGGATGGCTTGCTACTTCATTCCCAAACCCTGTGCATTCTCAGCTATGAACCCAATGAAGCATCGCCAAGGGAGGGACCAAAGGCAGCCCGAAGAGATTCGCCAAAGCAAATCCCGGCGAATCCAGTTCATGCCGAACCTCCCATGACAGCCGGTCGACCGGACTCCTCGCTGACAATCCCGGCCATGACCGGAATCTCCCGACGACGACCGAAAACCTGTTCAGTAAGGCTTTCCGGTTCGTGACCGAAAATATCAGCGGCCACCGGAATTTCCGGCGACCACTGCGGCGCCGCCGGACCCCTCGCCAGAAATCCCCAGAGCCAAGTCAACTTTCGGGCTTGACCCGTGTAACCCCTTATTTCGCCTAGACTTTACCATTTCGTACCTAAACTACCCATGTTTATGTGGTTGGACTATAAATAGCCCCCACCCTCTATTGTAAGCCCTAGACTTGGATAATTGTAGTTGAAGACACCCCTTTGAGGATCTATCAACAATTTGTCTCATGCTCGTTGACAAGGAGCACCAAATTATCCCCAAACCTCTTGGATTTTGCCTAGTGTGTTCAAGTTGTACAAGACCTTGGGATCTCGGTGTCTCGTGCCCAAGTAGTCAAGATCTCATCAAGCCTCTCAACCCCGTTGTTGGCCGTGGGAGAGTGTCTTGCCCAACGCCGATCCTAGGGATTGTGTTGGACCGGTTGCCACCGGCGTGAGCTATCGGCTTGTATCGTGTTTTCGTGTGTGTGTGTGTGTTCATCAAGTTATTCGCGTGTGTGTTCGTGGATTCCATCCCCTCACCCCTTCCATCGCTTCTCCCTCGATTCCCATGGAATTCGTGAAAGATCAGGCCACCTCAAGGGGTCACCCCTAACATATTGGTATCAAGAGCAAGGTTGATCACGAATTTCCCCTCAATTTTTCTTCTATCAACCACAAAATCGAAATTTCCCCAAAAAGAGCCCCAAATTGCCTTCGGATCGATCTCTGGATTTGGTGAGTTTTTCGTGGTTTTGGTCCATAGATCTGTTGCTTTGGGTCTTGATCTACATCCCTTGAACTTCCCCAGCCCATTTTGTCGAAATTTTGACAGAATTCTCAGTTTGACTTTTTGGAGTTCATCTCGAACAGGTTTCGGCGCAAGATCCGGTGAACCGGTTCTGCAACCGGAATTTCCGGCGACAGCTCCGGTTAGACCGGACCGACGACCGGAATTTCCGGCGGCAGACCCGGCGCCACCGGTTCCTGCGCCGAAAATTTTGCAGTTCACAAATTGACGGTTTCCTCCTTGTTTTGTTCGTGTTTCGCGTGCGTGTCGCCAAAAACTAACAACAAGCTTCCGCAAATCCCTACTTCACGCGCTCCTCGACACCGCGACTCCCGAACATCTTCCACATCACCGGTTGCAAGTCGTCAACAATACCAAAAGGTATAACTTGCGCCACTTTGACAGCCCCATATCTTCCTTTGTGTGTATCTATCCTATGAGAGCAACTCATTTTGTGTTTGTCTAAGCATTGTGCACTTGCCTTTGGAAAGTGAGAGTGCGAGGGCAAATACAAAAGTTAACATAGTAGTATAGAAAGGGAGAAAAAGAATCAAAAAAAAAAATAGAAAGATACATAGTCTCCCAATACAAAGAGAGTATCAAGCTTGTAAGCAAAAAGAGAGAGGACAAAGCGCGCCAAGGCAAGTGCACAAATCCGTTGCTTACCCTCTTTTGGCAAACGAGTTGTGGTCTCTCCTTGAGTTGGCACGACAACTGAGTGTAGTCTTCGTTAGGACCTTTTGTGCTCACTTCCATAGTCGTGCTAACCCCTTTCATTTCCACATGTGCGTTCTCCCGTGTTTTTGTAGATAGTATCATTTTTGCTTTTGATCTTTGGTCCTTTACCACTTGGAACAATAACCTTTTGCTTGGATCGTTTCGTTTGGTTTTCCACAATCCTAACCTTCCACTAAAAGCCTTTTGAGAGTTGTAGCTTATTTGTGTGTGAGTTTCTTTGCGATTTCACTTTGCAAGCTATTAGCTCTCTTGTGTGGCAATTGGTTTGATACAATCTCCAAGGTGAGGTAAAAGGCTAACTCCCCGCGTTCTTCTTCTCCATATACAACCCTTGCCGGCTCTGCATCATGGACAGGAATGGCGAGTCGTCCCAACCACCACCACCTCCAGAGGACGACACACAATACATGACAAGATGCGATCATTGGAAGGCCCGAGGAGAATTCAACTACCGTTGTGAAGCCCTTGAGCGGCGCCAAGACGAACAATTTAGCGAAGCCCGAGTGGAATTCAAGAACATCGACAACCGCTTCGAAGAAGTCCGAGGACAAATGCATACCATGCAACACAACCCCCACCATCAAAATGAAGCTCTTGGTCGCGCCCTCGCCGCAACGGATGAGAAGCTTCAATGCCTCATTGATGGGCTAGCAAGGCCAAGATCGCGTGACTCAAGCTCGTCATGACACTCCTCAAGTGAATCAAGCGCACCTCGCCGTCACGCTTCAAGGCACCGGGATGGACCCGTCCTCCACTCCATGAGCTCTTCTCAAGCGGTACCGTCTCCGCGACACGCCGCAACATCAAGCTATGATGGTGACCTCTCCGCAAGACCTCTAAGACGTGAAGCGAACCGTCCTCAACCAAGGGCACTTGTGATTCAACAAGAGAAACCTCACATGGACCACCAAGCCCATCGCCAACGACATGTTCCTTCAACAACAAGTGAAGCATCCAAAGTGGACGAACAAGATCGCCGTCGGCGTGAAGCACTCGAAGATCCACCAAGGCGTCATCATCAACATGAACGTCAACGTCGTCAACATGATCATCATGACGAGCCTCCTCCACATCAAGAAGAAAGGGAGCAGCCCATTGCACACGCGGTCCGTCGTCCTTCTCGCCACATGGCGCAAGACAATACTCATCGGCATCAACCTCGACAAGAACAAGAGCAAGCTCCCCAATCTCGTCGTGAGGACCAACAACCTCCTCCTTGTTCTCAACCGCGCCAACAACACGAGCAAGCTCCCCAAGCTCGTCGTAAAAATCAAGTTCCACCACCAAACACGACACCTCAACAACCGCAAGGGCAACGCAACAATCAACAAGCAAGACATGAGAGATCGGATGATGAAGATGGCCGCCAAAATCATGGCAACCGCCGCCACCGGAACCGCAATGAAGAAGAAACTTTCGGCAAGCTCAAATTCACCATGCCCAAGTTCACAGGTTCCAATGAACCCGAAGAATATCTGTCGTGGAAACTCAAGGTTGACAAGATCTTCCGCATGCACAACTATAGCAATGAGAAGATGATGGCCATGGCATCCCTCGAGTTTGATGAGTATGCCAAACTTTGGTGGGAACAAGTCCAACTCTCTCGTGAAGCAAAAGAAGATCCTCCAATCTCAACTTGGCAATATATGAAGGCTCATATGAGATCCCGCTTTGTTCCTTTGCACTACACGCGTGACCTTTTCAGCAAGCTTCAAACACTTAGTCAAGGGACAAAGACCGTGGAAGAGTACTTCAAGCAAATGGAGCTCAACATGATCTGTGCCAACATTGAAGAGCGTGATGAACAAACAATGGTACGTTTCCTCAATGGCTTGAACCATCCAATCAAGCGCATCACCGAGTTCCAAAAGTACAACAACATGGTTGAGCTTGTACACATAGCATCAAAAGCCGGGCATCAAGTGCAAGAGGACATCAAGTACAACAAGCCAAAGACGTACTTCACATACAAGCAAGCGCCAACCACTACTCCAACAACACCAAGTGGAAGCTCATCAAGTACCACCAAGCTTCCCTTCAAGCCAATACTTCCTAAAGGAAAACCGCCCCAAGTGGCAAATACACAAAGGATGATCAACCATTCAATGGTGAGTGCTACAAGTGTGGAGGCAAAGGACACAAGTCGGCCGCATGCGGAAACAAGAAAGTTTTGTTCATCCACGACAATGGCGATGAAGAATACTTGAGTGAATATGAGTTTGATGCAAGGGTCAAGGACGCATTGGCTAGGCAACATTTGGAAGATGACCAAGAACTACTTGTGTGTGAGCATGACGCAAGTCCATCGCTTGTGGTCACAAGGGTCTTAACTACTCAAGTCAATGAGAATGAAGACCAACAATCAAACATCTTTCAAACTCGTGCCGGTATCAATGGGAAGTCCATCAAAGTTGTCATCGATGGAGGGAATTGCCACAATCTTGCAAGCACGGAATTGTGTGAGCAACTCAACCTCACCCTCCATCCGCATAAGCATCCCTACCATATACAATGGCTAAGTGACCAAGGGTCTGTCAAGATCAAGCACACCGTCTCGGTAACATTCTCAATTGGACCATACGAAGACACGGTGGAATGTGATGTGGTCCCCATGACGGTTTGCCATATGTTGCTAGGAAGGCCGTGGCAATATGACAAGCGTGCTTTGCATGATGGTCACACAAACACTTATACCTTCAAATGGCTTGAAAAGACTTGTGTTTTGCAACCAATGACTCCTAGCCAAATAATTGCGGACAATGCAAAGGCTTTAGCGAGGGCGCAAAGCACAAAACCACCTTGTGAGAAGAGCGGTGAGCGAGAGAACCACACTATAGTGAGTGAGAGCCACAAACCAAACTCGAGTGGAAAAACAAAGAGTGTTCTTCTTGCCACCAAAAGTGAGATGAGAGAAGTGCGGAACAACCCATCCATCTTTCACTATGTACTTGTATGCAAGGGACTAGCTCAAGGAACTAATGACTTGACAAATGGTCCTCCTTCTTTGATGGCTATTTTGCAGGAATTCCAAGATGTATTCCCCGAAGAGCTTCCTCATGGACTACCCCCTCTTCGCAGAATCGAGCACCGCATCGACCTCATACCCGGCGCTCCACTCCCAAACCGCGCCGCGTATCGAACGAACCTGGAAGAGACGAAGGAGATAGAACGACAAATCAACCAACTCGTCTCCAAAGGTTTGATCCAAGTAAGCACTAGCCCAAGCGCGGTACCCGTGATTCTCGTGCCAAAAACGGATGATACATTGCGGTTATGCATGGACTGTCGTCCAATCAATGCTATCACCGTGCGTTATCGACATCCTATACCGTGCCTTGATGACATGCTTGATGAGTTATGTGGAGCCACTATATTTTCGAAAATTTACCTTCATAGTGGTTACCATCAAATTCGCATGGCCGAAGGTGATGAGTGGAAAACTGCCTTCAAGACCAAGCTTGGTCTCTATGAATGGTTGGTTATGCCTTTTGGCTTATCAAATGCCCCATCTACCTTCATGCGCCTCATGAACCATATTTTGAGATTTCTCATTGGGAAGAGTGTCGTTGTTTACTTTGATGATATCCTTGTCTATAGCAAGTCACTAGAGGAGCATGTTACTCATGTTAAGGAGGTCCTTCAAATCCTTCGTCATGAAAAGCTCTATGCTAATCTCCTAAAGTGCACTTTTGCAAAAGACAAACTAATTTTCCTTGGTTTTGTTGTGTCTTCTAATGGCATTGAAGTTGATGTCTCAAAAGTTAAGGACATACGAGATTGGCCCATCCCTGCCAATGTTAATGAACTTTGTAGTTTTCATGGGTTGGCCGGTTTTTACCGTCGATTTGTGAAAGACTTTTCTACCATTGCTTGCCCTCTCAACGAATTGACCAAGAAAAATGTCACATTCGTTTGGGGCAAAGCACAACAAAAAGCGTTTGATGGGCTCAAAAAGAGGCTCACCGAAGCACCACTCCTCGCTTTACCGTATTTCACAAAAACTTTTGAGATTGAGTGTGACGCTAGTGGTATTGGCATTGGAGGCGTACTTATGCAAAATGGGCGTCCTATTGTATACCATAGTGAGAAACTTGATGGCGCACACCTTAACTATCCAATTTATGACAAAGAGCTTTTTGCCTTGGTTCGTGTCCTTCAAGTGTGGCAACACTACCTTTGGCCCAAAGAATTTATCGTCCATTCCGATCATGAGTTGTTGAAATATCTTAAGGGCCAAGCCAATTTGAGTAAAAGGCACGCCAAATGGGTTGAGTTCATGGAATCTTTTCCTTACATTGTCAAGTACAAGAAGGGCAAAGAAAATGTAGTAGCGAACGCCTTGTCTCGCAAAAACACAAACCTTCTTACGCGACTCGAAGTAAATGTCTTGGGTCTTGATGACATCAAATCTTTGTACGAGTCCGACCTATTCTTTGGATCAATTTTTGCAAAGTGTTCAATAGACAAAGGGATTGATGATTTCTATTTGCATAAGGGTTTTCTTTTCAAACAAAACAAGCTTTGCATTCCGAAGTCGTCTCTCCAAATTTTGCTTCTTCAAGAGTCCCATGGTGGAGGCCTTATGGGTCACTTTGTCCGTGACAAGACATATGACATGCTATCCACTCACTACTTTTGGCCAAAGATGAAGCGCGACGTGGAACGCCACGTCCAACGATGCACTACATGTATCCAAGCTAAGTCTAAGTCTAACCCCTTTGGTCTTTATATGCCATTACCTATTCCTCACGCACCTTGGTCGGACATTAGCATGGACTTTGTGTTAGGATTGCCTAGATCTAAGCGTGGACATGATTCTATATTTGTGGTAGTGGATCGCTTTTCCAAAATGGCACACTTCATTCTGTGCCATAAGACCGATGATGCTTCACATGTACCAAATTTGTTTTCCAGGGAAATAATTCGGCTACACGGTGTACCAAGAACAATCTTCTCCGACCGCGACGTCAAATTCATGAGCTACTTTTGGAAGACACTCATGGCCAAGCTCGGGATCAAGCTCCTATTCTCGTCCGCCTCGCACCCTCAAACTGATGGACAAACCGAGGTCGTCAACCGAAGCCTTGGCACACTTCTTCGCGTGTTGATAAAGAAGAATCTTAAAGATTGGGAGGAATGCATCCCACATGCCGAGTTCGCCTACAACCGCGCTAAACACTCCACCACCATGAGGAGCCCGTTCATGATCGTCTATGGATTCAAGCCTCTCACCGCGCTCGACATATTACCTCTTCCTCTACATGACTACACCAACATGGACGTTGACAAGCGTGCCCAAGCAATGAAAAAGTTACATGAAGACACAAGAGCTACGATCGAGCAACAAGTCCTTCGCCAAGCATCACGACTAAACAAGAACAAGAAAGAGATGATCTTCGAAGAAGGCGATCTTGTGTGGATACACTTGAGCAAAGACCGCTTTCCCAATAATCGCGACTCCAAGCTCAAACCAAGGGGAGATGTCCCCTTCAAGGTCCTCAAAAGAATCAACAACAACGCCTACATCATCGATATCCCAACATCAAAGTACCTTGTGAGCCCGACGTTCAATGTCAAGGATCTTTCACCCTACCATGGAGAAGATGAAGTTGAGAAGGTTGAAGAGTCGAGGACGACTCTTTCCCAAGGGGGGGGGAGCTGATGCAGCCCGTCCTATGGATGCGTCTACATCCCCACCAACTAGTCCCCCAAGTGGTCCGATGACCCGTGCTCGGGCCAAGCTCCTACGAGCTAAGGTTAACTTGCTCCTCTCCTCGTGTGATTTCAATACACCCTTGGATGGCTTGCTACTTCATTCCCAAACCCTGTGCATTCTCAGCTATGAACCCAATGAAGCATCGCTAAGGGAGGGACCAAAGGCAGCCCGAGGAGATTCGCCAGAGCAAACCGGCGCCAGGCCCGGCGAACCGGTTCCCTCGCCGGAACCTCCAGCGACAGGCCCGGTCGATCGGCCTCCTCGCCGACAATCCCGGCCACGACCGGAATCTCCCGGCGACGACCAAAAACCTGTTCAGTAAGGCTTTCCGGTTCGCGACCGGAAATATCAGCGGCCACCGGAATTTCCGGCGACCACTCCGGCGCCGCTGGACCCCTCGCCGGAAATCCCCAGAGCCAAGTCAACTTTCGGGCTTGACCCATGTAACCCCTTATTTCGCCTAGACTTTACCGTTTCGTATCTAAACTACCCCTGTTTATGTGGTTGGCCTATAAATAGCCCCCACCCTCTATTGTAAGCCCTAGACTTGGATAATTGTAGTTGAAGACACCCCTTTGAGGATCTATCAACTATTTGTCTCATGCTCCTTGACAAGGAGCACCAAATTATCCCCAAACCTCTTGGATTTTGCCTAGTGCATTCAAGTTGTACAAGACCTTGGGATCTCGGTGTCTCGTGCCCAAGTAGTCAAGATCTCATCAAGCCTCTCACCCCCGTTGTTGGCCGTGGGAGAGTGTCTTGCCCAACGCCGATCCTAGGGATTGTGTTGGACCGGTTGCCACCGGCGTGAGCTATCGGCTTGTATCGTGTTTTCGTGTGTGTGTGTGTGTGTTCATCGAGTTCTTCGCGTGTGTGTTCGTGGATTCCATCCCCTTCCCCCTTCCACCGCTTCTCCCTCGATTCCCAAGAAATTCGTGAAAGATCAGACCACCCCAAGGAGTCACCCCTAACACTTTAACATATAAGTTATCCACCGAGTCTTCATCGCTCGTCGATGCTAACACCTAGGTTATCGCGTCTCAATTAAACTAGTTTATGGAGCACATTTAATTAACTAAATTAAAATACATGGGGCAACCGACATTTTATGCAACAAAAAAAGAATACAAAAGGTACCCACATGAAAAATGCGAGAATGTCTTCACCTGACCCATTATACGGTGGATAACTTATATGTATCAGGATGGATAAGTTAAATACTATCACATGGATAAGTCATGTGTTAGGAGTGGGTAACACGACTTTGTTTGTCCCAAAAGTTACCCACGAGTAATATGAGAGTTATCCAGCCTTCAGTATGTAAGTTACCCAACAAATAACATGTAAGTTATCCATCACTATAAAAATTTACACACAGATAGAATATAAAAGTTATTCTAATGGCTTGGCTTCGTCACCCATCGCTGCTCTTGCGGCGTACATATGTATGGATCCCAATTGTCTAACAATTGTAATGCTACTTGCCTAGTCTATATATGCTACTTCCTACATGTCATTCGTTGCATCATCATTATATCATGCTCATGTCAACATGCCACTTTGCATTTTAGCATCATATAAAACCCTTGTTCCATTTGGTTCTTCTCCTCATATTGTATCTGTCTTGCATATTATTATTTTGCTTCTTGATAAATTGTATTAGCTTCCTGATATATTGTTATATGCCCAATTTGAGTTGAGGGCATCTCTCTTCAAATCCTTCCTTGATCTAACATGACATGTCACCCTCACTTGTAACTCATCTCAATTCTATCATCTATGTGTATGTGGCCTTATTTGAATTTTCTTTTGGATAGTTAAGTCAAGCCACATATTTACATATGTATGGATCTCTATGTTCACAATGGGCTGATCCAAACCATTGTCACTCTCTAACAACCTTGATGTATCATACCTTCTACCTCACATACATGTGCTATATTTTGTTTTCACAAGATGTCTCACATGCATGCAAGCCATCATACACTCTTCTTTTTCTTATACATACATGAAACCACCAAAATACCTAATATACATGCCACATACATTCATTATAGTTTGATTCCATTCTTTCGCATGGGAGAATTCCTTCTCTTTCCTTACTCTTATGCCTTGTTGTCTTCCCACATGCATTCTTTTACCTTTGTATTTCCCACATGAAATATTGACCTTCTTCTTTATCTTCTCTTCTAGTGTTCTTGCTTAGATTTGTTTTGAACTTTAATTCGTTCTGATTGGGTTCATTTCAAATCTTAGCTAATCCAAACAATCTCATTTACCGTAGTCTATATTAGCTATCTAACATCTCTCTCTTTCTACCCTATCAAGGTTAAAACCTCTAGCAAACCCTAACCTCCATGTCTACCCTACCATCTGTTAAAACCTGGCTCTAATCCTAAGCAGCAACACCAACCCATCCTTCCCTATACCTGGCACCTTCCCACCTCATCCCTCTCTCTCTTGCAGCTGGCCCCTTCCCTCAGCCATCGCTCTCTCTTTTGTTGCCAGCCGAACCAAAGCAAGAGGGCAAGCCCACCTACCTAAACACCACCACCCACCCGTGTTGTCCTTATCGCACACGCCACACCCCTGCCCTCGCACACGCCTTGCTCGTGAACCCAACCCCCTCACTTTTTATTTTCCTTCCTCTCGCTGGCATCTCTCGGATCCTTCCCTATTACTTCCTATAACCAGCGCTAGCCTACCCGGCCATGCAGGGCATCCTCGCATGCACACCCGCATGAGCTGTCCGATGCGGGCTAAACAGTATACAAAATCCTGCTGCATCAACACTAGTCGTTGGATCTGGTCAATTGTTTTTTCACTTAAGTGTTGCTTGCCTTGCTTCATGACGTGTGAAAACAGGAGAGTGCAGGGACCAACTATCGCTACAACACCTCATCGGCTTGTGTACGCACGAGGTTGGCAAACCCGGCGCTAACCAAAATAATATCCCCAATCCCCGTCTCCTCCTCCATCTACCACCGCCGTCTCCTCCCCCTCCCCCCCTCCCCCCCCCCCTCGCGGCTGCCTCCTCTCCTCCTCCATTTGCGGCCGCCTCCTCTCCCCCTCCCGCTCCAATTGAAGAGGAGGCGGGTCTCCACCTCCTATCCTCCTCCCTGGTCCAGCACCACAAGAGGCAGTGAAGAGGAGGCGGGTGGATGCATCTCGCAGGGGCCATGAGGAAGCCGTGCAAAGGACAAGGGAGACGGGATGGTGGTGTCCGGCAGCTTGCCTTGTCTGCGCCGTCTTCCATCAGTTTAGGTTACGGTGGCCAAGACCTGCAGCGCCTGTCCCGGCCTGCCGCCTGCTTCTCCCAGCCATCACGACGTTGGGAACATGAACCCGGAGCAGCACGTTCTAGATGCGACCCGTGCCCTCTCTTGAGGGTGAGTTCGGTTGGTGCGCATGACAAGAAGGTGAGCATCTCCGGGTCCTTCTTCCTATCCGCTCCTGATCCCTCAGGTTTTTTCTTGTCTGCTGGTTCATTACCCACGTCCCTATTCTTGCTTGTCTAGGTTTGATTTGCTTGCATCTTCAGGCTGAAAATAATCTGTACATGTGCGTTCAATGGGTGAGATGTCTCTAAATTGTGAATTTTTGGTTATCCAAACGCCACAGATCTGGATTTCCCATAACAATAATGATGGATGCGGTAGTGGCTTGAATTTTTGACATTTAAACATGCTAATAGAAGCTATATGATTGAAGAAATGGCCATACTACAAATAATCGCAAATTTAGGTTTAATTTTCCAGTTTGAAACAAATAACCATGATGAATTGATATTAGTGGTAGCAATACTAATAAGAAAAGGTATGCAAAGGGATTTCCTTCAATTTTCTACCTTCGCAGTTACATAGGTTCCTTGCTATCTTATTCGTTTAACGCAAGCAAAATGTGTGTTGCAGCGCTTCTGGACGTCGAGCTGGTTAGAGTGGGGTTGATTGAGACCTGATAAATTGCCCTCCATCAAGGTTTGAGAATGCCACCCCGGAGAAGATTGTGGTCAGATTGGATTTATATCTCCTTTCCTCCATGATGCGTGTGCTGCCACACTATGTGAATCAGTGTTTTTGCCACACTATGTGCAGGTCGAGCTACTACCTCCTCCCCATATTATAAATTCTTCTATAGTTTGTCCTATATTCTGCAGAAAGAAAGCTCTCATCATTTTTATGTTAGCCTGCTTAGCTTGGCTCCTCAATTATTCTCGTGTGTTGTACTGTTGTTCAAGTTTTGTAGCTTTATTTTATTTTTAGAAATCGACTTATGTTGGTTTCGCATTAGTGTATCAGGTCAGCAGGTGTTCTGCTAGATAAGTTACTGCTTTAAATTTGATTGTTTCGATTGTGTATGATCTTGCGCTTGTTATTTTACAAATATGCTAGATCTTATTCATGGCTACAATATTTTTTGGTGTACTCTCGGTTAGTTGCATCTACTGAACTCCTGGCGCATGAAGATTAAGCCTCAAAATATTATTGAGGTAGATTTGGCATGTGCTGTTATAGGTCCAATAGAGGTGGTTATACAGTAGCTATTCCCCATTGTAAACACTGTTATTTCATCTGCTTTTAACTGATGCGGGTATGCCAGGTACTCGAGAAGCGGGAGCCTAAGCTAGCACTCTTTGCTGCCTGGGAAAACTATCATACCAAACTCCTTCAGACTCGATCTTCAGAGAATATTCCTTGCAGTAAACTTCATTTGACCTACGGACAAAAACGTCTAAGTTTTTCATGGAGTGAACCATCCCAGCAATGTCGACTTCCTACATGGGTGCACACACTGGCATGATTGTAAGTAATCTCTGCTTTCTGCTCTGTTTTCTGCTAATCAAGTTCCAGTACAGTGGTGGTGGTTTTCAGGTGCCTTACTGTGTGTTTTTGTGGGGTTAGTTGGTTTCTGTTTGTTGTATGTTCCAAGGAACATGGAGGCCATCATATTACCATGTTATGCATGATGAGATCGGCTTCGCTGCTGTGTTTGCTTTTCAAATATCTTCTAATTTTCAGAGCTGCTTGGTTCATATGTTAAAACGTGGATGTGCATTGGATACCAATGCTTGCAAGAGTCATGTAAATATGTTGATTACAAATATGCCTGCAGAAAAAAGAGGTTCTAGGTCTCTAATGGTATGAAAGAGTAACTTCAGGTTGGTTATACTTTTCAAGTTGCATAGGCCATGTCAGATGGGGAATGATGGGGATTCGCCCCCAACGATATTTTAATTAAAACATCGAATTAAAAAGGAGTGAACACAGCTGAGCTCCTGTCTAGCCTGAACATCCGAACATCGAGTTTAAAACTTGGGTGAATTTTCCTTCTTACTTTGTACATCCATTAGCATCACATATTCATGTGTAGTAGTCGCTTATGAATCATCCTCGTTTTCCTTTGCTCAGTAGCTCACTCAATATTCCTTGAGGATTTGGTTATTCACTATAATGGACCTTTGTGTTTTCATCTAAGCAATAAAGAAAAGCAATCATTACTTGGCCATCGGAATATTAGTGTGCTACAGACTAGGTAATTTTTTCCCCTTTCTCCTCTTCTTTCTATTTTTAGATTGCTACTAGAAGTAGGGTACCCGTGGCTTTTCATATATTGCACAAGAACACATGGTTCACTGCAGATTCCGTTTACATTTACAAATACAATATATGCTTTGCTCCTATTATGTCAGTGTAAAATCTATAGCTCATGCGACAGATGTGGCACAGGGAGCAAATGAAATAAGAATAAGAGGATCCCGCCGCCTGCACAAATTATTGCTGTGTGATGGCTAACGGTGAGCAAAAATGTGTCCCTTCCCTGCAAACTACAGTTCCTTTCAATTAACCAAGTAACTTGCTGCCGTCTAGCTTGTCTATCCCTTTAATCTGCTTGGCTGTTATGTTCGGTCAGTTGGGCACAATGTATAGCATCCATTAATCCTTTTGGTTAATTACAATCTCCCACAGTGCAAGTCAACTGACATAATTTCATAATTCTTCTGTCATGAAACTGGTTCTGCCGGAGGCAAGGTCCATCACATTTTGGGTTTGTGGGATATACATGTTTGTTTAAATGCCTAAACCAGTTGATGCCGAATTGTTCATATAATCTTGCACCTATTTTTTAGTTTCATTAGTTTGAGGGAGAGGGGGGATACCGAAGCACACCTCTTTTTGTAGTCAAATAATGAATTTTTTCATGCATTAGTTTAAGAACGCTGATATTTTTGGGGGGAAAGCTTTATCAGGATACCAGTCTTGGTTTCGCCTTACTGCAATGCAGATGTTGGATGGAGCTTTGGCAACTTCTAGCTTCAGAGTGGCCACAGGTTGCAAGATAGTAGGATGAGTTGGATGTGTTCTTCGGAAAATAGGTGATGTCGTTGTCCACAGGTACCTGAAGTACACACTTCTAAATTTAGTTATTTACTAGCAAAAGTGCCCGTGCGATGCACCGGGAGAAATAAATACTCGAACGTCCGAGCAAACCATCCGTGTTGACACTCATTCTCTTTGTCACTATCGTCGGTGGTGGTCATGTTTCTTACTATTTATGAAAACATATAAGAATATCTTAGAAGATTAAATTGTAAGGCTGGCATTACGGGTTAGTTTTATTGCAAACACATTTATTCACATTTCTCGCGCAACCCGGTGATGCCCATATCTTCCAAGACCGCTACAAGCTTTCACGGTCGCATGTGATGTTCTTATCTCACACAGCCCCACTACTGCTGGCAGCGACTTCTTGTTTCAGTTGACGGACTTCTAGTCTTGTACCCCTTTTATACATGCCTTTGGCTTGTCGAACGAGGGGTTCATGT
The DNA here is from genome assembly GCA_023614405.1 of Avena insularis. Classification (NCBI taxonomy): domain Eukaryota; kingdom Viridiplantae; phylum Streptophyta; class Magnoliopsida; order Poales; family Poaceae; genus Avena; species Avena insularis. The sequence continues at coordinate 273,517,214 of CM042697.1, forward strand.
TGGCGACCCCATGGGTGCGTGCTCGAGCATAATTAGTGTTTGAGTAGGTGACGAGCGCCAGCAAAAGCGGTGAATAGAGATATCAGATGGACGCTGGAGATCAGACGGAGGGTGGTGGAGCCATGTCTTCTGAAGTACGACGGGAGGGCGACATAGAATCTGAATTGAATCCCATCGAGAGTGGGGTGGACGAGAAGAACGAGAGAGGTGGGTTGGTGAGTCAGGGTCAATCTAAGTAGATATATGAAATTTCGTTTGAATAATGAATTGCAACATTAACAACGTTACGTGAGCATCTCTAACATGAAGACACCAAGGTAAACACATCAGTCGTGAAAACTCGGTTATGAATATATTCAACACAAAAAATTGGGGCAAAGACTGAGTTCACATCTAGAAAAAAAATGATTTGGTAAAAAAAACACGAATCAGCCGAGATAAATGCAAAACTGTGCTTGCTCACATCCTCACCCGAGTCTGCATTTCCCTCACACTCGCGTACTGCCCAAACTAAGCACTGCATCCGGCCATCGCTCATTCCTCAATAGTCCCAAGCACCAATCGGCTAGGGATCGAGATTGGCTGTCTGCCGCACGCACGCACTGAACGGTCGCATGCCCGTGTCCTCGTCCTGCTCTTTCGTTGGTGTTGCTTCGCCGGAGATGCGTTGAGATAGTCTGGCTGTGGGAGGAACCTGAGGAGTCCGCACGCCGACATGTGTTCATGGAGCTAGAAGAGGGAGCCACGGGGGCAGCTCCGCTGCAGGAAGGATGAACGCGACACAGTCGCTTGGCAGCTCGCTGTGTTGTAGCGGAGGTGCTGCAGTCGGGACATTCGTTCCAGAGTAACTTCGATCCGGGCGGCGGTGAAGAACCAAGAAGCGCGAGGATACTCTAGCTGGCAAAATCGAAGGGACCAGAGGAGGGAAATAGTCGGTTCCTCTGCCGCTTTTTTCTCGATCTGGATCAATTGCCAGAGAAGAGAAAGGGACGAACGGGTACGTGACAGTTTTCTGTATTATGTACTTTGGTGGAAGGGCAAAGTCGTCTAAGACGAACAAATGAAGAGTTTTGTATTTATAGGTGGCGTTGGTGGTAATATGTGATTTTGTGGGAGGGTAAACCTGTCCAAAAAAGTGTTGGACCGGGAGAAACACTTCGTGCTTTATTATTATTAGGTATAGGTATAGGTATAGGTATAGGTATAGATATAGATTTGTCCTCGTAGCTAATTTCATTTGGTACGACATATTTTTCTGACACCTATTGGATTCCCATCCTTTAGAAATAAAATAACCATGCATATATATACTCTATCATATACTCCCTCCATCCAGAAATAACTGACTTGAGTTTGTCTATATTTGAATGTATCTAGACTTATTTTAGTGTATAGATTTATTTAAATTTAGAAGAACACAAGTCAATTATTTCTGGACGGAAGGAGTAGAAATTAATGGGCTCTATCATAGGTAGTAGCGATCAAGTGTGCGTAATTGGTGACGTAAATTTGTTTGCTTTCTGTTTCAAAGTAATATGCCCTGAATCATTTACTGAACTTTCACAACTAGGTGAGTAAAAACAATTTGTTATCTGCCATCCTAAATTATTTGCCATCCATCGGTTAGTAATGTATCAAGGCGTAATGAAATATATCCAACCTGCTTTCATTAGAAATATAGTAGTATTAATAATTCCTATACCTTGAAAGGTTTTATATTGGGCATCATGAGATAGCCACCAAGAGTTCGGTCAGACTTGAAATGATTTGGATTTACCATTTTTGTATTTGCAATCGGCTTCCTCAAAAGGTAGAAGTTTGTTAGTTCATTCACCCTTTTGAGCCTTCGATTAGCTTGCAGCTCCTCGTAAACTTTATACTCCCTCCGTTCGAAAATATAAGACATTCTAGCTTTGTGAAACGAATGTATCTAGACATCTTTTAGGGTATAGGTTCACTCCGGACCTCTACGAACCTCTACACTAAAAGACGTCTAGATACATTCGATTCACAAAGCTAAAACGTCTTATATTTCTGAACAGAGGGAGTACTACCTTGCAACAAATGCAAAGTGCAAAAGAATCAAGCCATTTGAAATACCTTTATGTAGAACGCCACACATAACATAAATTTGTTTCCATTCTGCAGCTCTATGTTGATCTGTGCCCAAACGCAGCTACAGCATGGCGGGAAACACTACAGGTAGAGAAGAAGAAATGAAGACTAATGTTAAGAACCACTGAGATACCGATGAGTGTCAGTAGAGAGTTTCTTCATTGGAACTTGGAAGACAGAGACAATATTTTCTTTTAGTGTCGTAGTTGTTTATTCATCACTGAGATAGACTAACACATACGGTTTGTTTTAGTTTGGCTTTGCTGAATACACTATATTTGTAACATCCCAAAAATATTAAACTTGGATCATCAAACTCTAATCATTAAAATTATGGTTAACAAAAACTTTTCCAACTAAAATTATGAAAGCATTCATATGTGTGTATTCAAAATTTGGATTTTTTTAAATTGCCATGGTTCCGTGTTTCTTTGCTTGTAAAAGAATTCTTAGATGAAATAAACATTATCTAAACAATCCCCAAACTTTTCCTAAAGACAAACAACTCAAATTAAACAAATGAAGTGAATGGTCATTTTTGTCAAATTAACTCTCATGCCTACTTTGGCTATCTTTAGTTTTCAAAACTCAACAAAACATTTGTAGATCTTTGCACCCATTGTTAGTACTCATAATAAGGTACCAATACCCAATTTGTGATCTTTTAAAAATATTCAAATGCTCAGTTTAAATGACAGTTTAAAATTGAATCTATCTCATATGGGAAGATCCCACTATTTCAAAAACTACTCAAACAAGTTTAATTTTCAAAACCCAAGCACCCACAGAATCCTCAACACATGCCTAGCACACCCATCAAAAATCTTTTCAAAATTTAAAAGTAAGTTTCTTGCGGCCATTTCATCAAACAGCTTGCAGATTCAAATCAAACAAATCACAAACACTATAGTATGCAGTAAATTTGGCCTAACTTGTTCCCTCTGGTTGCAACTAGTCTTTAGTAGATCAGCTAGCTCATTTGTAAACATCTAGCATCACCGTGAGCTTGCCTTGCCATCAATGGTGAGCAGGCCGAGCCTCACCATGCCACCCCATTGTCGCCGGCCAGCTAGCAGCAACCCTAGCCTTGCCAACCTTGTCTGGGAGGTAGCCAGCACCTCACCGCCACCATCCTCCTCCAAGCAGTGCAAGCCGTGGACCACCAGGAACTCCGCGGCGCCCGTGCCACCGCGACATGCCGAGCCCGCCTAGAGCCGCACCAAGACGCGTGCACACGCCGCCCTTCGACCGCAGCCCGTGCCCACCGCTTCGCCATGATCCCAGGAACACGCCAGACACTCCCGTTCGCCGCCCCGTGCCTCACATCCACCGCTCGCCGTCGAAGACGCCGCCTCTGCCACGCAGAGCACCGCACGTTCCCGACCGATTGCCACCGCCCCTAAGCGCGCATTTAAGCTCTAGAGCATCGCCAGGAGACCGCCCGTCGACCGCCAACCTCAGCCATGTCGCTAGCCGCCCGTAGTCATGTCCATCCCTCTCGGTCTCGCCGCCCGTCGCATAAGCATTTCTAGTCACTTTTATTATTTAAAATAAAAAGGTTAAATCTTATTAAATTGTGACACCACTTTAAATCATATTCCCATGTACTGAAATATGTGGTGATGACATGTGTCAACATGATCCCATGTTTGAGTTGGAGAATATTAAATTTTAAGTAGTTTTTCAATGAGTAGAAATTACTTTTCTAAAAATAAAATAAATAAGACAAAAGCTTTAATCTTGTAAGGTTAGTGATGATGCTAGATCATCTATAGTACACCTTTGTGTGATGATTGAAAATAGTTAAGTATTGTTTGGTGATTGTGTACCTCCTATTTATTTATAGACGCTAGTACCGACCAAGGATACGAGGAGGAAGGAGGATACTATGAAGAAGAAGCCGAGGAGTACTTCAACCACTGCCCTGCACAAGGCAAGCTAACACTTGCAATTATGAAAGTTAGATTAGCTATGCAATGCACTAAGCATGCTTGGTTGGACACATTTGATGATATACAATCCTAATTTTACTTGCAAGCTTTATACTTTATTTCTTTATCAAAGCTTTCTCTTAAAGTTTACTTAAGTGACTTGTAGATTCTAGGAAGATAATTGAAGGTTGCATAAAGAGCATTAAATTTGGCCTAAGCTAGATAATCTTGATGTCATCCTAAGGCATGAGACTGAACTTAATTAATCTCCACTTATTTACCACCCCTCATTTGTACTTACCCCACTTGTAGATGCTAGTGCTAAGCATAAAACTTGATCAACTTTAGATGGGAATACTTGGTGAAAATGGTTATAAAAACCTTGGAATGATGAGTCATTCCACTGAAATGTTTTGACTGTGTTTCCGAACACAAGATGATTTTGATGATGAAAATGTTGAGGCATAAGCCTTAGCCCTTTATAAAACTGATGGTTGTCTGGATGCGATACCATTCCAATTTTACCGTACAACCACAGTACTCGAAAATTGGGTAGGGCTTGACTGGAAATTTATATACCTTAGTATGGGTTCCCTCACGGCCAAGGTCTGAGCTGAGGCTACCTTGTGAAGATTGTCTGAAGATTGTCCACCTGTGCAGTATCCAAGATGACAGTTGGTCATGGTTGGGAGGCCAAACTCACAGGAGAGGTGTCTATACTAGGGCGTATAATTGAAAGGTTAGGATTGATTGTCCGCTTACTGAGTATGATGAATTCAGGATTTGTTCCTGACGGATGTATCGAATGTTGTGGTGAAAGTGTACAATCTCTGCAGAGTGTCAAACTATTTGAATAGCCGCGTCCGCGGTTATGGACAGTTGGAGTGGCCATACTGTTTCGCCGTCAGATGTTTTCAAAATGACTTGTGAAATGAATTGAGACTTTGACTTGACCACAACAGGGTTGTGATATGAAATTCAAGTTCCCACTTAGGTGTTATAAAATTTCAACTAGCTTTCTTTGCTTCTGAACTTAGTAGAGGTAAATCTGGCTTTTTGCAAAACAACCCTAGAGCTTAGTGTCCTAATACAAAACCCCCCTTAACTTGTTAGTTTTAGTTTGCGAGTACTTAAAGAGTACTCATGGCTTTGTCCCTGGCTATTCCCGTGGCAGACTATGAAGAGGAGTACCAGGATGATGGACCGCAGGAAGGTTACAACAACTAGGATCATCTTCCATCGTCAGCATTGCCTGTGACCCCGAAGATGGAGCTTCGCCTACGCTACCTTTATTATTACGTTATTCCGCTGCTTGAGTTGTATTAAGAACTGGATCATGAGATCCTTATTTGTGTAAAACTTTATGTATGGTTTGTAATGGATGATGTATTGTGATATCCAAATCTGTTATGTCTCGCAAAAATGGTAATCCTGGGATTAAAAATCCGGGTGTTGACAATATTTGCTACATATAGTAATCCTAAAGAGAATCAACCTGAATATACTATAAATTTGAGTGGAATTGTTAAGATATGCATTTTACTCATATTGAATCGATACTAGAGAAGTGCACTGTATTAATGGTTTGCTCGTGTACTCTATGTAGGATTGTCCTATGTAGACCTGGCTTACTGGTTTGCTGAGATTTGCAGGGAGGGTGTCCTATGATTTTGAAGGCAGATAGGTAATGATCTGCATTTACTAGGTTTGTGTGTGATTAACCTTTTATTCACTTCAAACTTGGAATAGGTTTATTGGTGATTTATTTATAGGACACTAATAGATTTACCTTTGGATGAGAAACATTCTAATAAAACAATAAAAGCTCGGTTTGGGCATGATAATGTCTTAAGAAAAGCCAAAATTCTCATTTGTGTCTTTTTATAGAAGATATCAGTGCACTTGAAAGGCACTGAAAATTTGATAGAGATGATATCAGGTTGCATCTTAATAAGCTGTTTTTATTCAAACTATCACCATTATTTATCATTGGGTCTGCTGGGTTGGCTTAAAAGATGGAGCAGGCATTATCATACTCCCTCCATCCCAAAATAAGTGACTTCATTTTGTATAGATTTGGATGAGAACAAAGTAGTAGCATGCTTGATGAGCAAAACATTCTCATATAGTCAGCGCCATCCCTACTATTTTCACTTAAATAAAAAGTGCAATCTGTAGCATGAATTAGAGGCAGGATGTAAGCTGGCAGTCTTACAATTTGTTCCTTGGCCAAAGGAATACTGGCATGCCCAGAATTGAAGTGTTGACGGTTTCATTTCCCTTTTATTATCAGTGAGCATTTAGATTAGATATACTTATTTATTTATCTCCATCAATGAGTAGGCAAGATTAATAAGGCACAGTTTCCTTGTTTCAAGTTTTCTAATATGATTTAGTTCCAAGTTAGCGAAAGACTTATCTCTGGAAGCCTGCACGTTCTTGATAAATTGGGAGCTAGTGAAATAACGTATAATAGCATCATCGGGAAGATCTTGAACCGAATGGTACATGCACTATTTTGGATATTATAATATGATGGATGTTGTACCTAAAAAGATTTATGTATTCAGACGAAAGCTCTTGTTTTGTTCAGATAGGTTTGCAATGGTAACTGGGGAAACAATGTATTATTACTGAATCTTTCAGACCAAGAACGTTATTTTAGTTTTTCAACCGTAACACTTATTGTGTTGTTTGGAGCCCGCCATTCGCTATGTATGCCTGTAGCTGAACTTGGTACTGTGGTTCAGGACTCACTTTCCGTGGAAGAACAAATAGCTGATCTGAAGTCACGAGGAAAGGAGCATTTGGAGAGGGGGATAATCTTACAGTGATGTACCTTTATGGCCTGGTAAATTCCTTGAATAATCGAATACATGTATTTAACATAAGATTTGGGGCTAAATATGTGTTAGTTTCTAATGACTAATTTGCTGAATGCTGGTTCATCAGACTGGCTGGTTGTATACGTTGAAATTTCTGTTGAAGCAGCTTTGACTATCTTATAGTGATGTACCTTTATGGCCTGGTAAATGCCTTGAATAATCGAATTCATCAGACTGGCCTGCTGCGCCGCTTCCCAGTGGCAAATGTAGCATCCTCAGATTACCAACAGATCATAGTTTCCTTTAGTGTTTGTTAGTCATTTCATTTTTTTGGTCTTGTGTGTATCTTCCTATGCAAAAGAATGCACAAGATATATTCTCACAAGTTTTGTTATAGCAAAGAAGCGGTGGCTTCCAAGGTAACGGTAACTGGTTAATCAATCAAAACCTCTCTGGTTAGGAGGGCATGAATCATCTCATATCGCTGCAGCTTTGACATGTTACTCTAACTTCGTGTTTGTTTACACTGAATTTGTTGCATACTCGAAGATAAAGAATGAAGCCAGGCATGGTGAGCCACAATGATTGAAATTCCATAGTCCGTGACGTGTAGTTAACAACCTTTAAGTTAGTGAATATCGATTGCATATAGAGATATACATGAACATCAAACCAAGATGAAAATTATGGCTTGAATATTCTCCTGGTTCAGCCACCTGTGGAAGTGGTGTAATGATCAGAAACATTATAAGACCACAAAGATAAAGACAAGTGGGAATTCACCGAAAACTACATTGTCATTGCTAAAGTTTATGTTAACCCATAGAAAAACATAGCATAAGCATATTCAGTTGCCAAAAGCTTCTATGATGGCGCTATTCTGCTCATCAAGGCATGTCACTGTACCAGCATGAAGTATCAGGTCTTGTACCACCATCGCCATTATAGACTCTGCTATTATTTTAGACAGTTCCTTACTTTAAGGTTCAATTTAAGATTGAAACGATATATTATTTCCGATAAAAATTATATTTCACAGTCTCAATCAACCTGACGTAAATGAAATATTCGATCCACATACATAAGTTGACATCATTTCGAATACATACATTTATGGTACACATTTACAATTGGAATACCCTGATGCAAATACAACATTCACCAGTACAGACCAAATAGATTTGAATAGATAGGGTTTGCGAGTAACCGACCAATTAACTTTGGGTCGCCAACCCGTGGGGCCACTGTTCTTAGAGTCTACCAGTTAGTACCTCACACTATATGCGTATTTAAATACCAGTTATTCAACGCGGTTTAGTTAGATAGTTAAATCTATGTCTAAAATATTAGCTCACTTTAAGCCTCAGCGCCAGCGACGCACCGGATCATCTGGTGTACTTAAATCAAGCAGCATCGGGATCGAGGTCCAGACCCGCCTCCACCTTCCTTTTACCTCTCCACACCAAGCTCCAGCAAAAACCCTAGCCCCGACGCTGCCCTGTGCGTGCTGCCGGTTCCCTCCTTCGGCAGATGGAGCGGCGAATCCATGGCCACCGCGCGTATCTTGGTCCTTTCCGGCGTCGTCTGCGTCTACGAGCAAGAACCCCTTCTCCAACAAAACACCTGAGGTAAGCTCCACCTCCCCTTCCTCTTCCTCTTGCTTGCTTGGGTTCTGAACCCTGGCCAGCGTCGCCGTTCTTCTCGCCGTCGCCGCCCGTGTCTCTCTGCTGCTCGCCACACGCGCGCACAGACAGTAACAACCGCTGACACCTCCGTTTTTTCCTTCAACTTTCGAGCAAGCAAACTTCCGGCACAGGGCACATTCTCGGAATTTCTTTGCATCTTTGCGAAGCTGAGTGTACCACCTTCCCAACACAACGAACGGAGCTTCAATCGGAGCTCAGAACCGCTCGAAATCATCTGCGCAAGATCAGCCGAACACAATGTCCAAACTGCAGTAAATCCGTCAGTTTTCGTTGTGCTTTTTACCTCTGTTCCTTGCCAGATCCCGGCCGCTGTATACCGTCGTTCAGCGGCGGAGCTATGTGTATGTCAGGAGGGCCCACCGCCTGGCCTCCCCAGATTTTGAAGAATTAGTGAAGAAAATTTTTAGTAGGGACTTTGGTGTGAAGAAATAGAGTAATCAGGCCCCCCCAAACATCCATCTTTTCAGTTTTGCCTCCCCTGGAATTCTGTGCTAGCTCCGCCAGTGCCGCCGTTGGATAAACCTTTAACATAAGAGTTTGGATAAACCTTTAACATAAGAGTTTAAGATCTAAATGGGACCTACACTTTCGTTTTTACCACATCTCCAATTTCTACTTGGATTGATCGCCATCTTCGTCCAAAGTTCATTCCAGCTAGCCCATTTTGTGCTGATCGTTTCAGTTCGTTGCTTTAGTAAGTCAGTGTGTTCATGAAGTTTGTCAAATAGGCCCATCCCTTTCTTGATGTCTCAACCCGCCATCCTCGCGTGGCCACTTGTCACATCCTCGCTGACCAAGGGCTCAGTGGCCCCTCTAGCCATCCGGACCCACACCTCATCCTCTCTGAGTAGCATCTGTCTTGGTGACAAAAGTCCCAGGTCCTTTTCCAAATGCAACAAAATTTCAGAAAAAATGGTTAAATACAAATTCAATCAAAACTTTTGAAATATTTGGAATTTGCAAAAACTTTTAAAATGAAAAGTGAATCTTTTTCAAAGGTGAATCCAAATGCATATACAGTAAATTTCAGTTTTGCCCCTATTCCAAATATTGACAAATTGCCTTTTTTTCATTTAAGTTGCATTTATTAATAACTTTTAATCTATAATTTCAAATATTGTAAATAATATATGTTTTTGGAACAGAAAACTGTAAGGAATCTGTTTATTTTATTTATAATACCTTTTGGGCAATTTAAAATTTCAAAATAATTTAAATGTTGATAAATACCTATTTTTTAAATATTTCATAAATTTAAATCTGTAATTCCGAATTCGACAAATGATATGTCTAAATCAATTAGCTCGATGAGCCCGTTCTATTTATGCATTCCATGATATGAAATTTGTTGAAGTGTATAAGTGGATTGCACTAGCCCTTTCCATTAGTTCGGACTTTTGGTTGCGTTGGCTAGTGCATGAAGCTTGACATGGTATCAGAGCCTAAGGTCTCGAGTTCGAGTCCTGGCTTTCGCAATTTATCCTAAAATTGCTGTTGATACCTCTATGTCCACGTATAGGCCTCTTGAGTCATACATGAGTTTCACGCGCCGTCGCTCTCTTTCGGTTGCACATGCTGACTTCTCCCCATCACACGTGAGAGGGGTGTTGAAGTGTATAAGTGGATTGCACTAGCCCTTTCCATCAGTTCGGACTTTTGGTTGCGTTGGCTAGTGCATGAAGCTTGACAAAAGTAAGCATGCATCATATAAATATTAATGGGGCAGCAATATTTATGGGAGCAAAACATGACTAGAACTTAATAAAATGCTTTCATCTTGTACCCCACACCTCACCCATACCATGCTATGCTATGCCATGTAATTTGTGCATCATTCCATCATGGCATACTTGGTTTCTTGCTGCATATGATTTATATGATTGTGCAATGTATTTATATCGGCCTCTTATGTGTTTGGTTTTAATCCGGATAGACGTCGGGCAAGGAGATTATAGGGAGCCTCAGGAGTTTTACCCGGAGCCATCTTATTATGCAACTGAACTGTCACGCAAGCATTTCCCCATGCTTGCACTACATATAGTACATATTGCATTTATCTTATTCTTGCATCATAATCGTGTCACGAATAAAATTAAATCCCAAGTATTGCATAGCATTTACTTTTAAACCCCACCGAAGCTTGTCCCCTCCATCCTATGAGACATTACTATAAGAGTTGTTTGAGCCATGCGAGTCATAGAATTGCATGTGTAGGGTTTGTGAGTGTATATGAATAATGAGGTACCTAAACAACTGAATTGAGTAGTAATGAGATAACTAATCAAAGAGGCACCAGTGGGAAATATTTGCTATTTAGTTCTTTATGCTCACTTGTCTCCCGTAGGACCCCGAGTACTTGATTCTTGTTACTAGACTATCGCACTATCCGCATGTGGGACCATGAATCCCCTTAGTCCTAGCTTGAGTCATAGTTAATTTCTTGGGGCCACAAGTAGTTTGGGTGTTATTACTATCTTGTACTTATGCCATGATTTACTGCTTTATTTACTATTGTTGCTCGTGGAGAGCGTTTACTACTATACTGTTTTGGAAAGTGGAATGTTTTCGCGGTATCAACAAGCCCAGTCACACTTTCGTATTCCCAGTCGTTTACAACCATTGACACAAACCTCTGGGTCCGTCTTGGAGCCGGCCAACTTCGTCGCGGGTTGCTTAGTGGGGTGGCCCCTGAAATCAACTATGAATCTTGCGAATGCTTTGTTGTGATGCCTTGTTGGGCTTTCATTTGATTTTTACGAGGTTGATCGTGCGTGTGTTGCTATTTGTGCACCCCTGCAGGGTAAATCTTTCTGAAAGCCGTGTTTGCGGTTATGGACGACTTGGAGCACAGTTTCTCGATCATAGACAAACATAACTAAAGTACCGCTTTGAAATTGACTAAAACTTGACTAGTAATAGTGCAATATTCATGGAATGTTTAATAAAACTACCAACAGATGGGATGTTCTTTCGCCTTCTTGTTTGGGAATGGGGTTGGGGATATGCTAAATGGGTATCACCATTGCATGTCTCTAATCTGGATAACCCGGGTGACCCATAGTTGGTAGCAGGGCCTATGGCCTGCTGGGTGGCCTAGTTAGATGGATCCAGAATGTAGACCCATGCCGGATAAAGGAAGGCTACGGTGGAGTCATCAGACTAGTTGTATACCGTGTAGGACTCTACAACCTGTCCGACTAGGACTTTTCCTGTAACCTAGGATCTGGTGTCTTTATAAGCCGGACCTAGAGGAGTCTTTAGAACGTAATAACTCATATTGCGCATAGCGAACCGATCCCTGTAATCGAGCATATTGCCGTTACAGTGAGTTATAGCAGGAGTAGGATTCCGCCACCGTCGTGGGATCTAAACCTGGGTAAGCTGTGTCACCTCGTACCTGCCAACCTTCCGCCTTACCCCACGTATCTAAACACGCACTGTGAGGACCCATCCATGGCGTACTCGTCGGCAATACCACGACAGTTGGCGTCCACCATGGGGCAAGAGGCGCTTCAGGCTCTACAACGGGCAAGGTCAAAGCTCTTTGTGGGAATCATAAAAACCGTAGCCATCGGTCATGTTCTCTTCTCCGGCAACATTCCAATCATCCCTCCTGACGAGTTCGGGATCCCGGCGAAGACGAACCCCACCCGTTGCTCGATCGTCCCAATCGGGGACATCCACCTTTCATCGGAGAAACCGACTCGGGTACTAGTTCCCTGGAAGTCGGAGGATCTACAAGGCCCGCACGGACCGCCTACTGGTAGAATACGTTCGCGGAAGGATCGAAGTCGGATATCTCTTCGGAGTTTGCCGACTTAGATCGGAAAAATTTAAAGCCCACCCAAACCGCCCATGTGCAGGAGATAATGGTGGAAGATCGCTGCAAATCCGCCGGCTTTGACCGTGCGTCTAGAAAGCAGAGATCATAGTTCGTCGACATGGTGACTATCTTCGATCTGGCGCGTTGCGTTCAGAGAGAAGGTGAGAACCCTCGCGATTACCTCGCCAGATGGCTCGGTATACGGGCCGATCTGGAACATTACCCCGGTGATGATGTTATTTATCACTTTGTGGAAGGACTGTATCGCGGTACACTTCTCCAGCATACACTAAGGCGGCAACAGGTCATGGGTCTCCTCACCTTCGAGAGCATGATCAGCACCGTCAACAATTATGCGGTCGCTGATGTAGCTGCTCAGACCGAGATCGCTACCTACCCGGGCCACCTCCGCCTCAGCCACCGCCGCCACCGCCTCCAGTCAACATTGTTTGACACGGAAAATACGTTTTTCTAAGAGAGGAGGAAGAAAAGGGATCTCCCATACGCCGGGGGAAAACATAAAATATGCGGGCGTGCCAGTGTACAAGTACACAAAAATAAAAGACGGGAAAAAATACATATTAATCATCACGACTAATAGCCTAAACCCTGATGTGCGCTCCGTGGTGGCCTGCTGGCGCGGCCAATATGACAAGGCGATTGTGGTCTCCTGGTTCCCGGGGCCTCGGAAAGCTCCCGGTTAATTACTCCCGCGGATAGAACCACGGGACACCTCCGATAAAGATGCTTGGTCATCGTCTTCGGTCTTCGCTTCGCGTTCTCCATGCATGGTGGTGGTGTAATGTGTTGGCGACTACAGAGTCCGTGTACTAGCGTGTACACGCGCCGTAGATAGCATGGCCTTTGCTCCGGCCATGCCCTCCTCGCCGTCTTGCCTCGTTGGTCTTGAGCGGCGTTGAAGTAGTTGAAGTCGGGGTAGCATGCATGGTTGTGCTTGGCTTGGATCGTTGTCGATGGCCTTGAAGTTTCGCCGGAAGTGCGAGGGTACGCCTCGCGGGAGTAGATGATGCTACACTCAACATGGAGGAAGAGTGCTTCCTTGGAAACCCCAAGAGCAAGGTATGAAGAGTACAACAGCAAGATTTCTCTCAGTAGAAACCAAGGTTATCAAACCAGAAGGAGGAAGGAAACGTCACTCAAGTGTTGGAAGCAACGTGGAGACCTGCACAACACAAACTCAAGACTCTGTCCCAACGAATCAGTGAGGTTGTCAAGCTCACCGGTTTGCTGTAACAAAGGATTAAACGTATGGTGTGAAAGGTAATGGTTTGCAGCAAGTAAAGAAGTAACAGTGGAAGATGTATTAATGGTAAAGATTGGACCGGGGTCCATAGTTCACTAGAGGTGCTCTCCTTAGATAAACAACATGGCATGAAGGGTAAACAAATTACAGCGGGGCAATTGATCGAAACTGAGCAAGGCATAACAATGCAATTACTAGCCAGAAAGATCCTATGAGGTTGATTGGGCAATACAACAATATACATAGACCGTAATCCAACTGCATCTATGACTAGAAGTCCACCTTTAGGTTATCATCCGAACCCCCTCCAGTATTAAGTTGCAAGCAACAAACAACTGCTTTAAGCAAAGTGTGTAAGGTAAATAGACCACATGTTCCATGAACAAGAGACCGCTGTTTTCTCCCTAGTAGCAACAACACATCTACAACCGAAGAGATTTCTGTCACTTCCCTTAGAAACTAGAGGCATGAACCCACTATCGATCATAAATACTCCCTCTTGGAGTCACTAGCAACTACTTGGCCAAGATAACCACTAGCAACGGAGAGCATGCAAGGACACAAACAACACAAACATGATATAATCATAAAGATAGAACCATTAATCAAACTAACATAATAATCTCAATATCCATCCGATCCCCGCAAACACAACATGCATGATTACAAATAGATTAGATCTTGATCATGAACGGAGCTCACAAGATCTATACATGAAAGCACAAAGGAGGAGATACAACCATCTAGCTACTACATGGACCCATAGTCCAAGGTGGAACTACTCACAAATCATACCAGAGAGAAGGCCTCCGGGATGATCTCCCCTCCGGCAGGGTGCCGGGAAGAGCTTTAGATCCCCCCGATCTAGGGACGATGGTGGTGGCGGCTACAGACTGTTTCGTGGAATATTGATCGGGTCCTAAGAGTTTCTGCATCGGGGGCTTCTTATAGGAGATCGGGGAGACCGAGGCGGCCGCCAGGGCAGGCAAACCCTAGCCAGGCGCGGGCTAGGGCCCACCCGCTCCTAGGGTGGGTCTGCCCCCCTGGCCGGCCCCTCGGGCTCTCCTATGGACTTCTTGTTCCCCACGGAAAGTTATTGACTTTGTCCTGCGTCCCGTCCAATTCTGAGAATATTTCTGTACTAACTTTTTTGAAACCAAAAACAGCAAAAAACAGACATGTGACACAGTTGCAACTTGTTAATAGGTTAGTACCAGAAAACATGTAAAAAACACCTCAAAGTGTAGACAAGTAAAGCAAAGTAGATACTAAACAAGCATGGAGCATCAAAAATTATAGATACGTTTCCAACGGATTAGCATCGCCAAGCTTAACTCCTGCTCGTCCTCGAGTAGGTAAGTGATAAAAAAATAATTTTTGTGGTGCATGCACCCTCACAATAAAGATCCAACCATTTGCAAGCATTGAAAGCTGGGATCAAAGAACTCTAAAGATGTGCATGAAAGATGGAGTTCTAACAATAGGACATAGTAATTATGCATGCAACATGGCAAGCTACAAACAAAGATCATGAATAATATGTATTGAAAAAGTTTGTTTATTTCACATGCAGAAAACATAGCATAGTGGCAATCATCTTGTCCCTCATAGAGTAGCAATATAATGCATAGGACACCTGCAAAGTTCACAAGGGTGACTAGAAACAAATAGCACAAGAACAAGTAGTAACACAATATGCATCAATTAATAAGCTTTGGAACACTACACACAGAATGACAACTATGCTCTCTTAATGGTGCCTAAAGGTAGAAGGTGTAGACTCAATAATGATGGTAGAAAGGCCTTTTTGTAAAGGAAGCAGGGATTACAAGTTTCAAAAATAGTTTCCAAAATTTATGGTACTTACTAGCTTTCAGCCCTCATTGCCCCTATCATAAGCATCTTGAAGTGGTTAAGATTAAAGTGGCAAAGCTGGAGTATATGCTTGACAAAGTATAAGTTGGCAATCTCAAGTCCCTTGACTATGAGGGCTACACCTCATGGATACTCAACTTAGGGCCCAGGCAAGTTCTTGTCACTGTAAGTATTTGCATATCATTGAAAACCGCCAACGGGGTACCCCTTGCACATGGTACATGAGCTTTCCCATAACCAAAATGACAAGGCAAGCAGACAATGAGCATCTCAGCAATTCTTCTTATGTACCATGGTAATATGGTGCTTTTTTCTCTCTTTCCTCTTTTCTCAATGTGTATCTCTTTTTTTATAAGAAGAATGCTTCATAGATGTCACTATGGTGATGCTGCAAGTTTCCACCATGATTAGGCATGGCTTAGGCTAGCGGCCCAGGCGTTTCTCTAACACATAATACAAACTCTATGGACTTACAAGTTCCCACTTCATTTCACACCGGTAACATCCATAGACAAAAGAGCATGATATCAACGGAGTACAAAAAGTACAAGTACAATGTTGAAAACGTTCCCCGTGACAGCACGGTTCTGTTGATCCAACTTATAAGTGCAAGCATATACAACAAAGTTGCCTCAATGGTTCAAGTTTATTAGGGGCAAAGAATAAAATGTGCCATCAAGTTCGTGAGGTCTTTAATCACTAAGTTTTCACATAACAAAATAGTTTTTAATTGGAAGATAGATGAAAACAAGAATATACTTGGAATGGTGTAACACACCATGCATAGGAGTTTATAGTGGACACTTTGGAATAACTTGGTTTCTTGGGAGTTGGAAGCATGAGTAGAACTTACTCATACAAGTGGAGGCTAGCAAAAGACTGGGAGCAACCAACTAAGAGAGCAATAATGGCCAAAATTATGCAATGCAACAAAGCAAACTAATCAAAGCAAAGAGTGGTACTACAAGTCAAGGACTAAATGATCATAGAGGCTAATGGTGACTTATCATAGTCATAACATGGTGTAAGCATGTGCCAAGTCAACCCAAGAAAACATCAAAGGAGAATACCACAATACTATGCTTTTGCATGCTAAAACAACGCATAATTTCTTCAAGGCACACTAAGCATTCCCAATTGTTTGGAACAAGACATGCTACAACAATAATAACTAAGCATAATGCTAAAACAACACCTAGCATGTCATGCTAAAGTCTAAGTCACAGTCAATGCAAGCTCCTCTTGCACTTGAAGCAAGAACTTACTACACCTTTCCAAACACCAAGCAAACTTACTTGCAAAACAACACAGCGAGAACGGGGGTCCAAACTACTAAATAAAACTAAACAAACTAAGCAAAGCAAACGAAAATTAAGACGCTCCAAGAACAACACAACTGTGCATGAAACAATAAAAGTGAAGTGTCTAGACAGAGCTAAGCTTTTTATTGATGAAGAAGGGGATGCCTTGGGCATCCCCAAGCTTTGACGCTTGTACCTCTTGGCTATTTCTTGGGGTGACACCATGGTGGAATCCCCAAGATTGAGCTTTTGTCCATCCTTCATCTCATTGCATCATTCTCTCTCTACACCTGAAATTTTCCTTCATACAAAACTTCACACAATCTTCATTAGCAATATTAGCTTATTGAAAATATATTAGACCACTGGCAAAGCTTTGGAACAGCAAGGATTTTCACTAAAAACACAAGCTACTAAAGTAACTCCTTCAAAAAAACTCAATTTACCTAAAGAGAGCTTAAAAAGGAATCAATAAGAAGCAAATGCAAATAATGGCAGAAATCTGTCAAAACAGACCAGCAGGTAGAAACGAATTTTTTCGAACATCTTCTATTGCTCAAATAAAAAAGTGTTGAACTAACGAAAGTTAGCCAACATACTGGGGGATTTATTAGTAATTTTTAGCTCAATCCGAGTTAAAGAGCCTCCTCACGATTTTTTTTTGGTGGAGGACAGAAATCTGTTTCGGGACAGCAACTCCCCAAATCTTACTTCCCTCTCATTAGAGGTCATTCTTGGAACAAAAAGCAAACAAAAAGGATAAGGATTACTGAAGTAATAACTTCGAAGACTCAAGGAAACTCTTGGGTTATCTCCCAACAAGTACTTTTCTTTAACGCCTTTAAGTTAGGCACAAGAAGCAAGAAGAATCAAGTATTTTCAAATGAAGAAGCATTAACATCAATTATTGCTTTCAAAGGAGGAGAAAAAAGCAACTTCTCTCTCCTCATAGGGAAGTGTTCAATACCTTTCTTGAATGGAAATTGATATTTGATGGTGCCTTCTTTCATATCAATGATGGCACCAACTGTTCTAAGAAAAGGTCTTCCTAAAGTAATAGGACAAGAAGCATTGTATCAACATCCAAAACATAGAAATCCATAGGGACATAAGCATTGTTAACCATAATGAGAACATTATTAATACTCCCCATGAGTTTCTTCTTAGCAGTATCATTGAGTGGGACATTCAAATAACAATCTTCTAATGGTGGTAAATCAAGCATTTCATAAATCTTCCTAGGCATAATAGAGATACTAGAACCAAGATCACATGAAGCTTTGAGATCAAAGTCATTCACTTGCATATTAATAATGGGTTCCCAACTATCTTCTACTTTCCTAGGAATAGAAGCTTTGTGTTTTAGCTTCTCTTCCTTAATCTTAACAAGAGCATCTGTAATGTGGTTGGTAAAGGAAACATGCATATCACTAGCATCAGGACTTCTAGCAAGCTTTTGCAAGAACATAATCACTTCAGAAATATTACAACCATCAATATCAAAATCAAACTTAGCATCACTAGTAGTAGGATCAATAGGCTTAGGCATAGTAGGCGGAGGAATAGGGGCTACTTGTGGTTTAGTGGTGATAGTGCACACACTATTGTTTCTATCAATTTCAGCTTCCCTTTCCCACCTAGCATAAAATTGAGCTAAAAGCCTAACATTTTCATCAATAATAACTTGTATGGCATGAGCAGTAGCAAAGGTGTTTTCCATAGTTTCAGGTTTAGCAGCCATTTTATTAACCAAGGAAGTTTGAGCTTCAGACAAATATATTTTTCTCAACAATTAAAAGCTTTTCATCTATAGTCTTATTGAAAGTGGTTTGTTTACTAATAAAGTCCTTGAGCATGACTTCAAGTTTAGAGGGGGCACTTCTAGCATTATTGTAAGAGCTTCCATATGAATTGCCATTATTAAGAGGATAAGGCCTATAATTGTTGTTGCTACCAAAATTATTCCTATCGGCATTGTTGTTGAAATTGTTGTTTGTAATGAAGTTCACATCAACTTGCTCTTCTTGAGCAACCAAAGAGGCTAAGGGAACACTATTAGGATCTAGAGGAGCTTTCCCATTAACAAGCATAGCCATAATAACATCAATCTTTTCACTCAAAGAGGAACTTTCCTCAACAGAATTTACCTTCTTACCATGTGGAGCTCTCTCAACATGCCATTCAGAGTAGTTAACCATCATATTATCAAGGAGCCTTGTTGCAGCACCCAAGGCGAGTCCCATAAAAGTACCTCCAGCAGCAGAATCCAACAGGTTTCTTGAGGAGAAGTTCAAACCTGCATAAAAAGTTTGGATAATCATCCAAGCAGTGAGTCCATGAGTAGGGCAATTTTTAACCAAAGATTTCATTCTTTCCCAAGCAGGAGCAACATGTTCACTATCAAGCTGTTTAAATTTCATAATATCACTTCTCATAGCAATAATCTTAGCAGGAGGGTAGTACTTTCCAATAAAAGAATCTTTACACTTAGTCCAAGAATCAATATTATTTTTAGGCAAAGATAGCAACCATTCTTTAGCTTTTCCCCTCAAGGAGAAAGGAAAAAGCCTGAGCTTAATAATATCTCCATCTACATCCTTATACTTTAGCATCTCACAAAGTTCAACAAAGCTATTAAGATGGGCAGCAGGATCATCAGAACCAGCACCAGAAAATTGCTCTCTAATTACAAGATTCTACAAAGCAGGCTTAATTTCATAAAAGGTAGCATCAGGAGCAGGTGGAGCAATAGGACTGCTTAGGAAATCATTGTTGTTGGTGCTAGTGAAGTCACACAACTTGGTGTTCTCAGCAGAGTTCATTTTGGCAAAGGTGGGCAAGCCAAAAACAGTAGCAGCAGCTAGAGCAGGAACTATTTTTTGTGTGTTTTTGAATAAGGAAAGCAAACCAAGCTAGACTAATTTTTTTTGGGTTTTTTGAAAAGAGGCAAACCAAACCAAGCAAAAGAAACAAAGCAAACTAAAAACAAAGTAAAGAGAAAGGAAGTGAAGGACTCCCCTTGTGAAGACGTCCTTAGCCTCCCCGGCAACGGCGCCATAAATTACTTGATGCTACACTCAACAGGGAGGAAGAGTGCTTCATTGGAAACCCCAAGAGCAAGGTATGAAGAGTACAACAGCAAGATTTCTCTCAGTAGAAACCAAGGTTATCGAACCAGAAGGAGGAAGGAAACGTCACTCAAGTGTTGGAAGCAACGTGGAGACCTGCACAACACAAACTCAAGACTCTGTCCCAACGAATCAATGAGGTTGTCAAGCTCACAGGTTTGCTATAACAAAGGATTAAATGTATGGTGTGAAAGGTAATGGTTTGCAGCAAGTAAAGAAGTAACAGTGGAAGATGTATCAATGGTAAAGATTGGACCGGGGTCCATAGTTCACTAGAGGTGCTCTCCTTAGATAAACAACATGGCATGAAGGGTAAACAAATTACAGCGGGGCAATTGATCGGAACTGAGCAAGGCATAACAATGCAATTACTAGCCAGAAAGATCCTATGAGGTTGATTGGGCAATACAACAATATACATAGACCGTAATCCAACTGCATCTATGACTAGAAGTCCACCTTTAGGTTATCATCCGAACCCCCTCCAGTATTAAGTTGCAAGCAACAAACAACTGCTTTAAGCAAAGTGTGTAAGGTAAATAGACCACATGTTCCATGAACAAGAGACCGCTGTTTTCTCCCTAGTAGCAACAACACATCTACAACCGAAGAGATTTCTGTCACTTCCCTTAGAAACTAGAGGCATGAACCCACTATCGAGCATAAATACTCCCTCTTGAAGTCACTAGCAACTACTTGGCCAAGATAACCACTAGCAACGGAGAGCATGCAAGATCACAAACATGATATAATCATAAAGATAGAACCATTAATCAAACTAACATAATAATCTCAATATCCATCCGATCCCCGCAAACACAACATGCATGATTACAAATAGATTAGATCTTGATCATAAACGGAGCTCACAAGATCTATACATGAAAGCACAAAGAAGGAGATACAACCATCTAGCTACTACATGTACCCATAGTCCAAGGTGGAACTACTCACAAATCATACCAGAGAGAAGGCCTCCGGGATGATCTCCCCTCTGGCAGGGTGCCGGAAAGAGCTTCAGATCCCCCCGATCTAGGGACGATGGTGGTGGCGGCTACAGACTGTTTCGTGGAATATTTATCGGGTCCTATGAGTTTCTGCATCGGGGGCTTCTTATAGGAGATCGGGGAGACCGAGGCGGCCGCCAGGGCAGGCAAACCCTAGCCAGGTGCGGGCTAGGGCCCACCCACGCCTAGGGTGGGTCTGCCCCCCTGGCCGGCCCCTCGGGCTCTCCTCTGGACTTCTTGTTCCCCACGGAAAGTTATTGACTTTGTCATGCGTCCCGTCCAATTCAGAGAATATTTCTGTACTAACTTTTTTGAAACCAAAAACAGCAGAAAACAGACATCTGACACAGTTGCAACTTGTTAATAGGTTAGTACCAGAAAACATGTAAAAAACACCTCAAAGTGTAGACAAGTAAAACAAAGTAGATACTAAACAAGCATGAAGCATCAAAAATTATAGATACGTTTCCAACGTATCAGTAAAAATAGTCGAGAACTCGTGTGTGTCTGGTGGTTGTCCAGTACGGCACCGCTTTTCAACGGCCTCCGTGCTCGAGCAGCCGGAGTGGACAGAACGGAGATGCCACGACACAGTCTTACCCGTATAAGAACTCACTGATTGTGAGCTTTTGAGCAGCAACATACTCACATACTATACTGTTTTAGCTCTATAGTGTAGATCACACGCACATGCATGCACATGCAATCCTATAAGGTGGAGTTGGTCGTGGAGTTTGAATCTTCAACAGACATGGCAGCACGCTCGAACGACGTAGCTAACGGTTGGCCACTCGCCTTGCTGCTGCCATCGGCCGGCGCATGTCTTCGCCGGCACTCTGCTGGCAACGAGTATCAGCGGTCTGCCGGCTATACGTGCGTAGATGGACTGGCCGTATCATGAGGAAATCGTCTTCCGACACCGACATAGTGTGGTCAGAGAGTCACGCACTAAAGTATCCGAGACAGAGGCCTGCGTCAAGTTGCAACTAGCTGAGCCACGAGCGCCCGGGTAAGAGCAGTTAGATAGCTGCATGCGCACACGCCCACACACACAAGCCTTGCTGGCTATGCATGGGGTCATCGGCCGGCTCGTCGGCCAGCTCATGTGCGCACCGTACGTGCACACGCCTCGACGGAGAGCATAAAGATGAGGCCGGCCGAGTGACGATGACACCATGCTGGCCTGCCAACGCTGTGGAATTATGGTCTCCCTGACGTCATTGGCGGCGGTCATGAAGCATGCGGACGCGCCCACATATGTCTCAGAGCATGACAGGCCGAAAATGTTGCCGCAGTGGGTGTTGTGGGCGTCGGCGAGCTGCGCCCCGTTGACGGCACCTCCGTCAACAGCGCAGCTAGGTTGGCCAGCGGCCTCGTATTAGGGAGTGCCGGACCATATGTGTCATCACCGCCGGCAAGTCCCGTGGGCTAGCGGCGTGGCCACGGTTGCATCTAGGATAGAGGAGGGTGATCGTGAGCTCATGTCGGCGAGCTCCGACCACCGTGGACGGTCCACCCACACTGCAGAACCTTGCATAGGCAAGCTCTGGTAGATGGTGCCCCCGTCTTGGCCGAGTTCGGCCACCCCGCCGCTCGACAACGACGCTCGAGTCGAAGAAGGGATGAGGCGGCGAGGACCGTGCCTACGCACGCTCACACCCATGGACGGCGTACGCCGCATCTTGTCCGACCCGCACTGCCACGCTAGATGCAATAAGAACAAGACAAAATATTAGCACCGACTCTCACCATCAGGGAAGATGACGCCGGCCATGGTCTCTTCGTTCTTCGCCGAAAGCCGGTGGTCGGCCCGCAACATGTACGTGCGCCTTGAATCGTTCTCCTCCGGCCGCCTGCCTAAGGAGAGAGTGATGCACTCGGCGTCGCCTGAGATTAGATCTCAAGCTTAGCCGATGCGTGGCCTTGAGTCCTGCTTATACAGGCAGCCGGATAGACCGGTTTGTGGAGTTAGTTGCTGCACGATGGGCGTATTTGAATTCTGTTAGTATCCCTTCAATCAGATATGGCTTGGAGGATACGTATAGGAAGCAGCTAGCTCAATCGTTATGCGCAACTGCCGAATCTATTAGGCCCGTCCATACAGCTAGCTAGCCCATGCAAATACGCACATATATACACATATGCGTGAATAGATTTAATTAAATCACAAGGCTTAATTAATTTCTGGCAATTAGCCCATCAACGTATAACTGAACCAGTCATAGATACATATTTCTTGTCACTTTAAACATGACTTTGGTATTTTGCACAAGAAAACACCTCGTGCATATTTTACTAACTTTTAGACAAATGCTGTCAAACAAATTCCCCCACACCAAGTCCGGTTCGATAGAGAAGCGAATTAAAGTTGACTTGGTGTAAAATTATTTTCTGGATGAATCAGACGCAAAATAAACTAATGCTGTTTTTTAACCAAAACGTATACAATTAAAGCGGGCAGAGTCCCTTCCTAGGTTAGCTATTTGATTATGTTTTGGGGTTCAAAGTTAATTAAGCACCCGCCCTTTAGATCAATATATTTTTGATTGTATGCATGTCTAGATGAGATGTATGTGTGATATTTATGCCCACATATTTTCCATGCCCTCCTTGCCTCCGGACATGTATATAGAAAATATTTGTACGAAATATTGTCGAACAAATGCCCCCCACCAAGTCGAGCTTGAGCACGAAGCAAATCGGGCTCGACTTGGTGAGAGTTACCTGCAATACCCAAGCGGCGCAATATATTTGTTGCGGTCTTGAGCGAACCTTCCTTGGTAATTCATGCGGGGTTGTGTGTATGGAAGAGAGAGACTATCTCCTGGCCTTGCGCCGATGCCAAAAGAGTGGTCGCGATGTCTAGTTGGGTCGTATAGCGAGCACGACGCCAAACAACTAAGAATTGTTGAGTCATCCTCGGTTCATGGCAAACACCTTGCCACTCCTTGAAGGTGTTTATCGATCGAGTCAGGACCACGTGCTGCAGTGGTGCGAGCCGACAAGACCGAAGGGTTTCACAGCTTCACGCTAACCGCACTGGCGCGCTACACTGCTCCCATTATAGGTCCTGGTATGACCGCGTAGATGAGATATCGAAACGTCCATCGATAGCTCACCTTGTCATGCCCCCATGCCGCGCTGGGTGCAATACCAGCCGCGGGGTGGCGCAAATGGTGGCAAGAAGGCCACGAATGTGAACGCTCGAGGGGACGATGTTGCCCCCGATGTCATTGTTGTAGAGGCGTGATGGAGCTAACATTCTAGAAGCGTCGTGTCCCCGAATTAGTGTGTGCCTCGATGTTGACGAAGGTTGGTGTCATGCCGGGACTCCATTGGCAATGTGGATATGGCCCACGACACTCCTTCCAAGGGCCAACGCCGTCTCACTTATAGGTGGATAGACACTTTGGGTGCCGCGACATCTGCACATGTTCTTGTCTATGGCTGCATAGAGGTAGAGCAACAAAGAAGCGAGAAAAGCCAAATAGTAGGTGTTTGAAATAAAACGAGAGAAAAAACAAAGAGGGTGTTTGTTTTATTTTTAAAATGTTGGCTTTTCCGTTAGACACTAGCTATGAGTGTGACATCAGAAAAGGCTGCCAAAGGACTCAGTCATTGGGAACCGTCGAAGAATCATGACGATCTTAAATCAACAACTTTACCTTGTGCGTGTATGTGTGTTGGAGGATGATGTGCTTGGGATGCATCCGAGAGGCAGCGCAAAATCGTACCCTATCCCATCGTGGCAATGAGTAGCCCCACAACTCCACCATGCTCCCTTCTGTGCCTCGATAACCCGGAGATATGGGTGAGGTGAAATCCGGGTAGATGGTTTTGGGACAATGGCTGTAAAACTTTTTTTATGCCTTTCTTGAGGGGTGGTGAACGACTACCAACCGCGTTCTTTCCGGTGGTTCCCTTACTTCTCGGGATTGCTGGACTTGAGTCTGGCGTTGATGGAAATTCTCCTCTTGTGAGGGCTGTTAGGACGGACATTTTTGTGATGTCCCATGATTGCATTGAGTTGTTTCCTCTTTGGAGGATTGCTTGGACTTTTTTTTGTGATTACTGGTGTTTACCCCCTCTTCGAAGGATCGCTTGGAGATTGTTGATGTTTCCTCGAGGGAACCACCTTGAGAACTTGGATGGCAGCCATCCACCTTGGTGGACTACAACCCTCAGGCATATTATGTGAGGCTTTTGGTGGCATGCCCCAGGGCTGCAAGAGGCTACGCTCCAAGTCCAAACTAGGTCGGGTTGGGCGACCTTTCCTTGATCTTTTCCTAGAGTCTTCCCTGAGATGACGTGTCACTGTGAACTCGAGACACATCCAGAAGAATGGGGGTGTGGAACCTCATTACGCAGAAGTCACCCAATTAGTCTTCTCCACTACCTCTTGGAGCATGAATGTGGTGTGTGTGATGTGTGTTGTGGGTGTATATGCCGCTCCACTTACCATGAGATTCACTGTGCTTCTGCTAGACAAGTCATAAGGCAGCCAAACCATTAGTCACGAGCTAGGTGTGAACAGGAAAAGCCATTTTTTGGTGTAGGACCTCGCGGTCCATAAAAACGAAAAGACTTGGATAAGTCCACAACATGCAATGGGAGGTGCATTGTAGACTTTGATAGGCGACCTAGAACTCCCTTCTTGCAAAGCGAAAACCCAAGCGAGACCCCCTAAAAATGCAAAGGAGAACAGAAAATGTTCACGCAAAGTATTTTTTCAAGTACCTACCGTTTATTGGGGGTATTGGCCAGGATCCCTAGGGATCAACCAGCTGATAAGAACCTCCGTCGTATGCCTGCTTGATGGCGTATGGTCCTTCCCACTTGGGCTCTAACTTACTCCTTGTTTTGTGAGTGACGACAATGGGGCGTAGAAGCACGAGGACTAGCTCGCGTTTTCTGAAGACTATACTCTTGACGAGCTTGTTGTAGGCTCGCACCATGTTTTGGCGGTAGAGCTCTAAGTTTTGCAGTTTGTTGAGACACTCCTCTTCAAGGGAGTCAAGCTCCTGGTACCGAAGGCGTATTTGCTCATCTTGCGTGAGCTCGTCGTGTATAGCCACCCCTAGGGAGGGTAGATGGATCTCCAATGGCAACACTGCCTCGCTCCCGTACACGAGGGAGTAAGGTGTTCCTTGTGTTGGGGTACGAACCGTGACGCGGTACGCCCATAAGGATTCATAGAGACGGTCATGCCAGTCCCTTCGGTGCCTTGTCACCGTCTTCTTGAGAATCTTGCTGAGGGTCTTATTGAAGGTCTCGATTGCGCCATTAGCTTGAGGATAGTAGCCAGTGGAATAGTTCCACTTGATCTTGTACTTCTCCATGAACCTATACATTTTACCTGATTTGAAGGCCTTACCATTGTCCGAGGTGACCCGGTGTGGTATGCCGAAGCGGTATATGATATGCCTCTCGAGAAAGTTGATGACATTGTCGCTCTTCACTTCCTTCAACGGGACGGCTTCCACCCACTTGGAGAAGTAGTCCGTCGCTGCAAGGATGAAGCGATGCCCCCATGATGAGGGCGAATAGATAGGGCCGATGACATCGATCCCCTAGGCATCGAATGGCCAGGAGGGGATCGTCATATGTAGGGGAGCGGGCGGTTGATGCTTGAAGTCTCCGTGGACCTAGCACCCATGGCATGTCTTGGCCACGCGTAGGCAATCGGTCATGATGCCCGGCCAATAGTACCCAGCTAGCCGGATGCTATGGTACATCTTGGCTTCACTTTGATGGCTGCCGTGGACTCCATGGTGCACCTCCTGCAGGATGCGCTCGGCTTCCCCTCGTTTGACACACCGATGGAGAACCTCTTACCCATAAGACCGTTTGTACAAGACATCGGCCTTATATACGAAGAAGGGGAGTCGTCGTTGTAGCTAGCGCCTCTCGATGGAGTCATCGGGTAGAAGAACATGTTTGAAGTAGTCAAGGAAAGGTTGTAGCCATTAGTCTTCCTCCATTGCGTTCGTCATGATGGTGTGAACTTCGTAATCCTTTGGGACGAGCTCCAGAACTGCAGGAAGAAGCCACCGTTCTTCGACGGCGACTTATGTAGGTTTAACTTCAGGTAGAACTAGAGCCGATGCGAGTTTTGCCAACGCATCCGCTGGTGCATTTCTTCTCCGCGGGACGTGCACCACTTTGACGTGGTTGAACTTGCTCATGAGCCTCCGGGCCGCATTATAGTAAGGCACCAGCTCTGGCTTACGAACCTCGTAGATGTCGTTCACCTGCCGGACAATGAGTTGGGAGTCTCCATGGGCCCTTAAGGAGCACACCTCCATGGAGAGCGCCAGGAGTAGGCCAAAAATGAGTGCCTTGTATTCAGCCTCATTCTTGGAGCATTCTTCCTTCATGAGAGAGAACGAGTGATACATCACCCTTCCCTGTGGTGTCTTGAACACCAACCCTACCCCCGCTCTCCTCCTCGGGGTGCCGTCGGGGTCGGTTTTGGTGCGCGAGGCACCGTCGTAGAGCTCCCATGGTGCTTCGAGTTCGATGGTGAAGACCTCCTCGTTGGGAAGGTCGGTGATGAGAGAGGAGTCATCGGGGAGTGGGCGAGCCGCGAGGAACTCCGCCAGTGCCTGTCCTTTAACCGCCTTATGTGGCCCAAAGGTAAGGTTGAACTCCATCATGAGTAGGGCCCATTTTCCAAGTCGCCCGATAAGCGCGGGATGACTTAGAACGTACCTTATGGGATCAGCTCGCGCAACGATCTGGATTTCGTGGTTTAGCATGTAGTGCCTTAGCCTCCTGAGCGCAAACATCAGGGCCAAGCACAACTTCTCAATTGCAAAGTAGTTATGCTCGGCGCCCACCAGGGTGCGACTCGAGTAATAGCAGGACACCTGTTTTCCTTCGTCATTGTGTTGTGCGATCAAGTCCCCCAATGAAGTAGGTAGGTCTGCAATATAGGGTATGAGTGGGAGCCCTTTTATAGGGGCAGCCAAGACCGGTGGATTAAGCATGTACATCTTAATATCATCAAATCCGCGTTGGCATCCCTCATCCCAAACGAACGGAGCTCCTTTCTTCACTGTCGTGGTGTGGAACATGGCAGTGCCATCGGGGATGTCAAAGAAGGGACACTCGGATGCAATCGTGGCTCACGCAATGGGTTGGGCATGGTAAACTGCAAACACAACGACGTACCCAGGTTCGGCGCCCTCTCGGCGAGGTAACACCCCTACTCCTGCAAGATGAACTATATGAGGGGGCGAATGCCCGGTACAGATGCTCCTGTAGCTGTTTTCTTAGCCACTATCGAGAGCTAGAGGAAGATGAGAACTAGTGGCTAGCCCTTCTATCCTTCTATTGTTGCCTACCTAGAACCCCAGCTCTGCCCTCCCTTATATACTGGTCTGGGGGGCAGGTTACACATCGGGCTCTAGGGTTTACTGTTTGGATATGGGTTTACAGGGCAGGGCCGGCTGCAGGGCCCAGCCAGTGGGCCAGGACCCAGTCCACCCTTCTTTTAGCGTCACCTTCTTATTTACCTGTCACTCGGGCTTCCTTTGGGGCGTCACCCTTGCTTTAACGGTCACCCGGACAGCTTTCGCCAGTCAGCCGACCACTTTCCTTTATCTTCATCGGGTAGCGCTAGTCGTGACGACACACTAGCCTGCCTGATGACGAAGGAGGTCCAGAGGCGTACCTCGCAAGGAGTGTCAGTCCTTCCGTGCTCTCCATCGAATTCGAGGTGCACCGGGTGGAAGCGGCCACCCGACTGATTCTTCCGGCTTCCGGCTAGACGGGCTAGCCGTGAAAGTTATAAGCCCAGCCAGGCGGTATTCGCCAACCAGCTGTAGTTATCCTTCTTGAGGGCCAGGCGGCCTGTTCCTTCTAGAGCCGGCCTACTTGTTCTTGGATTTCCCCACCCGGGGTTATCCCCCCGACACTAGTCCCCGAGCGCG
This sequence comes from Avena insularis, assembly GCA_023614405.1. Classification (NCBI taxonomy): domain Eukaryota; kingdom Viridiplantae; phylum Streptophyta; class Magnoliopsida; order Poales; family Poaceae; genus Avena; species Avena insularis. The sequence continues at coordinate 273,546,123 of CM042697.1, forward strand.
TATGGACTTGGCCGGTGGGTAAGGTCTTGCGTGCTCCTTTTTTGTCTCGACGTAGTTGTTTGACCGCATTCAGCTGCAGCTTTTGCTTTCCGGCTGGATTTAACCGGTTGCGGAATCGATGGCCGCCCACTGGGTGTAGACAGGGAAGGCAGGAAACGACTGGCGTAGCTGGAGACGAAACGTTAGCTTGATGATGTCGTCATCCACAACTGATGCTCTGGCGCACGTCGCGTCAGTTGGACTTCCGCGCCGCTGCGTCAGTTTTTGGCAACTGCGCACGCAACTTGTCGCAGCGGTTTCTCGGGGCTAGCGCGCATGCCTCGTCTCCTGGTAACGCCCGTGGATCTTCTGTGGTGGTTATGATGGCGCAAAGGATCCGAAACCGTAACATCGTGTGGCCGGGGCGCCTCGATGCCACGCATCGCGTGGGAGCTGAGGGGGCGATAGTACCCTCCCGCGGGGATAAATAGAGCCCTGGAGGAGGAACGATGCTCACACTTCTTTGTCCTCCGGCTCATCTTCTCATCCTCTCCAGCGCACCTTGCTCCTTGCACCCCTTTACCTTGTCGCCACCGGAGCCACCGCGCACCATTCACCACGGCCGCCCCTCCTGCAGATATGTTGCTGGAGCAGCGTGGGGGTTGGTGTGGGTCGTTCGTGACTGACGACCTCGTCTACAAGTATCGGCGGGGTAGATTTCTGCCCTCGTCGATGCTTGTGAAGCACCGGCTTGCGCCGGTGGGGGAACGGGTGGCGGACCCTCGGCCAGGGGAGTGCGTCGTCTTCCTTGCGCACTTCGCCCATGGCTTCGGCCTTCCCGTCAGCCCCTTCCTCCTCCAGCTCTTCGTCTTCTTCGACCTCCAACTTCACCACCTGGGCGCGAACGCCATTGCACAGTTGTCGCATCACGCGGCCTGCTGCGAATCGTACCTTGGTGTGGCCCGAGGTGGCGACCTTCCTGAAGTTCTTCCACTTCAAGGACCAGAACACCGCCAAGGATGGTCCGCTGATGCAGACGGGCTGCTGCGCCATTTATCCGCGGCCCTCTTCGCCAATGCTGCGGTTCGAGCTTCCCGACACCGTCAAGCTATGGCAGCACTCATATTTTTATGTGAGAAACGCCACAGAGGTGGACTGGATCTGCCTACCGCCCTTCGTCAACGTGCCCTCGATGGAGAAGGGCTAGAAAATGAAGGGTATGGGCGCCGCGGCGGACCTTGATCGGATGGTCGCCCGGGTGGAGGCGATGGTGGAGACGGAGTGGTTCACCGCCCGAGACATCACACTATCCTAGATGGTGCGTTGCGTGCTTCCGCTGCAGAAGCGGTCGCACAATATGTGCCACATGTCGACCACCGATGATCTGACGAGGACGTCGCGGAAGGAAGTGCCCTACTAGGACCCGCGGAACTGGATATCCATGATCTCCAAGTTCCGCGTGGAGGCAACCTGGGAATACTCCTGCCCGCTATACCATCGCGGCCGCCTGCCGCCTCGGGTGAGTTGTTTTCTGGTTCTTTTGCATTTTTTCTTTGTCGTTGTTAGCTTTCCTTGGGTGCCTTATGCTCCCCCTTTTGAGTAGTTGTTCACAGTGCAGCTTGCCGAAGATGGTATGGGTGACTTCTCGCTCCCGTCCTTCTTGGCAGACAGGAAGCCGAAGAAGTACCCCAGACGGATCCCAAAGGGTTTCCCGTCCGGACGGACGACAACCCCTCGGATCCTCATGGTAAGTTGCCGGTTGTAGCTCTTTCCATCGTCCTGGCCCATGGGGGTGTGGTTTATAACTTTGTTTTTGTTGCAGTCGATGCCACCGATGAGGAGGGCGACCGAGAGAAAGCCGCGGTGAAAGCCCGGGGGAAGAGGGCGGCGCCTGTTGCTACGCCTGCTCCAGTTGAACAAAGGAGGACGCGCCGGGGGCGCCAAGCCATCGCTCCGCTATCCGTCGTCGGGTTAGCGTCCTCCTTGCATCTCCCTTATTGTTCTGTGGTTCTATTGGTGCTTTCTCTTATTTTTGTTTCGTGCAGCGAGGCGATGTCGCTTGGCGATGGTGGCGCCGCTTTTGTTGCTCCACCCCTCCTCTGGCGGTTGAGGAGGTGGTAAGGTCGCCGGCTGCACCCGCGCTGGCTGCAACCGCATAGGCTGCGCCTATCGTGCCGGCTGCGCCTGTCGCGCCGTCTCCGCCCAGGGCTCCTTAGGGTTCCCCAACCATAGGGCTACTGCACCAGGCGCCCGCGTCCTCGTGGTTGTGACAGCTGTTTGCGGCTGCCCAGGACCCGGAGACCCCCCTCCTTTGTCCCGGGGCTGGCGTGAACCCGGACTGGAGCAATGCTCCAGGCAGTTCTTCCAGTCCCATCATCACGGAGGTGATGGAGGAGGCTGGAGCTGTGCAGGTGGTGTCGCGGGCGGCGGCCAGCCGGGCGCTTCTGTGCCGGCTGGGAGGGAGTTGGTGGTGGCCGCGTCTTCGGGCGCGACTACTGATGATGACGAGGTCGTCGTTACCGGCTCGAGGCCAGCTCCGACTGTGCTGACGCCGGGTGCGATCCTCGCCCAGCTCTCGGGCGCAGCGCCCGTCGCACTTGACCAGGTTTGCCACCTGTTTGAAGGAATGGAGAGGGGGCTTGGCGAGGCCAAAAATTTGTCTGGTTTGATGGAGGTGAATGTCTCTCCCCATTATCTTTTTCTGTGCTTTGCTTTTTCAGCCGGTTGTCTGTTCCGTCTCTTACTCGTTTTCTTGCTGCAGAGAGTGTTTTCGGAGTCGGTGAAGAACACCCATGATCTAGGCCGTAAGATTGCTTCTTCCGACCTGTCTTGGTGATTGGCTCCCTTTTACCGCTTTTTGTTGACCATTGGGTATCCTCCTACATCCATGATCCTGGACAAGGAGAAGGAGGTGGAGCGGCTCAAGGCTGAGGTTGCCCGGCTGGAAGAGTCGAACCAGACGCGGCAAGAACAGTTCGACCAACTGGTCGCGGCCAAGCATCACTTGAGGTTAGCGTGGAGAGGGGCAAGAAAGCTGCGGACATCCGGGCAGAGGTGCTAAAGAATTTTGAAACAATATCTGCCCAACAGGATGAGACGATCAAGATTCTCCGCTCCCATGAGGGGGAGCTGACTCAGAACCTCCAGAGCATCTCAGAGATGGTCGTTAGTAAGTTCTTCTGCTTCCTTCCTCCATTGTATCGTGGTTAGTTGAATCTAGTCTTGCTGCTCACTCCTGCCTTTGGTTGCAGCTCATTACCCTGAGTCGACCGAGATGGCTTTGGAGAAGCTGTCTATGGAGGATGCTGGCCGTGACTTGATCCCCTTGGATCTGGTTAAGGTGCTGGCGAAAGAGAGCAATGGTCTTCGTGCTGTTGCCAACGACCTCTTCCACTACATCTGGCCGGAGGTAGGTGATCTGCATGACATCGCCAGCTTAGTTGTTGCCTTGTCTCGTGACATCGACATGCTGGAGATCCACAAGGAATGGGCGGCCTGAGGCGGTGTGGAGATGGCTCTGGCTCTGGTGAAGTCGTGGTACCTGGGTACTGATCTAAGTGTGCTCACTCGTGGTTTCTGTCTTGGGACGAGCTACTAGGGTCTCCGTGACAGCATTCCGGTGATCCAGTCCTGCAGGGTGAAGATTGGCACCTACGTGGACCTGGAGCGTGACTTTCACGACACCGCCGAGCCGTTGCCGTTTCACTGGGTCTCGACGCCCTAGAATCCCACCGACGTTGCCTCGACCAGCCAAGCTCCTGCAGTCGATGCTGGCGCTCCTCCTTCCGGTCTGCCTCCTGCTGCTGATGCTCGCTCTGCTGCTCCAGCTCCAGAACCTTGATCCCCGGAATGTCGGGTGTATTTGTGAAACTTGTCTTTTGTTGGTGCTGTACTTTGGTTAAATTTTGTCGTCAGACTTTGAATTATGCGCGGAACCTTCGTGTTTTGCTGAATGTCTTGGTGCCCCTTCCGTCTTGAGCTCAATCTGCCTTGCCTGTCTGTTATTGGCATTTTTGCCTTTACGCTTTCCTTGGTTGTAGTTTTTGGAACTTGAGCCGGCTGGGGATCCGGCCGGGTCGGGGATCTTGGTCGCCTTGACTTGGGTTGATGAGTGCGCGGGAGCGCGCCCACTGGGTGTAGTCCCTGAGGTTCGGGCCGGCTGGGGTAGCCAGCCGAGTCAAAACTCTTTGCCACCTTGCCTTAAGTTGATGGGTGCGCAAGAGCGCGCCCACTGGGTGTAGTCCCCGAGGTTCAGGCCGGCTAGGGTAGCCAGCCGGGTCGAAGCTCTTTGCCACCTTGCCTTAGGTTGATGTGTGCACGGGAGCGTGCCCACTGGGTGTAGTCCCCGAGGTTTGGGCCGGCTGGGGTAGCCACCCGTGTCGAAGCTCTTTGCCATCGTTTTTCCTCTCAAGTTGTGGCTCGTGTCGCGCGAGACACAGCGTTGCTTTGGATTAGTTTCATTATACATATTCTAATTCATAGTTAGGACTAAACCAAATAGCAAGGAGACGTGCCCCTTCGAGCTAGGCCGTTGGCAGCTCCCCTTTTCTCAGCGAGCATTGGCCTTTCGAGCGTTGCCCTTGCCGGCTGCCAGCCGGGTTGCAGTCTGCAGCAGGAACCGAAGGGGCGGCTGACCTGGCGTGCCTCGCGATACTTCGGTTCGTTGTTGTTAGCTTAGCTCGTGTGGGCGAGAACGGTTCGCCCAGGCGCCCTTGTTTTCTGCGTTGGCATTTTCTTCCAGTGTGTACTTTGAGTTTTTGCTCTTGCCGGGTCGACAGCCGGCTTGCGGTCTGAAGCCGGAACCGAAGAGTTTGCTCTAGGAACCTCATGCAATACTATGCCACCTGCATAAATCATGGGTGTCCGGGCCAGCCGGTGTGAAGACGAATGTGGTGCGCGAAATTGGGACAAAGTTCTCGGTAGTATGCAGAGGCTTCCAAGCTTGTTCATTTATTACATGAAAAGGGGAGATACATACACTTATTGTTCAAGTGTAAAATGGCCGGAGTAGGCTCGCATTCCATGGTTGTTCCTTCTCCTCGTCCGAGCGATCTGCCTTGTTCTTTGCCGGCTGCTGGGTGTCGATCAGATAGTACAAATTGTTGTGCAGCGTCCGGTTGATGATGAATGGGCCTTCCCATGGTGGGGACAGTTTGTGCATTCCTTTTCTGCTTTGGACCAGGCGCAGCGCCAGATCTCCTTCGCAAAAAGAAGTAGGCCGGATCCGGCTGGTGTGGTAGCGGCGCAGGTCCTGCTGATAGATCGCTGACCTGGACATAGCCAACTCTCGCGCTTCCTCGAGCAGGTCCACGCTGTATTCTCGTGCTTCCTTGGCTTCCTGCTCCGTGTAGAGTTGTTTGCCGGGTGCGTCGAACTGGATGTCCATGGGGAGAGCTGCCTCTGCCCCATAGAGAAGGAAGAACGATGTGAAGACGGTTGAGCGGTTGGGGGTGGTGCGTAGGCTCCAGAGCACGGCTGGCAATTCCTCTATCCAGCATCCAGGTGACCTGATGAGTGGTCTGATCAGTCTTGGCTTGATTCTGGCTAGAACCAGCCCATTATCATGCTCGCACTGTCCGTTGGACTGTGGGTGCACGACTGATGCCAGGTCCAGACGGATGCCCTTCTCTCCGCAAAAACGGGCGAAAACCCCCTTTGCGAAATTAGTGCCATTGTCCGTAATGATGTTGTGCGGGTAGCTGAACCGGATGATGATGTCCGTGAAGAACTTGATCACCGTCGCCCCATCTAGCTTCTTGATGGGCTTTGCCTCGATCCACTTGGTAAACTTGTCTACGGCTACGAGCAGGTGCGTCATACCGGATCGAGCTATTTTAAACGGCCCAACCATGTCCATCCCCCAGACTGCGAATGGCCAGGTGATTGGTATCGTCTTGAGTGCTGTAGGCGGTGTGTGCTTCAGCTGGCTGAATCGCTGACAACCATTGCATGTTTTGACCAACTCCTCGGCGTCCTTCAGTGCTGTGGACCAATAGAAACCGTGGCGGAAAGCCTTGGCTGCTATGCCCTTGATGAAGCGTGGTGGCCGCATTCGCCCTGGTGTATGTCCGCTAGGAGCCTGGTTCCGTCCTCTTGGCTTACACATCGCTGATAGATGCCCCCGACGCTGCGCTTGTACAACTCATTCTTGATGATGGTGTATGCGCTTGCTCTTCGCCACACTTGTCGTGCTGCCACTTCCTCCGTCGGGAGCTCGTCCTTGGCCAAGAAGTTCATGAACGGCTTCGCCCAGTCAGGAGTTTCCCGAATGGTGTACACCGTCTGCATGATGAGCTTGATCTCCTCACAGATGGCAGGCTCTGGAACGTCGGGAGGTTTGTCGGGTGGGAGCTTGCTGGTGTCGACCGCAGGCTGCCGCGGGGCAGTCCCCGGGTGCGACAAGGCAGTCCCCGGGTGCATCGAGGCAGTCCTCGGGTGCGGCGAAGTAGTCCCCGGGTGAGGCGCGGCAGTCCCCGGGTGCGGCGCGGCGATCCCCGGGTGCGGCGCAGCAGTCCCTGGTTGCGGCGAGGCAGTCCCCGGGTGCAGCATGGCACTGGCTATTCCTAGGTCAGCATTGAGTACGATGGAGTCGGATTCTAGCGACGGGGTGATGGAGGGCTTGCGCAGGTGCTCGAGGGAGACTCCAGGCGGTATGGCCTATCTTGTTGAGCCAACCCTGGCCAAGGCATCAACGGCTTCGTTTTTGGCCCTGGGTACGTGGTGGAACTCGCATCCTTCGAAACAGACGCATAGCTGCTGAACGAAGAAACGGTAAAGAGCCATGTTCGCGTCCCTTGCATCCCACTCACCGGATACCTGCTGGACCACCAGGTCCGAATCTCCAAAGCATAGTATCCTCTGGATGCCTATCTGCTTGGCCATCTTGAGCCCATGGATGAGCGCTTCATATTCGGCGACGTTGTTGGACGCCTTCAAGTGGATCTGGAGGACGTACTCCAGCCGATCACCTTTTGGTGAAGTTATCACGATTCCGGCTCCAAGTCCTCCTCACATCTTGGATCCGTCGAAGTGTAGCTTCCAGTATGTTGAATCAGGCACCGGTGGTATGTACTATGTCTCCGCCCAATCGACGATGAAATCGGCCAGTGCCTGGGATTTGATTGTTGTCCTTGGATCGTACTGGATGTTGTGCGCGGCGAGCTCTATGGCCCATTTTGCCATATGTCCGGTGGCGTCCTTGTTGCCGATAATCTCCGCAAGCAGGGCCAATGCCACCACCCGGATGGAGTGCTCTTGGAAGTAGTGCTTGAGTTTCTTGGCGGCCATGTACACGCCATACACCAGCTTCTGGTAGTGGGGGTAGTTCTGTTTGGAGAGCGACAACACTTCGCTTAGATAGTATACGGGGCGCTGGACCGGCTGGGCCTTCCCCTCTTCTGGCCTTTCCACTACCAATACCTCGTCCACTCTGTTTGTGGCAGCGATGTACATCAGCATAGGCTCCTTTGCTGCTGGCGCCGCCAAAATAGGCGGTTAGGTGAGCATGCGCTTGAGGTCCCGGAAAGCTTCGTCCGCCTGGGCTGTCCAGACGAACTTGTCCGTCTTCTTCATGAGTTGGTACAGGGGGATGGCTTTCTCACCCAGCTGGCTGACGAACCGGCTGAGGGAGGCCAGGCATCCGGTGAACTTCTGTACATCGCGCAAGCTTTGCAGCAGCTCCATACGCTCGATGGCTCCGATCTTTTCTGGTTTCGCCTTGATTCCTTGCTCGGAGACGAGAAAACCGAGGAGCTTGCCGGCTGGGACCCCAAATACGCACTTCTCCGGGTTTAGCTTGATCTAGAAGCGGCGGAGGTTGTCGAATGTTTCCTTCAGGTCCTCGAGCAGCGTGTGCCACTCCTTGTTCTTGATGACGACGTCGTCGATGTAGGCGTGCACGTTTTTACCAATCTGCGTCTGCAGGCATTTCTGCATGCAGCGCTGGTAAGTTGCTCCTGTGTTTTTCAAGCCGAAGGGTATGGTGGTGTAGCAGTAAGCTCCATATGGGGTTATGAATGATGTCTTTATTTTATTGGTTACATTGAGCTTGATCTGGTGATAGCCCGAGTAAGCGTCTAGAAAATACAACAAATCACACCCGGCGGTGGAGTCGATAACTTGATCAATCCGCGGTAGAGCGAAATGATCCTTGGGGCATGCCTTGTTGAGGCTGGTGTAGTCAACACACATGCGCCATGTCTTGTTCTTCTTCAGCACCAGCACCGGGTTGGCGAGCCATTCCGGGTGGAAGACCTCCATGATAAAGCCGACTGCGAGCAGTCGTGTGATCTCCTCACCGATGGTTCTTCTTTTTTCTTCTGTGAAGCGGCGTAAAGATTGTTTGTCCGGCTTCGTGTCCGGTCGAACATGAAGAGAGTGCTCGGCGAGCTCCCTCGGGACACCTGGCATGTCTTTGGGGCACCATGCGAAAATGTCCTGATTCTCACAGAGGAAGTCGACGAGCGCGCTTTCCTATTTGCTATCCAGGCCGTCTCCAACCAGGACGAACTTGCTTGGGTCCTCCTCGTTTAGCAGGATCTTCCTTGTGCCTTGCGAGGGTTTGAATTGTGATTCTCTAGCCGGCTTGGGTTCTCCAGCCAGCATATCCTTCTGCAGGGCCGCCATGTTCTGCATTATGATGCGCTTATCCTCAGCGATGATCATTGCTTCGGCTAGCTTGGAGCCGTTTGAGGCGCACTTGATCGAACACTTGTAGCAGCTGTAACCGGTGATCACTCCCTTTGGGCCTGACAGCTTGATCTTGAGGTACGCTTAGTGCGGCACTCCCATGAACTTGGTGAGGGCTGGGCGCCCTAGTATGGCATGGTAGGCGCTGGAGAGGTTCACAACCTCGAACCAAATTGGTTCGCGGCAAAAGTTGTTCTCGCTGCCAAAGATGACGTCTAGTCGGATCTTGCCAATTGGCGAGTGCGACAGACCTGGTACCGCTCCGTGAAATGAAGTGCTTGAGGGATGCAACTGGGACTCGCTGATGCCGAGCCGCTCGAGGCTGCTGCAGTACAGGAGGTTGATTGTGCTGCCCCCGTCGATCAGTGCGCGGGAGAAACGGCACGAGTGCTTCTTGGAGATGACGATGGGGTCGAGGACCAGCACGTAGCTGCCAGGGCTTGGTAGCACAGCCGGCTGATCTTCCTTGCTCCAAGTAATCGCCTGGTCCGACCAATGCAGGTACTGGGGAACGGGGGATTGCGTTCATCTCTGCCTCGCGCCTCCGCTTGGCGTGCTTTGACTCCGGCTCCGCAAGGAAGATGTGGTAGTTGCCCACTTTTCGTGGGTAACCGTCCTCGCGGCGATTGCGCCGCTCCCTGTTGTCCGGTGGGCCTCCGGCTGGTGGTGGAGGTGGTGGTGGGAGCCCACCGACTTCAACCATTTTCTTCGTCCAACTGCACTGACGCGTTGTGTGGTTCGCGGGCTTGCTGCCGCCACTGTGGAACTTGCACGACCCATCGAGCATGGACTCCATAGTGTACTTGGGCCGAGGCGGCCTATCATCCGGTCTCTGCCTCCGGCTGCCACCTGCAGCCGGGTCCTCATGCACGACAACTACTTGCTTGGTGCCGTACCGGCTGTCCGGTTGGTCGTCTTTCCTCTTTCCATGGCGGTTGTCATGGCCGTGTCGCCTGAGGTGATGGTCGCCCGGCTGGTGGCGCTCCGCCTGCTCGTCCGTGACGATTTGGCCTTGGTCGTCCACCACGATGGGCTTCTTCATAGCCGTGTCGGTGGTGGCGTACTTGTCCGCGATGTCCATGACCTGGGCCATGGTTTGCGGGTCTGCACGGCTGAGCTTATGCTTCAACATGGTGCCATCTTGCGCACCTCTTCGCACGAGTTTTGCATGCTGATCCACCGGGTGAGGTAGGCGCGGTCGGACTCGTCCTTGCCTTGCACGCAGAGGTCAAGCTCGCGAGGTCGACCCGACTGCTTGTATGTTCCGGTGAAGTTGCGAATGAACGCTTCTTCGAAGTCTAGCCAAGCGTTGATGCTGTTGTCGGGGAGGCTGTTAATCCATGTTCTTGCCGAATCGATGAGCATGAGGAGGACATAGCGGACGACCAGGCGGAGGTTTCCGTTAGCGATTGCCACTGCGGTAGTGTAATCCAACAACCAATCCTCAGGCTTGACCGTGCCGTTATATTTTGGCGTATCCCTTAGAAGCGAAAAACCCTTCGGAAACGGCTCGTTCCGGATGCGCGGGCCGAAACACTTCGGGCCAGCCGGACTTTCCTCTTCCAGCATGCATGACTGCACCAGGAGGTCGATGCGCTTGCGCACGTCAGCCGGCTCTCGGGGGCCGAGTCGGCCCTACAGGCGTGACGCAGGCGGGTCCTTGTTTGCATCCGCTCCTTCATTCGGGAACGCGTCTTCTTCCCTTGGGAAGCTCTTGCTGCTGGGGAGCGACTTATGCTAGAAGAAGCGGCGTCACAGTTGCGGCGGCCACGGTTGCCAGACTCGCCACGCAGGCGGCTATTTTGCCCGACTCCTCCTGGGAAGGACGCCTGCTGATGCTTGCTTCCCCCGTGCACCGTCTAATCCGCGCCTTTGCGAACAACGATGTCTCGGGAGTTGCCAATCTGGCTGGTGGTGCCCTCGGCTTGTTGCTTGTTAGCGGTGGCGACGAGGAGCTGGACGCGCTCCTGCTGGCGACGAAGCTCTTCACCCTCGAGGTGTTTCAGCTCCGCGGCCGCCGCCTCGGCCGCCCTCATGTTCTTGGCGGGGGTGTTGTAGACGGGCTGCGCCACACCTGCATGTGAATCGGTGGCGCGGTCCAGTTCCGATGCTAGGTCGCGCCCCCGGTGGTGGATCTTCCTGACGAAGCCATGGGCATCGTTGTACTCATGCACGGTGGAATTTAGTCGGCGCTGGCTAGCTGCAACCTTGGTCGCCTCCTCCAGGAGCTTCTGGCGTGTAGCTTCGAGTGCGGTCGCGGTGGCTGCCGGGTCCGTCTCGACGATGACTGGAGCATGTAAGTGTTGGATGGAGGCCGTGAGTGGGTCTCGCTCTTTCTCAGGCGCGGAGCTCTCTCCTCCTGCTCGGCGCCCATGAGGCGGGCGAGGGTTTTCGCGGGTGTTTACCACCATGACTTCGATGCAACCGCTCACCATGGTCGGGTCATTGGCGTGGCGGCTTAGAGGCACGTCGAGGACAGGGGTGACCACGCTGGGGAAAACCTCGGTGACGGTGGCGACGTAGATGCGGATGTCCCCAAAATGCATGATGGAGCCGTTGGCGGGGAAGGTGTTCCCGGCGAAGCACGCGACGTTGTCGACGACGCAGTCAGAAGCGCCGAATGTGAGAATGAGGCCGGAGGCCACGTGTTCACCAGCGAAGAGCGGAAGTCCCGTGCGGAAGATGATCCTAGCCGAAGCACTGTGCCCCACGATGGGCGCCAACTGTCGTGGCGTGGAACATGGCAGTGCCATCGGGGATGGCAAAGAAGGGACACTCGGATGCAATCGGTGGCTCACGCAACGGGTTGGGCACGGTAAACAGCAAACACAGCGACATACCTAGGTTCGGGGCCCTCTCGGCGAGGTAACACCCCTACTCCTGCAAGATGAACTATATGAGGGGGAGAATGCCCAGTACAGATGCTCCTGGAGCTGTTTCCTTAGCCACTATCGAGAGCTAGAGGAATATGAGAACTAGTGGCTAGCCCTTCTATCCTTCTATTGTTGCCTACCTAGAACCCTAGCTCTGCCGTCCCTTATATACTGGTCTAGGGGAAAGATTACAAATCAGGCTCTAGGGTTTACTGTTTGGATATGGGTTAACAGGGCAGGGCCGGCTGCAGGGCCCAGCCGGTGGGCCAGGACCTAGTCCACCCTTCTTTTAGCGTCACCATCTTCTTTAGCGGTCACTCGGGCTTCCATTGGTGTTGGGACACGTAGAGATAAAACAAAACTTTTCCCTCTAACGTGGTGATCCCAAGATCTAGCTAAGGTAGAAGGCCACGAGGTTTACCACTAGACACGCAGTTGCGGATTACTGATGAAGCGCGTCAGTTGAATGAAGTGCAGTCCTTACGATCCGATCGTCCTGGTGCTGATCGTACATCACCTCTGCTGGTATCCACACATACAAGGAGGAGCACCGGCGGCGAACTGCTAGGTTTGGTACGACGGCAGGACTACTGTGGAGCTAGGGTTTCTGACACATGGAATGACCTAACGATCAATGATTAACCCTTCTGGGTTACTGCGCTCCACTATATATAAGGAGTGAACATGGGCTCCACTCACGTGGCCCATTCACTAAAGCCCATATAATTCCAGTCACCGTGAGTCCAACTCACTGACTTAGTCCAAATCCGGCTCGGGTCCAACCCAACCAGATTTCTGGTTTAGATCCAATCTGAACTTGCTCCCGCTCTTAAGTGTGTGACCCCTTAGGCTCATGGCTACTTGGACACGATTAGAGTCTGACTCTCAATCAATCAGTCGGTAGAGGCTCCTAGCAGAAGGTGCCGACTCCCAAGTACCAAAGAGTCATGATGACTTGCCTTTCCAATGCGACTTATGTCCGAGTCCCTTTTGCCTCACGATATACCTTGTCAGACTATAGGCGAATATTTGTCATCCCTTAAATAGTCCAACTCTCTTCTCGATCCGAGATAAGTGATTCAGCCGGCTAACTCTTAGTCGAGCGCCTCGGTTAACACTTAACCGAGTCGTGCATGGCCATGCTTTCCAAATCATATCATCTAAGAGGGCCCAGAGAATATCTCTCCAAGTGGAGGGGCAAAATACCATCTTGGTTATTCACATTACACAACTTGATTCTCAGTCGACCCGAACTCTGCCTTTATAACTGCCCAATTATGGATCCATGTTTGACAGAACCTAAGCCGGTGATCCTCAACTCAGACTATGCAATAACCTCAGGTCAAAGGATTACACTGATTGAGATATACAAATGACAACTTGTTCGTTGTATCTCAATATGGGTCAATCCAACTCGCTAAACTCTTTAGCCAAATCTATGTAAGTCGGAATGGCATCTCCATTCCCATGACAAGTGGAACCAAGTCATCAAGCCGACTTTCACATTGGTATAAGTTGTGTGTCCAGCACAACCTCAATGACCATGGACATTTAGTACAAACAACATGAATGTATAGTTCCACAACCATATCACATATTCAATGATATACATCAGATGCTCATACAAGGACAACTTAATATCTTTATGAATACAAGGGGAAATATCATCATACATGATTGCCTCTAGGTCATATTCCCAACAGTCTCCCACTTGGACTAGAGTCAATCTCCCGACATCACATGTCTAGGCATCTAATGCCCATGGCTCTCAGGCGCGCCTCATGCTTCGGCTGTGGTAACGGCTTTGTCAACGGATCCGCAATATTTGCATCCGTGTGTACCTTGCATAACTTGATATCACCCTGATCCACGAACTGGCGAATCAGGTGGTACCGCATGAGTATGTGCTTGTTCTTCTGGTGTTGTCTAGGTTCCTTGGCTTGTGCAATAGCACCATTGTTGTCACAATACACGTCTAATGGATTGGATGAGCCCTGAACCACACCAAGATCCATGAGGAAATTCCTCATCCAAACAGCTTCCTTTGCTCCCTCCGAGGCGGCAATATACTCAGCCTCTGTTGTAGATGCAGACACAGTTTCTTGCTTGGAACTCTTCCAGCTCACAGCACCTTCGTTTATAATAAACACGTACCCGGATTGTGAACGAGAATCATCAGAGTCGGTAAGATAACTCGCATCCGTGTAACCCTTTACACTGAGTTCATCTTCACCACCATAAACCAAAAATATATCCTTAGTCCTTCTCAAGTACTTTAGGATATTTTTAGCCGCTGTCTAGTGGATTTCTCCAGGATCAGCCCAGTATATACTCACAACACTTAGAGCATATGAAACATCTGGCCTAGTACAAATCATGGCATACGTGATGGATCCGACTGCAGAAGCATACAAAATCGCACTCATCCGACTTTGCTCATCAGTTGTCTAAGGACACTGAGTCTTGCTAAGTTTTACACCATGGGACATCGGTAAGAACCCCTTCTTAGACGATTCCATGTTGAACTTCTTCAACACTTTGTCCAAATAAGTACTCTAACTCAATCCAATGAGCCGTCTTGATCTATCTCTATAGATCTGGATTCTGAGAATATATGTTGCCTCACCCAAGTCTTTCATTGAGAAACTCCTTTCCAATGATTCCTTGGTTTCTTGCAACATCTGGACATAATTCCCAATCAGTAATATGTCATCCACATATAAGATTAGAAAGTTTACTTTGCTCCCACTAAACTTCTTGTATAAACAAGAATCATGATCACTCTTGATGAAGCCAAACGATTTGACGAACTCATCAAAACGAATATTCCAACTTCGAGATGCTTGCTTCAACCCATAAATGGATTTCTGAAGTTTGCACACTTTGTCAGCATTAGCCGGATCGACAAAACCCTCGGGTTGTATCATATACACGTCCTCGGTTAAATTTACGTTAAGGAAAGATGTTTTGACATCCATCTGCCATATCTCATAGTCGAAATAGGCTGCTATAGCTAACATGATCCAAACTGATTTAAGCATCTCTACGGGCGAGAAAGTCTCGTCGTAATCAACTCCTTGAACTTGTCGGAACCCCTTCGCGACAAGACGTGCTTTATAGACGGAAACATTTCCATCCATATCAGTTTTTAAAGACCCATTTGCACTCGACGGGTCTTTCACCGTCCGGCAGATCAACCAAGTTCCAAACTTGGTTTTCATCCATGGATTTTAACTCGGATCTCATGGCTCCAAGCCATGACTCAGAATCAGATCCCACCATCGCATCCGAATAATTTGCCAGGTCATCACTGTCTAACAGTAATACATCACGAACACTTCGTAATCTTGCCGATCTTCGTAGTATAGGTGCTACTGCCGGCTCAGCTGCCATGATCGGATCAACCTATAAAATTTTTTCCGACTCTCTACTGGCCGGTTCCTCTCGAATTTCTTCGAGCTGCACTGTGCTCCCACTGACTCCCCGACTGAGAAACTCTTTCTCAAGGAAGACACCGTTCCGAGCGACAAACACTTTGCCCTCTTCTCGGTTGTAGAAGTAGTAACCCAATGTTTCCCTCGGATACCCCATGAAAATACATTTATCCAACTTGGCCGTAAGGTTGTTCGACTAAAGTTGCTTGACAAATGCTTCACAACCCCAAATCTTAAAAAAAGACAAACTCAGCTTTTTGCCTATCCACATCTCATGCAGTGTCTTCTCTATCGACTTTGATGGTACTCTGTTTAGTGTGAATGCCGCTGTTTCTAGACAATAACCCCAAAATGATAAAGGCAGATCTGTCCGACTCATCATTGATCATACCATGGCTAACAAGGTCCAATTCCGCCTTTCCGAAACACTGTTCCTTGCGGCGTTCCTGGCGGAGTAAGTTGAGGAACTATTCCACAACTTTTCAGATGGTCATCAAACTCATGGCTCATGTACTCGCCTCCTCGGTCCGACCAAAGAAACTTTATTTTCTTGCCGAGTTAATTCTATGCTTCATTCTGGAATTCTTTGAACTTTTCAAAGGCTTCTGACTTATGTTTCATCAAGTAGATATATCCATACCTACTAAAATCATCAATGAAGGTAATGAAGTACTCATAACCACCTCTGCCTGTCATGCTCATTGGTCGACATACATCACTATGTACTAGTCCCAACAAGTCGGACGCCCTTTCGCAATTCTTTGCAAAAGGTGTCTTGGTCATTTTGCCAAGTAGGCAAGATTCGCATGTCTCGAACGACTCCAAGTCGAACAAAGTTAGGAGTCCATCATCATGGAGCTTCTTCATGCATTTCCAACTTATATGACCAAGCCGATAGTGCCAAAAGTAAGTCATATTCAGATCATTTGGTTTCAACCTTTTAACATTTATGTTATAAACCGACTCACCATCAAGATTCAAAATAAATAACCCGTCCTAGACGGGTGCAAAGCCATGAAACATATCATTTAAATACAAATAACAACCATTATTCTTGATATTCGACTCATAGCCTTGACTCATCAAACATAAAGCAGAAATAATGTTTCGACTGAGCACTGGAACATAATAACAATTATTTAGTTCCATAATGAATCCGGAAGGTAAATGAAGTTGCATCGTGCCGACTTCCAACACAGCAACTCTTGCTTTGTTGCCGACTCGAATATCAACCTCGCCTCTTGCTATGCTCCTAGTTCTTACCAGTCTCTGCGAGTTGCAGATGTGAATAACTGATCCGGTATCATATACCCAAGAACTATTAGGTGCATCAGCAAGATAAATGTCTATAACATTGCAAACATGTGTACCTGAGTCAAAAGTCATACCTCCACTCTTGGCTTTGTCAGCCAAATACTTGCTGCAGTTCCTCTTCCAGTGGCCATCCGCCTTGCAATAGAAGCAAGTGGATCAGGCTGAAGGAGATGGCTTAGTCCCTGAGGAAGCGCTTGGGACCGGGTCCTGAGCCTGCTTTCCTCCCGACTTAGCCTTCTTCTTAGTCCAACAACTCTTCTTGAACTTAGCCTTATTCTGCACCATCAACACTTGACTGACTCCCTTATTGAGATCCGCCTCTGCCTGCTTGAGCATCCCATGCAATTCAGTGAGCTTCTTATCCATACCATGCATGTGGTAGATCGAAATGAACTACCCATATGCACTAGGAAGAGAGTTCAGAATTATATCCGTAGCGAACTCTTCGCTAATGGGGTACCAAGCCTCTCCAAAGACTGCACTTAACCAACCATTTTTATCACATGAGGACTTAGTGGATCACCATCCTTAAGCTTGCAACTCAGCAAAGACTAAGAGACTTGATACCTCTTAGTCTTCGCCTGAGCCTGGAACATACTTTTGAGGCTTTCGATCATATCGTAGGCCTCAACATTCTCGAACTGCTTTTGCAAGTCCGGTTCCATGTGAGCAACCATAAGACATCTAATATCCGTGGACTCATCCTTAGACCGACGGTAGGCATTGGTGGCAGTGATAGTCGCATTCTCATTCGGCTCATCTGGAAGTGGGTTATCTAGGACATAGTCCTTATTTTCTTGTTTGAGAACAATTCTCAGATTTCGATACCAGTTGAGAAATATAAATCCGACTCCGCCGCGAAGAAGCGCGAGCCTCCAAGGCGCAGATCTCTCTCGCTAAACGACGCTCACCACCACATTGAGTCAAACATAGAGGCGTCGCGGTATGAGAAAGAAGACATGTACGTGGGACCCAAGTGCATCCATCAAACAAAATTTCCGGTTGACTTTGGTATTGCCAAACACATCCAGCCCTACGAAGGCGCGGCTCGGCCAGATACCTGGCTCCAGGATTTTTTCCAGACTTGCTGCATCGCCAAAGGAGGAAACAGCCTGGTCGCAATCCGATATATCCCGCTTATGCTGAGGAAGACGACTCGATCATGGCTCAATGAACTGTCAGAGAATTCAATTCATAACTGGTATGATATGCAAAGTGTGTTCTTTTCAAACTTCGAGGAAACATACATGAGGCTCTGCACAGTCAGAGACTTGCAGCGTTGCACCCAAAGACCCGGAGAAACTTGCCGGGATTATCTCGAATGCTGGATTGACATGAAGAACTCCTGTGAAGGAGTAAACGAGCAAACTGCGATAGAAGCTTTCATCGCAGGACTCCCAGACAGACTTTTGCGTCACAAATTGAAGTGTGACCATTCACAGATTTTGGGAGAGATGATATAGACGACAAGCAAATATGATGATGCCGACGATGATTCAGAAGGGCTACTAAATATTCTGGCCAATCCCAATGCGGCCAAACAGCCAAAACAACAAGCTTAGAAGTGCAAGAACACCTCGGAAGATAAACTGGCTCTAGACAAGACAGCTGTTAACTCAACCTTCGGGTCCGGAGGACGAGGCGGGCGTGGAGGCGGCCGAGGTCGAGGCCGTGTAACTTCCCGAATCCAAGGCAGAGGAGAGCAGCAACCTAGAAGAACCTATAACTAGGCTGACATTGCCAACAATCCATGTGCCCACCACTTGGATAGTAACGGAGGATCTACCCACACAAATGCCGAGTGTCGTTTCAATGACGACATCAAGAAAGACGAATCTGCTAGCTACAGGGCCAATCGACAAAAAGGAAAGAAAAATTCCAAGAAAGGCAAGGAGCCCAAGGAAGATTCCGACATGGAAGAAGTGGATGCCTCACAGCCCAAGTCGGATGGAAAGAAGGATTTTTTGACTAAGAAAGACGCATACATCTGCTTCCTTGAATCTCAACCGGCTAAGGCCAAGAAGGCGGTTCTCCGTTTGCTCAATGCCACGGTTCTGGCTGTTCCACAATTTTTGGATTGGTCGGATGTAACCATCACCTTTGATCGCTCAGATCACCCGAGGAAAACACATCATCGGGGGAAATATCCTCTGGTCGTCAATCCTTTTATTGATGCCTATGAGTTTTCTAAAACCCTCATGGAGGTAGCAGCATTAACATCCTCTACATCGAAACGCTCCACCGCATGAAGATCTATTAAAACCAGTTGAGTTAAAGCAGTGTAATTTTCCATGATATTGTACCAGGGATACAGGTGGATTCAATGGGTGAGATTACTCTGGAGTGACATTCGAAACCCGAGAAAATTACTGGACCGAGCCACTCTCTTTTGAGGTGGTACCATTAAAAGTGCTTACCATGCCATCTTCGGGCGTCCGACTTACTAGGCGTTCATGGCTCGTCCCTATTAAATTTACAATATCATAAAACTTCCAGGTCCAAAGGGCGTCATCACCATCTGGGGAAATCCGAGGAAAGCGCGAGAGCGTGATGAAGGATTTGTTGCCTTTGTCGAAGCCATGCTACACGCCTAGGAGTACCAGGAGATCAAGAAGACCATCAACCCGTCCGAGATGCCCGCTATGAAGAACGAGGTATTGAAGCCAAGCATATAGTTCAAGGCATCGGAAGAGACGAAGAAAATGTCGCTGAAGGAAGAGGATCCCTCCAAGACGATGAACATAGGGGTAGGCTTAGATCTCGCATAGGAAAGCGCCCTCGTCGAGTTCCTCAAATCTAATAGTGATATGTTCGCGTGGTAGCCTTCTGACATGATCGGAGTACCTAGGGAACTTGCCAAGCACTCTCTTAATGTGTACCCTGATGCTAAACCCATCAAACAGTCCTTACGGAGGTATGGTGATGAAAAGCACAAAGCAATAGCTAAGGAATTATCCCGACTAGATTTAGCCAGATTCATAACACAGGTCATCCACACAGATTGGGTGGAAAATCCTATACTCGTCCCTAAAAAGGACACCATTGATTTAAGGATGTGTGTTGATTATACTGCTTTGAACAAGGCATGCCCAAAAGATCTGTTCCCTTTGCCAAGAATCGATCAGGTTATCGACTCAACAGCAGGGTCGGAACTACTATGTTTTCTCGACGCATATTCCGGATATCACCAAATACTGATGAAAGAATCAGATCAAATTAAGACGTCTTTCGTCACTCCTTTCGGAACCTTCTGCTACAAAACTATGCCTTTTGGCTTAAAGAACGCAGGAGCAACATATCAACATACTATGCAACCTTGTCTCAACAATCAAATCGGACACAATGACATAGCAGTTATATCCAAAAAGAAGGGAACTTTAATTTCCAAATTGGAGGAAACATTTGCTAGCCTACAAAAATTCAATATGATGCTAAATCCGAAGAAGTGTTTCTTTGGAATTCAAAACGGAAAATTGTGAGGTTTCATCGTCTCTGAGAGAGGCATAGAGGTGAACCGGGACAAAATCAAGGCTATACTAAACATGACCAGGCCAACTCGCATGAAGGACGTGCAATGTCTCACTGGTTGCATCGCAGAAGTGAGTCGGTTTGTCAGACGGCTCGGAGAAAGAGCCGCACCTTTATACAAACTCTTGAAGAAAACCGACAAATTTGTCTGGACTGAGGAAGCTGATACTGCCCTACAAAGTTTGAAAGACCTACTTTCAAACCCACCAGTTCTCGCAGCGCCAGAACCTCAGGAGCCTATGTTACTCTACTTTGCAGCGACCAACAAGGTCATAAGTATGGTAACAGTAGTAGAGCGCGAGGAAGAGGGCCATGAGCATAAGGTGCAGCGTACAACTTATTACCTAAGTGAGGTTCTGACAGAGTCGAAACAACGGTATCCACACCATAAAAAGCTAGCCTATTGAGTATTTTTCGCATCCAGAAAGCTACGCCACTAATTTCAAGATCACAAGATCACAGTGGTGAGTACTGCTCCCCTGCGAGGTATAATCAATAATCGCGATGCCGCAGGACGTGTCGCAAAGTGAGAAATAGAGCTTGCAGCTTTCGATATTGAGTACAAGGCACGTACAACAATAAAGTCCCAAATACTTGCCGATTTCGTCGTTGATTGGACAGAGACGGCAGAGAATACAAGTCCTCCAGACTCGGAAAATTTTGGACCCTTCATTTTGATGGATCAAAAGCACGAGGAGGCTCGGGGGCTAGCGTGGTGCTCAAATCACACCAAGGAGATAAGCTATTCTATGTGTTACAAATACACTTCACAGCGACCAATAATATTGCCGAGTATGAAGTATTGTTACATGGAATATGCATGGACAAAAACATTGGCGTAACAAGACTTATGTGTTATGGAGACTCGTATTTATTTGCTCAGCAAGTATCCGACATCTGCAATGCAAACAAGCACATGGCAGCCTACAAAGCTTTCGTGGATGAATTATCTAAATCATTCGAGGGTTTTGAGGTTCAACACATCCCTCGAGTAGAAAATGAGGAAGCAGATGCTCTATCAAGGATAGGCTCTACGCGGAAACAAGTACTGTATGGCGCTTTCTTAGAGCATTTAAGGGTCCCCTCCATAACCGGAGTTGATGAGGGCTATCCGACGAAATCCGACTCACCTTTAATAACAGTTCTGACTGTAATTCCTAACTGGACAAAACCCTATCTGGATTTCCTAATAGACGGAAAATTACCCGAAAACAAAGTCCCGAGCCGGCAGATCGTCCGGGAGCGAAAGCCTACACAATAATAAATGGTGATCTCTATAAGCAGAGTGTTTCTGGAGTTTTTTAGCGATGTATTTCTCCGGAAGAAGGAGTGGAAATCTTAAGAGAAATCCATGAAGGCGAGTGTGGTCACCATGCTATAGCCAGATCCTTAGTGGCAAAAGCTTTTAGACACAGATTGTTTTGGCTTACAGCTAAGGCGGATGCCGATAAACTGGTCAAAACATGCAAAGGCTGCCAAAAGTATGCCCGTCAGACACATGTTCCGGCTGATCAGCTGCGAACAATCCCTATTATATGGCCATTTGCGGTCTGGGGTCTTGATATGGTAGGACCGTTTCACACAACAAAATGTGGATTTACTCACCTACTAGTGATGGTGGATTAATTTACAAAGTAGATTGAGGTTAAACCCATAACAAGTTGCGATGGAGCCAGAGTCAGAAAGTTCATCGAGGACGTGATCATCCGATTTGAATATCCGCACAGTATAATTACTGACAACGGGAGCAATTTTTCCATGGGAAACTTGCTGAATTCTACGAGGAACAAGGGATCCGACTCGATATTGCATCAGTCATGCATCCATAGGCTAATGGACAAGTCGAAAGAACTAACCGTCTTATTTTACAAGGACTCCGACCTCGTCTCGAGGCACCACTTCATTGTGCCGCGGGGGCTTGAGCGGAAGAATTACCATCTATGATATGGAGCTTACGTACAATTCCTAATAGATCAACCAGATACACTCCTTTCTTTTTGGTCTAATTCATCAGTCTCCACGAGTCAAAGCATATATCAAAGAACATGAGGAAGTTTCTCGACAAGATGATCTTGATATAATCAAAGAAGTTCACGTCGTTGCTAAGCAGAGATCTACAGCCTATCAGCAGAAGTTGCGCAAGTATCATAATCAGAGAGTATAGAACCGTTCTTTCAGGAAGGGCGATTTGCTTATCCGGCTTGTGCAGAAAAGAAAGAACAAACTTTTCCCGATTTGGGAAGGACCTTTTATGATCAACAGAGTTCTGCATAATGGGTCGTATTATTTAACTGATATGAGACCAGTTTAGGAAATACCAGATACTCGGAAGAGAAAGAGAGTTGGCAGTAGTATAGACCCAGATGAGATAGACCGTCCATGGAATATTGCACAACTATGTCCCTTCTATTTTTAGTTATATTTCCTTGTAATCATATATGTACATGCTCAAAGTGAAATAAGTATTGGTTTCCTCATATGTTATCTTTGAGAAGTTTTTTACCATCTTATTTCCAAAAGAGCATGTCATTTTAAAAAATCCCACAATGCTTGAAAGTACTTTATGCTCATGTTCGTTCTGGTTATGATTTTTGAATATCTAAAAAATGTTACCCTAGGGTAAAAAATTTAATTTATTGTTTATACTTTGGTTTTTTATCTGATTGTTTAGACGCGGGTATCTTTCGAGTAATGAATTGTTGGTACTAGAAGCCGACTTTGTTTCCGAGTTTAAACTAGTTTATCAATTGAGATCCGTTGCTCGGCAAAGTTTTCATGCTAAAGGTTGGCCGGCTCATGAAAGGGACGAGGCAGAGAGCCAGATAAAATGACAAGTATAAGCATAAAAAATAGTGCTTCAGAAATTTTCAAGCACACACATAAAATATATACAAACATAAGTGCTATGATAGTAAAAGCATCAGTTCTTACAGACCAACGCAAGCAAAATATTGTTTCCATCATTACATGCCCAAGTTTAGAATAATGCATTATAATTGTTTATGATGCAGAATCAGGTGGTGGTGATGAAGAGCGTGGAGCGCTGGAGTCGACATGTTCGTCGCCCTGGACCTCGGACTCGAAAGTTGCTTTAGCGAGGCTGTCTTCTGGCTCTTGAGGCGAGGGAGGCACAACGACGGATTCAAAGAATGGCGCCATGTAATTGGTCATCTCCGCCACACGACAAGCGTAACTTGCACAAGAATCCTGGATAGCTTTGATGTTCTGCGGGTTACCCTCATCGTCCTCATCGGCGATACCCTTGGTGACATGCCAGATTTCCATATCGCTATGGTGGCTCATCACCATGGTAAGGGCGGTCTGCGCACCTGATGACCCACAAATATAGGGGATCGCAATAGTCTTCGAGGGTAGTATTACCCAATTTATTGATTCGACACAAGGGGAGCCAAAGAATACTTGCAAGACTTACCAACTGAGTTGTCAATTCAGCTGTACCTGGAAATATTTCTTGCTCATAGAATTTTATCAGTAGCAACAGTTTGTAGTAGCAACAACAAAGCAATAGTAGCAGTGAAACATGAGCAATAGTAACAGTAGTAGCAAACAGTAGGATATGAGCGCGGTAGGCATAGGGATGGATGGACGGGTGTTGCATGGACGAGTCTAAACATGTAACTTCAAGATCTAGGGCAATTGCAGATAAATAAGAACACACATCCAAGTACTAAACAATCCTAGGCATGTGCTCCATATATAGTCATTTGTGCTCGCAATGAGAACTTGCACAACATCTTTTGTCCTGCTAGCCCATGTAGCGGGGCCTCTAGGGAACTACTGGCAATTAAGGTGCTCCTTCTAATAGAGCCCTGGAGCAAAGCATTAACACTCCATGAACACATGTGATCCTCACACCACAACCATCCCCTCCGGTTGTCCCAATTTCTGTCACTTCGGGGCCTTTGGATCCAGACAATTATATGTGTACACAACTTGTAGATAAGATCACAAACAATACTATCATAATGATTCAATAATAAGTTTAGATCTGAGAACATGGCACTCGGGCCCTAGTGACAAGCATTAAGCACAACAAGTTGCAACAAAGTCAAATAACACTAATAGAGATACTAGGCACTATGCCCTAACAATCTTATTTGATTACATGATAGAACTCATCCAATCCCTACCATCCCCATAGCCTACAGCGGGGGATTACTCACTCATGGATGAGGGAAACATTGATGGTTGCTGGAGAGGCGTTGGTGATGACGATGGAGATGATCCTCCCCAAATTCCCCGTCCTAGCAGGGTGCCAGAACGGGGTTTCTAGTTCCAAATCACGGTTTTTGGTGGTGGCGGCGCAGCGGAACTCTTTCTGGAAAAACGACAAACCCCCCTCGATTTTTACGTCAAGGGTAACTTATAGGCGAAGAGGGAGGCCGAGGGGTGCCTGGGCTGGCCACACCCCTCCCAGGCACGGGTTGAGCCCACCTGCACGGCAGGGAGGTGTGGGCCACCCAGGGCTCCCCTCCATCTCGTGTTCTGGCTCCGTGGATCTTCTGGTGAAATAGGATTTTTGGCATATTTTCCGGGATTTTTCCTGATAGTTGATTTTCTGCACAAAAACTAGACACCAAGGTAATTCTGCTGAAAACAACGCCAGTCTGTGTTAGTTGTATCCAAATCACACAAGTTTGGAGGAGAAACAATAGCAAAAGTGTTCGGGAAAGTAGATACGTTTTGGACATATCAGTAGTGGTCCGAGCGTAGGAGATCTTCCAGTCTTCAATTAGCTTAGGAATCTCCTTAGCCTTGTCCCTCACCTCTTGCACTGGCATCTTATGCAAGTCGAAAAGTCTGACCGACTCGCCAGCCTCTTCAAAAGTCTGGCGGAAGTCGAACAGAATATCTCTGACGAGCTTTATGTGCTCGAGGTGAGGTTCGGAGGTAGGAGCGTTGGAAAGGTTCAGAGGGTCTGGGAAAGAACCAAAAGTAAAAATTCGACTTAAGAGAAAGTCGAAAAAATCAATCGAATAAAGAAAGTCGGAAATATTACCTAGCACGGAATGATTCCACTAAGCACGCACCTCTCGGAGGCTATTCAGTTCATTTTCTGTGGCCTGGGCTAGATCCCTCTGGCTATCAGAGGGCTAGAAGTTTCTTGAGCCTCTCGATCTCCATGTTGCTGGACTCTAGGACAACATTTACGGATTTCTCCGGCTCAATATTAAGCTTCTCAAGCTTGTCCCGGAGCCTAGCATTCTCCATGTCCAAGACCTTGAATTTCTCGGATAGCTCCACCATCATGCTGGATTCACACAACAATTCTGCAAAGGAAAAATATCAGTCGGATAGAACAAGTTTGACTATGACAATAGCTAAATGGCAAAGAAGAAGTCGGAAAAGTTTACCTTCTGCTTCATCTTTTTCAACTTTCAACTTTGTATTCTCAAGGCGCAGGGCTTTGAACTCCTTGCGTTTATTGCATATATTCTTGAGCAATTCCTGGTTGGAAGATGCCATTTTATTTAAGTTTAGAGATGGAATACCGTCAGACGGCTACTAAGACTCGGGCTGCAAATTTAACTAAGTAAAAATACAGCACGAGCCTTGGGGGTTACACTACATTTTTGCATCCTATAAGCATCAACTCGGATTCCACGATGTTTATTCGACTTTATGCTTGGGGGCTAGAGGATATGATAATAGAACACTACAAATAAGAATCGGAAACTTACAATGTGTTCCAGGTGCAACTTCTCAAATCTGAGTTTAGTGTTGTGAAACACTTTCTCGGCAACGGAGAGGGAGGGAACATTTGTTGCTGGGAGTTCGCCAGACTCTATATTCGCATCCCGGACCAAAATTTGGTCCAGGAGGCTGACCAGCTTCACATCCTCCATCTCCTGGCTTGCTGCCTCTGGAGTGAGGGTTTGCTTCTCAAGACTGGACTGATCCAGCTTGAGGATCTCCTTCTTCTTCCGTTTCAGGCCATACAGCAGAGCCGGCCACTTTATCCAACTTTCATGTAGATATTACCATGGGATCATTACCCTTGATGGTTTCAGCCTTGTTAGTTGCCTGGCTACCAATGGTAACCAGGGATTTCGAGATGTTGCCGTCATCAGGAGAGGCGGAAACCTATGGTCCTGATGATGGGTTACTGCTTGGAGTTGGTGGCGGCATCGCTAGGGAGATGACAAGCTTCTTCTGACGCAGTGGCTTGCCCGGCTTGCTGTCCAGCTTCACTTTGCTCTTCAAAACTTGTTTTTCTCTGAAGCATGCAAATTCGAATATCAGGTGTGCTTTGGAAAGAAAGAAATGTACAAAGTACTGAAAACATCGACAAAGTGCTTAATTTTTAACTACTGGCAGCACTTGGCTACCAGTAGTGATAACAACCTCCTTCGCCTTGCGCTTCTTGGAAGCGGAGGCAGGAACTTCTTGCACCTCGTCATCCTTCGTCGCCTCCGGATCATCTGAGAGATAGCCCTCTAGTGGAGCTAGCTTAGACTCGGGGAGTTTATCGAGCTGACAAAGTCAAAAAGCATCAATGAAAGTAGAGTCAGAGAAAGAAATAGAGAATGACAAAAAGCAAAAGTTGAGTCGAATTATTTACCGGAGTCAGCGGATGGTTAGACATGAACATCTTCAGGGAGACATCCGGAACTTTTCGTTCCACTCTCTCCTTGATCAAATACTGCATGAGGGTCTTGTAATCCTTCGTCAGAACACCGGCACTAATGGAATTCTTCCGGGTACCATAGTAGTACCGTAAAAGGGTTAGACTTGGCCTAATGCCAATAAACCCCACGCACAAAGCTGCATGAGTGCTAAGCTCTAGCAGGCAGTTAGGAGGAAGATTATGGAGCTGCTCACCATAATATTTGAGGACCTCGATGAAGAAGTCCGACGGTGAAAGGCTGAGGCCACGGTTGACGTGCATGCCGAACAACACCCGCTCGCTGTCGCGCAGAGTAGGAGTGGCGTGTCATGTGGCGCTCCTCCACGCATCGGCGATGACGTAGCCCTCGTCCTCCATGACCTGGAGTTCGGCGTCGTCCATGACGCTTGGGACCCAGAGGCCCCACATCTTCCTTTCGTCTGCCGCTGATGTACTTGCCGCCGCTCCAGAGCTAGATGCAGAGGCCATCGCTCTTAGGGAAGATGAAGGATTGGTGAGGGAAGGAGTTTTTTCTCGCGGCGTGTAGATGAGAGTGGATGCGGAGGGCTCAAGGAGTACGAGGAGCAAATAATTGAGAACGGTGGAGAGATGAATCTGGGAGAGAAGGGTTTCTCCTCTCTTTTATTTGCCTCTGCGCCAAGATTTGTACTTCAATCGCGCGATTTACGCCACGCGTATAGGAGAGAGGGAGGTGGATTCATCGTGACTCCTCTGCCCCCTCGATTATCGCGTGAGCATTAAACATCGCTCTGTTCTGTAGGAAGCAGACCCACCAACGGTCGTGTTGACGGGACTCCTATTAGTGACAGGACCTGGTCTGAAAAGTTGTCAGCCAGCACGCCGCTGTTTGAAATCCGGCTCATGTTTCAAACTGAGCAAGGAAAAGATTAAGGTTAGAACAAAACATATCCGAGTCAACTAACTCAGAATCCTACACTATTGAAAGAAGTTTTTGGGAACCCTTGAAGATTCTCAAGACAAAGAAACTATCAAGCTAGACGATTTATCCGACTTTGGATCTTGGAGACTTCCGGGGGCTACTGTTGGGGATATACTTTCCGGGTATACCCACAGGACTCACTGACTAGGGTGGCCTACTAACGGGTTAGAGCTTTGCTTCACTGGCAGCCCAGTCAGAGAAAGAGGAGGAGCCAGTTCCAGCTACGACAAGGCCTAGAAGAGTTACCAACTTAGGCCTGTAGTATTACTTGTAATCCAAGTTGTATCTAGTTACCGACTCTGTAACATAGCCAGATAGGTCTCTTCTGTAACCCTAGGTCCTGGTGACTATATGACCTATGGGAGCCTTTAGGGCACAACCATAGCAATAACCACAATCACAACTCGCATAGGCGAACCTCTCTTGTAATTCGCTGTAACATTCGGCTTATGCAGATATATTACTGGGTTGATAGCAGGAGAAGGATCCGATCACTACAGTCGGATCTGAACCTGGGTAAACTTGTGTTCACCGCTGTTGGAACATCCGACGTCTCACACCCCATCTTCTCAATGTCATTAGGACCCCCTATGGCGTACTTGTCAACAATCCGACGACATCACTCATATGCTTGAGTCTTTTACCTCCTTTAGTGTTCATTTTTGGATCGTATAAAACCTTTATGCGCAAGTTTTGCATTTGCACTTGTGAAAATTCCGCCTATGGACGTTAGCTTAAGTTTTCTGGTATACACGTTCTTTGTTGTTTTTATGTGGATTCTAGAGTAGTGACCTTTGGCACTCGAAGTCTGCGATTTTGTGCTTAGGTTTTTTACGGTGCCATTGGGTATCATCTCCTGAGCCCATAGTTCTGACTAAGGGTCTTCCGACTCACGAAAAGTCAATCATAAAAACCAGAGTAATGGATAAGCCAACACTTGCTTAAAAATATATACATGTTGGAATTAGTTCTTAAGTAGCAAGAAATTTATAGCCATTATTTTCCTCCTTAAGATTAACCCATTGTTTTCTGCATACATATAAAACATTCAGAGGAAACAAATATTACATAGTGTTTTCATTCCTCTGACGCAGGAGACATCGAGGTAGCTTCATTGGCCGCAGGAGAGTCATCTGCCCATCAGTGAAGTTAGCAGTCTTGAGGGACTCGGAGGAGCTGGCTTGGTCGGCGTAAATTACCTCATGGGGCACAAAGGTGTTTACATCCACTAACTGGGTGACCCTGGTGTCGTATCCGGTGAGCAATGACCAGATAGCTCCATGATTGATCTTCTGACCATCATCGTCTATGCCGGGCAAGCCAGGGGTCACCGTGTCAATGCCGGCATCCTCGTAGTGAGCCTTGACCATAGACAGTGCCATCCTTGCACCAGCCCAGGTACATGAAGCTTTCCAGCTCACGATACGCTCAGGGGCTTGGTGCAAGATCTCCGAGTACTTCATGATGGAGTCCACTGCTTTGATATTGATGACTAAGGCTTGGCAATTTCCTTTGCCTAGGTAATGGCGGTGCTGATGAAGTTGTCGGAAAGAACCATGCATTCCTTTGGCGGAGGAGGATTATTGGTTAAACCAATAGGAGCTGCATTTCTGGCCAAATGATTGAGTACATGAGTTCAATACAACATAAATTCAGAGTACCTGGTTTATAGAAGTACAAGATGGAGAATGCTTACCAAAAATGCTATCCTCAGCTTGCTGAAGAGTCTCTGCCATGGAATCATGTTCCTTTCGGAGGGTCTTGTAAGCCTCAAGGTTGCGAGTGTTTTGCTCGGAGGCAGCTTTGTTCTATTCCTTGAGGAATGTAATTTTCTCCTTAAGGCGGTTGATTTCCATGTCCGCAGATTCTTACACAGCGGACAGGGCATCTTCATGCATTTTCAGTGAGTCCGCTCTCTCCTGCTTTAGGATTTTGTTTTTGCTATCCAGCTCTTGTATGTGTTTGGATTGCTCGACAATATCCTTGGCTTTGGCGATGGCTTCTGCAAGTCGGAAAAATAACAAAGCACAATGAGTAGTCGGAAGTTAATGGCACAAGACCAAGATAGAGTGTGAAATTGAAAAGAAAATCAGACTCTTGCTCTTGGTGATTTGATCCTTCAAGAAGGCAGTTTTACCCTTTTCAGCTTCAAGATCTGCACGCATTTTGTGGAACTTGTCATTGACGGCGTTCCTCCGAGTATTATCATTCTGCAAAGAGATCAAAGTTACTTAGTCTACTTGGAGCATCTAGCCAGATAAGTATCCGCCTTGAGGCTTGGGGGCTACAGTACGAGTTTTTTAACTCAGTGATATACTTTGTCTTTCTTTAAGCATCTAGTCGGAACTAATTCTGTTTCAACTAGAGGCTTGGGGGCTACAGTAGTGAAATTTACAAACACTACGTATGCTACTCTAAAATTATCTAGTCGGAATAATTCATTTAAACTAAATACTTGGGGGCTACAGTGCAAAGTTTCTAGCTTAGTCACTCTTATAGCATTCAGACCCAAAGACCTATGGTTTTCCGTCTAAATCCTCGGGGGCTACCGTGGGATACTACATATGAAATGCAAAAGGCATATAAAACTTACAAGTGCGATGATCTTGAGGTTGCTGGCGCTCTCGAAGAATATCTTGCTAAAGGCAAGCGTGTTTACACGGACGATCTCCGCTTGTTTGAGCAGCTCCTCAAGACCGCACGTGGGAGAAGTCGGCGCCGCACCAGGAGCCAGAGTTGAGATACTCGGTGTAAGCACCGTGTAGACGATCTTGGGAAGCTCTGTTGGTGTCTTGGGTGCAACGGTTCTGCCTACGGCAGAAGTTCCGCCTTCCACCACCACCTTACCGCTACTAGTGGCATCCTTAGCTGGAGCTTCAGCCACTTTAGAGGATGTGCTTTCCTGTGTCACCTGCTTGCCAACAACGTGGGGCTCCGCGGAAACGTCTGGGACCTCCTAAGAAGGAGTTGGGTCCAATTCCATGGCGAAAGGTTCAGACGCTACCTTTGCCGGAGAACTTGTTGGTCCGACAGTAGGTTGGACGCTCGGAGTCGGAGGGGAGATGGCAGGAGACACTTGGACAAACATTTCTTTGATGTTTTTAGAAGCCCCCGATGACTTGGAGGTCTTCTTCAAACTCACACTGGCCTTCTTCCTGAAACATGCAAAAGTATAAGTATAGGAATAAGACAAGCAAGAGACGATGTCAGATGATTATAAGCTTACATAATGGTTGGTGCCTTTTTCAAAGGGATACCAGTCATTCTTCTTTTCTCCGCCTCCAAGGAGGCGGTGGATATCTTGGAGGCTCCACCCTCCATATTCTTCTTCTTGCCTCCATCGGTAGCATCAGAGGTGGAGCTCTTCCGCTTTCACGCCAACAGGACCTCGTCGTCGGACACGATGGTGACTTACTTCATCTTGGGATCGTAGACTTGGGCAGCCATGCTACCTTCGTCTAGATTCTTCAGCTGTTAAGTGAATCCTAAAGTGTTAGACGCAAGGGTATATGCAAGACGGAAGAACTGGAGTATATGTCATATACGGAAAATAAATTAGTACCTCTTGGCACGTGCCACCCTCGAACATGTCATAGGTGATGGTGAAGCCACACTTCCTATCCTTCACCTTGACAATGTCTTTGAGGCAAAGCTTGATGGAGTCACTAGAGAAGTTGTCCTTGGAGATACGGAGGCTATCCTTCCTATCCTTGCTATACTGGTGCATGAGCTTCGCGCGGTGCTGCAGATGCTGGATCCGCCTGATGAACCAACACATGGCTAGGTCCAACCTGGTCAAACCCATATCTACGAACCAGTAAATCCTCCTTACGGCGCGAGAGGCTTCGTTGTCAGAGGGAAGGAGGGCTTGGGATCTCCATGTCGGGGCTTCAGCTGTGGCCCCATCAACAAAGTCCAGGTACGTTCTTTCTCGGCCAGCCAGAGGGACATCTGGGCCATAGAAATACGTCCTCTGCCAATTTTTGCTGGATTCGTGACCTACAATGTCGGGGAATCGCCGGCTAGGCCAGATCTTGAAGCTAATGGTTCCACAGTTCGTAAGCTCCTCCTTACTCACCCCGGCTTCCCTCTTCACGATGAAGAAGTAAATACACAGATCTAACCTAGGCCTAATTCCTAGGTAACCCTCACACAACGCCATGTAGTTGCTAAGCGCAAGGATGCTATTCGGAGAATGGCTCTAAGGTTGAACCCGGAAGTGGCTAAGGACTTCTATTAAGAAGTCAGAGATTGGGAGGGAGACGCCATGTACAAACTGAGCCTGGAGGTATACCTTTTCTCAGGCTAGGGGAGAAGGGACGACCTCGCTGGCCGGTGCCGCCTGCCAGATTAGGCCCTCCGTCGCAGGGAGGTACCCCTCGGCGAGCATCTCCTTGATGTCATTCTCGGTGATGTCCGAGCCACGCCATTACACCTTATGGGAGTTAGCCTCCTCCAGTGGTTCCAGCCCCGCTGGAATATGGTCGCCGCCGGTGGATTCTACCACCGCGGAACAAGACACCACCATGCCCTCCGGCGGGACATGGAAAGAGCCTGTTGATTTGGCCATGGCCTCGCCTGACACCGCCATCGACGGGGTGCTGCTACTACTGGCCATTGGTGCAGGTGGGAGAGGATTGTAGCTGGAGAAAAGTTAGGGTTTTCTTTGTGCACGCAATGAGCTCGAGGAGACATTGGCTAGAGGAAGAAGATGATGCGAGGAAGAATGAGGTGAAAAGATAAAAGTCACTATGGTTATAATATATAGTACTCGGCATCAAGATTCGTGCAAGTTGATCGAACAATTGCTGCGTGGACAGCGTGTGCGCGAGCGCGCGTGGAAATTTCGCCACATTCCCACCGCATCCAATGTGTCATATCCTTCGCGCGGGAAAAACATCTATGATTACGTTCTCTGCATGTGTGAGTTATGAGGTATCGCTGACCTATGGCCTACGTCACTCTACTGGCATAGGTAGGTGAACAGTACCATCTGAAGATTCTGGCATGGATGGATCTCGACTGGCTTTGAGAAAAGTACGATGGAAGATTCAACAGTTCTTCGACTTATACGTTGAAGACAGAGAGCATCGCAGGGTTCTTGGGAGGACTACAAGATATTGCTTGACGATTTGCCGACATCCATCTAGATGGAGCATTCAACCTGAAGAGGCAAGATAGCGCAAGATCTCGAAGTTCTCCAGGGGCTACCGTTGGGGATATGATAAATGGGTATCACCATTGCATGTCTCTAATCCGGATAACCTAGGTGGCCCACAGTTGGTAGCAGGGCCTATGGCCTGCTGGGCGTCCCAGTTAGATTGATCTAGAAGGGAGGCCCATGCCGGATAAAGGAAGGCTACGATGGCGTCATCAGCGTACCCAGAGCCTTGTAGTGCAAGACACGTTAGACTAGTTGTATACCGTGTAGGACTCTGTAACCTTTCCGACTAGGACTTTCCCTATAACCCTAGGATCTAGTGTCTTTATAAGCCGAACCTAGAGGAGCCTTTAGAATGTAACAACTCACGCACAACGAACCGATCTCTATAACCCAGCGTATTGCTGTTATATCGATTTATAGCAGGAGTAGGATTCCGCCACCGTCGTGGGATCTGGACCTAGGTAAGCTGTGTCACCTCGTACTCGCCAACCTTTCGACTTACCCCACATCTCTAGACACGCACTATGAGGACCCCTCCATGGCGTACTCATCGGAAATACCACGACAACAAGCAATCTTTATTTATGTTCATATATATATGTTAGGAAATTAACTGTTGTTTAATTAACGAACGTCCATCTATAATTGGTTAGACGGATGTTGTAGTGTGTCCCTATATAACTTCTAGGCTTTACTTTCGCTGCTATTGCGTCACCCTCAGGTTGTTCCCTTTATATGCATAAAGACTTGCTGAGTCCCTTAGGGTCTCACACATTAAATATTGGTTTAAATGGACAGGTATGCTCTGAGGAAGGTTACTAGTTCGAAGAGACCGATGATGGTGGCAACGACCTTCTGGGTAGAGATTCCGGAGATGGAGATCCGTGAGATCTGTGGGCGGGATGTGCTTATTTTCAGGGCGTCTTACGCCAATTTGTTTCTTATTTGTACTCGGATCTGTTTTCCGCTTTCACCTGATACTTTGATTTGTGCTATATGAGGATATATCCTAAACTATTAGCTATCTAGTATTTTGGAGCTTGCCGTATGGCGTTGAATATTTCTATTTCTTTTAGATGGTTTGGCTCTGATGTACTCTTGTATGTCGCTAACATACACAATTTGTTCGCATGCCTGTTGACTACGCCGCTCGTACTTGATACGATGTTATTGCAAAGTGGATAGGGTGGTTGGCCGGTACTGTGCCTTGCTCCTCTTAGATGGGCCTGCACGTGGGTGGCCTTTGGGCCTCCGTGATAGAACCACCTTATGCACTTTGGGTTCGTCTTGGCTTGTTTCTTAGAGCGTAGTGTCCGAGGTATTACATCTGGTATCATAGCCATTCTGCCCTTCAGGGTCTCAGCCAAGATGGTCATTGTCATTCTAGCAAAATATTTTTGGTAGTTATGTATATTAGGGAAAAACTAATCGTGAGAGTACTACTTCTTCCATTTTTCTTCTTACCCTCTCACCCATCCTTTTCTGGTAAGGAAGTGTAATGTTTATCAATCCTCTTCTAGAAATTCAAACTAGGATTCACGTGTTCTGGGTTCCGTAGTACCATAGGATGTATGTTAAATCCTTTTTTCTAACTGTTGCATCCAACCTTGTTGTCGCAATATGCCTTTGGTTATCAATTGTTGGTACATTCCATACTGACATGCTTA
This sequence comes from Avena insularis, assembly GCA_023614405.1. Classification (NCBI taxonomy): domain Eukaryota; kingdom Viridiplantae; phylum Streptophyta; class Magnoliopsida; order Poales; family Poaceae; genus Avena; species Avena insularis. Next base: position 273,580,359 of record CM042697.1, read on the forward strand.
TTTGTAAACCGACGCGATCTCTCCGATTCTTTGTTAATCGACGCAATCTTGTTAAGTGTGTTCGTCCTTTTGCTTTCTTTCATAGAATGTGGAGTTTCTAATCTCAATCAATTAAGTTGTTTTCACATCTATTGGTAGTTTAATCCCAAAAATGCAGATTTTTTCTTTGCTACATCTGTGTGTCCACACTCCTTTAGTCGTGTGTGAAACACCATTCACCTTCTTTTGTCTGCATGTCCATGCTATCTCGATCTTTTGCTGCCAGCGCTTCAATCTATAGTTTTACTTCATCTTCAAATTCTTTTGGGCTAAATATATAACTTGTGTCGATCTGATGCTTGTGATTGTAATTTGGTTCTCGGTATAGCTATATGACGCTTATCATGAGTGGAATATGGTTAATTCTATCAATCTAATCCTTCAAATGATGGCGGTTATTCTCTTGTGATATTGAGTTATATCGTGATGGTATATTTATCATATTCAAGTATCTTTGTCAATCTCGACGATTCCTAAGGCGCTATGGTGGATTATCATCCGTTATCATGCTTCACATCTTTTTGGACGCCATATCTGCAAGGTTTTCTTGATACGAGAGAATTTCATCTATTCATCTATGATAGCTTTGCTTAAATGTATGAGTTATCATCGGTTCTTATAAAAAATCTCTCCTCTTTTCAACCGGTGATCCGATCAACAAGGTGAAATAGTCAATATCTCTTCCTTATTCGAAGGGCGAGATAGTCTATTCTTCCTATGCTTTTATCTAAACATCAATCTTTGGCCTTTATGTTGATCTTTTGTGCGGGTATATATTGAGATGTTCTCGCCTATTCTAGATCAATGGAAGAACATATTCGTTTCATCCTCTCTAGCTTCGAGAACACTGCTTTCGTGTAAAGTTCTCAAAGTGTTAATCCCGACTTTTTAAAGTCACCTATCTCGACCACGTCCTTCTGTTAAAGTCATTGATACAATTATGGAATCATCAAAGCAATTGTTAATCTTCAACCATCATCAGATCCCAACAACTCCGGATCTTTTTCTTGTTTGGCAAGTTATCATCATCGATCTGCTGAAGATTTCCCTAAGATGGCTTAATCTAGCTCAATTCTTTGGTCTCCGACTCATCAGGAAATCTTTTGAAACCCTTTCTCTTTATCTTCTATCCTCGATACGCCAGATGCCACGAAGTTTTCCCAGATCTTTCACAATCCTTCTATCCAAGTTTGGGCGCTATCCTTAATCTGTCTGTTGAATCTTTCATGTTTCTCCATGATCGTCATTCATATCTTTCCCATGGCTTGTGACTTCCGACACAATGACAACATCATCGTCCTTATATACTTTGGATCTGACGAATCGTTGCATCAATCTTTGTTTTCTTACGGAGCTTCATGACTTGTTCTTGCGAAGATCTTCAGTCTATTTTTGGGGGTTAGGTTGCATGATTTTATTATTCATGTACGGAGTAATGCTTTGGGTGCAGGATGGAGAATCTACCATACCACTACTCTTATCATTCGCTCTTGTTCATTTAATTGGTGGATTATTGTGATCTCTACTTATTCCATGGAAGTTAGAAGTGGCATTTATCCCTCGATACTTTTACTTCCTTCCTTGTTTTTTCGGAGTGTTCTCTCAAGAATTTATTCAAGAATCTCTTGTTGGTGGTCTCGTTTATCTCAAAATGGAGAAAAATCTTCAACGTTCTGGTGGAAGCAAATGCAGAATCTTCACTGTTCTCTTCATTCGATCGGTGTTCTACATCGTCATACAAGATGGATCGAAGTTATATCTAACTTATTTTCGACAATTCTTTTGTTTGGTAAAGCCAATTATGGGTGATGCCATGAATCGCAAAATCTATTGCAATAACCTCATGATGAAGGAAAGCAATAAGCATCTCTGCAATAACTCTAGATCTTCAACTTGTTTCAATATTCCACCATAAACTCGTGTCACTCTTTCTTGAGGTAAATCTACACACCTCCTTTGCAGGATCCTTTGGTCCTTACCGATGCAAGAATAATTTAATCCGAGAATTCAGAAACACAAATCTTTCCGTTGATATCAAGGAACTCTATTGTTTGAAGGCAATATGGTTTTTCTGAACTTCATTTCTTAAATCTAAGAGAAGAAACGATACTATTTTCATAGTGGTTGATAAATTCTCAAAATTCGTTCTTTTCTTCCAGCGAAAGAAAGAATCATCTTCTCATGCATCTGTTGATCCTTAATCCTAACGACATGTCTTTCCTTTCTCTACTCGATTCTTCGTCTTCTCAAATTCTTTCAATAAGTGGTGATATTCCTTATAGTGTTCCTCGAGAGCACCTGATAGATGTCCATCCAACCTTTCTTGTTTCGCCATAATCCTTCAATTTGTCAAATCCTTTCTTTTCAAAAAGAAAAATGCAAGACTCGCAACAAGTCTAGCAAGTTTTGCAAGGTGTATTGGTCGCACCATTCCGTTGAGAAATCAATTTGGGAACATGAGGATCACCTTCATTTCAAGCACCCGCCTCTCCTTGGTCTTTTCTTTTCATATGAATCTAGGGGCGAGATTCTTGTTTAGTAGGGGAGAGTTGTAGCATCCCAATTATCTAACAATTGCAATGCTACTTGCCTAGTCTATATATGATACTTCCTACATGTCATTCATTGCATCGTCATTATATCATGCTCATGTCACCATGCCACCTTGCATTTGTCTTGCACAACATTATTTTGGTTCTTGATATATTGTTATATGCCCAATTTGAGTTGAGGGCATCTCTCTTAAAATCCTTCCTTGATCTAACATACCATGCCACCCTCACTTGTAACTCATCTCAATTCTACCATCTATGTGTGTGGCCTTATTTGAATTTTATTTTGGATAGTTAAGTCAAGCCACATATTTACATATGTATGGATCTCTATGTTCACAATGGGTTGATCCAAACCATTATCACTCTCTAACAACCTTGATGTATCGTACCTTCTACCTCACATACATGTGCTATATTTTGTTTTCACAAGATGTCTCGCATGCATGCAAGCCATCATACACTCTTCTTTTTCTTATACATACATGAAACCACCAAAATACCTAATCTACTTGCCACATACATTCCTCATCGTTTGACTCCATTCTTTCGCATGGGAGAACTCCTTCTCTTTCCTTACTCTTATGCCTTGTTGTCTTCCCACATGCATTATTTTACCTTTGTATTTCCCACATGAAATATTGACCTTCTTCTTTATCTTCTCTTCTAGTGTTCTTGCTTAGATTTGTTTTGAACTTCAATTCTTTCGGATTGGGTTCATTTAAAATCTTAGCTAATCCAAACAATCTCATCTACCCTAGTCTATCTTAGCTACCTAACATCTCTCTCTTTTTACCCCTATCAAGGTTAAACCCTCTAGCAAACCCTAACCTCCATGTCTACCCTACCATATGTTAAAGCCTGGCTCTAATCCTAAGCAGCAACACCAACCCAGCATTCCCTATACCTGACACGTTCCCACCTCATCCCTCTCTCTCTTCCAGCTGGCCCCTTCCCTTAGCCCTTGCTCTCTCTTTTTTGTTGCCAGCCGAACCAAAGCAAGAGGGAAATACCACCTACCTAAACACCACCACCCACCCGTGTTGTCCTTATCATGCACGCCACACCCGTGCCCTCGCACACGCCCTGCTCGTGAACCCAAGCCTCTCACTTTTTATTTTCCTTCCTCTTAGTGGCCTCTCTCGGATCCTTCCCTATGTAGTTAAAGCAAGCAGCAGCAACAGGGGAGCTCAACCCCGTCGACACGCATCGGGATCGAGGTCCAGACCTACCTCCACCTTCCTTTTCCCTATCCATGCCAAGCTCCAGCAAAAACCCTAGCCCCGACGCTTCCTTGTGTGTGCCACCGGTTCCCTCCTTTGGCGGATGGAGCGGCGAATCCATGGCCACCACGCGTATCTTGGTCCTTTTTCCGGCGTCGTCTGCGTCTACGAGCAAGAACCCCTTCTCCAACAAAACACCCGAGGTGAGCTCCACCTCCCCTTCCTCTTCCTCTTGCTTGCTTGGGTTCTGAACCCTGGCCAGCGTCGCCGTTCTTCTCACCGTTGCCGCCCGTGTCTCTCTGCTTCTCGCCACACGCGTGCACAGACAGTAACAACCGCTGACACCTCCATTTTTCCCTTCAACTTTCGAGCAAGCAAACTTCCGGCATAGGGCACATTATCGGAATTTCTTTGCATCTTTGCGAAGCTGAATGTACCACCTTCCCAACGAGCCAAATGGAGCTTAAATCGAATCTCGGAGCCGCTCGAAATCATCTGTGCAAGATCAGCCGAACACACTGTCCAAACTGCAGTAAATCCGTCAGTTTTCGTTGTGCTTTTTACCTCTGTTCCTCGCCAGATCCCGACCATTGTATACCTCCGTTGGATAAACCTTGAACATAGGAGTTTAAGATCCAAGTTATATCTACACTTTTCTTTTTTACTACATCTCCATTTTATGCTTATATTAATCTACATCTTCGTCCAAAGTTCATTCCAGCTAGCCCATTTTGTGCTGATCGTTTCAGTTCGTTGCTTCAGTAAGTCAGTGTGTTCATGAAGTTTGTCAAATAGGCCCCTCCCTTTCTTGATGTCTCAACCCGCCATCCTCGCGTTGCCACTTGTCACCTCCTCGCTGACCAAGCGTGCAGCATGCGGACCCACCCGTCATCCTCTCTGAGTAGGATCTGCCTTGGTGACAAAAGTCCCAGGTCCTTTTCCAAATTCAACAAAATTTCAGAAAAATGGTTAAAGACAAATTCAATCAAAACTTTTGGAATATTTGGAATTTGCAAAAACTTTCAAAACGAAAAGTGAATCTTTTTCAAAGGTGAATCCAAATGCATATATAGTAAATTCTAGTTTTGCCCCTAACTATTCCAACTATTGACAATTTTCCCTTTTTCATTTAAGTTGCATTTATTAATAACTTTTAATCTATAATTTCAATGATTGTAAATAATATATGTTTTGGAACAGAAAAATGTGAAAAATCTGTTTATGATATTTATAATACCTTTTGGTAAATTTAAAATTTCAAAATAATTTAAATGTTGATAAATACCTATTTCTTAAATATTGCATAAATTTAAATCTGTAATTCCGAATTCGATAAATAATATGTCTAAATCGATTAGCTTGATGAGCCTGTTCTATTTATGCATTCTATGATATAAAATTAAGCATGCATCATATAAATATTAATGGGGCAGCAATGTTCATGGGAGCAAAACATGACTAAAAACTTAATAAAATGCTTTCATCTTATACCCCACACCTCACGCATACTATGTTATGCTATGCCATGTAATTTGTGCATCATTACATCATGGCTTACTTGGTTTCTTGTTGCATATGATTTAGATGATTGTGCAATGTATTTATTTCGGCCTCTTATGTGTTTGGTTTTATCCGTATAGACGCCAATCAAGGAGCTTATCAGGAGCATCAGGAGTTTTACTCGGAGCCATCTTATTCTGCAACTGAACTGCTAGGCAAGAATTTCCCCAAGCTTGCACTACATATAGTACCTATTGCATTTATGAGTGCATATTTGCATCATGTTTTAGATTATTATTTTGCATTATAGTTGTAGGATCTTGGTATTTTACGGTGTTCGCACACACCTTTTATGTTTTTTTCACCAGGATCAGGACAGATGATGGATCCCATGGACGCAATTCTTGGACCAGTTATATTGGAGTGAAAAGGGGACAAAAACAACGTAAATCGCTTATTTGGAAAATAACAATAATACCAGAAGAAACCCCGAAGCGATTGGAGGATACAGAAGAGTTAACGACCAACTATACGGCGTGAAAAGTTTTCCGGACATATAGTTCCCGCCGTATAGTTGGTGCCAACACCGCCTCCTAAAATAGTTTCACCCCGAGAGACGACATACAGAACACCCAGAAATCATCGAAAACCTCACCTCCGGAAGGGATCTGGAGGGGGAACTTTCCATAGGGATCCATCGTCGCCCTAAGCAGATCTGGAAGGCCAAGGCATCGATCTCCATCTTCATCAGCCGCTGCACCTTCATCACCACCATCATCTCCATCCATCTCATCTAGATCTTTTTGTAATTCTTGCACTAGTTGTGGATTTATACAAGTACTATTCATCGATAATCGTTTCCATTACCATTGCCATGATGCTATTTGCCTCCATGTCTGAGTAGATCATTAGTTCTTGGGGAGATGGAGAAACCCTAGTATATAATTGAGATGAGATAGGGATTATTATGTTATACATCATTATATGTATGTGTTAATTGTCTTCATCTTGATGTTCGGAGTTGTGCACCTCCTTAATATTTGCCTCTTACGAGGACTTGATGAAGGGGATTACTTGTTGGTAGATGGAGGGATGGTAGCACTTACTGTGACAATGTCATCCTTTACGTACTATCTTGGGGAAGCAAGGAGAACTCATTAAGTCATGTCCACACCGTGGGAGAAATCACTTAATAGCGGGATAATACGATTGATGTCGTTTATCTACCAGCTGTGGTTATGAAGGATGATGTGAGCAGCGGTTGCTGCCTAATCGTCCATATATGGAGCTCCTCCCATATACATGCATATCATGAGAATATTCGTTATAATAATCTTGATCACTTAGTCTAAATTGCTAGCGGTGTATCCACCATTCCCCGAGAACGCCTTTTTCCCTATTGCAGTTTCAATCTTTCTTACACATGCAATTACTACTTTCTGCATTAAATTTTACCTCACTTTACTTTACTGTTTCACTCAACCAAAACCCCCAAAACAATTCTACTTTTCTTACATCTTAGAATTATTCCTTAGGTACTTCATTTAGTTTTAGTTAAAAGCATTTTAGTCTTTCGCCTACTGTTCCCTGTGGAATCAATATCTTTATTTCGAAACTAGTTACAAACGATATGTGCACTTGCAGTCATCAAGCTATTTTCTGGCTCCGTTGCCGGGGAGCTTAGCGCTATAAGTCACTTTACTTTTAGTTATTTACATTCGTTGTACTAGTTTTTGATTTGAGTTGCAGGACCATAACAATGGACAACACTCAGCATTTAATGCAGCTTAGGTAGTAAGGAATATGGGTTTGCCCATGGACGCTTTTATAACTGTCAATAAAAGCATAAACCCCGATGGTATTGAGATCCATCCCTTATTATTTGAATTACTTGACTCTAATAAGTTTGTAGGGAACAATGAAGAGAGTACATATGGACACTTACAATTCTTTGAAAATGTTTTTGGTTCCTTTGTATTTGATGATTGTGACCTTGATAAGGTTAAAATCCAGTTGTTTATACAAACTCTCTCCAATAATGTTTGCAACTGGTATAGATACTTTTGTGTAAAAGCGCCAAGGACATGGACGGATTTGACAACCAATAACGTGTCAAAATATTACTCAGAAAGAAAACTCACAGGATGAGAGGTATTATTATTAGTTTCAAAAAAATCCTAATGAGAGTTTATATGAAGGATATCTAAGGTATAAAATCTATCTAGATAATTGCCCTCATCACCGTTTGCCTGATTGGTTAATCACTCATACTTTCTATGGAGGGCTTAATAATAAAAATAGAACAAGCCTAGATACCACTTCTAATGTTAGTTTTCTACCTTATACCTATGATGAAGCCTGGAAATTAATAATGAAAATGAAGGAGACAACGGAAAGTCTTAAAAATGAGGAGAGCAATATGAATAGTTCTTCTAAATATGCTTGTGTTGACGACTTTCTTGTAGATGAAAGGACTTGTGCAATGATTTAAACCCTCAGTATTGATTCTTATTCGGTAAATAAAATTATTGAGAATTATGTAGGGCATCTACAGGTACCTACAGTATGGGAACCTTATAAACCCCTCGAAGAAAGGAAGCGAGCAAGAGCGAGCGCATCATTTGTAGAATTTTCCTCTAAACCTATTCAAAAGAATATTAAGAAAAAGTGCAAGAGGAAGAACGTATAAGGAGAAGATCAAAGAAACCAGAAAATAACTCCAATGCTACCAATGCAAATACTGTTATATTGAAGGATGTTATGGAGGCGAGAATCATGGAAAATGAAGTAGTTATGCTAGACTTTCAAACTTCAGACTTCATCACAGGTAAGATACAAGGTAGAGAAACTTCTAAACCTATGACTCCTATATATTGTGGAGAAACTTCCTTATACGGAATTTGTGAGCCGATTTCCACTATAAATATTATGCCTTCATCACTCTATGAGGAACTTCGATACAATTTAAATAATCCAGATGTGGAACCGGTAGACACTACCATTAAATTGTCTAATAGAACTAATATAAACCAGAAGGTGTTATTAGAAATATCTATGTCTTTATTGGATCACTCATGTACCCTCTTGATTTTAATATTGTTGATATGCCTCGAGACACGTTTTGTCCTATTCTTTTAGGCAGGCCTTTTGTCTCTATAACCAAAGCTCGAATTGATAATAAGAATGAGACTATTTCAATGATGTTTGGAGAAGAAGAAATGACATTCCATTTCTTCGAACTAAAAAAGGCTATATAAAGTGGAATATATCAAGGAAGAGAAAACAATTGCCGAACTAGCCGCAATTCATTTCAACACTCCCCGGGATGAATTAGAGAGGAGCTGAGTTAATTGGGAAGAGGCACTAGATGATGAAGAAAGAGAAGATATGGATGATTACCTTGACTCCATTCCGGAAGCACAAGACCCACATGACTCTGAAGAATTGGTCAGAAAAGGAGATGAAGAACCTCCGCCAATTGAATTGAAACGACTTCCAGACAATATGATGTATGAATTTTTAGATAATGAAAATAAATGTCCTGTTATTATTAGTAAAAAATTATCAGAAAATGAAACAAATAAACTTATTTTGGTTTTGATCAAACATAGTGAAGCATTTGGGTATACTCTAAGTGACATTAAAGGAATAGATCCATCCATTGTGACACATAAGATTACCATGCTTGAAGATGTTGTACCCGTAGTTGACACACAGAGAAGGCTTAATCCGAAAATGAAAGAAGTAGTAAGAAAATAAGTTATACGCTTATTAGATGCCGACATAATATATCCTATTTCTGATAGTAAATGGGTTAGCCTAGCTCATTGCATACCAAGACATGGGGGTCTTGATGTAGCTATAAATGAGGATGGTGAACTAGTCCCAATAAGACCTATTGTTGGGTATCGCATGTGCATCTATTTTAGAAAACTAAACCGTGAGACACAGAAAAATAATAAACCTATACTATTCATGGATAGAATTTTAGAAATACTAAGCAATGATTTTTATTTTGTTTTCTTGATGGTTATTCCAGTTATTCTCAAATTGCTATACAGCACGAAGATCAAGAGAAAAAAACTTTCACATGTCCTTATGGTACTTATGCTTATAGATTCATCACGTTTGGCTTATGTAATGCATCTGCAACCTTTCAAGAATGTGTTTTAAAAATCTTTGATGATCTTGTTGAGAAGAATATGGAAGTTCTAACAAATGATTTCTTTGTTTGTGGAACAACATTTGATAATTGTCTCTACAATTTAACCAAGGTTTTGCAGAGATGCAGACAATCAAATTTAGTTTTGAATTGAGAGCAATGTCGATTCATGGAAAGAGAAGGTAATGTTTTTGGACACAATGTTTTATAAAAGGTATAGAAATAGATAAGACCAATATAAGTGCTATAGAAAATCTTCCCATACTCCAAGAGATTAAAAACTTAAAAATGTTTCTAGGACATGCATGTTTTTATAAAAGATTTTGCTAAATTAGCTATGCCTCTCACTAACCTTTTTGATAAAGAAACTCCGTTCTCCTTAGACCATGAATGCATTGCAAATTTTGAAAATCTTAAAAACAAATTAGTTTCAACACCTATCATGCAATCTCCAAAATGGGATGAACCTTTTGAAATCATGTGTGATGCTAGTGACTATGCTATAGGAGTTGTACTAGGACAACAAGACGGGAAGAATTTAAATGTTATACATTATGCTAGTAGGACTCTTAATAAGATTCAGAAAAATTATGCTAATACCGATAAAGAGTTCCTGGCTATAATTTTTGCCTATGACAAATGTAGATCTTACATTATTAATTCTAGAGTAATAATTCATATATATCACCATGCTTTGCGTCACCTTCTTGTGGAAAGGATGCAAAGCCTAGGTTGATTAGGTGAGTGTTATTACTACAAGAATATGATTTGCAAATAGTAGATATGAGGGGTAAGGATAATCTAGTAGCAGATCATCTATCTAGGATGGAGGGAATAATTACCGACCCGGTACGTATAAATGAGTCATTCTGGGAGAATACTTAGCAAATGTTGAAGTTGCTGATCCGTGGTATGCAGATTATGCTAATTATCCCGCAGGAAAATTTGTACCTCCTGGTATGACAAGAAATAAAAGAATGAAATTCTTTAATGATCTCAAATACTACTTTTGGGATGATCCGTTTATTTATCGTTATGGACCTAACGGAATGATTCGAAAGTGTGTTCCTAATCATGAAATGAATGCAATTTTGGAACCTTGTCATGGAAGCCCGTATGGAGGACATTATGCAGGCAAGCGAACTGCAGAAAAGGTACATCAATCCGGATTCTATTAGCCCACCTTGTTCAAGGACGCACACAGGTATGTGGAATATTGTGATGCTTTCCAGAGAAGAGGTAATATAGGTAGAAGACAAGAGATGGCAATGAATTATAGTCTTATAATTGAACCATTTGATGTGTGGGGAATGGATTACATGGGACCCTTTATAGAATTAAATGGCTACACTCATATTCTTGTTGCTGTCGATTATGTTACTAAATGGGTTGAAGCTATTCCAACTAACCGTGCATATGCAGCTACTTCCGTGAAGATGATCAAGGATGCAATATTTCCTAGGTTTGGAGTTCCTAGATTTTTAATTACTGACGGTGGTTCTCATTTTATGAAAGGAACTTTCAGGAAGATCCTTAGCAAATATGGAGTAACTCATCATGTTGCTTCACCATATCATCCTCAAACGAGTGGTCAAGTGGAACTCTCAAATAGAGAACTAAAGACCATACTCGAGAAGACGGTGGATAAATCAAGAAAAGATTGGTCATACAAGATAAATGACACTCTTTGGGCATACCGAACTGCATTTAAAAATTTGATGGGTATGACACCATATAAGATGGTATACTGTAAGGCGTGCCATCTACCTTTAGAATTGGAACATAGAGAGCTTTTTGGGCAATCAAGAACTTAAACTATGATCTTAAAGCAGCAGGAGAAAAACGTTTATTAGATATTCATGATTTAGATGAGGAGTGAGGCTTATGAAAGTGCAAGATTATTAAGGAAAAGGTAAAAAGATGGCATGATAGAAAAATAGAGAATAAGGTCTTTAAAAGCGGAGATAAGGTTTTGCTCTATAATTCTCGTCTTAAGATGTTTCCAGGAAAGCTTAGATCAAAGTGGGAAGGCCCCTATATAGTTGAAGCAGCTTATGCATCGGGAGCAGTGAAGCTCCAGGGGAAAACACCCTCTCTTCCATGGGTGGTGAATGGACAACGCTTGAAGCATTATCAAGCAAAACAAGATATAAGTGCAATTACCTTACGAGTAATTACCCAGAAGAATTGATTGCGCAAAAATATGGAAGGAATGGTAATGGGAAGAAGGATAAGATCGAGACGAAGTGAGCAACACTATGGTCATGCTATAAGACCATAAAAGAGCGCTTCATGGGAGGCAACCCATGTGAAATAAAGGGATGAGTAAGTTTTAAATTTTCAAGTAAGTTTTAGTTAAGTTTGAAATAAATGAACACTTGAAGCTCTTGTGAAATAAAAGAAATTTGGTTATGATAAAAATCTCGTTCAATGAATGTTAATGTTGGTAGAAAATTTAAGCTATCATTTTTCTGTTAAAATTGGTATTTCATTAATTTTCAGACTAATAAAGAATTCCCAAAGAAACAAATAAATTTTGATGTGTACTGTAACCTTAACGACCAACTATATGACAGGAATTAAATTTCTAGCCGTATAGTTATTTATCACATCCCAAATGTTCATGCCAAGGTACAAAAGGTTTAACGACCAACTATACGGCAGGAAGAAATTTCCCGTCCGTATAGTTGCAGCCGTATAGTTGGTACCACCGTAGATAAATAAAAAATCTATAGTCGGTTCATAACTATACGACGGGATCTATATGGTTCGCGCCCGTATAGTTGCTCGTTAAGCTTGGCGGCTAGGGTTTTTGACGTCCCCTTTTAAATACGATTGCATCTAACCTTTTTCATTAAGTTTTCGTAGAGCTATAGCCTCCAACCTAAAAAAACATCGCCATATCCATACAAGCCCTTCTAACAACATCCGTACAATGAAGCCATGCAGTCTTTCCATGTCAACAAGATTTGGAGGAGGAAGGAAGAGAAGCCCGTGAAGAGGATCAAGGGGGTGGAACCAAAATAAGCATCATCGTCATCCAGCTCGTATGGAGATGATGAGGCAAGCAGATCAGAGAAGGAGCAAGGATGAGTATCTCCCTAATCCTTACCGTCACAACATAGGATCTTATTATAAACCTCCTCTTAGTCCGCCATCTCTTAAATCCAAGAAGTTGCAACAAGATGAGATTCATGATAAGATCTATCAATTGGACAAGGCTTAAAAGACATGTGTTGAAACTATTGGAGAAGGGATTGACTCCTACTGGATAATGAGCAAAGACCTTGAGAAAAAGATCAATGGCATCGATGGTAGAGTTGGTTTCTTGATTAAAACTGTTTTTGAGTTGACAGATGAGAATAAATTCCTCCGGAGGAAAATTTTGAAGCTTCAATATGACATGGCCGAGCTCAGCATCCGCCTCGCAAGCATAGCTAAAATTAGCAACCCAAGAGAGGAAGGCAATGCTCTTCCTACCAAGGAGGAGGAATAGGTACCGACAAGGAGTTAATTAATCCCGCCTGGCTTGATTCCAAGCTTGGGGAGATCTCTAAAACCTTGTAATCAATCGTATAAGTTTATTATTTTTATCGCATTAGTTCGAGTTTAGAAATAAAGATTGCATCATTAGAATTCCCTTCAGGAATACTTGATACCTTTTATGAAATTCTGACTTTAGCATAATATATGGAGCATTATTGAATTTGAGTTTGTTTTATTGGATATATGACTGGCTTGAGTATGATTTTACTTGCACTTGATCATAGCAATAGGAGTCTTCCACACCACTAGCATTAACGAAACATACAAAGATAATTTGATCAATATGTTATAGGTCAATGGTTTGATTTAAAAAATGAGAGATTATCTAACTAACTAAGAAAAAGAAAAACCTTGAACAAAAAGGAGAAATTATAAGTGCTATCAAATAGAGTGAGAACAAGTTGAGGTAGAATATTCAAGTTATAAAGATGCTTCATATATGTTTGGAATTTGGTAATTGAGATCGTGAAACTTTGAATTCCTACATGAATTGGAATATATGGCTAGCTCCTTTGCACATCACTTAAACAAAAGTGTGAGCATGAATATATAGAGAGAAAGAAGAAAAAGAAAAGGATGAAGAAAAAGAGCGAGTGTGCAAAGAGAAAATAGGCATATACCACTATATTGTAGTAAGACAAAGAGATGCTTGAGATTTTGAATCCCAAGTAAATATGTTAATCCTAAAACACTTGGGACTACCTCACTAACTCATTCGGTTGAACCGAATACTTTTACATCATGTTGATAATAATCTTTTGTGAACTGTTAATTGATAAAGGTGTGGAAGTCTGCTAATATTATTCGGATGGTTCGAGTAAGGTACTATTCGTGAACTTATTTATATGTATCCTTTATGATAAACACATGATACAACTGCCTCGTTTATTTTATCGATTCAGCTTCATAAATATGAGGATCACATCCATTAAGCTAAACTTGCTCCGGACGAGCAAGAGTCTATGCTTAGGAAGTTGATGAGTGCATATTTGCATCCTGTTTTAGATTATTATTTTGCATTATAGTTGTAGGATCTTGGTATTTTACGGCGTTCGCATGCACCTTTATGTTTATTTTCACCAGAATTGGGACAGATGATGGATCCGATGGACGCAATTCTTGGACCAGTTATATTGGAGTGAAAAGGGCCAAAAACAACAAAAATCAATTATTTGGAAAATAACAATAATACCAGAAGAAACCTCGAAGCGATTGGAGGATACAAAAGAGTTAACAACCAACTATACAGTGGGAAAAGTTTTCCGACCATATAGTTCCCGCTGTATAGTTGGCACCAACACCGCCTCCTCAAATAGTTTCACCCCGTGCAACTGGATCGGAGAGATGACATACAAAACACCTAGAAATCACTGAAAATGTCACCTTCAGAAGGGATCTCGAGGGGGGAACTTGCCCTAGGGATCCATCTTCTCCCTAAGCAGATCTGGGAGTGACATGGATATACCCTACGGGTGCCTCATATTGGTATACCCGGTCCAGCCCAGGGAAGGCCCACGTGAAGACTTGCTGTCCAAGAATATTTTTGGTGGCCCAAGCCCATCACAAGTTCGATTCCTTGAAGGACACGACTACTTGTAGATATAATTTCTAAGGGTTCAACCCTAACCTGTAACCGACTCGACCTACCCCCAGGACCTGGCCTATCTATATAAGGGCCAGGAGGATATGACGAGGAGGATCATCCAACTCATACACACACCTCACGTCAGATCGCATCTGTGCACCCCCTGTAAACCTTCGGTTCCGCTGTAATCAAGAATATACAAGCATGAGTAGGGTTTTCCCTCTAGGGGCTTGAACCTGGGTAAACCCTGTGTCCCCGTGTTGCTTGCATGTTAACCGTCTTGCGGCTTCCAGCATCCCCATCTTACCCAAAACCCAAGTCCATAACAATGGGCATTGACGAGTCGAATCCTCGTCAATTGGCGCCGTCTGTGGGAACTGGGGACGCTGATCGTGCGGTCAGGACGGTCCCATCCGGAGCGATCTACGATTCCTCGGCGACGGAGAATCACCTTCTCTTCGGTGCTTTCGACTTCACCGCCCACTCACCGGCCACCCGCAAAGATTTCGAGTCCATAGGCGATGGAATCGAGATGCTGTTCAGGAGCTTCTGCTTCGAGGTGGGGCAGACAGGCACCCTCCGCCTCCCAGAGCGGGTGCTACCCCCACAAATCAGGCCTGCCTCATGGGAGCCAGCAAACGATGCCTTGCACTCAGAGTCGCTAACAAGAGATTCAGATGACAGCAGCAACTGTAACTCCGATCTTTGCGACCCTCCTACGAAGGAAGGAACCTGCGATTCTGGATCTGAAAGCTGCGGGGGAAGCCTCTCTGTGAGCGCTACATGTGCGTTGTCATCCATGGCAGCGATGTCAACGATGGAACCGATCCACTGCTGAATCCGCCTCCCAATTCCCCTCCCAACCTTCAGGTTGAGAACGGAGGAAACAGGGCAAACCCGCAAAATCCCAATGGGAATAGGGAACCTCGAGGCACTGAGGGCATAAATCGTGTCCACAACGAAATCCACCTCAATGACGTCGGCTGGGACCATGCACGAAGATGTACGAGGCAATCAGATCTTACCTGTTGACGCCTCCCACGACATGCTGATGGGCTATCATTGGCTCCTGATCGAGGAGCACAATCAACAGATCAAGCAACAAGACAATCTCGACAAACACAGGCAGGCACCTGACGAGTCAAGCATGCGGTGGGCTGCACTCTCCGCCGCTGGTGGCTCCTCTTCACATGGCAATGACACTCGCAAATATCAATCTCACCTGGAGCGCATGGACCCTGCCGCACGGTGCGAGGTCACCAAAGCACTTGACACATCCTTCATGACGATGGACTCACAAGGCAACGTCATGCCTAAAACACCGCAGGCCGTGATCATGGCGGCTACCACATACCTCGCATCCAATCCACCACCGGCGGGAGACCCGAGGAACGCGATCCATAAGTCTGCGCTTGCAGGCCTCGGATTCGTCGGAGCTGCGCTCCACGACAAAACACCGGCAGAGCCAAAGAAAAAGGTCGTGGTGAGATTCACTCGAACCCGCACACCCTCATCTGATGAGGAAGAGCATGACCTGCCTCAACGCCACCGGAGCCTATAGTGCAGGAGCAGCAACTACGATGCTCATAGCGAGCTCACACAGTGCAAGATTGACAAATCACGCGCCAAGCGCGCGTGCTCAACTAAGTCCAAAGAGGACGACGGGGAGTTGTGCGGCTCCAGATGCTTCAGTAGATCCGTTCGGCAGTCAAGGATGCCGAAAAACTTCAAGCTTCCTTCAGATAAACCTAAGTCCGACGGTGTACAGGAGTCAAAAACCTGTCTCGACGATATTCTGTCATCAATCAAGCTCCACGGTGGGACCAAAAGCACATCCATGCAGTGCCTCTAGCTGCAGCTGACAGGTGCAGCCAAGGCCTGGCTCAGCAGCCTACCCTCCGGCTCCATCCGCGGCTAGGAGGAGCTGGCGTACAACTTCATCCGCAACTTCAAAGGCACTAGCAAGAGGCCAGCCTCAATCGAAGAGTTGCGGGCCTGCTGCCAGCGGTCAAACGAGTCCATCCGCTCGTACATGCTGCATTGGTATATCATCAAGAAATCCGCCGCAAACATCTCTGAGGAGAGGGAAATCGATGCCTTTAACGAAGGCATCAGGCGCCATGAATTCAAGGAGGAGTTTGGGCGCATCAATCCCAAAACCATTTATCACCTGATGGACATCACCAATCGCTGGCCCGATGGCGAATATGTAGTCAACCGAGCATGTTTGGATGACGAAGATGACTTCGGCCATAGGCGCGATCACCGCGGAAAAAGGAGATCACGCGTCTACGACGGTCGCGAGGAAGTCGACATGGTTGCGGCTGGCTACGCCGATCGCCGCGACGATGGCAACCGCAACAGCGGGTACCGTAGCAGTAACTACCGCGACGGTGGGCAGCCCACCCAAACATGGCAACGCCGCAACCGCAACAACGAACCTTCGGCATATGATAAACTATCAGGTCACTGCACCATCCACTTCTACATCGACAAGCAAGATAGAAAGAAGAAGGCCAGCCACATGCTCAAGGACTGCCAGGAGTTCCAGAAACTCAGCGAGGGCCTCACCCAGATGGGACGCCAGGCGGTGAACCCAGGATTCACACCGTCTCCAGGAGTCGTAGCCCACGGGGCTCCACCACCAACACTCGGAGGACCCTCCCAACCTATGACTGCAGCCGCGAAGAATAATGGGGAGGACGGATACCCGCCACCGTTGGGGTCTATAATGATACAGAAATGACGCCCAATCAATAGGGTGCAGAAGAAGATCACCCGCCAAGTCAACTTGGCCGTGACCTCCCTACCAGCCATACCTGAGTACCTCAGCGGCTCAGAATCATGCATCATGTTCGACCGTTCGGATCACCCGTGCCAGATACCTCGCTCAGGTCACTCCACCCTGGTGCTCGAGGCCCAGATCGGAGGGTTCGAGATGAGCCGCGTCTTCATGGACGGCGGCAGAGGCATGAACCTGATGTTCACCAGCACACTCGCAGCCATGCGGATCCCGCTGTGCATCCTAGAGTCGCCGGACACAACGTTCCATGGCATCTTCCTAAGGAAGGGCATATATCCCCTGGGCAAGATATGGATCGACGTCATCTTCGGCAAGCCCGAAAACTTCAGGCGTGAGCGGCTGTAGTTCGAAGTGATGGACTGGCCCTCCCAGTACCATGCCATCCTCAGGCGTGTGGCATTTGCAAGGTTCCTGGCAGTACGGCAGTACGACACTACGCCTACCTTCTACTGAAGATGCCAGGACCCAGGGGTGTCATCACCATATCAGGAAGCTTCACCAGGTCGAACAGTTGCGATAGGGACTTCAATAGAATATCTCAGTCGTTCGGCATGCAGGAGGAGCTAATAAGGCTCAAGGAGGTCATGCATAACGGGCACCCTCACCAGCAAATGCACTGATATGTCGCTCGATCGCATACCAACACTAAGAAGGTGCAGGTCCACCCGACGGACGCCTCCAAGATGGCGTTGATCGCCAACAACCCGAGCCCCGCATAGGAAGGCACGCTCGTCGAATTCCTCCGGGAGCGCTGGGAAATTTCTGCCTGGTGTCCTGCGGACATGCCAGGAGTTCCCAGGGAATTCGCCGAGCATGCACTCAATGTGTTACCAGACGCAAAGCCAGTTAAGCAGTCGATGCGTCCACTGTCCGAGCCCAGAGCCAAAGCCGTTGGTATCGAAGTCAAAAAACTCGTCGATGCCAACTTCATCAGGGAGATAAAGGAAAGTGAGTGGCTGGCTAACCCCGTGCTAGTCCCTAAGAAGGACACGGACATCCTGCGGATGTGCGTGGACTTCACATCTCTTAACAAGCATTGTCCAAAGGAACACTTCCCTATACCACGGATCGATCAAATCATCGACTCCACTGCAGGATGCGAGAAACTCTCCTTCCTTGACGCCTACTTGGGCTACAACCAAATTCGTCTGAAGGCCAAAGACCAGGAGAAAACGGCGTTCATTACGCTATTCGGAGTGTTCTGCTACAACACAATGCCTTTCGGGCTGAAGAACGCATGCGCCACTTACCAGAGATGCATGCAGGCATGTCTGAAGAACCAGATTGGTCGCAACGTCTAACTCTATGTCGATGACATAGTGATCAAAACCAAGGAGGCCAGGACGCTCATCGACGACCTCCGTGAAACATTCGACAACCTTGATCGTTACAAGATCAAGTTGAACCCAGACAAGTGCGCTTTCTGTGTCCCATCTGGCCAATTACTCGGGTACTTCATCTCTTAGTGTGGCATCGAGGCAAACCCTAAGAAAATCAGGGCTATACTATCCATGGAGAAGCCCAAGAACCTCAAGGGAGTCCAGCAACTAACTGGGCGAATCGCGGCGCTCAGCAGGTTCATCAGTCGCATGGGCGAGAAGGCCCTCCCCTTCTACAAGCTGCTCCGCAAGGCCGACAAATTTGAATGGACGTTTGAAACATATGAAGCATTTGAGGACCTCAAGCCGCAGCTATCCACATCACCTGTTCTGGTCATGCCGAAGGAGAGGGAGCCTTTGCTGCTATACATAACAGCCATGCATCAGGTGGTCAGCACAACACTCATGGTCGAACGACCCGAAGACGGCAAGACCCACGGAGTGCAACGCCCAATCTACTACCTCAGCGAGGTACTGACCCCGACAAAACAAAGGTATCCCCACTACCAGAAGCTCTCCTGCTGAATCTCATTGTAGAAAGGTATATAGATAAAACTAATACTTATGGAGTATTAAAGATAGGAATTCTTGGTAACATTTTACCATAGTTCTATAGCAAAATCATTTATGCAAATCTTTGCCACTTACAAACATCTAAATCATATGTGCCACATAAATGGCAAGTGCTATAAACCATTATACCCTAATATTATATCCATATATTAACCATACTTAAGCAAATAATGAATAACTAGTTCATGAAATTATCTATGCATATTTCAAAAATAAGTAGGGTGGTTAGGATTCACTTATTAGTGGATTTTGAATAATAGGATTTACCATTTTAGAACCTTAATACTTAAATCATCCTATATAATGATGGTTATAAGATAATAAATATGAATATATCTCATGCATATCAATCACACACTTAAGTCTTTACCTATACAATTATGATGGTGAAAACAAAATCACCTTTATAAGATTTTAGTATAATAAACAAATCTCTAAAACCCTAATTCTTATTTATCCTACTTAATAAATAACCTCTAATATAATTATGAGTATTGAAAAATACCAAAATGATTAGAGCAATCAGTTAGTATAATTATCTTTGGAATATTTAAAAACCCGTACAAAATTTATAGTATTTAAATCATTGAGGAAATTGGAATTTAAAACAAATTCTTAAAACAGAAAATAGATAATATAAAAGGAGAATAAAAAAACGACACCAGCCCACTCACTCACTTGCTTATCTATCACCCACGAGCATCCCGCAGCAGCCCACATATCGGTCCAGCCAAACCAACCCAACAACCATCGTTCTCTCACTGTCAGATGGGGCCGCTGGTAGGCAGGTACCCCGGGTTCTTTTCCAAAAGCTCTAGGAGATTTTCTACAAGATTGTCATTGTCGTCTTCCTCCTCTATCTAGAAGCAGCTCGGTGGAGCTGTCGATGCCGTCCGTCGTCATAGCTCGTCGTGATCCTCGTCGCCGTCCTAGATGGGGATAAGAACGCCACACTGCTCTCTCCTTTTCTCTCCTTGGCTTATCTTTCTCGCGCGCACCTATCTCCTTCTTTCCCCAACGAGAAACTGAAACCCTAGATTCAAGTTGTCGTCGATTCCCGGCGTTCCAAGCTTTCCTTTGGCAGTCCAAGCATGCCGTGAGCACCGCCATGCTCCCCTATAGCGATAAGCCAGAGGAATCGAGCTGGGGTTCTCGGAATCGAACCCCACATCATTTCTTCCCGAACTCCGACCGAGATCTGTCATGAATCCATCGCCATTAGGCCACCACAAGCCTCTCCATCAACCTCTTCATCTTCCTGGTGAGCTCATAAATCTCCAGCGCTCCCTAGCTCGTTCCCTTGTTGTCGCTAAGCATGTCTGCGTTGTTGGACTTTGTATGCCGCCATCATTCGTCGCCGTATTTCCTGTTCCGATGGCCAATCGAGAGCGGAGCTACCCCATATGGGTTCCACATACTTACCTGCATCGAAAGCCCCTAGTCATGTGTCCCAAAATCCCTTCTTGCGCCATCTCCGAGACTGTTCCAGCGAGGATCTAGCGGGATGACGTCTGGGTGATGTCATCCTTGACCAATTCAACATGTTAACCTAGTCCACTGCTCGCGTGGTAGATGACATGGCCACTGGCCCACGATTCAGTGACTAGGGTATGTTTAGTCTGGGTATAAATAATTCCCTATTTACAATATAATTTAGGAAATGTATAAACTTTATAAATTCAATATCTTTTGTTTTATAATTCAGAAAAATGTGTTTAATATATGAAAATTTTCAGAAAAATAACATCTATAACTTAAAAATATTATCAAACATTATTATGTTAACAATTTAAATAATTATTATTTAATAAATATTTTATAAGTAATAAAACTTTGAAAATTCATATTTTAATAATGGTAAATGATAAAAATATAAATAATATGTCAACATTCTTAGAAAAATAAGAACTATAATTTAATACTATAATCATGTATTATTATTTCACTTAATGAAATATGTATTATTTATTAAGTGTTTATAAAGTAATAAATCTTATAAAAATCATATCTTATTATTTATAAATCATAAAAATAAATGTAATATACTAAAATGATCACCAAAAATAATATCTACATGTTAAAAATAAAGCATTCCACTTTTGAGGTAAGTAAAAACTTAATACTCTAATAACTTGAATTTAAACCTATTTCCTTAATTGATAATTCATATAAGGATAAATAAAAATTGATAATATTTCTAAAATTATTCCTTTAAGGTCTAAAAATAATATTAGTCCTAAGTTGTGATAATATGACGTCAAAATAAGTTCAATCCATTTTAAGTACAATTTTTTTGAATTGTCATTTAATTATAAGTGCCTAGTATTTCCTAAAGAGATTCTTATGAAATTATAAAATCTTCCAGAATGATATTTTTAACCAAATAAAAACATTTTACCATTGTTTCACTCACCAATTTATAAATGGATTAAATCCAAAGATAGTTCATAAGTATTAAATAATATTGTTTACTTATTCACAAACCATAAACACACCTTTATAAGGAAATAAATCATTCTATTCAATTATAATGTTAGGAAACAACTACTCAAATAGAAGTGTTACCACTCTTAATTTATCTTAAAGAAACATTATGAATTTAACAAATTATAATACCATCTAATGACTAAGATAGATAAGTCACAAATACTAATGATGTTATCATTCAAATGAAGTCAATCTTTCTTCCTTAAGAACCATAGCTTGTAATATAACCTAAGAATGTTAACTTAAAGTTTAAATGCTTTCATTTAGTTAAGTAAGATTTTCTTCAAAAGTTATTCTTTTAAAGATACATTATAAAGCAAGACATAAGCATTTCTATGAAATCTCTAAATGATGAACAACCCTTATATACACATTCTCTAGATACATTCCACATTTGAGTATTCTATTATTGTTGTATGATATTATAATTACATGTTTCACACATAATCACAAGCCTTAATAAGAAGCACAAGTGTGAAACTTATCTAAGAGAGCAACACATTACAAAGAGACCATTTCTAGTTTCCGAACCCTAGATCAACACTTATTCCGGGGATTCGAGTTTAAAAAATTACATTACATTACTTATGCATAATAGCATCTTGCTTCTTTAAACATTAGTCCTTACCGGACCAATGATGCTGATTTTAGATATTGGATCTTATATTGTCTCGAAGACCGTCAGTGCATAATCTTGCAATCACAAAATGCAAGTTCACACTTGCTCATGTCCTTTGGTTATTTTCTATAAAGTATTTTGCGAATCTAGAGTTGTCATCACCTGCATTTCAAAAAGGTCAGGAAACACTATTTTGATGATAATTTGAACTATTGGTCACTGATCCAGGGTGATCAGCTAATCTATTAAGTCTGGCAGTTGGAATACCAATGCACATGACTATATCATCTAGGACTTAACAACTAATGTCGCCAGTGATTCTTGCGTCATATATTACGTGTTGACCTTGAGATTTGGAATGGGACGGAGAAGTCAGCTATATCTTTTCCCTCTCGCATGGAGCCGGATGTGTGGGTCGTGGATGTTATCACTCGTAGCGTGCATTAATTGGTAATTCGTAGAGGATATGCAGCATATGGGTGGGAACCCTCAACGTCCCATGATAGTTCCGGCATCCGAACGGTCTGTATTGCCTATTGCCGTAATCCAATAGGTGTGCATGGCATACACCAAGGAGACATGCGGGATCGCGGAGAAGGCAGTGATTGGCTTGGATTTTAGGTTGGGCTTCAAACCAAGGAATTTTGAATGGGTACATACTCCCGGCCGTGCAACAAAGCCTAAGGTCTCTCATGGGTAAAGTGACACACCTCTGCAGAGTGTAAGAATTGTAACTTGTTACTCCCTGTTCCGGGAAGGAGCTACAAACGCGGCAGGAAAGGAACTCCATGAAAGTTCTAGTAAACCTGTGAAGGCTGACAGACATAGCTTTTCAGAATAAAAGCAACCTTTGAAGAGATGTTTATGAAAACCTGCATAGCCTATGACCTATGGTCTGTGGCTATAGATATAGTGCATCAGACACTCCTTTTCTAGTGAACTTGCTGAGTACACTTGTACTCAATGTATCTTATTAACCCTTGCTAGATTCTGAAGCCATTAAGACAACGTCTACACTAAGTTATGCTCCAGGAATCATCATCAAAAGCTCAAGCTCTTCAATGAAGTCAAGAAAGACAATATATACATCAACTAAAGTGAAGACGAAGTTACTGATTGTAACATACCACCTTTTGTGTAATATAAATAAGATATGTTTGAGCATTGCATCCATGCATAACACTTGCACTTTGATTCAACCAAAGAAGAACAATTAAAAACCCTAAACCCTAACTCCCTTCTCTATCTGAAACCTTCATTTGGTTTTGAAAATATTTGGTAAACACAAAATGTATGGAGCCCAATCAGAACCAAGGGTCCCTGCAATATTTTGATACATTTACAAAACCCTGATATTTTGAAATTATTCAAAACAGATTTGAATTCAAAATACAAACAGAAATTAGAAAACAGAAAAGAAAAAGGTTTAACAGAAAATAAATCTAAACCTAACCTAGCTACTAGGCTGAGTCCACTTCTCTCTCTCTCCGCAGCCACCTTGGCCCAGCAGCCAGCCCAACCGGCCCACGTACCCCATCATTGTGTTTCCCGTCGTCTTCCTCGCTGACGGATGCAGCGAAGCAGCTCGCTGTCGAGCGCTCATCGCCGGCGTGCGCTATGATTCGTGCCGCCGCCCGTCGACGTCTACAAGACCCTTTGCCTCGCCAAGGACGAACCATAGCACGTCATTTCCTCTCCCCTCTTCTCCCGTGCGCAAACCCTAACCCTAGCGCTCACAGACGCCATCGAGCACCGCCGTCTCCGGCCGCCCCGAGCGCCTCGCTGCGGTGAGCAGCCTCGCAGAAGGAATCGACGCGAGGAGCTCCCAATCGTCGACAAGGACACCGCCTTCCCGAGCTCCGGCCACCGCTTCCTCCCTCGATTCTGGCGTCGCCCGTGCTCACCTTGCCTCACTGACACCATCGTCGTGCTCCTGGTGAGCCACCGGTGCTCAAGCACCTTTACGCTTCCTCTCTCTCCCTCTAGATCTTCCTCCCTGCGAGAGCCCGACGGCGCCGCCTCTCGCCGTCGTTGCACCGCCATCCCGGTTGACCATTTCAAGGCGGCGCCGCCACTATCTTGCTCCCCGCGACGCCCTCTTTCTAACCCCCACAACCACGCATCCAGGCGCGCTCAGAATCGGTGGATCGAGTATCGATCCGAGGATGAGCTCCATTGCTGATGTCAGCCTGACATCAGCATGATGCAATAACTCTTTTTGTTTTATTTAAATGATTTCTGTAATTAATAAATATATGATAGGTGGGCCCTATCTCTCAGGGTTTTAATCATTTTTGTAAATGTTTTCTGAAATTAATAAAAGTCTGACATGTGGGCCCAAGTTTGGAAATTATTTCAAATATTCCAAAAATGATTTAAAAATGAATTAAAATTTGGGAAATTCATAACTAATTCATTTTAAATTGAAAAATACAAATAATATACCAAAAAGATCAGAAAAATGAAACCTATCTAACCAAGCTATAATCATACATTGTTAATCAACTTTGATGGCAATTTTAATTAGAAGAACCAATTGAACCCCACAGGTGATTCCGATGATCCCCCTGTTCTAGGGTTTGGACCTCTCGGACCCCGTTTAAAATGACCAAGGATGTTCTAGGGATCATTTAGACACTACTCAATTTGTCATATCATGCATATTGTATGAGCATTGCACATGCCATGTGCTGACTGTTGTTTTCTCTTTTCTGGTGTTTGGTTCTTCACGAATAGGAACTGAACCTGAAGCTGAAGTCAACGCCACCGAAGAGCAGTATCAGTCCAACAACGGACAAGCCAAGCGAAGCCCCACGCATACATATGAATCCTATGATTACAAAGTATTTCTTTCTCGTCATATGCATTCGGTTCAACAGTCTTTTATTAGTAGACAGAGTAATCCTATCTGATGCTTGTTTCCCTTTGTGAACTATATTACCTGATCCACCGCTCCTAGCATAACTAGGGTTTGGCTTACGAGCATCGCTAGTGCCACAGTTCAGTCAAGCTTAGCCATGCTTAGTGGTCCGATGCTGATCATTCAGATGATGCACCGGAGATGCGAATGAATCTGGTATGGTAGGATGTGTGATGTGATCAGAGATGGATAATAAACATGCTAAGGCTTGTATGGGAGGCCACGTGGGTTGTGGTTTTTGCAGTCCCATACTTGCCACCATTAGGACCTGATGTTCTCGCCTCTTGAACCAAGACGAACGTACAACCACACGCCTGGAAACCCCCTCGACTCACTAACTTTCCTAGTAGATTCCATGAGTCACATAGTTCGGGCTTTCCATTCGTCATATGCATCTTGGTTGTTCTTGAATAGAGGTGAAGGAGGTGCATTCATAACAGGTAGGTAAGCATGGCTGGGAACAAGAGATGCCCGACATCCGTAATCTTGAACCCTGCGCACATCATTAGGGACCGGCTTCAGGACTTGACCCGTTATGGCGGCATCTACCTAGTGCATGACTCATGGTCTCGGCGAAAGCAAGGTAAAGGTCATGGTCAACCACTCTCTGCCGGCCTTCCAAGGAAGAGGGCTAATAATTTGGCACTAAGAATCGGTTGGTACATGTGGGTAAAGTTGTGCACCCCTGCAGGGTTATTAATCTTTTCAAAAAACCGTGTCCACGGTGACGGACGACTTGGGAACGGATTCTGTGATCATAGAGAACTATAACCGAATGATAAAACTTGCCAACTAAAGTGAGATCTGGAATACTTCCTCGGGGTTGTTTGAGGGGGTAGTTCGGGAAGAGAGGTTCAGTTGATGATGGTACTTGATGTATATCGAAGATGACTCCGAAGAGCTAGAGTTGTAGTCTTCTTATCCCCTTTTGAAAATGATCTGAGTAGACGAGTTTCTTATCCCTCTTGTTTTGAAAACAAAAGATGGCTTTATGCAAAATAACTCCACTAGCCATAAGTCTTGCGGAGTACACCCTGTACTCAGCCTTGCTTCGTTGATGTTTTTCTACAGATGATGCTAGTCCAACTGAAGGTGGTTTCTACGTCGAAGTCGACGAGTAGTCGGGGTTCCCGGGCAGCAGCCTAGGATCTATGGAAGGGTCGCTACTTCTGTTTATGGCCTCTTAGGCCCTTTGCTAAGTTTGTTGTTTAGAACAACTTGTTTGCTTCCGTTGCTTGATGTAACGATGGGTCTGTGACCCCTGTCTTGTATGACTGGTTTGTAACTCTCTTAAAAGTTTATCTTATTAATGTATGGTTTGTATGTTCTGTAATGTTACCGATCTTTCCATGTGCGCTTCGGAATTTAGGTTAGGCTTATGTCAGATGAAGATCTGGTATTTGTCTAGCCCTGATCCCGGGTCATGACACTGATTAGATAGGAATATAATCTCTAGCCATAGAACCTACTTCTGTAGAGTATTGCAATAGAAACAATACAAGTCAAATAGTTAGATGCTAATCTTATTAGCATAATAGTTACGAGTTGATTATTTCTGATTCTTCTTTATAAGAAGTTTCTTTCTCTCTCTTTAACCTAGAGTGTTCTCTGGATCTTTTGTAAAGAGTCGAGTTGTAACCTATAGTCATGTCTTGGAACTGTTGTGTTTCTGTTATACCACTCTGAGAGATGTAATACTAGTGAACAGTGTTTCATTGGTGTTATGTCAATGACTATAGTGTACTAAATCATGCAGTGGTATGCTGGGTCACCACAGCTGGTATCAGAGCATATGCTTTAACCTTAGGATTAAAACCCTTTTAGGAAGATCTATAGGTTGGATAGTGACTATAGGAGCCATCTTATCTAAACCAAATATTCTTATGACTTGTGATAAGTATCCACTTGAGGATAACCTTGTCACACTTAAGTTGGATGCTTAAGTCATCTTTCTTAGAAGTAGTTATCTATTTTCTCTCAGTAAAGTGCTCTTTAGTGTCTTCCAAAGGAGATAGAACCCACCAAGATACTTTAGGAAAACCAATTGGTCGCAGTAGAGTTGGATCAAGTTTAGTATGTAAATTGAAGTAATACAAATGGTGTAGCCTAACCATAGAATTCAAGTAAGGCAGTAATAAT
Source organism: Avena insularis (assembly GCA_023614405.1). Classification (NCBI taxonomy): domain Eukaryota; kingdom Viridiplantae; phylum Streptophyta; class Magnoliopsida; order Poales; family Poaceae; genus Avena; species Avena insularis. Next base: position 273,607,886 of record CM042697.1, read on the forward strand.
CTTATTGTTAATTGGTAACAATAGACAACATAGTGAAGACCATTAGAGCATGTATAGATGTCATGGGTAGTAAATCATGTGGGATTCACTTGAGAATTCTACGTGAAGTAGTGAAATTATGTTAAAGATCAATGATAATACAATAAGAAGTAAAGTCATCATGGTGAGATTAGCTCTTAAATCATGATGAATAGGTAGAACATAACAAGATCATGGTGAGATTAGCTCTGAAACCATGATATAGGTGTAAATATGACAAATACTTAGTAACTTATCTTGAAGTAGAATAAGAAAATAACATGGTAGAACTATGATAGAAGTCATAGGTGTCATAAATTTCTGATAATATTTAATTTTAGGTGATCAATATGAACTTATTAGTCATTTTGAGAGATCATGTGAGGTGAGTTTACTAATAAAGAAAGGTTGGTTATATTAGTCGTTCCAAAAGTAAGACCAAAGGTTAGTCAGAACCAAATTGAGACCACTTTGCTTAAAATTATCCTGTTGCAATTGAGAAATCTTGGTAAATTATGAGGCAAAGAATAGTTTAACCCTAAGTGCTAAGTATCACAATGTAAACCTATATGAGGAGGTGTCATATACTACACAACTAAGCCTGGATTCTAAAGATATTATACTAAACTACTATATTTCAGGCTTAGAATATTATGTGTTATATGTACCACATTTGAAATTTTTGGTTTTTCTTGGATCTTCTTGATTGACTAGATCTATACATGAAGTTTGACTTGGTGTGCAAATGCATGTTACAACATCCAGTTACTACTTGATGTTATAGACCTAGATAGAAAAGGGAATTCGTGTAAGGGAGTGACGAGTTCCAAAAGACCAAGATAAAGGCTTGCATGAAGACTGAAGCAAAATATAAGGAGTATCAACCCAACTTGAAGGATGGATCAAGTTCAGATCATTACTAGTCAGCAATAATAAGGAAGATAAATGTAGAAAATGTATGGAGCAACAAGCAGTGATGAACTTAAGTTCACCCAAAATAGGTGATGTTGCTAAGAAGTTAATGAAGTAGTTGTACCAAAATCATGGAAGTATCATGAATAAGTGCAAAAAAGAAGTTTTGGAACCAAAAATGGTATTCAAGCTCTAACAATTCAAAGAGAATGCCAGTAGTATGTCAGAAAACCGTAGGGTAATACATACACCCTAGGATGGTCCATAGCTGGTATCTTGTCCGCAGATGATATTTGGTTGACTTAGTTAACCATATTATCTTGTTATTGCCTAAAGAGCATAAAACTTGGACTAAGTTAAGTAAGACATAAAGAAGTATGCAAATTAAAGCAATCGTTTTTCGAGACGCCTCATGAAATCAGACCTACCAAAGATAGAATGTCCAAACAGGAAGTAAGCCAAATAATGTTGGAAGATTCATTTCGGAGATCCGCACTTGTATGGGTCTATTGTAAGTTCTTCTGTGAGATCTTAAATAGGTAAGGTATAAGTTGGATATATCCTAGTTATAGAGCCAATGGTTACTATATAGGCAGTTTAGAGACCATTAGTAAACCCTAAGTGTCATGACCCGGAATGAGGGCTAGACAAATACCAGATCCTCATCTGAAATAAGCCTAACCTAAATTCCAAAACGCGCAGGGAAAGATCGGTAACATTACAGAACATACAAACCATACATTAATAAGGTAAACTCTTAAGAGAGTTACAAACCAGTCATACAAGCCAAGGGTCACAGACCCACATTACATCAAACAACGGAAGCAAACAAGTTGTTCTAAACAACAAACTTAGCAAAGGGCCTAAGAGGCCTTAAACAGAAGTAGCGACCCTTCCATAGATCCTAGGCTGCTGCCCGGGAACCCCAACTACTCGTCGACCTCGACGTAAAAACCACCTTCGGTTGGAGTAGCATCATCTGTAGAAAACATCAGCGAAGCAAGGCTGAGTACAGGGTGTACTCCGCAAGACTTATGGCTAGTGGAGTTATTTTGCATAAAGCCATCTTTTGTTTTCAAACAAGAGGGAGAAGAAACTCGTCTAGTCAGATCATTTCCAAAAGGAGATAAGAAGACTTCAACTATAGGTCTTAAATTCATCTTTGATATCCACCAAGCATCATCATCAACTGAACCACTCTTCCCGGAGTACCCCATCAACAACCCCGAGGAAGTATTTCGGATCTCACTTTAGCTGGTAAGTTTTATCATTCGGTTATAGTTCTCTATGATCACAGAATTCATCCCCAAATCGTCCATAACCGTGGACACGGCTTTTCGAAAAGATTAATAACCCTGCAGGGGTGCATAACTTTACCCACACATACCAACCGATTCTTAATGCCAAATTATTAGCCCTCTTCCTTGGAAGGCCGACAGAGAGTGGTTGACCACAACGTTTACCTTGCTTTCGCCGAGACCATGAGTCACGCACTAAGGAGATGCCTCCGTAACGGGTCGAGTCCCGAAGTCGGTCCCTAGCGATGTGAATAGGGTTTGAGATTACGGATGCCGGGCATCTCCCATTCCCTGCCATGCTTACCTACCTGTATGAATGCACCTCCTTCTCCTCCATTCAAGAACAACCAATATGCGTATGTCGAATGGAAAGCCCGAACTATGTGACTCATGGAATCTACTAGGCAAGTTAATGAGTCGAGGGGAATTTCAGGCCCCCGTGTGGTTTTACGCTCGTCTTGGTTCAAGAGGCGAGAACATCAGGTCCTAAGGGTGGCAAGTATGGGACTACAAAAACCACAACCCACGTGGACTCCCATACAAGCCTTAGCATGTTTATCATCCACTTCTGATCACATCACCACATCCTACCATACTAGATTCATTCGCATCTCCGGTGCATCACATGAGTGATTAGCATCAGACCACTAAGCATGGCTAAGCTTGACTGAACTGTGGCACTAGCTACGCTCATAAGACAAACCCTAGTTATGCTAGGAGCGGTGGATCAGGTAATATAGTTCACGAAGGATAACATGCATCAGATAGGATTACTCTGTCTACTGATAAAAGACTGTTTGAACTGAATGCATATGACGAGAATGAAATACTTTGTAATCATAGGATTCATATGTATGAGTGGGGCTTCGCTTGCCTTGTCCGTTGTTGGACTCGTACTGCTCTTCGGTGGCGTTGACTTCAGCTTCGGGTTCGGTTCCTATTCGCGAGAACCAATCACCGGAAAAGAGAAAGCAACACTCAACACATGGCATGTGCAATGCTCATAAAATATGGATGATATGACAAGTTAAATAGTGTTGAATTGAACCCTAAAGCATGCTTGGTCACTTTAAAGGGGGTTCCGAAAGTCCAAACCCTAAAACAGGGGGATCATCGGAATCACCTCTAGGGTTCAATTTGTTCTTCTAATTAAACTTGCTATCAAAGATGATTAACAATGTATGATTATAGCTTAGTTAGATAGGTTTAATTTTTCTGAACATTTTGGTATATTGTTTGTATTTTTCTGATTTAAAATGAATTAGTTATGAATTTCCCAAAATTTTAGTTCATTTTAAATCATTTTTGGAATATTTGAAATATTTTCCAAACTTGGGCCCACATGTCAGACTTTTATTATTTTCAGAAAACATTTACAGAAATGATTAAAACCCTAACAGGCAGGGCCCACCTGACAGATATTTTCCATTTAATAAAACAATTATAGAAAACATTAAAAGAAATAAAAATAAATTATGACATCAGCCTGACGTCATGGTGACGTCATCAACGCCATTGCTCCCAGGTGAGTCTCGGGATCGATGCTAGGGGCGATGTGGTGCTGCGAGATGGGGCGCGCCGGCTGCGGGCGTGCGGAGCCAAATAGAGGCGGCGCCGCCGGATTGGTCGCCGGAGCATCGACATTGACAACGAACAGCGGTGGCTGTAGACACATGGTGGCAGCACGAACCAGTGAGGGAGGGAGATGATGGGGTGGTCTAGGGGGACCGCAAGCTCACCACGAACGCATTGGTGGTGACGGAAAGGCGAGGCGAGGTCGAACGACGCTGAATCGATGGTGACAACGGCGGCGACTGGCGGCGGTTCGGGGACGATTCCGGCGAGGAGAGTGCTTCCCTGCTTGCGTGCTTCGGTGAGGAGGACGAGGGTGGCGAGGCGCTTCCAGCAATGGCCTCGGCGCACCGCGGGGTGGTCAGGGACGACGACATCGTCGAGCTTCTGAGAGCTAGGGTTCTGGCGAGGAGGGGGAAAGAGGGAAAAGGGGACTAGGGTTCGTCCTGGCGGAGCTGGAGGATCAGATAGGTGCAGGGGCGCCAGATCTTGGCGCTGCACCACAAGTGATGGCGGCGCCATGACAGTACCACTGTCTGTCAGTAGATGATGAGGGACAGGGGCGAAGGGGTACGTGAGTCGGGATGGGCTGGCTTGGGCCCCGGGTGGGCTGGCTGCTGGCGGCAGAAAGAAAGAAAGGAAAGTGGGCTCGGCCCAGAGAGGTTTAGGTTTAGATTTTTTTCCAGGAAATCCTTTTCTATTTCTGTTTTTCTGGTTTCTTTTATATTTGGAATTCAAATCTGTTTTGAAAAGTTTCAATTTACAGAAACTTTTATATAATATAAGTGAAAACACTAAGGGCCCTCAACACAATTTGGGCTCCATTTGTTTTAAGGATTTTCAAAATATAGAAACCATTTGAATTGATTCAAAAAGAGAGAGAAAGCTATTAGGGTTTAGGGTTTTGTTTGTTCTTCTTTGGTTGAATCAAGGTACAAGTGTTATGCATGCATGCAATGCTCAAACATATCTTATTTATATTGCACAAAAGATGGTATGTTACAGCTCTACCCACTTACAAGAATCTCGACCCGAGATTCCTAGGTTTTAGAAAAGAAGGCAGGGTACTCAGATCGAAGACGATCTTCGCGTTCCCAAGGTTGCTTCTGACTCGGAGTGATGAGACCATTGAACTTTCAGGAACTTGATGGTTTGACGACGAGTCTTGCGCTCGGTTTCATCAAGAATACGAACAGGGTATTCTCGGTAGGTTAGATCATCTTGGAGATCCAAAGTTTCATGGTCCACACCACGAATGGGATCCTTGAAGCAACTCTTGAGTTGAGACACATGGAAAACATCATGTACCTCTGGAAAAGTTGAAGGTAGATCCAATTGGTAGGCAAGCTCACCCCGCTTGGAGAGAATGCGAAAGGGACCAACATAGCGAGGAGCCAATTTGCCCTTGATACCGAATCGATGGACACCCTTTAGAGGAGCGACCCGGAGGTAAACTTGATCACCAACTTCGTAACGAACATCTAGATGATGACGATCGTAGTTGGTCTTATGACGAGATTGAGCGGCCTTCAGACGCTCTTGGATTATGCGAACTTGATCTTCTGCTTCTTGGATCATGTCCGGACCAAAGAATTGTCTTTCGCCGGTTTCTGTCCAGTTCAGAGGTGTCCGACATGTTCTCCCATACAGGAATTGGAAAGGTGCCATGCCCAAACTGGATTGAAAACTGTTGTTATAAGAGAACTCCGCAAAAGGAAGACATTTCTCCTAGTTCTTTCCAAAGGATATGAAACACGCTCGGAGCATGTCTTCAAGAATTTGATTCACTCTTTCAGTCTGACCACCAGTTTTAGGATGATAGGCTGTACTGAAGGAAACTTGAGTTCCCATTGCTTGTTGGATACTAGCCCAGAATTTGGAAGTGAACAACCTTCCACGATCAGATATGATCTTCTTGGGAACACCATGAAGAACGACGATTCGGGATATGTATAGCTCTGCCAACTGGCTTGCAGTAATGCTTTCCCGAACAGTAAGGAAGTGAGCAACTTTGGATAGTCGATCAATAACTACCCATATGGCATCATGTCCAGATTGTGTCTTTGGGAGTCCAGTAATGAAATCCATAATAATTTCATCCCATTTCCACTCAGGGATTTTCAATGGTTGCAGAAGTCCAACAGGCCTTTGGTGTTTGGCCTTCACACGACGGCAAACGTCGCACTCTGCAACAAAGCAAGCGATTTCTGGTTTCATTCCACTCCACCAGAATCTTTGACGGAGATCTCGGTACATCTTGGTACCACCAGGATGGATAGACAGAGGGGATTCATGAGCTTCTAGTAGGATTAGATCTTTGATTTTCTGACTGTTTGGAACCACTAACCGGTTACTGAAGTATAGAATACCTTGATCATTGACGGAGAAACATTTAGCTTCACCGCTTGCAACACGTTCTTTGATCTTGGTAACCTCATCATCTTGCTTTTGAGCTTCCTTGATTTGGTACTCGAGAGAAGATTTTATTTCAAGGTTAGCAAGGAATACACAAGGAACTACTTCAAGGTTAAGACGCTTGATTTCCTCGTAGAGAGCAGGTTGGGCTTGTGAAATCATCAGGTTGTTGCAATAAGACTTCCGACTTAACGCATCAGCAACGATGTTGGCTTTGCCGGGTTGATAGTTGAGACCTAAATCATAATCTTTGATGAGTTCCAACCATCGTCTTTGCCTGAGATTCAGATCTGGCTGGGTAAAGAGATACTTCAGACTTTGATCATCCGAGTAAAGTTCGCAACGGTTACCGATGAGGTAATGTCGCCACTGCTTAAGAGCATGAACAATAGCAGCGAGCTCGAGATCATGGGTTGGATATTTGTTCTCATGTGGCTTCAACTGCCGAGAAGCATAGGCCACTACATGACCATCTTGCATCAACACACAACCAAGCCCTTGGAGAGAAGCATCACAATAGATGACGAAGTCCTTGCTTGTATCCGGAAGGACAAGCACAGGTGCGGTGGTTAGCTTAGTTTTCAAAGCTTGGAAGCTTTCTTCTGCCTTTTCTGACCATTCAAATTTCTTATCTTTCTTAAGAAGATCGATCATAGGCTTGGCTATCTTGGAGAAGTTCTCGATGAATCGACGGTAATATCCTGCCATTCCAAGAAAACTTCGGACTCCTTGACTGAAGTAGGTGACTTCCATTCCAGAATGGTCTAAAGCTTATCCGGTATGACAGTGACACCACTTGCAGAGACAACATGACCAAGGAAGACGAGCTCTTGTAACCAGAACTCACATTTGGAAAACTTAGTGTAGAGACGATGTTCACGAAGTTTAGTCAGTACCAAACGTAGATGTTCGGCATGCTCTTCTTCGGTCTTGGAGTAGATTAGAATGTCATCAATGTATACCACGACGAACTTGTCAAGATACTCCATGAAGATAGAGTTCATGAGCCTCATGAATGTGGCAGGGGCATTGGTTAACCCGAAGGACATCACTGTATACTCGTAAAGACCGTAACGAGTTGTGAATGTTGTCTTTGGGATATCTTCCTTTCTGATCTTGATTTGGTGATACCCTGATCTTAAGTCCATTTTGGAGAAGACAGTGGAACCACTTAATTGATCAAAGAGGTCATTTATCCGAGGAAGTGGGTACTTATTCTTGATTGTCACCCCGTTGAGTGGACGGTAATCAACCATCAATCTTGGAATATTTGTATCCCGCTTCTTGACAAAGATGGTAGGGCAACCCCAAGAGGATGTACTAGGTTGGATGTATCCTAGACCCTCTAACTCTTCAAGTTGCTTCTTCAACTCAACAAACTCATGAGGAGGCATGCGATAAGGTATTTTGGAGATATGAGCAGTTCGAGGAACTAGCTCTATGAAAACTCCACATTTTGATCAGGTGGCATGCCAGGCAACTCTTCAGGGAAGACGTCCGGGAAACTCCACACTTTCCTTCTTCACGCTTCTGAGATACTTCCATATCCTTTCTTCCATGCTCCAGAGTAAGAGCCTGATTGTGCAGGTCCTGGAAAGACTAGAACTTTAAGGGCAACAACTCGTAGCAAAGTGTAGGGTTAAGTCCCTTACGGAACAACTCTTGCTTATCTTCATCATTGGTCACATCCCTAGTTGCATAACGAGCCAGGCGAGTAAACTCACGCCCATAGGTTTCAGTATCATTGCGCCCCTGAGTCAGATCCAGAAACGCCCTCCTCTTGAGATCCATGACGGGCTTAGGAATATAAGAGGCATGAAATGCTGCAACAAACTCCTCCCAGGTAACAACCTGTCCCTGAGCTTGCAAATTCTGAAAAAACCTTCCCACCAAACACCAGCCTCACCTTCCAGTTGATAGGTGGCGAAGTTAACACGATCAGCAGGACGGACACGAAGAGCACTGAACTTGTGCTCTATGGTGTGGAGCCAATCATCAGCTTCAAGGGGCTCGCTGGAGTGGGTGAAAATTGGAGGAAAAGAGCGGATGAAATCTCCAAGTGTGACACAGTTGTCAGGACGACGTTGAGTGTTCTGCTCCACATGCTCCAGAAGGCGTTCATTCCTCAGACGGTTGGTCTCAATGTTGTTGATAACCTCGACCATTGTGGGAGGTGGCGGGAGTTCCTGATCAGCATTGTTGTTTCCTCGATGGCCAACAGAACCACGAGTACCAGACGACATCCTGAGGAGAAAACAGAAACCATGAGAATGGATTCACCAAAAAGGGTTCAACAAAGGATGGCCAAACCATATCAAAATATCATGGTAGAGGTGAACATGTGGATGAAAATTATATCAATGCATTAAGTATGGAAGTGGAACAAGCATATGAAATGTATACACTACCAACTTAGATACAAACCATAACAATGGAATGCAAGCATGATATGGTACCAACAAGTCACAAAAGAGTTGAGAGCGTGATTAGAAGCATCCTTAGCAAAGTTGAAAAACAATGCTTCAGTTGCACAGATATATCTTGGAAACTCTGAGCCTTGCAACCAAGTACGGAATACTTAGGGAAAAACAACCCAAAACCGTATATCCTAAGAGTTTGAAATGATAGACGAGAAGTGAAAACCTTGCAAAGCAAACGAGGTAAGATAACTAAGCAATAGAATAACCTTGGATAAGGAGTAAAAAGAGTCCTATTCAGAGTTTTGCAAATAGTTTTTAGCATTCAAAATTTTTTCTCAAACTCTAGACTCAACATCGACCAGCTAGAAGGGTTTCCTACAAGTAGTCATACTTTGATACCAAAATCTGTCACGACCCGGAATCAGGGCTAGATAAATACTAGATCCTCATCTGACATAAGCCTAACCTAAATTCTGAAACACGCAGGGAAAGATCGGTAACATTACAGAACATACAAACCATGCATTAATAAGGTAAAATATTAAGAGAGTTACAAACCAGTCATACAAGCCAAGGGTCATAGACCCACATTACATCAAATAACGGAAGAAAACAAGTTGTTCTAAACAACAAACTTAGCAAAGGGCCTAAGAGGCCTTAAACAGAAGTAGCGACCCTTCCATAGATCCTAGGCTGCTGCCCGGGAACCCCAACTACTCGTCGACCTCGACGTAGAAACCACCTTCGGTTGGAGTAGCATCATCTGTAGAAAACATCAACGAAGCAAGGCTGAGTATAGGGTGTACTCTGCAAGACTTATGGCTAGTTGAGTTATTTTGCATAAAACCATCTTTTGTTTTCAAACAAGAGGGAGAAGAAACTCGTCTAGTCAGATCATTTCCAAAAGGGGATAAGAAGACTTCAACTATAGCTCTTAAATTCATTTTTGATATCCACCAAGCATCATCATCAACGGAACCACTCTTCCTGGACTACCCCCTCAACAACCCCGAGGAAGTATTCCAGATCTCACTTTAGTTGGCAAGTTTTATCATTCGGTTATAGTTCTCTATGATCACAAAATCCGTTCCCAAGTCGTCCATAACCGTTCCCAAGTCGTCCATAACCGTGGACACGGCTTTTCATAACCTTGCAGGGGTGCGCAACTTTACCCACACGTACCAACCGATTCTTAATGCCAAATTATTAGCCCTCTTCCTTGGAAGGCCGGCAGAGAGTGGTTGACCACGATGTTTACCTTGCTTTCGCCGAGACCATGAGTCACGCACTAAGGAGATGCCGTCGTAACGGGTCGAGTCCTGAAGTCAGTCCCTAGCGATGTGAACAGGGTTTGAGATTACGGATGTCGGGCATCTCCCATTCCCTGCCACGCTTACCTACCTGTATGAATGCACCTCCTTCACCTCCATTCAAGAATAACCAATATGCGTATGTCGAATGGAAAGCCCGAACTATGTGACTCATGGAATCTTCTAGGCAAGTTAATGAGTCGAGGGTGTTTCCAGGACCCTGTGTGGTTGTACGCTCGTCTTGGTTAAAGAGGCGAGAACATCAGGTCCTAAGGGTGGCAAGTATGGGACTACAAAAACCACAACCCACGTGGCCTCCCATACAAGCCTTAGCATGTTTATCATCCACTTCTGATCACATCACCACATCCTACCATACTAGATTCATTCGCATCTCCAGTGCATCACATGAGTGATTAGCATCAGACCACTAAGCATGGCTAAGCTTGACTGAACTATGGCACTAGCGACGCTCATAAGCCAAACCCTAGTTATGCTCACGAAGGATAACATGCATCAGATAGGATTACTCTGTCTACTGATAAAAGACTGTTTGAACCGAATGCATATGACGAGAATGAAATACTTTGTAATCATAGGATTCATATGTATGAGTGGGGCTTCGCTTTCCTTGTCCGTTGTTGGACTGGTACTGCTCTTCGGTGGCGTTGGCTTCAGCTTTGGGTTCGGTTCCTATTCACGAGAACCAATCACCGAAAAAGAAAAGCAACACTCAACACATGGCATGTGCAATGCTCATACAATATGGATGATATGACAAGTTAAATAGTGTTTAATTGAACCCTAAAGAATGCTTGGTCACTTTAAAGGGGGTTCCAAAAGTCCAAATCCTAAAACAGGGGGATCATCGGAATCACCTATGGAGTTCAATTGGTTCTTCTAATTAAACTTGCTATCAAAGTTGATTAACAATGTATGATTATAGCTTAGTTAGATAGGTTTCATTTTTCTGAACATTTTGGTATATTATTTGTATTTTTCTGATTTAAAATGAATTAGTTGTGAATTTCCCAAAATTTTAATTCATTTTTGGAATATTTGAAATAATTTCCAAACTTGGGCCCACATGTCAGAATTTTATTATTTTCAGAAAACATTTACAGAAATGATTAAAATCCTGACAGGCAGAGCCCACCTGACAGATATTTTCCATTTAATAAAACAATTACAGAAAACATTAAAAGAAATAAAAAAGAAATTATGACATCAGGCTGACGTCATGGTGACGTCATCAACGCCATTGCTCCCAGGTGAGGCTCGGGCTCGGCGCTAGGGGCTATGCGGGGCTGCGAGAGGGGGCGCTCTGGCTGCGGGCGTGCATGCTGAGCCAAATAGAGGCGGCGCCGCCCAAGATTGGTCGCCGGAGCGTCGACATCGACGACGAACAGCGGCGGCGGCGGCTGCAGACGCATGGCGGCAGCACGAACCAGTGAGGGAAGGAGACGATGGGGAGGTCTAGGGGGACCGCAAGCTCTCCACGAACGCGTCGGTGGTGACGGAAAGGCGAGGCGAGGTCGAACGGCGCCGAATCGATGGTGACAACCGCGGCGACTGGCGGCGGTTCGGGGACGATTCCGGCGAGGAGAGTGCTTTCCTGCTTGCGTGCTTCGGTGAGGAGGACAAGGGCGGCGAGTCGCTTCCAGCAATGGCCTCGGCGCACCGCGGGGTGGTCGGGGACGGCAACATCGTCGAGCTCCTGAGAGCTAGGGTTCTGGTGAGGAGGGGGAAAAGAGGGAAAAGGGGACTAGGGTTCATCCGGGCGGCGTTGGAGGATGGGTGGCGGTGCGCATCTTGGCGCGGTGGTGATGACGGCAGCCTTGATGTGAAGCTACCTGCTTCTGCAGTAGACAACAAGGACAAAAGGAGGGGCATGCAGCGAGATGGCTGGCTTGGGCTGGGTGGTCAAGCTGCTAGCATGAAAAGAAAGAAAGGAAAGTGGGCTCGGCCCAGAGAGGTTTAGGTTTAGATTTTTTTCCAGGAAATCCTTTTCTATTTCCGTTTTTCTGGTTTCTTTTATATTTGGAATTCAAATCTGTTTTGAATAGTTTCAATTTATAGAAACTTTTATATAATATAATTGAAAACACTAAGGGCCCTCAACACAATTTGGGCTCCATTTGTTTTAAGGATTTTCAAAATATAGAAACCATTTGAATTGATTCAAAAAGAGAGAGAAAGCTATTAGGGTTTAGGGTTTTGTTTGTTCTTCTTTGGTTGAATCAAGGTACAAGTGTTATGCATGCAATGCTCAAACATATCTTATTTATATTGCACAAAAGATGGTATGTTACACTAAGGGGGAGAGTAAACAATAGAAATGTAAGTATTGTTATTTGAATTTTGAGTAAAGGTTGAAGAATAAGTACTAAACTAGGACAACATTGAGCCTTATTTTCATAAGGTTAAAAGAAGACATCATTATAGAAATACTTTCAAAAGTATGTTAGGATGAAAGATCAAAGTTTACCTCAAGATAGTAGGACTCAAAACTTGAGCTAATCATAAAAAGGAAGTTCAAAAAGTACTTAAGAGAATAACAAAAGATTATATAAAAGGTTAACAAGGTAAGAGCTTGAAGGAAATAAAATAATTTAATCCTAATAGACTAAGTTTAAAGGAAATATTGTCAACACCCGGATTTTAATCTTATAGAAAGGACATATTGTCAACACCCGGATTTTTAATCTTATAGTAAGGACATATTGTCAACACCTGGATTTTTAATCCCAGATGCCTAGTATGCCATACATCGCAATCCCAGGATTACCATTTTTGCGAGACATAACAGATTTGGATATCACAGTACATCATCCATTACAAACCATACATAAGGTCTTACACAAATAAAGGATCTCTTGATCCAGTCTTAATACAAATCAAGCAGCGGAATAACGTAATGATAATGGTAGTATGGTAGAAGCTCCATCTTCATAGTCATAGGCAATGCTAACGATGGGAGATGATCCTAGTTGTCGTAACCTTCCTGTTGTCTGTCCTCCCGATAGTCCTCTTCATTGTCTAGCCACGAGAATATCCAGGGACAAATCCATGAGTACTCTTTAAGTACTTGCAAACTAATACTAAGAAGTGAAGTGGTTTTGGGGTAGGAAATACTAAGCTCTAGGTTGTGTTGCAAAAAGCCAGATTTATCTCTACTGAGTTCAGAAGCAAAGAAAGATAGTTGAAAATTTTATAACACCTAAGTGGGGACTTGAATTTCATATCACAACCCTGTTGTGGTCAAGTCAAAGTCATGAATCATTTCACAACTCATTTTGAAAACATCTAACGACGGAACAGTATGGCCACTCCAACTGTCCATAACCGCGAACGCGGCTATTCAAATAGTTTGACACTCTGTAGAGGTGGTACACTTTCACCACAACATTCGATACATCTGTCAGGAATAATCCTGAATTCACCATACTCAGTATGCAGATAATCAATCCTAACCTTTCAATTACACGCCCTAGTATAGGCACCTCTCCCGTGAGTTTGGCCTCCCAACCATGACCAACTGTCATCTTGGGAACTTCACAGGTGGACAATCTTCTCAAGGTAGCCTCAGCTCAAACCTTGGCCGCAAGGGAACCCATACTAAGGTATATAAATTTCCAGTCAATCCCTACCCAAATTTCGGGTATTGTGGTTATACGGTAAAATTGGAATGGTATCGCATCCAGACAACCATCAGTTTTATAAAGGGCTAAGGCTCATGCCTTAAAATTTTCATCATCAAAATCATCTGGTGTTCAAGAACACATGTCAAAACATTTCAGTAGAATGACTCATCATTCTAAGGTTTTCATAACCAATTTCACCAAGTATTCCCATCTAAAGTGATCAAGTTTTATGCTAAGCACTAGCATCTACAAGTGGGGGTAAATACTAATGAGGGGTGGTAAACAAGTGTATCTTATTTAAGTTCAATCTCATGCCTTAGGATGACATCAAGATTATCTATCTTAGGCCAAGTTTTATGCTCTTTATGCTACCTTTAAATATCTTTCTAAAATCTACAAGTCACTAAGTAAACTCTAACAGAAAGCTTTGATAAATATATAAAATAACTAAGCTTGCAAATAAAACTAGGATTGGGTGTCAAGTGGTGTAAGCTTGCAAGTAAAACTTGCATGGTTTAGCTTGCTAAGATTGTAGTATAAGCTTGCTAAGTTGCAAGTGTTAGCTTTCTTAGTTAATAGCTTGCCTTGTGCAGAGCAGTGGTTGAAGTTCTCCTCGGCTTCCTCTTCGTAGTATTCTCCTTCCTCCTCATATCCTTGGTCAGTACTAGCATCTATAAATAAATACAAGGTACACAATCACCAAACAATACTTAACTATGTTTACTTATCACACCAAGGTTTTCACTAGATGATCTAGCATCATCACAAATATTACAATCATCAAAGCACTTGTCTTATTTATTTTATTTTGTAAAAGTAATTTCTACTCATTGAAAAACTTCTTAAGATTTAATATTCTCCAACTAAAACATGGGATCATGTTGACACATGTCATCACCACATATTTCAGTACATGGGAATGTGATTTAAAGTGGTGTCACAATTTAATAAGGTTTAACCTTTTTATTTGAATTAAATAAAGTGACTAGAATGGCCTATGAGGCATTCTTTTATTGCTTGTCCAATATTTCTGCAAGTAAACCTAGATATTTTTATATATTCATAAAGGTCTAGTTAAATGTGATTTTTGAGCGTTGGAATCAACTCAAAAGCTTTTGTGGTTGAATTTTGAAAAATGTAGGAATACAGAAAAGCTTTTGCCTTGCTATTTTTACTATAGGTGATCTACAATTCCAAATGGATTGAATCAAACAGGCTTGGATTAAGAATTCCAGTACCTTTCTAACAAAATTGGTTTCATGCAATTTGGTTCAGTGAATCGACCTAGGTTGATTTTTGAATCTAGGTACAGAACTAGGTTTGAAATTAAATTGGAAAATATAAATTCAAACTAACTGGATTGCGCGGGATGTTAACTGGGCCGGCCCACGGTGCATAGCGCATGCGCGGGTGGGTTTAAGTGGATGACCCCACCAGTCAGCGAGACAGGGGGTGCGAAGCGGTATGGGGTGATCTAGACCGCACGATCAAACTCTAATACAACGGCTGGGACCTATTGTCTCCGTCGGGCAACACCAGCGAGATAGAACCCTAGCGCAGCCAGTGGGGGTCTACGTGGCTCACCGGGGCTTAGGCGAGGGTTGGCGATGGGGGAGAACGACGAGGTCGACGATGGCGAACCTCCTCGTACCGGCGGCTTCTCCTGGGGCAGCTCCAATCAATGGCTCCTTTCTTCCTCCTCCGCGGCAGACTCCGGCCAAATTCTGGCGATGTGCTGCTCACCTTGCTCCAGGAATGAGTTGGGGTGGTTCTGAGAGAGAGGGGAGTGTGTTGGTGTGAAGAAATCGAGCGGGGGTGGCCTCTATTTATAGTGCCAAGAGGGGACCGAAGGGCGCGGGTGGAGCTCGTCGTGGTCGTCAGCACGCGAGCTACTGGCATGGGTGATGGTAGGGGGCGGTGTTGTTCTCCCTGGCGAAGCTCCACGGCGTGGTTACGTGGCGTGGCGTGGTGCGAGACGATCAGAAAACGTCGACGCTCTGGGTGGCACCGACGGCTGTTTTAATGGCGCACAGCGGCTACGGGTCACGCGGCGGCAAACGGGGTTGTCTGGCGGTCTCCTGGGATGGTGGCGATCATGCTTGCACGCGGCAAGGGCGACGCGTGGTCTATGGGCATGTGTCGCGTGCGGTGCGCTGGCGCGCTCTCGGCATGGTCGCAAAGACATTGGGGGCGAGCATTCCATGTGGTCCATTGGCTAGCAGGGATCGAGCGCTGGACATGGGGGTGGCGGTGGACGGTGGCGTGCGTCCTAGACATGGTGGCTAGGCATGGTGCTTGCTCTGGCTAGCTAGCCATGGTCGGCTGGCAAGGGTGCCTTCAGGTTGGCATGGCATGGTGCAATGGGTAGGGGCTAGGGGTGGTCAAGGCACTAGTTGGCACTAGGGGAGACAAGTGTGATCAATGGTGAACAATGCTTAGCCAAATTACTGCTCAAAACAGTGAAGTTTGGCCAGTTTGATTTTCTGTCTCCAAGTGTTTGATGAAATGGCCGCAAGAAATTCAAATTTGAATTTTTGATTCAAACTTTGTGGGTGTACTAGTTACATCGGTAGTCTCTGGTTGATTGGATTTGTCAAGGTGCACTGGTTTGGTTGGGTTTTGAGAGATGGTGATCTTCCCATATGTTAAAGATTCAATTTTGAATTGTCATTTGAATTAGGTTGTCAAATGTTTCTGCAAGTTTGAAAGGTGGGCTTGGGTTCACTTTTACTTGGTCTAGCAAGGGGTGAAAAGAAATAGAATTGTTTCTATTTGAAATCTTGGACTAGAAACACTCAAAGTGGCCTAGTGAGCAAGATTGGCAAAAATGACCATTTGCTTTATTTGGTTTGTTTTGATTTTCTCTTGATTTGTTTCTGCTTGGAAATGTTTTAATGATGTTGTTTTCATCTTTAAACCATTCCTTGCTATTTGGATCAATCACACAAGTCCATTCATCCAATCATCACATACACACATGCATTCATATGATGTTGATTAACAAAAAGTTTTTGTTAACCCTAATTTTGGTGATTGGAATTTGATAACCTTTTTCAATATTTTTGGGATGTTACAAACCTTCCCTCCTTAAACAAAATCTCATCCCAAGATTTGAGAAATAAGAAATAAGAAAACTAGGATTCAAAAAGATCGGGAAACTCCGTCTTGATGTACTCTTCTTGTTCCTAGGTAGCTTCTTCTTCAGTGTGGTTACTCCATTGGATCTTGAGAAACTTGATGCTTTGGGTCTTGGTGGTTCTAAAAGCTTCCTCCAAAATACGGATGGGTACTTTGGGGTATGTCAGGTCATCGTTGATCTCTATGGTCCGGTGATCAATGTTCTTGAAAATTTCAGTCTTCTCCGAGACTTCTATGCATTTGCGAAGTAACGATATATGGAACACATTATGCACTGTTGACATCTCCTCTGGTAGTTCCAGTTGATACGATATTTCTCCCCGATGATTCAAAATCTTGAAAGGTCTGATATATCTGGGGGCTAACTTCCCTTTGAGTTAGAAACACTGCATTCCCTTCAAAGGCGGCACTTTGAGATACAAAAAATCTCTAATATTGAAAGCGAGGTCTCGACGTCTCTTGTCGGCATAACTCTTCTGTCTGGATTGGGCGGTCTTGAGGTGCTCACGGATCTTGTGAACATTCTCTTCCGCTTCTCGTAGAATGTCGGGTCCGAAAATCTGACGCTCTCCTACTTCCGACCAATTCAAAGGGGTACGACACTTTCCTCCATACATGAATTCAAACGGGGCCATTTGTAAACTAGCTT
Source organism: Avena insularis (assembly GCA_023614405.1). Taxonomy (NCBI): domain Eukaryota; kingdom Viridiplantae; phylum Streptophyta; class Magnoliopsida; order Poales; family Poaceae; genus Avena; species Avena insularis. Next base: position 273,625,262 of record CM042697.1, read on the forward strand.
GATAACTGTTGTTGTAAGAAAATTGTGCAAAAGGCAGGCAGTCTTCCCATTTAGATCCATACTCTAGCACACAGGCTCTCAACATATCTTCGAGTATTTGATTTACTTGCTCAGTTTTTCCATCGGTTTGAGGGTGGTAAGTTATGCTAAAATCCAATCGGTTTCCCAATCCTTCTTGGACTTTCTTCCAAAATCTCGAGGTAAACTGAGTTCCTCGATCTGACACAATGTTCTTGGGGACTCCATGCAAACTGACGATTCTAGCAATATACAACTCTGCTAGTTTCGAACTCTGGTAGATGGTCTTGACTGGTAAGAAATGAGCGACTTTGGACAATCTATCAACTATGACCCAAATAGAGTCATTTCCCCTACTAGAAGTAGGCAATCCGGTGATAATGTCCATTCCAACTGAATCCCATTTCCATTCTGGAATCTGCAGTGGTTGCAACAGTCCTGTGGGTCTCTGATGTCCTGCCTTGACTCTCTGACAAATATCACACTTTGCGATGTAGCTTCCAATTTCTCTCTTCATCTTATGCCACCAAAATTGCTCCTTCAAATCCTGATACATCTTCGTTCCTCTGGGTGGATAGAATAAAGGGTATCATGGGCCTCTTTCAAAATAGCTTCCTTCAACTCCGAATCTACTGGTACACAGAGACGTCCTTTGTACCACAACACTCCTTCTTCATCCTCGGTAAATTCGGGTACTTTGCTTGTACCGATACGATGTTTGATTCCGTCGATACTAGCATTTCCTTTCTACGCCTCCTTGATCTGACTGATCAAAGTGGGTTGAAGTTCTATGCTAGCCAAAAATCCTTCACTTACTAATTCCATTCTAAAATCTTCCATCTCCTTGTGCAAACTTGGCTGCTCCTTCAGAATCATGGAGTTCAAGCGGCACGACAATCTACTAAGGGCATCTGCTACCACATTGGCTTTACCGGGGTGATAGTGAATGTCCAGATCATAGTCCTTGATTAGCTCAATCCATCTTCTCTGCCTCATATTTAGCTCCTTCTGAGTGAATATATACTTCAGGCTCTTGTGATCCGAATAAATCTCACAACGGTTTCCCATAAGATAATGCCTCCATGTCTTTAGGGCTAGAAAAATGGCTGCTAGTTCAAGGTCATGGGTAGGATAATTCTATTCATGCTGCTTTAGTTGTCGGGACAGATAAGATATTACTTTGCCTTCTTGCATCAACACACATCCGAGACCGATCTTGGATGCGTCACAATACACATCAAAGGGCTTCGTAATATACGGCATGATCAAGATGGGGGCTGAAACCAATCTCCTCTTGAGTTCTTGAAAACTCACTTCACATTTGTCTATCCACTCAAACTTCTTGTCCTTCTTCAGCAATTGGGTCATGGGTATTCCGATTCTCGAGAATCCTTCTATGAACTTGCGGTAGTATCCCGCTAATCCGAGAAATGCACGAACTTGGGTTTGGGTGGTTGGGGCTTGCCAATCTTCAAAATCCTTCACCTTTGCAGGGTCAACGGCAATTCCTCCGGCTGATACAATATGGCCGAGGAATCCTACCTCATGTAACCAGAATTCACATTTTCTAAACTTGGCATACAACTGATGCTCCCTAAGGGTTCCAAGGATGGTCCTTAGGTGTAGCTCATGTTCTTGTTCTGATTTGGAATAGATCAGAATGTCATCGATGAAAACAACGACAAACTTATCTAGGAAGTCCATAAAATCTTATTCATGAGGTTCATGAAATACGCGGGGGCATTGGTCAATCCAAAAGACATGACAGTATACTCGTATAATCCATATCTGGTGGCAAAGTTAGTATTTGGAATATCCTCTTCGCGAATCTTGAGTTGATGATAACCAGTTCTAAGATCAATCTTAGAAAACACTTTGGCACCAGTCAACTAGTCAAACAGGTCTTCTATCTTTGGCAGTGGGTACTTGTTCTTGATGGTGACATCATTCAACTTCTGATAATCCGTACACAAATGGTTACCTCCATCTTTCTTGTCCACAAACAAGACATGTGATCTCCATGGCGACGCACTTGGTTGGATCAATCCTATCTCCAGCATAGCATCCAGTTGCTTCTTCAGCTCCTCTAATTCAGACGGGTTCATACTATATGGCCTCTAGGCTATGGGTCCGGTTCCAGGGATTAGTTCAGTGATAAACTCGATATCCCGATCTGGGGGCATACCGGGCAAAACATCTGGAAATACATCGGGGTATTCATAGACTATTCTGACTTGGTCAGTGGTTGGTTGGGCTATACTCTTGTTGCATTTGAATTGACAGGGCAAAGTTTCAGATACATGCTCGACTGATATTCCGGCTGTACTGGTCATAGTTATGGCTTTCTTGGCACAGTCGATTAATCCTTTATGTTTGGACATCCAATCCATTCCTAGTATTACTTCCAAACATTTAGTTCCGAGTACTATTAGATTAGCATAAAAATCTATGTCATGGATTCGGATAGGAACGGCCTTGCCAATTTGTCTAGCTTTGGTGGTTGAACCAGGTATTTGAACTATCATAACATGCTTCAATTTGGTGGGTTGAATCTTACTAGTTGTAGCACCCCGGGAATCTCTAAAATAGAAATTATGTTTTCTTTTACTTTATTGCATCATCATGACATCATGCATATTTTATGCACTAAAGAACTTTTCTAAAAATCCTATCTTTATTTTCTAATTACCTCCCTCTTTATTTTTAAATCAAAACTTTAGCGTTTTGAGTATTTAGGTTTTCCTAAAAACTATTTACAAAAGGCTATTTAAAATAAAATAAAATAAATAAATAAAACTATTTGTTCCGGTCAGGCCCAAGGCCCAATCGTCGGCCCATCTACCACCCAAACCTAAACCCTAATCCTAAATTCCCCTACCCACCTCACCTAGTCCTATTCCCTCCACCAGCCGCCGCCACCCCACTCTCCTCACCTGCAACGCACACAGCGGTTGCCACGCCAGGCACGCGCACGCTACAAGCTCACGCACACCCCACGCGACCGACGCCTCTCCTCGGCCCCACCACTCCCCACGATCCCCGCTCCCCATCTCTCTTGCACGCGCCCGACCCCCGCCTCCCTCGTTCGAACTACACCCCCGAAGCCTCCTTCCTCGACGAACCACCGCCAGAGCCTTGCGCGTCCTCGCCGCCCTCCGATTCGACCGTCTCCTCTCGCTTCCTGCGCCGCTGGCTGCAGCAGCGACCGCCGCCAGCGAACATCGCGGTTCGGCCCTACACGCCTGCCGCCGTGGCCCTTCTCCGTCCCTCCTCGCCCCTGCGACCCCGTCCACTGCAACCAGCTTCACCGCCTTTCGCGCACCACCGTCCCTCTAGCAGAGCCGGCGTCGGTTCCTCGCCTCTGCCCGCCTGCTTGACCCCGCTGCATGCTTCTGCCAGGGGGCGTCGCCGCTTCCTCTGGCGCCTGCTCACAGCGTCGGCCTCCACCTTCCTTAACCCCCGTGTGCCACCGTCCCCGGGCTCATTGTCCTCCCTGTCCTGCGTCGTCTACACGAGAGCACCGCGGTGCCTGCGTCGCGAGGTCCTCCATCCAGGTCGCCGCGTCCCCTGCAGGTCAACATTGTCCTCTGTTCCATCGTGTAGCGCTAGTTCTCTTTGCAGTTTTGCTTCTCAAGCCCATGACTGAATGCGCCCCCTCATGCCCTCTCTGTTGGCACGGGTGTATGTTTTGTGCTTGTGTTCCTATGGGCTCACCAACATCTGTTTGTTCGTTGATCTATGAAGTTTCGGGCAGGCGAGCAAGTGCCCTCGCAGCTATCTTCTAAGAACCATCTCGACAAGATCGACAACGTCCCGCGCAAATTCGAGGAACCACCGACGCCTAAGTCCAAGACCGATGGCTGTGATGCCGAACCCGAAGACCCGTTCCCCGCATCCGAAGACCGATCTCATCGAGCCTCAAGCCTCGGATCCGGACACCCCAATGTGTGACCCTTCTCCGACCCCTATTTTTATAATATGATATTTGACTTGTTGCATATAAAATTGTCATGCTTGCATTCATATCTTGTGGTTTGGGGCATTATACCGATTCGCCTTATAATTAAATATGGAGACCATATGCGGGCGAATCTAGTCTTATATTGGCCTCATTTAAACTTGTGTAGCGAACCGATTATATCATTTTGCCTTATTAATACAACATTAAATTGTCGGGTATCTAGACAATATAAATCACCTAATTAATTGTTGGGACCTCGATTCCTCTTAATATTGCCTAATTGCATCGCATCTTTGCCATATCATACATCATACATGCATCATGCCCGATCTTCTGTCGTAGTATTAAATAGTGCATCCGGTGTTTCTTCTAGTGCTTTGCTTCTTCACGGATTAGGCCGATTTGTTGATGCGAGTGTCGACCCAATCTTCGGATGAACCTTCGACAATGTTTTTAGGCGAGCATTCTCCCTCTTTCTACCTATCTTATTTTTATAGTCTTTATTTCCTTTTGTTGATCTATTGCTACCTGTGTTGTGATGCTTTAGATTCCGCACCCCTTTATATATCCCTGTAGCCTTTATATTGCCTTGGACACCTCCTATTGCTTGTTGTTTGGGTAGACAGTTGGCCCTGACAGTCGTAGTCGCTTGCTTAGGTGCTGCTTTGCGTCGTCGATGTTCCACTGATGTTGGGGTTGGCATATTCTTAAAGGTGGAGATGATCATGGATTTAATTACAGTTGGTTAATTAAATATTAAAGCTGTTATAACTAATGAAGAGGCATCGGTGGGTAATAGTTGAGATTTGGTTGTTAACCGCCCACTTGTGTCCACCTAGGACCCGAGTTCTTGACACCTGTTCCGAGACTGAGCGCGCTAACCATATGTGGGGTGTGTGGGCACCCCTATCGGCTTAGTACCTGATTTCAAAGTACTGTACTAGGGGCCACAAACTAGTTTGACGTTTTCATGCCATGTTATGCCATGTTTATTATCTGTTGCTCGATGAGTGTTTACTACTGCACTGTTTAGGATGTGGGTCATTATGTTGAGGATTATACCTATGGCCTTTGATCTCTTGGCTGATCTCGCAACCTCTGGGTCCGTCTTCGAAACTTGGCCGACTTCGTTACAGGTAGCTTATTGGGGTGGCCCCCATGTACTTGCTCTGCGTCTGGGAAGCGTCCTGTCCTAGGCCCCGCCGACATACCTATGGAAGTATGTTAACTGATCTGGCAACAAGGGTCGAAGAGCGTGTGGAAACTTTGGTGCACCCCTGCAGGGTTAAATCTTTTCGAAAAGCCATGTCCGCGGTTATGGACGACTTGGAGCACAGTTCTCGATCATCGACAACTATAACTAAATCTTACTGTTATAAATTTGACTTGTATCTGATATGACTAGTAAGTTGGATAACCACCGTGGAAAGAATGAATAAAATTGCCAACCGTGTGAGTTTCATCGGCATGACTTCCTCGTTTGGTCTCGAGGGGGGAATACCAGGATGGGTATGATTGGTGGTAGTATCAGGTTGGTTCCGGGTAGGTCTTTCTCATCTCTCTCTGATAGCCGACAGATGTATTGAGTCTCTATAGGTTGTTTAGTGCATGCTCCATTGCCGCTTCAGTCCACCATACCTATGTAGGCGAGGACCGCCGAATTCTAGTCTCGCCGTGTACTGGCCTCAGTACTGACCGCTCTCTTTTTTCCTTTGCCCTTTGTCGGCACCCCTTTTGTTTAAGCAGGTTTGAGATCGACGTCGTTAGCAGGGTTACCCTTCCGGCTTGGCCTGGGCAGGGTTATGGACACCATTGGTTATTCTTCAGGGCTCTTAGCCCCATTTGCATCTTGTCCGTACTCGGACATTGTATCGTTTTCAAGGTGATTTGGATCTTTGTACTGTATATCTGTATTCTTGACTCATGGAGTCGTTGTTGTATATATATGTTCTGTGGGTTCCACCGTGGACTATTGTGTAATGATATTACTTCGTTTTCCACCCGCACGCAAGTGCCTGGTGGGCACCTATGAATCGTTTCTATGCGGGTTTGGCGAGAATCGCTAAAACTTGCATAGGGCCGATCCGAGCGTGTTACAATAGTGCATGCAAATTCTTCGGTAACAAACGAGTGCGATGCTCCAGAATCAAACAACACTCTTGCAAGTACTGCGTTAACAGAAAACATACCCAACACGACATCTGGCGCTTCTTAGGCTTCTTCAGCATGCATGAGAAAGAGACGGCCGTTGCGGTTGAGCGAATTCCCTGGGGCAAACCTTCTTTCGGGCTGAATACGACGCCACTGCTGAGCTGGGGCATTTGCATTGGGGGCTGCGGCAATATTCTTGGGGCACTCATTGGAATAGTGACCATTGGTTCCACATTCATAACAAGTCACCTGCGACTTGTCCTTTGCTGCAACAGGCACAACATTGCTTCCAGTCCTCGGGGCAGTGTTGGTGTTGGTGGCGACATTGTTGTTGTTGAACTTAGGCGATGCACGGTTGAAATTGCTAGGGTTGCCGGGGTTGTTGTGATTTCCTCCGGGCCTTGGGTTTCCTCCTCCGTGGTTGGGATAGGTTGGACGGTTCATCGGAGGTCTATTGGTTCTTGGGGCAAATCTAGGAGATGAGTTGGGGCGATACTTCGGTGTATGATGGATTCCTGGTTGATGCATTATGCGAAGCTTGCGGTTCTCATTAGCTTGGTTGATCTTGCGTTCCATCTGAATGGCAGAGTCCACTAAGGCTTCAATATCAGCAGATGGGATATTGACCAACACCATCTGCATCTCATCATGCAGACCATTCAGGAATCTCTCCTTCTTCTTGGCTTCAGTGTCTATCTCATAAGTTCTCTGAATTCATCTCTCATACTTTTGATCAAACCCGGTGGCACATGGGTTCTGCTAAACTTGACTTTGAATTCATCCCAAGTCATCATCTGACCTCCATTCATGGCACGAACGCTGTTCCACCATGCTCTTGCACCTCCAACCAGATAGTGGGTGGCAAACAGTACCTTCTTGTTGGCTTCCACTCCTGTAATTTCTAGGTTGTTCTCCATGGTTTGCAGCCAATCATCGGCATCTAGGGGCTCTTCAAACTTAGTGAAAATGGGTGGGTTGGTGTTCTGGAAGTTCTTGATCTTGGATCCATGGTTGTCCTGATTTCCATGGCCTTGATTGTTGTTGGCCATCTGAGCGATGTGCTGAAGGGTGGCTAGGTTGGCTTGACGTTCGGCTCTTTCAGCTTCGTGGTCCCAAACCAACATTTGCAAGATTTGCAGCATCGGGTCCGGGGATGAAATGCTTCCTCCGCAAGGCATCTGAAGATTGAGGAACATCATGAGAAAAGAGGGAAAGTTCTAAGGTTCAGGGTTTTGTGTTTGAAAAGTTTTAAAAGTTTGATTCAGGTTTTTCCAGCAACTTTCTTTTCATTCATTCATTCATTCATAGCACACGATAAAAACACACACCACAACAAAGGAAAACAGATGGTTTTAAGAACGATTCTGTGAAACTACGATACAGTGGGACCGGATACAACTCACTAACGCTAGTGCTTAAGAGCTACTACTCCTCGGAGTCGGTGTCCTCATCATCCTCCTCATCATCATCATCGATGAAGGCGAAGCCATCCTCATCGATGAAGAAGTCCATGGACTGATCCTCCAGAAAGTCATCATCGTCACTGAGATAGGAGTAGGGGTCTCCACGAAGGTCTTCCCCTGCATTCTCCCTCTCCTCCAGCTGCATGTCTCTCTCGTGGACAGTCTCCTCCAACTCTATGATCCTGTGGCGGAGATGGGCAATGATGCGCTCCTTCTTGTCGAGCTGACGGCGACGAGACTGACGATCCTTCACTAGCATGGCAATGGCCTGATCCTTCTTGGCGGCGATGGCATACTTGTGGTTGGCATAGGACCGGGCATTGTCCAACTCCTTCTGACGGTCATACATCATGAAGCTGAGGTGGTACAATTGAGTCTTCAGCTCATGGTGATATGGGGCCTCCAGTGGTTGTCCCATAACATCACGCCTTGGAAAGAACTCAAAGCGGGTACCCTTGATCTGATTGGTACTCTGCCCACACAGACGGGCAAGAGCTTCCTGCATGGCCCTGGAAAGTCCATCGAGCCAGCTGTTCTCTCTGATGGTGAATTGGATAAGGTGGGGGCTTCAATCTTTCCTCGGAGACTTGCATCAATCAGCCATTGCAATTCCTCTCCTTCCTGATTGTTGAGCTGAGCTTCGAAGAACTCGGGGTGCGGACGCTCCAGCATTTCCGACAGCTGGTCCAAGTCAAGCTCAAAGATGAGGTCTCCTCCTGTAACATCCCAAAAATATTAAACTAGAATCATCGAACTCTAATCACCAAATTTAGGGTTAACAAAAACTTTGCCAATTAAAATATGAAAGCATTCATATGAGTGTGCACTAAAATTTGGATTCTTTTGAATTTGCATGATTATGTGTTTCATTGCTTGTAAAATGATTCTTAGGTGAAATAAACATCATCTAAACAATCCCCAAGCTTTTCCCAAAGACAAACAAACCAAAACAATCAATTTAAGTGAATGGTCACTTTGGCCAATTTAACTCCCATGCCTACTTTGGCTATCTCTAACTTTCAGAACTTAACAGAAACATGTATGGATCTTTGCACCCCTTGATAGTACTCATAACAAGGTACCAAGGCCCACTTTGTGATCATCCAGAAACATTCAAATGCATAGTTTAAATGACAGTTTAAAATTGAATCTATTTCGTATGGGAAGATCCCACTTTTTCAAAAACCACTCAAACAAGCTCAATTTTCAAAACCCAAGCATCCACAGTATCACCAGCACATGCCTAGCACACCCACCAAAAATCTTTCCAAAATTCAAAACTTGAATTCATGCGGCCATTTCATCAAACAGCTTGCAGATGCAAATCAAACAAAATCAAACACTATGTTGAGCAGTGTTTTGGGCCTAACTTGTTCCCTCTCTGGACACCACTAGCCTTAGTAGATCATCTAACAACCTTAACTAATCACTATCACTAATGTAAGCTGGCCATTGTCATCAATGGTGAGCGGGCCGAGAGCACCCATGCCACCCCATGGTCGACAACAAGCTACAAGAAGCACTAGCCTCGCCAACCTTGTCTGGGAGTAAGCTAGCACCCCACCGCCACTCCCTGTCCCAGCCGCGAGCGATGCCAGCCCCTGGACCACACGCCCGAGCCATGCTAAGTCGCTCAGCAAGCATGTCGAGAGCGCGCCCCGTGCGCCACGCTCGACAGACGCCCACAGACCGCACGCCACCCTCGCCGCCTGCACGCGTGATCACCATCGTCCCAGCAACCCCGCAGACACGCCCGTTCACCGCCGCGCGGACCACGCGCGCTGTGCGCCATTAAAACTCCCGTCGGGCACGCGCAGAGCACCACAGTGTTCCGACCGATCAGCACCGCCCCACGCCTCGCCACCACGTCGTTGAGCTTCGCCAGGAAGCACAGCACTGCCTCCTATCGTCGGCCACGCCGATAGCCCTCTGTGCCGTCGACCACGACGAGCTCAGCTTGCGCCCGTCGGTCCCCTCTCGCCACTATAAATAGAGGCCTCCCCCGCTCGAATTCTTCACATGACCTCACTCCCCTCACCTCACTGATCGTTCCACCCCGCAGCCGGAGCAAGGCGAGCAGCGCATCGCCGGAATTGCGCCGGAGCAGGCCGCCTCTGGAGAATAAGGGCGCCGTCGATTTCGTCCACCCCAGGAGCTGCTGCGACCACCCCTGAGTTCGCCGTCGTCGACTTCGTCATTCGCCCGCATCGCCAACCTTCGCCTGAGCCCCGGTGAGCCTCCCACGACCCCCACTGAGCCGCTAGGGTTCGAGCTCACCGGTGAATAGTTCATCGTTGACGACGACCCTCAACCGTCGATCCTCATTCTAATCCAATGCACCACATCGCCCCGTACCGCTTCGCGTGTTAAGAGTCGCTGACCAGTAGACCCGCCCTGTCAGTTGCACCCCGCGCTGCGGAGTGACACTGGGCCGGCCCGTTAACCTTTCCCGCGTAGCCCACTAGTTTGAATTTAGCTTTTTCTATTTATATTCAAACTTAGTTCTGTACCCAGTTTCAAAAATCAACCTAGCTCGATTCAGTGAACCAAATTGAATGAAACAAATTTTGTTAGAAATATATTGAAATTCTTAATCCAAGTCCGTTGGATTCAAATCATTTGAATCTATAGATAAACCTTGGTAAAAATAACAAGGCAGAAGCTTTTCTGCATTCAAACATTTTTCAAATTTAAACTATAATAGCTTTTGAGTTGATTCCAACTCTCAAAAATCATATTTGATCATACCTTTCAGAATATATAAAAAACATATGGGTTTACTTAGAGAAATAATGTCCAAGTAATAAAAGAATGCCACATAGGCATTTCTAGTCACTTTATTTATTTGAAATAAAAGGTTAAACCTTATTAAATTGTGACACCACTTTAAATCACATTCTCATATACTAAAATATGTGGTGATGACATGTGTCAACATGATCCCATGTTTGGTTTGGAGAATATTAAATCTTAAGTAGTTTTTCAATGAGTAGAAATTACTTTTCTAAAAATAAATAAATGATGCAAGTGCTTTAATCTTGAATGTTAGTGATGATGCTAGATCATCTATAGAACCCTTGTGTGTGATGATTGAAAGTAGTTAAGTATTGTTTGGTGATTGTGTACCTCGTATTTATTCATAGACGCTAGTACCGACCAAGGATATGAGGAGGAAGGAGGATACTACGAAGAAGAAGCCGAGGAGAACTTCAACCACTACTCTGCACAAGGCAATCCTTACTAACCAAGTTGACCTATGCAAGCTAACACTTGCAACTATGAAAGTTAGATAACCTATGCAATGCACTAAGCATGCTTGGTTAGACACATTTGATGATACCCCCTCCTAGTTTTACCTACAAGCTTCTACTTTATTTCTTTATCAAAGCTATTACTTAGAGTCTACTTAAGTAAATTGTAGATACTAGAAATATAATTGAAGGTTGAATAAAGAGCATAAAATTTGGCCTAAGCTAGATAATCTTGATGTCATCCTAAGGCATGAGATTGAACTTAGCTAAACTCCACTAGTTTACCACCCCTCATTTGTACTTACCCCCACTTGTAGCTGCTAGTTCTAAGCATAAAACTTGATCAACTTTAGATGGGAATACTTGGTGAAAATGGTTATGAAAACCTTGGAAGGATGCATCATTCTATTGAGATGTTTTGACATGTGTTTCCGAACACCACATGATTTTGATGATGAAAATGTTGAGGCATGAGCCTTAGCCCTTTATAAAACTGATGGTTGTCTAGATGTGATACCATTCCAATTTTATCGTACAACCACAATACCCGAAGATTGGGTAGGGCTTGACTGGAAACTTATATACCTTAGTATTGGTTCCCTCACGACCAAGGTTTGAGCTGAGGCTACCTTGTGAAGATTTTCCACCTGTGCAGTACCCAAGATGACAGTTGGTCATGGTTGGGAGGCCAAACTCACAGGAGAGGTGCTTATACTAGGGCGTGTAATTGAAAGGTTAGGATTGATTATCCGCATACTGAGTATGGTGAATTCAGGATTTGTTCCTGATGGATGTATCGAATGTTGTGGTGAAAGTGTACAATCTCTGCAGAGTGTCAAACTATTCGAATATCCGCGTCCGCGGTTATGGACAGCTGGAGTGGCCATACTATTCCCCCATCAGATGTTTTCAAAATGACTTGTGAAATGGATTGAGCATTTGACTTGACCACAACAGAGTTGTGATATGAAATAAAAGTTCCCACTTAGGTGTTATAAAACTTCAACTAGCATTCTTGGCTTCTGAACTTAGTAGAGGTAAATCTGGCTTTTTGCAAAACAACCCTAGAGGTTAGTGTCCTACTACAAAAACGCCCTTCACTAGTTAGTATTAGTTTGCGAGTACTTAAAGAGTACTCATGGCTTTGTCCCTGGCTATTCCCGTGGCCAGACTATGAATAGGAGTACCAGGAGGAAGGACCCCAGGAAGGTTACGCAACTAGGATCATCTCCTATTGTCAGCATTGCCTGTGACATGGTTATACCCCGCGGGTGCATGATCTCAGCATACCTGGTCCATCCCAAGGAAGGCCCACGACAAATGTACGCCGGCCCATGAAGATTTTCGGGTGGCCCAGGCCCATGATGTCTTTGGATCCTTGGAGAGCAAGACTAGAGTAGATAGGAAATTCAAAGGGGTAAAACCCTAGAACCTCTAACCGACTAGGTCTATGCCCGGGACCTGCCTAAGTCTATATAAAGGCTAGGAGGGCACGACCTAGATATCTCGACTCATACTTTCGCATACACACCTCCACGCCAGATTGCATCTGCGCACCCCTGTAACCTTCGGTTCCGCCATAATCAAGAGCAGACAAGCAGGAGTAGGATTTTCCCTCCGGGGGCCTGAACCTGGGTAAACCTTTGTGTCCCCGTGTTGCTTGTTTGCTAACCGTTCCACGATCTCCAGCATCCCCATCTTCTCCAAAACCCAAGTCCATAACAATGGGCATTGATGAGATCAAACCTCGTCAATTGGCGCCGTCTGGGGCCCAGGGCTGATTGTGCTTGATCGTGTCCCAACCCGATCGATCTACAACTCTGCAGTGACGGAGAGTCACCTCCTCTTTGGCGCTTTCGACTTCACCGCCCACTCACCGGCCACCATGAAGGACTTCGAGCCCGTAGGCGACGGACTCAAAATCCTGTTCGGGAGCTTCTGCTTCCAGGTGGGGCAAACTGGCACCCTCCGCCTACCTGAGCGGGTGCCCCTGCCATCAATCAGGCCCGCTTCATGGACCCCACACACCGTGCTACGCACAACATCATCAACAGATGATTCCTACGACAGCAGCAGCTGCAACTCCGATCTGTGCGATCCGCCATCGGATGCAGGAACCTACGGTTCCGGATCTGAAAGCTGCGGCAGCAGCAGACCAATCTATGAGCGCTACCAATGCGTCGTAGTCATCCAGAGCGACGCGGATCAGCAAACACCCAACCCGCCAGAACGAAACGGCGGGAACAGAAGAAGCCAGTCCCCCCCCACCCGAAGGGGAAAACAATGGCGGCCACGTCATCCGCCTTAGCAAAGAAGGATGGGCCCAGGTCCGCAACGCCGTGGCAGGCAACATAGTACTGCCTGCAGATGCCTCCCGGGATATTCTGATGGCCTACCACCTGCTCCTGATCGAGGAGCACAAGAAGCAGGTCAAAATGCAGGAGGTGCTCGACAAGCGCAAGCAAGCAGCCTCAGAGTCTAGCGCGCGACGAGCTGCGCTCTCTGCCATGGGCATCGACTCTAGCTCAAACGCCAACCAAGGCAACAAGCACCGCTCGCGGGTGGAGAACATGGACCCCAAGGAGCGTCGTGAGGTAACCCGAACCCTCCACACATCCTTCATGGATATGGACGCCGATGGCAACGCCATCCCGAAAACACCGCAGGCTGCAATCATGGCAGCCACCGCGTACCTCGTGGCCCACCCACCGTTGGAGGGGGACCCGAAGAGAGCCATGCACAAGTCCGCACTCACCGGACTCGGACTCGTCGGAGCTGCGCTCCACCAGGAAGCTCCCACGGAGCCGAAGAAGAAGGCTCCGATCAGGTTCGACCGCAGCCCCACCCCTTCATCTAAAGAAGAGGAACATGACCTTCCTCGAAGGAAGAAGAGTTCACGCCGCCACGACCGCGACTATGATGCTAGAGATGCGCTCACACAGCGCAAAATCGACAAAGCGCGAGCCAAGCGCGCATGCTCATCCGAATCTGAGATGGACGAAGACGAAGGAGAACTCTGCGGAGCCCGATGCTTCAACAGATCCGTCCGGCGAACACGGATGCCGCGAAATTTCAAGCTTCCTTCGGATACTCCGAAGTTCGACGGCACTCAAGACCCAAAGGCTTGGCTCATCGACCACTTATCATCCGTCAAACTGCACGGTGGAAACAAAGAGACTGCCATGCAATGCCTTCATGCGGTAGCGGTAGCGACCGGATCTGGCTCGGCAGCCTATCTTCAGGGTCCATCTGAAGCTGGGATGAGCTAGCTTACAGCTTCATCCGAAACTTCAAAGGCACCAGCAAGAGGCCCGCCTCAATCGAAGAGTTGCGAGCCTGCACTCAACGAACGGGCGAATCCATTCGCTCGTACATACTATGCTGGTCCAACACAAAGAACTCCGCACCACACATCTCCGAAGAGAGGGCCATCGACGCCTTCAGGGACGGCGTCAAACGCCAAGACTTCAAGGAGGAACTTGGGCGCGTCAAGCCCAAAACACTCGACCACCTCATGGACATCGCCAACAGGTGGGCTGATGGCGAAGATTCCATTCACCGAGCACAATCGGAAGAAGAAGACGACTACGGTCGATGGCGAGAGCGCCGTAGCAAAAGAGGATCACGCGTCTACGACGATCGCGATGAACCCGACATGGTCGCGGCTGGCTACGCTGATCGCCGCAACGACGCCAACCGCAACAGCGGAGGATACTGCGTAGGATACCGCGGAGGAAACTTCCGCGATGGGGGGCGCCCAGCGTAGCCGTGGCAATGCCGCGACCGCGATAACAGACCCTCAGCATACGAAAAGCTTTCGGGTCCATGCACCATCCACTTCTACATCGACAAGCAGGATGGCAAAAAGAAGGCCAGCCACATGCTCAAGGACTGCCGCGAGTTCCAGAAACTCAGCGAAAGCATGGTGCAGATGAGGCATCAAGCCCCAATCCCTGCGTTCAGAAACGCACCCGCGCCAGGTGAAATAGCGCATGGAGCTCCTCCACCGCCACCCGTTGGAGGCCCAAACCAACCAGTCGCACCAGCATAGAACAACGCTGGGAACGGGTATCCCCGGCTGAAAGGAGCACTGATGATCTAGAAGGGGCGCCCCACAAATAGGGTGCAGAAGAAAATCACCTGACAAATCAACCTGGCCGTGGCAACTCCACCCGCCATCCCTGAGTACCTTAGCGGATCGGAGTCCTGCATCATGTTCAGTCGTTCGGATCACCCTTGCCAGATCCCTCGCCCAGGTCATGCTGCCCTGGTGCTGGAGGCGCAGATCGGAGGTTTCGAGATGAGTCGCGTCTTCATGGACGGCGGCAGCAGCATCAACCTGATGTTCGCAAGCACTCTAGCAGCAATGCGGATCCCGTAGTGCAGCCTGGAACAGTCAGACACAACGTTCCACGGCATCGTTCCAGGGAAGGGCATATTACCCCTGGGCAAAATATGGCTTGACGTCATCTTCGGCAAGCCGGACAACTTCCGGCTGGAGCGACTCGAATTCGAAGTGGTGGACTGGCCATCACAGTACCACGCCATCCTCGGGCGTGTAGCATTCGCAAGGTTCCTGGCTGTCCCACACTATGCATACCTGCTACTCAAGATGCCAGGGCCGAAGGGCATCATCACAATCCACGGGAGCTTCACCCGATCGGACCAATGCGACAGGGATTTCAAAAGAATCTCCCAGTCATTCGGCATGCAAGAGGAGCTCCTAAGGATCCGCGAGGTGACAGACAATGGGGCACCCCCAGTCGCACGACAAAACACACCTAACATGTCTTTCGACTCCACCGTCAACACAAAGAAGGTGCAAGTCCATCCGACGGATGCCTCCAAGACGGCGCTGATCGCCAATGACCTCAGCCCAGCATAGGAAGGTGCACTCGTCGAATTCCTCCGTGAGCGTTGGGAAATCTTTGCCTGGTGTCCTGCGGACATGCCAGGAGTTCCCAGGGAATTCGCCGAGCATGCACTCAACATCTTTCCAGACACCAAGCCAGTCAAGCAGTCCATCCGGAGACTGTCCGAGCCACGAGCCGAAGCTATCGGCAAAGAAATCAACAGACTACTCACTGCAGACTTCATCAGGGAAATCAAAGAAAGCGAGTGGCTTGCAAATACAGTGATGGTCCCAAAAAAGGACACGGACATCCTGCGGATGTGCGTGGATTTCACGTCGCTAAACAAACACTGCCCAAAGGACCACTTCCCTCTTCCTCGGATCGATCAGATCATTGATTCGACTGCAGGTTGCGAGAAACTCTCCTTCCTCGACGCCTACTCAGGCTACAATCAGATTCGAGTCAAGGTCGAAGATTAGGAGAAAACGGCGTTTATCACACCGTTCGGAGTATTCTGCTACAACACAATGCCCTTCGGGCTAAAGAACGCAGGTGCCACGTACCAGCGATGCATGCAGGCATGCCTCAAGGACCAGATCGGTCGCAATGTTCAAGTCTATGTTGACGACATAGTCATAAAAACCAGGGAGGCAAGGACACTTATTGACGATCTCCACGAGACGTTCGACAACCTCGATCGCTACAGGATCAAACTCAACCCCGAAAAGTGCGCCTTCGGCGTCCCATCGGGTCAGCTGCTTGGGTACTTCATCTCTCAGCGAGGGATCGAGGCGAACCCGAAGAAAATCAGAGCCATCATGGCAATGGAGAAGCCGAAAAACCTCAAGGGCGTCCAGCAGCTTGCAGGACGAATAGCGGCGTTGAGCAGATTCATCAGCCGCATGGGTGAGAAGGCCCTGCCATTCTACCAGCTGCTATGCAAGGCAGATAAATTCGAGTGGACACCCGAAGCCGACGACGCGTTCGAAAGCCTCAAACGGCTACTCTCCACCTCGCCCGTCCTGGTCACGCCAAAGGAGCGCGAGCCTCTGCTACTGTACATAGCAGCCACACACCAGGTGGTCAGCATCGTGCTAGTAGTCGAACGACCCGAAGAAGGCAAGACCCACGGGGTCCAACGCCCAATCTACTACCTCAGCGAGGTACTGACGCCAACAAAACAGAGGTACCCTCACTACCAGAAACTCGCCTACGGCGTGTTCCAGCACTCGATGGCTGAGCCATTACTTCCAGGAGCACCAGGTGATGGTCGTCAACGAGGCACCCCTGAACAGCATCCTGAATAACCCTGAGGCCACAGGACGCGTGGCCCTGTGGGGCATTGAGCTGTCACCTTTGGACATCGTCTACGAGAAGCGACACGCAATCAAATCTCAAGTCCTCCCGGACTTCCTCGTACATTGGATGGAGCTGCAGCTGCCAGACACCCCAGACATGTCGCAGTCATGGACAATGCGCCAGCGGCTCCAAGCGTGAAGCTGGAGCAGAGCCGAGGTCATCTTGACCTCCCAGAGGCGACGGATGAAATCGTCCTTCGGATGAAATTCCGAGCCTCCAACAACGAGGCCGAATACGAAGCCCTCATCCACGGCATGAGGATGGCAAAGATCTGCGGCGCAACGCGCCTGGTCATCTACGGTGACTCCAACCTCATCATCCAGCAGACGATGAACAAGTGCGACGCACACGCCGAAAACATGATCGCGTACCGCGCACTCTACAATGCACTCGAAGGAGAATTCGACGGCTGCGAGCTTCGGCACATCGAAAGAGAAAGCAACGAGGAAGCCGACAGACTCACCAACATCGGCTCCACCTGCGCAAAGGTACCATCGGGTGTGTTCCTAGAACAGATCTGCGTGTCATCCATCAAGCGGAAATTCCCCAAGGGATCACCCGAAGAAGCAGAACACTCGGGGGCTATGTTGCCCGAAGGACACGAAGGACCCGAGAAGATGGACACGGAGGTCGCTATGGTCAACCTGATGCAGGTCATGGCAGTCGAAGAAACTTGGACGCGACCGTACCTCCAGTTCTTGATAAACGGAGAACTTCCTGACAGCCCGACAGATGCCCGGGGCATATCTCGTCGGTCAAAAGCCTTCACCATCATCAATGGCGAGTTGTACAAGCGCAGTATTACGGGTGTACTACAAAGGTGCGTCACCATCGGTGACAGGAAAGCCATCCTCCAAGACATCCACGAGGGCATCTGCGGCCATCACGCAGGTAGCCGATCCCTTGTCGCCAAAGCTCTACGAGCCGGATTCTACTGGCCAACGGCCATGAGCGATGCAAAGGACATCGTCCGAAGATGCAACGGGTGCCAACGGTTCGCCGACAAACCGCACGCACCCGGGTCAGAGCTCAGACCCATACCTATAGCTTGGCCCTTTGCTCAATGGGGCCTTGACATGATCGGCAAACTACCAAAGTCCTCGAAAGGGGGGCACGTTTACCTCCTGGTCGCAGTCGACAAATTCACCAAGTGGGTCGAGGCCATGCCGGTCACCAACCAAAAGGGCAAGACTGCCGTCAAGTTCTTCGAATCCATTGTCTACAGGTTCGGCGTACCGCATAGCATCATCACCGACAATGGATCAAACTTTATCTCCAAGGAATTCCAAGACTTCTGCGAAGGCCTCGGGATCAACATCACGTACGCCTCAGTGGCACACCCGCAAACGAACGGGCAAGTGGAAAAGGCCAATGGCCTAATTGGCGCTGGCATCAAGAAGCGCCTCATGAGCCCACTCGAACGAAAGGCCGGAGCCTGGACGAAAGAGCTGCCATCCGTCCTATGGAGTTTGCGTACTACGCCAAACAGCTCCACCAGCTACACACCGTTCTTTATGGTGCACGGAGCCGAAGCCGTGCTACCAGCCGAAGTACGCCACCAGGCCCCCCGGGTCATCGCTTACAGCGAAGCCGAATCCACGGCTGCACTCGAAGACGCCGTGGACACACTCGACGAAGCAAGAGACGTAGCAGCAGCTCGATCAGCGGTGTACCAGCAGAGTCTCCGCAACTACCACAGCCGACGGCTACGCCCAAGGTCCTTCGTCGAAGGAGACCTCGTCTTGCGACTCAAGCAAGAACGACCGAAGAAATTCGAGTCGCCATGGGAAGGACCCTACGTTATCACCGAAGTCATCCCAGGTGGCGCCTATCGCCTCAAGCACGTGGAGTCTGGAGTCGCATACTCCAACCCATGGAACATCGCACACTTGCGGTGATTCTACCCATAGATACCTACCCCTTTTACTTTCAATAAGGCTTTTCAGCCAAGGCTATTCAGCCGAATAATGTACTTCCTCCATTACGATATAAATAAAGCTAAGTGCTCCGCCCCAAAATCTTGTTCGCTACTTGCAACTTTACTTTATGCTACAAACGCACTCGGGGGCTCCCCCCACCTCACGATTTCATCGACGAGAATCACACGTGTGCACCTGAGTAGCTGACAACGTCAGGCAAACGAAAAGGACACGTACTCAAACAAAGCACTACGTGCCCACAATAAACAAACCTTTATAACAAAGGGCACAACACGCCCAGTCGAAATATACAAATTTTACATCTATCTCTTTTACAGGTACTACCTATTCTGAAGAATAACTTGAGCACGCTGCTCAAACAAATCTACTACCTGTTCGGCATACTGCCTTACAGCCGCATAATGCGGACGCATATCCCACTCGCCACCATCCGGCCGAAGAGGTGGCCCAGCTGCTACAACAGACAAATCTACATCAGGCCGGTGCAGCCTCACAAGGGACAAAGCAGCCTTCACTCCTGCGACGAGCTGTTGCCGCACCAACTCCTTGACATTGCTCATGCTCCGAAACTTCGACAGAAGACCCGCAAGGCTTGTTGGCACGGCATCCAAAGGAAACATGACATGCAACACCGATGCAAGCGACGTCTGCACCTGACGAAGCACCCGCGAAACCTGGTGCACACGATCCTGCACCATCGCCAAAGCAATGGCACGATCACGATCCATCCAGAAGAAGCCACCAGCCTCCATGTCTTGTTGAGTCAAGCAATTGACCCGAACAGCGACATGCTCTTTCTCTTCCCTCGGAGCTAGATTAGCACCTGCGACACTCGCAGAACATAAGACGAAAGTCCAGCAGGCGCATCCGAAAATCTGAGTTGTAGCCCGAAACAAAGAACAACTTACATTGAAGCTGCTCAGACAGCCAAAGCAGTTCCGCCATTAAGTACTCCTCCCTGGCCGCACCGCGATCTGCCTTGGACTTCCACACATCGGCGTGACCACGCAACCCAAGCAACTCCCTCACAAGACTACGAACACGGTCCCGAAGAAAAGCGAGTTGCGAGGAATCATCCAAAGATGGCCGCAGCTGCGCTGCAGGCGAGGTGTCAACGGGGTCAGCACCCGAAGGAACCTAGAACAGCAGAAAAGCAAAGGACATAAACATTCAGACAGAGAAGAGCACAACTCAGAAGAGTTTATTAAGCATATAAAGGCCACTATGTGGCACAATGATGGCGTTCCTCAAAATATTTACAGCAAAAGCAGACTACAAACTATCCTACATCTACAACGCCTAAGACGCGGCACCCTGAGTAGCCTCGGAGCCGGATTGCCTCGCTTTGGCCTCCCCATGCTGCCGCAGCGCATACTCAGACAGCAGATCAATGAGCTTTGGCCCATATCGCTTGCAGCGAGCAGAATAGGCAGCAAAGGCTACCTCGGATCCATCCATGGTCGTCGGCATCCGGGAGGTGATCTGGGGAAGGTCCAGCTCCGCTCCAGCCGCCAAGGCCATCGCCAGCCCGATGGACGCGCCGATGCCCTTCTGCTTGCGCTTGTACGCCGCAGGCGCTTCGGCTGACAAAGCCTCCGCCAGGGCGTCAACATCATCAAGGGTCGCGCCCTTGGGGACAAGCTCCTTGTAGAAGCGCCCAAGAACCTCCTTCGCCTTGGCAAGGGAGTTGACGACAGTGCTGCAGCGATCTTCGATCGCTACAGTAGCATCATCTAGAGCACTCCCATGCTCCAGAGAGCCGCGGTCAAACTCGATGCCTGCGGCATCTGAGACAAAAAGAGAAGGAATGAAGAAAGTAACACAGAAGAAAGACAAGGAAACGAAAAGACAGAAGCAAAAATTAGGTACTCACCCGAAACAGCCTTGGCAGCAGCCATGAGCTTGCCCGCCACCTCCCTTTCACGAGCAGTCGCAGCAGTAGCAAGCTGCTCCTCGCGGTCTGTGGCCTCCCGCTGCAGACGCTCTTTAGCTTCGGCTGCCTCAGCCAGCTCCAGCTCAAGGCGCTCTTTCGCACCGATGGCGGCCTTGGCCTTCTTCTCCAATTGACCAAGGCTCTTCTTGAGAGCGTCGATCTCAGGAGAGAAGTATTATGCTCCTCTGCATTCAAACCAAGCAAACGTCAGAAAACAGGACATGAATAAAGGAAAGAAGCACCAAAAGCATACGGGTACCTTGAAGCTGATGGAGGTTGGCCTCCAGCGCCAGGCGCTCCTGCACCAGTCGCTTGGCTTCCTGCACAAAAGGCTGCATAAAGAAGAACCACCATTCAGAAAAAGGACTCGGGGGCTACGCCCAACAGGAGAAAGCAGAAGAAAAAGACTCACACGAAAACACTCGGGGGCTCCCCTCGAGACTCGAAGAACAAACTAAGAGAACTCTTTTACACACGCTCGGGGGCTCCCCCCGTGATAGACGACTTACATGATCCAACGGTGATGCTGAAGGCCCGCTGGCGAAATTCTGAGGCGCAACCACCTGCACCTCCTGCAGAGGAGGGTTCGGAGAAGCCTCCCCCCCCCCCCCGAAGTTTCCACCGTCTGAGGAGGAGGAGACGCAACCTTCGACTCTCCCATCATCTCCCGAGCACCATCGCTGGAGGAGTCGTGGGAGGAGTGCCTGCACACGAAATATTTAGCACAAGCACAAAAGTCAACAGCAAAAATAAAGAAGTATAAAGGAAACTCATGAGTCTAGCGAGCTCAGGTCGAAGACAGGAGGAGTCCTTCGGACTCTCTTCTCCCCCTTCTTCTCTCCCTTCTTCTCTTCCTTCTTTTCTTCCTTCTTCCTCTTTGCTGGCGGGTGCGGTGCTACAGCCCGCACAGGAATGGCAGGAAAAGGGGAGGAAGAGCCTCCATGCCCGTCACTATGATGCTCAAGGCACAGAGGGTTTCTGGGAGTCGGAGGAGTCGAAGCATCCGAAGACTCGTTGGAGCTCCGCGATCGTTTGCGCGTGTGGTCCTCGCTCGATTCGCTGGCCTCCTCAGCTGGCGATCGTGCCGAAGGCAGTTCGGACACGGAATCCACCACGTCATTATCCGGCGCATCCGGAAATAATCCGGGCAATGGAGGCACCATGCCCGGTACCTTGAAGCTCTACAAAACAAGAAGGGACTTTGTTAGTAAACAAAGGAAAATAAATACGCAGTCGACGAAAAGCGCTACGCGCATGAATCTACACATGTGGAACAGCCAACGTCGAAGAAAACGGCGGAGTCAGCGACTTCCCCGGGATTTTCTCTCCGGCCTTGAACTTCAGCAGCGAGCGAAGGGCCCTGTCAAGATCCCCCTCGGAGATTTTCTCGGCCGACACCCTCGTCGGATCACACCGGCCAGTATAAAGGAACAATGGGTGCACCCTAGCCTAGAGTGGCTGCACCCGACGCTCGAGGAAGGTTCGGATGATATCCACACCATTAACTTCCTTCTCCGGAATCAACTGGAGATCCTCCACCCGACGATATAGAGCCTCTATCTCCGCCTCCTCGCCATCCAAGATCTTGTTTTTCCAAGACCTTTTAGGCTCAATCTTTTGGGAGGGGTCAAAAGGAACAAGACCAAAATCTTGCCCAGGCACTACAGAGTCACGGATATAAAACCATCGCCTCCGCCAGTACTGACATATTCGGACATGGAAAAGGAAAGAAAAGCAGATTGGGCCTGAGGGAGATGATGCAACCCCCAATGGGATAAACACCATCCGAACCAGACTGCCTCTTCACGGAATAAAGTTTCCGGAAGAGGCCAAAGTGCGGCTCAATGCCGAGCCAGCACTCGCAGAAAGTGATGAAACAAGCAATGTGAAGAAGAGAATTGGGTGAAAGATGATGCAGCTGGATGCCATAGAGAAAGAGCAGCCCACGAAGAAAGTTGTGGACTGGAAAGGAAAACCCACGCATAATGAAGGCGATAAACATAACCCGATACCCAGCGGGGGGACGGGGGGTTACCTCGTTGCCGGGGAGTCTGACGGCCTCCCTATCCCGTGGGATCAAGCCCTGCTCACGAAGTTTGCGAAGGTCACTCTCCCGCGTCTCTGATCGCCGCCAACCACCGTCGGTGACGCGGGTAGCGGTGGCGCTTTTCTTCCCTCCAGCGGCGCTGGTACCAACAGCAGAGGATGACTTCTTCGGTTTCCCCATCGCGCTACGACGGCGCCGGCGGTGAGAGCGTAGAAGGGAAGAGGGAAATGGGGAAGGAAATTCCAGTGCGCAGCAAGAACTGCTAGAGCACAAGGAGGCAGTGAAAACAAGAGTAGATGCGGTGAAAACAAACTGCAGCTTTCCCCAATGATTATAACGGCAAAGACGATGCACGGCAACCGTCCATCAAGAAGACCTAACGCCAATGGCAGATCTGGCCATACACGTGTCAGCAGCACAACGATCCGTCGTTACCACGCCGTCCACTACGGGCGGAAATCGAGGAGACGCCGAAATTATTTCCATGCCGCGCGTGACCGGTCAATTCAAGGTCAGCAAGTGGGACCCACGTTCGTTCAGTCAAGTCATCTCTGGCGCAGCAAACGCTTGAGGTCATTGATCGTCAGCACTGATGTCATCAAAAGCTATACTGGCAACAACTACAATTTCTTCGGCCTCAAAGCTAAGAGTACTCACTCGAATCTACGATTCGACTAAATACTCGGGGGCTACTCCTATTAGGAGCGCTGGCCACGCACCCGAAGGATGAATAAAAACGAACTATTCCTTTGAGTCCTACGTCGAGTCTACGACTCCACTACAGACTCGGGGGCTACCCCCATAGGGAGGAGGGATTTAAGCATCCGAAAATTTTTGTGTCCTACGGACTTGACAACTGAACAATGTTTGAACTAAAGTCTCTGCTCGAGTCTACGACTCGAACAGACACTCAGGGGCTACTCCCGTAGGGAGCGCTGGTCGCGCACCCCATGAATTCTTCGACTGCGATCTTTCGGATCAGCATGCAAAAAAAAATTCGGCAACTCTGCCCCAACAAAACGCTGAGTGAGCAACAATCTCCTTGGCCACCCGAAACACCTCCGCGGTGACAAACATTTGGATGCTGTGTCTGCGACACAAAGATAAGACCTACAGATATCATCTGATGGCCTGGCAACGCACACGACTGCGCTCTGCTAGTATGAACCCGTGCTAGCAGGCGCGATGAAAAATCCCGACGGACGCGTTGGGTACATCAATTAAAATCACTGGAATTCCACTCCTGTAAGTCCTCCGCGGCCTGAGTCGAATTACACTAGCATGTGTTCCCGGTTCGAGTTGAGGGACTCGAACCTGAAGAAGATCGTGTAGTTTCGTCCTAAGACAGTTAACTGACCCTGATCCGTTGGGTAAGTCAGGCACACGCATCAACAATCCCTACACATGAACTATTGAAATACATAGTTGCACCCGAAAGATTGAAGAGTCCTCAGCCGAACCTACGATTCGACTGATCACTCGGGGGCTACTGACATGGTTATACCCCGCGGGTGCATGATCTCAGCATACATTGCAATCCCAGATGCCTGTTATGCCATACATTGCAATCCCAGATGCCTGTTATGCCATGGGAATTTTTAATCTCAGATGCCTATTATGCCATACATTGCAATCCCAGGATTACCATTTTTGTGAGACATAAAAGATTTGGATATCACCGTACATCATCCATTACAAACCATACATAAGGTCTTACACAAATAAAGGATCTCCTAATCCAGTCTTAATACATATCAAGCAGTGGAATAACGTAATGATAATGGTAGCGTGGGCGAAGCTCCATCTTCATAGTCACAGGCAATGCTGAAAATGGGAGATGATCCTAGTTGTCGTAACCTTCCTGCTGTCTATCCTCCTGATAGTCCTCTTCATAGTGTGGCCACGGGAATAGCCAGGGACAAAGCCATGAGTACTCTTTAAGTACTCGCAAACTAATATTAACAAGTGAAGTGGTTTTGGGGTAGGAATACTAAGCTCTAGGTTATTTTGCAAAAGGCCGGATTTATCTCTACTGAGATCGGAAGCAAAGAAAGCTAGTTGAAAATTTTATAACACCTAAGTGGGGACTTGAATTTCATATCACAACCCTGTTGTGGTCAAGTCAAAGTCATGAATCATTTCACAAGTCATTTTGAAAACATTTGACGACAGAACAGTATGGCCACTCCAACTGTCCATTACCGCGAACGTGGCTATTCGAATAGTTTGACACTCTGCATAGGTGGTACACTTTCACCACAACATTCGATACATCCATCAGGAGTAATCCTGAATTCACCATACTCAGTATGCGGATAATCAATCCTAACCTTTCAATTACACGCCCTAGTATAGGCACCTCTCCTGTGAGTTTGGCCTCCCAACCATGACCAACTGTCATCTTGGGAACTTCACAGGTGGGCAATCTTCACAAGGTAGCCTTAGCTCAAACTTTGGCCGCAAGGGAACCCATACTAAGGTATATAAATTTCCAGTCAAGCCCTACCCAAATTTCGGGTATTGTGGTTGTACGGTAAAATTGGAATGGTATCGCATCCAGACAACCATCAGTTTTATAAAGGGCTAAGGCTCATGCCTTAAAATTTTCATCATCAAAATCATCTGGTGTTCAAGAACACATGTCAAAACATTTCAGTAGAATGACTCATCATTCTAAGGTTTTCATAACCAATTTCACCAAGTATTCCCATCTAAAGTGATCAAGTTTTATGCTTAGCACTAGCATCTACAAGTGGGGGTAAATACTAATGAGGGGTGGTAAACAAGTGCATCTTATTTAAGTTTAATCTCATGCCTCAGGATGACATCAAGATTATCTAACTTAGGCTAAGTTTTATGCTCTTTGTGCTACCTTTAAATATCTTTCTAAAATCTACAAGTCACTAAGTAAACTCTAACATAAAGCTTTGATAAAGAAATAAAATAACTAAGCTTGCAAATAAAACTAGGATTGGGTATCAAGTGGTGTAAGCTTGCAAGTAAAACTTGCATGGTTTAGCTTGCTAAGATTGTAGTATAAGCTTGCTAAGTTGCAAGTGTTAGCTTGCTCAGTTAATAGCTTGCCTTGTGTAGAGCAGTGGTTGAAGTTCTCCTTGCCTTCCTCTTCGTAGTATTCTCCTTCCTCCTCGTATCCTTGGTTGGTACTAGCGTCTATAAATAAATATGAGGTACACAATCACCAAACAATACTTAACTACTTTTACTTATCACATCAAGGTTTTCACTAGATGATCTAGCATCATCACAAATATTACAATCATCAAAGCACTTGTATTATTTATTTTATTTTGGAAAAGTAATTTCTACTCATTGAAAAACTTCTTAAGATTTAATATTCTCCAACTAAAACATGGGATCATGTTGACACATGTCATCACCACATATTTCAGTACATGGGAATGTGATTTAAAGTGGTGTCACAATTTAATAGGTTTTAATCTTTTTATTTGAATTAAATAAAGTGACAAGAATGGCTATGAGGCATTCTTTTATTACTTGTCCAATATTTATGCAAGTAAACCTATATATTTTTATATATTCATAAAGGTCTAGTTAAATGTGATTTTTGAGCATTGGAATCAACTCAAAAGCTGTTGTGGTTGAATTTTGAAAAATGTTTGAATGCAGAAATGCTTCTGCCTTGCTATTTTTACTATAGGTGATCTACAGTTCCAAATGAATTGAATCAAACGGGCTTGGATTAAGAATTCCAGTACCTTTCTAACAAAATTGGTTTCATGCAATTTAGTTCAGTGAATCGACCTAGGTTGATTTTTGAATCTAGGTACAGAACTAGGTTTGAAACTAAATTGGAAAATATAAATTCAAACTAACTGGGTTGTGCGGGATGTTAACTGGGATGGCCCATGATGCATAGCGCACGCGCGGGTGGGTTTAAGTGGATGACCCCACCAGTCAGTGAGATAGGGGGGTGCGAAGCGGTACTGGGTGATCTAGACCACACGATCAAACTCTAATCCAACGGCTGGGACCTATCATCTCCGCCGGACAACGCCGGCGAGACAGAACCCTAGCGCAGCCAGTGGGGGTCTATGGTGGCTCACCGGGGATCGGGCGAGGGTCGGCGATGGGGGCGAATGACGAGGTCAACGACGGCGAACCTCCTGGTACCGGCGGCTTTTCCTAGGGCGGCTCCAATCAACGGCTCCTTTCTTCCTCCTTCGCGGCAGACTCCGGCCAAATTCCGGCGATGTGTTGCTCACCTTGCTCCGGGAATGAGTGGGGGTGGTTCTGAGAGAGAGGGGAGTGTGTTGGTGTGAAGAAATCGAGCGGGGGTGGCCTCTATTTATAGTGCCAACAGGGGACCAAAGGGGGCGGGTGGAGCTCGTCGTGGTCGTCGGCACAGCAAGCTACTGGCATGGGCGACGATAGGGGCAGTGTTGTGCTCCCTGGAGAAGCTCAACGGCTTGGTTACGTGGCGTGGGGCGGTGAGAGACGGTCGGAACACGTCGACGCTCTGGGCGGCACCGACAGCTGTTTTAATGGCGCACAGCAGCTACGGGTCACGCGGTGGCAAACGGGGTTGTCTGGCGGTCTCCTGGGATGGTGGCGATCATGCTTGCACGCAGCAAGGGCGGCGCACGGTCTGTGGGCGTGTGTCGCATGCGGTGTGCTGGCACGCTCTCGGCATGGTCGCTGAGACATTGGGCGCGAGTGTTCCATGTGGTCTAGTGACTGGCAGGGCTCGAGCGCTGGACAGGGGGTGGCGGTGGACGGTGGCGTGCGTCCCAGACATGGTGGCTAGGCTTGGTGCTTGCTCTGTCTAGCTAGACATGGTCGGTTGGCCAGGGTGCCTTCAGGTTGGCATGGCATGGTGCAATGGGTAGGGGCTAGAGGTGGTCAAGGCACTGGTTGGCACTGGGGAGACAAGTGTGATCAATGGTGAACAATACTTAGCCAAATTACTGCTCAAAACAGTGAAGTTTGGCCAGTTTTATTTTCTGTCTCCAAGTGTTTGATGAAATGGCTGCAAGAAATTCAAATTTGAATTTTTGATTCAAACTTTGTGGGTGTACTAGTTACATCTTAGGTAGTCTCTAGTTGATTGGATTTGTCAAGGTGCATTGGTTTGGTTGGGTTTTGAGAGATGGTGATCTTCCCATATGTTAAAGATTCAATTTTGAATTGTCATTTGAATTAGGTTTCCACATGTTTCTGTAAGTTTGAATGGTGGGCTTGGGTTCACTTTTACTTGGTCTAGAATGGGGTGAAAAGAAATAGAATTATTTCTGTTTGAAATCTTGGACTAGAAACACTCAAAGTGGCTTAGTGACCAAGATTGGCAAAAATGACCATTTGCTTTATTTGGTTTGTTTTCTATTTTCTCTTGATTTGTTTCTTCTTGGAAATGTTTTAGATGATGTTGTTTTCATCTTTAAACCATTCCTTGCTATTTAGATCAATCACACAAGTCCATTCATGCATTCATACAATCATCACATACACACATGCATTCATATGATGTTGATAAACAGAAAGTTTTTGTTAACCCTAATTTTGGTGATTGGAATTTGATAACCTTGTTCAATATTTTTGGGATGTTACACATATCCTTAAGTAACTACAGTAAAAGTAACTTTGTGGTATTGGAGACAACAAGTTAGAGAATTCCAAGTATGATAAAAATATAAGGAAAACATTTGGATATGGGATACTAAAATTATTCCCATTTGAGGTTACCATGGAGTTGAGAAATGTTGTAACCAACACAAGTCAATTCCTTACTCCGAAACATGAGAGTTTACAAACTTCGAGGACAAAGTTTATTTTAAGGGGGAGAGTCTGTAACATCCCAGCATTAGAGCTTAGAAATAAGTTGAACACAGATGTGTGCATTGCATTCATGCATAGAAAGTCCGAATAATTTTCGCGCTTCTGAACAAAACTTGTCAAAGTGAATGAAGCTTCTCTCAACTTGATGGAATTGAAGTAGATCATCAAGTTGACTGTGATAATTTTCAATATGACCTTTGTTAAAACCTTATTTTGGGTAAACATGATTTGATCTAAGGGTAGATCAAATGTAATAAAATTAAATCATAATACATTGATTAGATGATTAATATCAGATCCTTAAGAGATCATACCATCGTATTCATCATAACAACCCATGAATACCAAGTTATGAATATAACTCAAGTAATAGGAATTTAATAACTAAATATTGACCTATCTTATTCTCATATATTTATACCATGAGGATCATGGTAATACCTAACCTTAACTCTTTAAGTTATATTGAGTAGGAAGGAAAACAAGTCAAGACCATTCACCACATATCTTTCTTTCCATATCATTTCTTGTCATCTCTATGGAATCTTATCCTAATATTTGTTGTTAATCAATGTTGAGTGATAAACTATTGATTTATCAACTATTAGCCTTTCAATTCTTGATCTATCAACTCTTGTCCTTATCATAGCATTCACATGAGTCCTATAAAGAAAGAAGTAAGAAGAGGTAGGTGGTAATGCTAGTTTTAGATATCATCTATATGATGGGAGTGATTGAAGGAAGTCAAATCAATATGATAATAGGTGGAGTTAACTTACTCCTCAATGGATAGAAGAGTTATCTAGAATATATACTTATATGGTGACAAAGAAGATTATAAGGATGAATTATGAAGATAGTTATCCAGGAGTAATCCTATTGGATTAAATAGGCATAGTCATTGATTAATATCTCTTAGACAAATAGAGACACTAAGAAGATAATTATAATACACTGTAGTGTTGTATTGATAAAAGCCTTGATTAGCCAACTGGACACCTAAACCATAAATGATCAATGGATTATAATGATCATGCTCAAGTCACTAAGAGTGAATGATTATATCATGTATAAGTGACATTGGTGGAGAGAACATGATTAAACCCTAGTATAGATATGTTACCCTAGATTAGTCATGAAAATTCACAATGTTATAATGTGAAGTTGGAAAAGGAGATACTGAGACAAGTAAAGGAAAAGATATTATGAATAAGATGATGCTAGAGCATCAATGATTTATAGAAGTAGTATATTCCTCTTACAGAATAGTAAGCACTAGAGGAGAGTAGAATTTGAAATATACATCTATTGGAGTAATATTAGTGATGGATGATAAAGGAAGATTATGAATGGAGTTAACTATAATCATTTGTTGAATTGAAGATTATCATTAATAAGAGTAGTTGATATAACCAAGTATGAATATGAAAAGATTATGAACAGCTTTGATGACAAGCTTTTGAGATTTACAAATGGATTTAGAAGTAGGAAGTATTGATAAGAATATACTTGTGAAGTAAAGCTCATCATGTTAACATATGATGATGGATATGAAGAAGTAGTATATCTAGGAAAGGAATTCCTTAGTTAGAAGACAAGAATTATGAAGTAAGGAAAATATTGTATTACTTTCCCAAAACCTAAACAATTGCTACTAGGTAAATGAATTACCTTTATCATACAACTAATCCTCATTAGCAACCATTACATTTATCACTAGGAGCCACCCACACTAATAAGGAAGAAACTATTTAGGATAATAGGTAATCCTTGGTTGCTTGAGTAGATCAAGTAGAATTGCTCCTACTGAATCTCATTATAGAAAGGTATATAGATAAAACCAATACTTATGGAGTATTAAAGATAGGAATTCTTGGTAATATTTTACCATAGTTCTATAGCAAAATCACGTATGCAAAACTTTGCCACTTACAAACATCTAAATCATATGTGCCACATAAATGGCAAGTGCTATAAACCATTATACCCTAATATTATATCCATATATTAACCATACTTAAGAAAATAGTGAATAACTAGTTCAAGAAATTATCTATGCGTATTTCAAAAATAAGTAGGGTGGTTAGGATTCACTTATTAGTGTATTTTGAGGATTTACCATTTTAGAACCTTAATACTTAAATCATCCTATATAATGATGGTTATAAGATAATAAATATGAATATATCTCATGCATATCAATCACACACTTAAGTCTTTACCTATACAATTATGATGGTGAAAACAAAATCACCTTTATAAGATTTTAATATAATAAACAAATCTCTAAAACCCTAATTCTTATTTATCCTACTTAATAAATAACCTCTAATATAGTTATGAGTATTGAAAAATACCAACATGATTAGAGCAATCAGTTAGTATAATGATTTTTGGAATATTTGTAAAACCGTACAAAATTTATAGTATTTAAATCATTGAGGAAATTGGAATTTAAAACAAATTCTTAAAACAGAAAACAGATAATATAAAAGGAGAATAAAAAACGACACCAGCCCACGACCCACTCACTCACTTGCTTATCTGTCACCCACGAGAATCCGGCAGCAGCCCACATATCGGCCTAGCCAAACCAGCCCAACAACCATCGTTCTCTCATTGTAAGATGGGGCCGCTGGTAGGCAGGTACCCCGGGTTCTTTTCCAAAAGCTCTAGGGCGTTTTCTACAAAATTGCCATTGTTGTCTTCCTCCTCTAGCTGTAAGCAGCTCGGTGGAGCTGCCTATGTCGTCCGTCGTTGTCGCGTGTCGTGATGCTCGACGCCGTCCAGGATGGGGATAAGAACGCCACGCTGCTCTCTCCATATCTCTCCCTGGTCTTATCTTCCTCGCACGCGCCTCTCTCCTTCTTTCCCCAACGAGAAACTGAAACCCTAGATTCGAGTTGCCATTGATACCCGGAGTTCCAAGCTTCCTCGTGGCAGTCCGAGCACGTCGTGAGCACCGCCATTATCCCCTACAATGATAAGCCGGAGGAATCGAGCTGGGGTTCTCGGAATCTGTCAACACCCGGATTTTTAATCCCAGATGCCTGTTATGCCATACATCGCAATCCCAGGATTACCATTTTTTGCGAGACATAACAGAATTAGATACCACAGTACATCATCCATTATAAACCATACATAAGGTCTTACACAAATAAGGATCTCATGATCCAGTTCTTAATACAACTCAAGCAGCGGAAAATACGTAATAATAAAGGTAGC
The DNA here is from genome assembly GCA_023614405.1 of Avena insularis. NCBI lineage: Eukaryota > Viridiplantae > Streptophyta > Magnoliopsida > Poales > Poaceae > Avena > Avena insularis. Next base: position 273,657,280 of record CM042697.1, read on the forward strand.
GTAGGCGAAGCTCCATCTTCGGGGTCACAGGCAATGCTGACGATGGGAGATGATCCTAGATGTCGTAACCTTCCTGGGGTCCATCATCCTGGTACTCCTCTTCATAGTCTGGCCACGGGAATAGCCAGGGACAAAGCCATGAGTACTCTTTAAGTACTCGCAAACTAATACTAACAAGTGAAGGGTTTTTTTTGTAATAGGACACTAAGCTCTAGGGTTGTTTTGCAAAAGCCAGATTTACCTCTACTAAGTTCAGAAGCACGAAAATCTAGTTGACTTTTATAACCCTAAGTGGGACTTGTATCTCATTTCACAACTCTGTTGTGGTCAAGTCAAAGTCTCAAGTCACTTCACAAGTCATTTTGAAAACATCTGATGGGGGAACAGTATGGCCACTCCAACTGTCCATAACCGCGGACGTGGCTATTCGAATAGTTTGACACTCTGCAGAGATTGTACACTTTCACCACAACATTCAATACATCCATCAGGAACAAATCCTGAATTCACCATACTCAGTATGCGGATAATCAATCGTAACCTTTCAATTACACGCCCTAGTATAGGCACCTCTCCTGTGAGTTTGGCCTCCCAACCATTAACAACTGTCATCTTGGGTACTGCACAGGTGGACAATCTTCACAAGGTAGCCTCAGCTCAGACCTTGGCCGTGAGGGAACCAATACTAAGGTATATAAGTTTCCAGTCAAGCCCCACCCAATTTTCGGGTATTGTGGTTGTACGGTAAAATTGGAATGGTATCGCATCCAGACAACCATCAGTTTTATAAAGGGCTAAGGCTCATGCCTTAACATTTTCATCACCAAAATCATCTGGTGTTCGGAAACACATGTCAAAACATCTCAGTAGAATGATCCATCATTCTAAGGTTTTCATAACCATTTTCATCAAGTATTCCCATCTAAACTTGATCAAGTTTTATGCTTAGCACTAGCATCTACAAGTGGGGGTGAACACTAATGAGGGGTGCTAAACAGGTGGAGTTTCAACTAAGTACCATCTCATGTCTTGGGATGACATCAAGATTATCTAGCTTAGGCCAAATTTAATGCTCTTTATGCAACCTTCAGTTACCTTTCTAGAATCTACAATTTACTTCAGTAAACTCTAGGTAAAATCTTTGATAAAGAAAAAAAGTAGAAAGTTTGCAAATAAAACTAGGAGGGGGTATCAAGTGGGTATGATCACATATGCTTAAGGCATCTAGTGGTCATGGTAACAAGCAAGTATTTTCTTGCATCAGTAGAGTATCTTGCAAGTGTTAGCTTGCTCAATCAACTAGTAGTATTAGGCTCGCATCAGTATCAGTATAAGCTTGCTAAGTTAATATCTTGCAAGTATTGGCTTGCCTTGTGCAGAGCAGTGGTTGAAGTTCTCCTCGGCTTCTTCTTCGTAGTATCCGCCTTGCTCCTCGTATCCTTGGTCGGTACTAGCGTCTATAAATAAATACGAGGTACACAATCACCAAACAATTCTTAACTACTTGCAATCATCACACAAAGGGGTTCTATAGATGATCTAGCATCATCACTAACATTACAAGACTAAAGCATTTGTCTTAATGATTTTAGTTTTAGAAAAGTAATTTCTACTCATTGAAAAACTACTTAAGATTTAATATTCTGCAAACCAAACATGGGATCATGTTGACACATGTCATCACCACATATTTTAGTCTATGGGAATGTGATTTAAAGTGGTGTCACAATTTAATAAGGTTTAACCTTTTATTTTAAATAAAATAAGTGACTAGAAATGCCTATGTGGCATTCTTTTATTACTTGAACATTATTTGTGTAAGTAAACCCATACATTTTTATATATTCTGAAAGGTATGGTTAAATGTGATTTTTGGGAGTTGGAATCAACTCAAAAGCTATTATGGTTTAAATTTGAAAAATGTTTGAATGCAGAAAAGATTCTGCCTTGTTATTTTTACCAAGGGTGATCTACAGATCCAAATGATTTAAATCCAACGGGCTTGGATTCAGAATTTCAAGACCTTTCTAACAAAATTGGTTTCATTCAATTTGGTTCACCGAATCGAGCTGGGTTGATTTTTGAAACTAGGTATAGAACTATGTTTGAATGAAAATGGAAAATCCAAATTCAAACGAGTGGGCTGCACGGGAAACGATACTGGGCCGGCCTGCTAAGCACAGCGCTTACACGGGCTGGTTAAGTGGCTGTCCCCACGCGTCAGTGAGATAGATGGTGCGAAGCGGTACGGGGCAACGTGGTGCGTTGGATTAGAAGTAAGATCAACGGCTAAGGGTCGTCGTCGACGATGAACTAGTCACCGGCGAGCTCGAACCCTAGCAGCTCAGTGGGGGTCGTGGGAGGCTCACCGAGGCCCAGGCGAGGGTCGGCGAGGCGAGCGAACGAAAAAGTCGACAACGGCGAACCTCCTGGTACCGGCAGCTTCTCCTGGGGCGGCTCCAATCGCTGGCTCCCTTCTTCTCCAGCAGCGGCGGGCTCCGGTGAAATTCCGGGGATGTGCTACTCGCCTTGCTCTGGGAACAGGGTGGAACGATCAGTGAGGAGAGGGGAGTAGAATGGTGTGAAGAGTTTGAGCGGGGGTGGCCTCTATTTATAGTCTCGACGACGAGACCGAACGGGATGGGCAGGTGACGGTGGCGACATGGCTACGGGCTGCTAGAGGCATGGCCGGCGGTGGCGATTGATTGGTGGTCGCCTGGCAATGCTCTATGGCTTTAATGCGCATGTAGGGGCAGTAGCAAACGGTCTGGAACATGCGGTGCTCTGCGTGGCAGAGGCGGCGTCTTCGACGGCGAGCGGTGGTTCTAAGGCATGGGGCGGCGAACAGGGATGTCTAGCGGTCTCCTGGGACGGTGGTGATCGTGTAAACACGCGGCGAGGGCGGCGCGTGGTCTATGAGCGTGTGTCGAGGGTGGCGCTCTGGCGCATGCTCGGCATGGTTGACAGAGGCACGGGCGCGGCGTTCTTGTCGGTTTTGGTCGCTGCCTGTGAGGCAGGGCTGGTCGAGAGGGGGCGGTGAAGCTTGGGCTACCTCCCAGACATGTTGGCTAGGCTTGGTGCTTCTCCTAGCTCGCTGTCGACATGTGGGTGGCAAGGGTGCACTCGGCTGTTCACCATTGATGACATTGCCAAGCTTACAGTGGGGCTAGGGCTTAATTAAGTTTGCTAGATGATCTACTGAGGTTGTTGTGAGCTAGAGAAGGAACAAGTTAGGCCCAAATCACTACTCACAATAGTGTTTAGGATTTGATTGATTTGCATCAGCAAGGTGTTTGATGAAATGGCCGCATGAACTCAAGTTTTGAATTTTGAAAATATTTTGGGTGAGTGTGCTAGGCATGTGCTGGTGAGTCTATGGATGCTTGGGTTTTGAAATTTGAGCTTGTTTGTGTGGTTTTTGAAAAAGTGGGATCTTCCCATATGATAAAGATTCAATTTTGAACTGTCCTTTAAACTATGCATTCAAATGTTTTTGGATGATCACAAGGTGGGCCTTGGTACCTTGTTATGAGTACTATCAAGGGGTGTAAAGATCCAAACAAGTTTCTATTAAGTTTTGAAAGTTAGAGACAGCCAGAGTAGGCATGGGAGTTAAATTGGCCAAAATGACCATTCCCTTATTTTGTTTGTTTTGATTTATTTGTCTTTGGGAAAAGTGTGGGGATTGTTTAGATGATGTTTATTTCACGTAAAATCCTTTTACAAGCAAAGAAACACATAAACAAGGCAGTTCAAAAGAATCCAAATTGGAATGCATACACACATGCATGCTTTCATATTTTTTATTTAGAAAAGTTTTTGTTAATCCTAAATTTTGATGATTAGAGTTGGATGATTCTAGTTTAATATTTTTGGGATGTTACAAACCTTCCCCCCTTAAACAAAATCTCGTCCCGAGATTTGAAAAAGGATGAAAAAGATTACCTAGGATTTGAAGAGATCGGGAAACTCTGTCCAGATGTGATCTTCGCGCTCCCAGGTAGCTTCCTCTTCTGTGTGGTTGCTCCACTGAATCTTGAGAAACTTGATGCTTCGGGTTCTGGTGGTTCTGAAAGCTTCTTACAAAATACGGATGGGTACTTCAGGATAGGTCAGGTCATCGTTGATCTCTATGGTCCGGTGATCGATATTCTTGAACACTTCCGTCTTCTCCGGAACTTCGAGGCACTTAAGAAGTAATGAAATATGGAACACATTGTGCATGGCTGACATCTCTTCAGGCAGTTCCAATTGATACGACACTCCTCCTTGATGGTTCAGAATCTTGAAGGGTCCGATATATCTGGGGGCTAACTTTCCTTTCAGTCGGAAACGCTGCATTCCTTTTAATGGCGACACTTTCATATATACAAAATCTCCTATGTTGAAGGCGAGGTCTCGACGTCTCTTGTCGGCGTAACTCTTCTGTCTAGATTGGGTTGTCTTTAGGTGCTCACGAATCTTGTGAACCTTCTCTTCTGCTTCTCGTAGGATGTCGGGTCCAAAAATCTGACTCTCTCCTACTTCCGACCAGTTCAAAGGGGTGCGACACTTTCTTCCATACATAAATTCAAATGGGGCCATTTGCAAACTAGCTTGATAACTGTTGTTGTATGAAAATTCTGCAAACGGCAGACAGTCTTCCCACTTAGATCCATATTCTAACACACATTCTCTCAACATATCTTCGAGTATTTGATTTACTCGCTCCGTTTGTCCATCGGTCTGAGGGTGATATGCGGTGCTGAAATCTAGGCGGGTTCCTAAACCTTCTTGGACTTTCTTCCAGAATCTCGAGGTAAATTGAGTTCCTCGAACCGATACGATGTTCTTGGGGACTCCATGCAAACTAACGATTCTAGCGATGTATAACTCCGCTAGCTTCGAACTCTGATATGTGGTCTTGACGGGTAAGAAATGGGCGACTTTGGAAAATCTGTCCACTATGACCCAGATAGAGTCATTTCCCCTACTAGAAGTAGGCAATCCGGTGATAAAGTCCATTCCAACGGAATCCCATTTTCATTCCGGAATCTGCAATGGTTGCAACAATCCAGCGGGTCTTTGATGTCCTGCCTTGACTCGCTGACATATATCACACTTGGCGATATAGCTTCCGATTTCTCTCTTCATCTTATGCCACCAAAATTGCTCTTTCAAATCTTGATACATCTTAGTTCCTCTGAGGTGGATAGAATAAAGAGTATCATGAGCTTCCTTCAGAATCACTTCTTTCAACTCAGAATCTGCTGGTACACAAAGGCGTCCTTTGTACCACAGAACTCCTTCTTCGTCTTCGGTGAATCTGGGTACTTTGCCTGTACCGATACGATGCTTGATTCCATCGATACTAGCATTTCCTTTCTACGCCTCTTTGATCTGGCTGATCAAAGTGGGTTGAAGTTCTATGCTAGCCAAAAATCCTTCACTCACTAATTCCATTCAAAAATCTTCCATCTCTTTGTGCAAGCTTGGTTACTCCTTCAAGATCATGGAGTTCAAGCGGCACGGCAATCTGCTAAGGGCATCGGCTACCACATTGGCTTTACCGGGGTGATAGTGAATGTCCAGATCGTAATCCTTGATTAGCTCAATCCATCTTCTATACCTCATATTCAGCTCCTTCTGAGTGAATATATACTTTAGGCTCTTGTGATCCAAATAAATCTCACAACGGTTTCCCATCAGGTAATGCCTCCATGTCTTCAGGGCTAGAACTACGGCTGCGAGTTCGAGGTCATGGGTTGGGTAATTTTGCTCATGTTGTTTCAATTGTCGAGATAGATAAGATATAACTTTGCCTTCTTGCATTATCACTCATCCGAGACCGATCTTGGATGCATCACAATACACGTCGAAGGGCTTCGTGATATCCGGCATGATTAGAATTGGGGCTGAAATCAATCTCCTTTTGAGTTCTTGAAAAATCGCTTCACATTTGTCGGTCCATTCAAACTTCTTTTCCTTCTTTAGCAATTGGGTCATGGGTCTGGCGATACTCGAGAATCCTTCTACGAATTTGCGGTAATATCCCGCCAATCCGAGAAATGCACGAACTTGGGTTTGAGTGGTTGGGGCTTGCCAATCTTCTACATCTTTCACCTTTGTAGGGTCAACGGCTATTCCTCCGGCTGATACAATGTGACCGAGGAATCCTACCTCCTGTAACCAGAATTCACATTTGCTAAACTTGGCATACAACTGATGCTCTCTAAGGGTTCCAAGAATGGTCCTTAGGTGTAGCTCATGTTCTTCTTCCGATTTGAAATAAATCAGAATGTCATCGATGAAAACAACGACAAATTAATCTAGGAAGTCCATAAAAATCTTATTCATGAGATTCATGAAATAAGCGGGGGCATTGGTTAATCCAAAAGACATAACGGTACACTCGTATAATCCATATCTGGTGGTAAAGGCAGTCTTTGGAATATCCTCTGCACGAATTTTGAGTTGATGATAGCCAGTCCTAAGATCAATCTTAGAAAACACTTTGGCACCGGTCAACTGATCAAACAAATCTTCTATCTTGGGCAATGGGTACTTGTTCTTGATGGTGACATCATTCAACTTCCTATAATCCGTACACAAACGGTTACCTCCATCTTTCTTGTCCACAAACAAAATAGGTGATCTCCATGGTGACGCACTTGGTTGAATCAATCCAATCTACAACATGGCATCTAGTTGCTTCTTCAGTTCTTCTAATTCAGACGGGTTCATACTATATGGTCTCTGGGCTATGGGTCCAGTTCCGGGGATTAGTTCAATGATAAACTCGATATCCTGATCTGGGGGCATACCGGGCAAAACATCTGGAAATACATCGGGGTATTCACAGACTATCCGAACTTGGTCAATGGTAGGTTGGGTTATACTCTTGTTGCACTTGAATTGACGAGGTAAGGTTTTAGATATATGCTCGACTGATATTCCGGTGGTACTGGTCATGGTTATGGCTTTCTTGGCACAGTCAATCAATCCTTTATGTTTGGACATCCAATCCATTCCTAGTACTACTTCCAAACCTTTAGTTCCGAGTACTATCAGATTAGCATAAAAATCTATGCCATGGATTCGGATAGGGACGGCTTTGCAAATTTTCCTAGCCTTGGTGGTTGATCCGGGAATTTGAACAATCATAACATGCTTCAGTTTGGTTGGTTGAATTTTACTAGTGCATGCAAATTCTTCGGTGACAAATGAGTGCGATGCACCAGAATCAAACAACACTCTAGCAAGTACTGAATTAACAGAAAACATACCCAGCACGACGTCTGGCGCTTCCTGAGCTTCTTCAGCATGCATGAGAAAAAGACGGCCGTTGCGGTTGAACGAATTCCCTGGGGCAAACCTCCTTTCGGGCTGAACACGACGCTGCTGCTGAGCTGGGGCATTCGCATTGGGGGCTGCGGCATTCTTCTTGTTGGGGAACTCGTTGGAATAGTGGCCTTTATTTCCATAGTCATAACAAGTCACTTGCGACTTGTCCTTTGCTACAACAGGCACAGCATTGCTTCCAGTCCTCGGGGCAGTGTTGGTGTTGGTGGTAGCATTGTTGTTGAACTTGGGTGGGGCATGGTTGAAATTCCTAGAGTTGCCGGGGTTGTTGTGATTTCCTCCGGGCCTAGGGTTTCCACGGTTAGGATAGGTCGGACGGTTCATCGGGGGTCTTTTGGTTCTCGGGGCAAATCCTGGGGATGGGTTAGGGCGATACTTTGGGGTCTGATGGGTTCCTGGCTGATGCATCATGCGACGCTTGCGGTGCTCATTGGCTTGGTTGATCTTTCCTTCCATCTGGATAGCAGAGTCGACAAGGGCTTCAATATCAGCAAAGGGGATATTGACTAACACAATCCGCATCTCATCGTGCAGACCATTCAGGAATCTCTCTTTCTTCTTGGCTTCGGTGTCGATCTCATTCCGGGCATACCTAGCTAATGAAAAAAAATTGTCACGGTATTCCACTACGGTCATCCTTCCTTGCTTCAGTTCTCTGAACTCATCTCTCATTCTCTTGATCAAACCCGGTGGCACATGGGTTCTGCTGAACTTGACCTTGAATTCCTCCCAGGTCATCATCTGTCCTCCGGTCATGGCACGAACACTGTTCCACCATGCTCTGGCATCTTCGGATAGATAATGGGTGGAAAACAGAACTTTCTCGTTGGCTTCCACTCCGGCGACTTCTAGGTTATTTTCCATGGTTTGCAGCCAATCATCGGCATCTAGGGGTTCTTCCGACTTAGTGAAAACAGGCGGGTTGGTATTCTGGAAATTCTTGAGCTTAGATCCATGGTTGTCCTGATTTCCTTGGCCTTGGTTGTTGTGGGCTAGCTGAGCTATCTGTTGAAGGGTGGCTAGGTTGGCTTGACGTTCGGCTCTTTCAGCTTCGCGGTCAGAAACCAACATTTGCAGGATCTGCAACATCGGGTCCGGGGATGAACCACTTCCTCCGCGTGGCATCTGAAGATTGAGATAGCTCATGAGAAAAGAGGGAAATTTCTAAGGTTTCGGGATTTTGAAAAAAAAATAAAGTTCGACTCAGATTTTCTAGCAACTTGCTTTTCATTCATTCATTCACACGATACAACACACACCACAACAAAGGTAAACAGATGGTTTTAGGAACCATTCTGGAAACTACGATACAGTGCGACCGAATACTACTCACTACGTTAGTGCTCAAGTGCTACTACTCCTCGGAGTCGGTGTAGTCGTCATCCGCATCATCATCGTCGTCATTGATGAAGGCGAAATCATCCTCATCGGTGAAGAAGTCCATAGCCTGATCCTCCAGAAAATCATCATCACTGAGATAGGAGTAGGGGTCTCCACGAAGATCCTCTCCGGCATTCTCCCTTTCCTCCAACTGCATGTCTCTCTCGTGGATGGTCTTCTCCAAATCCGAGATACGATGGCGAAGACGGGCAATGATGCGCTCCTTCTTGTCGAGCTGACGGCGGCGAGACTTGCGATCCTTTGCTAGCATGGCGATGGTTTGATCCTTCGTCTTGATGATGGCGGACGTGTGGTTGGAGTAGTCACGGCAATTGTCCAATTCTTGCTGACGATCATACATCATGAAGCTAAGGTGGTCCAATTGAGTCTTCAGCTCGGGGTGGTATGGGGCTTCCAGTGGCTGTCCATTAGCATCACGCCTTGGGAAAAACTCAAAGCGAGTTCCCTTGATCTGGTTGATACTCTGCCCACACAGACGGGCAAGAGCTTCCTACATGGCCCTGGCAAGTCCATCGAGCCAGTTGTTCTCTCTTAAGGTAAACTGAATTCCCTCAGCAGTGGGAGGTTCAATCTTTCCTCGGAGACTTGCAACAATTAGCTGCAGATCTTCTCCTCCTTGATCATTGAGCTGAGCTCCGAAGAACTCGAGTGGCGCTCGGAAGTTCCAAAAGCTGGTCCAAATCCCTCTCAAAGATAAGGTCTCCTCCATTCCCCAACTAATAAAACTTGATGTACTTCACGTCCATCTATAAGAATATAGGATTAGTAAGTTAGTAGAGTGATCAAGTGTGTCAAATTATATGTATTTTGCAAGAGTTTTTGAGGAACATGAATTTTCATGAAAGAATCAAAGTGATAAGAATGGGAATAAGTTTTTGTAAATATTTGCTTCCGTTGGTTTTGAAACTAAGTTTTTGATTCAAACATCCAGTCTAACTAGGGTCTCCTATGGTCAGGATGGCTCTGATACCAACTTGTCAACACCCGGATTTTTAATCCCAGATGCCTGTTATGCCATACATCGCAATCCCAGGATTACCATTTTTGCGAGACATAACAGATTTCGATACCACATTACATCATCCATTACAAACGATACATAAGGTCTTACACAAATAAGGATCTCATGATCCAGTTCTTAATACAACTCAAGCAGCGGAAATACGTAATAATAACGATAGCGTAGGCGAAGCTCCATCTTCGGGGTCATAGGCAATGCTGATGATGGGAGATGATCCTAGTTGTCGTAACCTTCCTGGGGTCCTTCCTCCTGGTACTCCTCTTCATAGTCTGGCCACAGGAATAGCCAGGGACAAAGCCATGAGTACTCTTTAAGTACTCGCAAACTAATACTAACTAGTGAAGGGGGTTTTTGTAGTAGGACACTAAACTCTAGGGTTGTTTTGCAAAAAGCTATTTAATATCACAACTCTGTTGTGGTCAAGTCAAATTATCAATCCATTTCACAAGTCATTTTGAAAACATCTGACGGGGGAACAGTATGGCCACTCCAACTATCCATAACCGCGGACGCGGCTATTCGAATAGTTTGACACACTGCAGAGATTGTACACTTTCACCACAACATTCGATACATCCGTCAGGAACAAATCCTGAATTCACCATACTCAGTATGCGGATAATCAATCCTAACCTTTCAATTACACGCCCTAGTATAGGCACCTCTCCTGTGAGTTTGGCCTCCCAACCATGACCAACTGTCATCTTAGGTACTGCACAGGTGGACAATCTTCACAATGTAGCCTCAGCTCAGACCTTGGCCGTGAGGGAACCAATACTAAGGTATATAAGTTTCCAGTCAAGCCCTACCCAATTTTAGGGTATTTTGGTTGTACGGTAAAATTGGAATGGTATCGCATCCAGACAACCATCAGTTTTATAAAGGGCTAAGGCTCATGCCTTAACATTTTCATCACCAAAATCATCTGGTGTTCGGAAACACATGTCAAAACATCTCAGTAGAATGATCCATCATTCTAAGGTTTTCATAACCATTTTCATCAAGTATTCCCATCTAAAGTTGATCAAGTTTTATGCTTAGCACTAGCATCTACAAGTGGGGGTGAACACTAATGAGGGGTGCTAAACAGGTGGAGTTTCAACTAAGTACCATCTCATGTCTTGGGATGACATCAAGATTATCTAGCTTAGGCCAAATTTAATGCTCTTTATGCAACCTTCAGTTACCTTTCTAGAATCTACAAGTTACTTCAGTAAACTCTAGGTAAAAGCTTTGATAAAGAAAAAAAGTAGAAAGTTTGCAAATAAAACTAGGAGGGGGTATCAAGTGGGTATGATCACATATGCTTAAGGCATCTAGTGGTCATGGTAACAAGCAAGTATTTGCTTGCATCAGTAGAGTATCTTGCAAGTGTTAGCTTGCTAAATCAACTAGTAGTATTAGGCTTGCATTAGTATCAGTATAAGCTTGCTAAGTTAATAGCTTGCAAGTCTTGGCTTTCCTTGTGCAGAGCAGTGGTTGAAGTTCTCCTCGGCTTCTTCTTCGTAGTATCCTCCTTCATCCTCGTATCCTTGGTCGGCACTAACGTCTATAAATAAATACGAGCTACACAATCACCAAACAATTCTTAACTACTTGCAATCATCACACAAAGGGGTTCTATAGATGATCTAGCATCATCACTAACATTACAAGACTAAAGCATTTGTCTTAATGATTTTAGTTTTAGAAAAGTAATTTCTACTCATTGAAAAACTACTTAAGATTTAATATTCTCCAAACCAAACATGGGATCATGTTGACACATGTCATCATCACATATTTTAGTCCATGGGAATGTGATTTAAAGTCGTGTCACAATTTAATTAGGTTTAACCTTTTATTTTAAATAAAATAAGTGACTAGAAATGCCTATGTGGCATTCTTTTATTATTTGAACATTACTTCTGTAGGTAAACCCATACATTTTTATATATTCTGAAAGGTATGGTTAAATGTGATTTTTGAGAGTTGGAATCAACTCAAAAGCTATTATGGTTTAAATTTGAAAAATGTTTGAATGCAGAAAAGATTCTGCCTTGTTATTTTTACCAAGGGTGATCTACAGATCCAAATGATTTAAATCCAACGGGCTTGGATTCAGAATTTCAAGACCTTTCTAACAAAATTGGTTTCATTCAATTTGGTTCATTGAATCGAGCTGGGTTGATTTTTGAAACTAGGTATAGAACTATGTTTGAATGAAAATGGAAAAATCCAAATTCAAACGAGTGGGCTGCGCGGGAAACGATACTGGGCCGGCCTGCTAAGCACAGCGCTTACGTGGGCTGGTTAAGTGGCTGTCCCCACGAGTCAGTGACACAGGGGGTGCGAAGCGGTAAGGGGCAACGTGGTGTGTTGGATTAGAAGTAAGATCAACGACTGAGGGTCTTCATTGACGATGAACTAGTCACCGGCGAGCTCGAACCCTAGCGGCTCAGTGGGGGTCGTGGGAGGCTCACCGGGGCTCAGTCGAGGGTCGGCGAGGTGGGCGAATGACGAAGTCGTCGACGACGAACCTCCTGGTATCGGCAGCTTCTCCTGGGGCGGCTCCAATCGCTGGCTCCCTTCTTCTCCAGCAGCGATGGGCTCTGGTGAAATTCCGGCGACGCGCTGCTCGCCTTGCTCCGGGAACGGGGTGGAACGATCAATGAGGAGAAGGGAGTATAATGGTGTGAAGAGTTTTAGCGGGGGTGGCCTCTATTTATAGTCTCGACGATGAGACCGAACGGGATGGGCAGGCGATGGTGGCGACATGGCTACGGGCTGCTAGAGGCATGGCCGGCGGTGGCGATTGATCGGTGGTCGCCTGGCGATGCTCTATGGCTTTAATGCGCATGTTGGGGCGGTGGCAAACGGTCTGGAATGTGCGGTGCTCTTCGCGGCAGAGGCGGCGTCTTCGACGGTGAGCGGTGGCTGTGAGGCATGGGGCGGCGAACGGGGATGTCTGGCGGTCTCCTGGGACGGTGGTGATCGTGTATGCACGCGGCGAGGGCGACGCGCGGTCTGTGGGCGTGTGTCGAGGGTGGCGCTCTGGCGCATGCTTGGCATGGTTGTCAGAGGCACGGGCGCGGCGTTCCTGGCGGTTTTGGTTGCTGTCTGCGAGGCAGGGCTGGTCGAGAGGGGGCGGTGAGTCATGGGCTACCTCCCAGACATGCTGGCTAGGCTTGGTGCTTCTCCTAGCTCGCTGTCGACATGTGGGTGTCAAGGGTGCACTCGACTGTTCACCATTGATGACATTGCCAAGCTTATAGTGGGGATAGGGCTTAGTTAAGTTTGCTAGATGATCTACTGAGGTTGCTGTGAGCTAGAGAGGGAACAAGTTAGGCCCAAATCACTGCTCACAATAGTGTTTAGGATTTGATTGATTTGCATCAGCAAGGTGTTTGATGAAATGGCCGCATGAACTCAAGTTTTGAATTTTGAAAAGATTTTGGGTGAGTGTGCTAGGCATGTGCTGGTGAGTCTGTGGATGCTCGGGTTTTGAAAGTTGAGCTTGTTTGAGTGGTTTTTGAAAAAGTGGGATCTTCCAATATGATAAAGATTCAATTTTGAACTGTCCTTTAAACTATGCATTCAAATGTTTTTGGATGATCACAAGGTGGGACTTGGTACCTTGTTATGAGTATTATCAAGGGGTGTAAAGATCCAAACAAGTTTCTGTTAAGTTTTGAAAGATAGAGACAACCAAAGTAGGCATGGGAGTTAAATTGGCCAAAATTACCATTCCGTTATTTTGTTTGTTTTGATTTATTTGTCTTTGGGAAAAGTGTGGGGATTGTTTAGATGATGTTTATTTCACCTAAGAATCCTTTTACAAGCAAAGAAACACATAAACAAGGCAATTCAAAAGAATCCAAATTGGAATGCATACACACATGCATGCTTTCATATTTTTTATTTAGAAAAGTTTTTGTTAATCCTAAATTTTGATGATTAGAGTTGGATGATTCTAGTTTAATATTTTTGGGATGTTACAGAATCGAACCCCACATCATTTCTTCCCGAACTCCTACCGAGCTCCGTCGTGCCTCCATCGCCATTATAGGCCACCACAAGCCTCGCCATCAACCTCTTGAGCTTCCTGGTGAGCTCACGAATCTCCAGCGCTCCCTAGCTCGTTCCCTCGTGGTCGCTAAGTGTGGTGACCCAGCATACCACTGCATGATGTAGTATACTATAGTCGTTGACATAACACCAATGAAACACCGTTCACGAGTACTACATCCCTCAGAATGGCACAACAGAAACACAGTGGGTCCAATACATGGCTTAAAGGTTACAACTCACTATTTACATAAGATCCAAAGAACATTCTAGGTATAGGAGAGAGAAAGAACTTCTTACGAAGACAAATCAAAGATAAATAACACAAAACTATTATACTATTTAAACTAGTATTTAACTAAGGAATATAGCATTTGCTGCTATTGCAACGCACTACAGATATAGGTTCTTTGGTTAGAGATTGTATTTCTATCTAATCAGTAACCTTGTCTTCACTTGAGTTGAGACATATGTTGACCTTCTTGTCTTCATTGAAGAGCTTTAGCTGTTTTTGATAAGTCCTGGAGCATATCTTGATGTAGTATTTGTTTTAAGGCTTCAGAATCTAGCAAGGGTTAAGAAGATACTTTGAGTACGAGCGTATTCAGCAAATTAACTAGAAAAAGGAGTGTTTGATGCACTATATCTACAGCCACAGACCATAGGTCGTAGGCAATGCAAGTTTTCATAAACATTTCTTCAAAGGTTGCTTTTATTCTGAAAAGCTATGTCCGTCAGCCTTCACGGGTTTACCAGAACCTTCATGGGGTTCCTTTCCCGCCGCGTTCGCAGCTCCTTCCCGGAACATGGAGTAACAAGTTACAGTTCTTACACTCTGTATAGGTGCATCACTTTACCCATGAGAGATCAACTCTTTGTTGCACAACCGGGCAGCTTATTCCCGTCCACAATTCCATGATGTGGGGCCCAGAAGATGATCCAAGCCAATCACTGCCCCCTTCGCGACCCTGCATGCCTCCTTTGTGTACACCATGCCCACATAAAGAATTACGGCAATGGTTTGTACAAACAGTTAGATGTCAGAACTATCGTGGGATGTTGAGGGTTCCCACCCATATGCTGCATATCCTCTACGAAATACCAATTAAAATGCACGCTACGAGGATAACAGCCACAAACTGCACATCCGGCTTCATGCGAGAGGAAGAAGATACAGCTGACTTCTTCGTCCCATTCCAAATCTCATGGTCAACGCGTAATATACGGCGAAGAATTACTAGCGACATTGGTTGTTAAGCCCTAGGTGATATAGTTCTGAACAGTGGTATTCCAACCATCAGATTTAATATATTAATTGATCACCCTGGATCAATAATCAATAGTTCTCATTATCATTGGAAAATAGTGTTTTCTGACCTTTTTCAAATGCAGGTGAAGACAACACTGGATTTGTAAAATACTTTACAGAAAATAAACAAAGGACATGAGCAAGTTTGAACTTGCCTTTTGTGGTTGCAAGATTATGCACTCACAGTCTTCGAGTCAATATAAGATCCAAAAATCCGAAATCAACATCATTGGTCCGGTAAGGACTAATGTTTAAAGAAGCAATATGTTTTTATGCATAAGTAGTGTGATGCACGTTTTAAGTGTAAATTCCGGAAATAATGTTGTTCCAAGGTTTGGATTTTGAAAGTGGTTACTTTGGAATGTGTGGTCTTTTTAAATAAGTTGCATAGTTGTACTTTTATTAGAGTGTAGGAGTGCTTGTAGTCAACACCTTTGTAGGAGTAAAATATACATTCTGATGACATACTAGTTAGGACTCTTTATACAAGATTTCTTATTTAAAGTGGCAAAAAGGATAACTTTCGGAAAAGGTTCCTCTTCTAAGGTGTAAATAACCTTGTGGTTATTTAGTGATGGTTGATGTTATTTGTTTTAATCAAATGGCTTGAGTTGATGTTGCTTTATAGATTAACTACTTTAGACCAAAGTTAACTATAAAACATGTAGTCATGTGTATGGTATTATATTTGGACTCTTGGAGACTAAAGTTAAGTTTAAAATATAGATAGTTTTTGAAAATATGATACTTATATATTAGTATCTTGTATACCTAAAAAGTGTTCTTTAAGTTATTTAAGGATGGTTATTCTTTTACTTGGGATAATGGTTTCTTAATTCTTTGACAGAGTAGTATCATTTACCTTTTATAGATAAGTAAGTAGAGTTTATAATTCCAGATATAATTTCATTTAACTTTCCTTAAGTTTTTTTATAGTGTTGTGGCAATTGTTGATATTTGATAATTTAAAGTAAATGGAAAGGATTTGATTCATTCACAAGATGTTCTTTAAGGTTTCTATCATGAGTTGGAATCCTTTGAGAATATAATCTTCACTTAGAGTTGAAGATAGTTTGATATGAAGATATTTATAATGTTTTTAAACCATTAGAGTTTTATTTCATTAATATTTAAGATTTGTACTATATATTAAACTTATTTTACTCATTTCAAGGGTATTAATAAATTTTATTTATTCTTTTATGAATTAGTAATGAAGTAAATAAGTTTATATTTGAGTTGTAAAAATATTTGAATTTTTGGTTTATTTCAAAAGTAAAATATTAGATTTTTAATATGTAATTGTTATTTTTGTGATCATTTTAGTATATTACATGTATTTTTGTGATTTATACATAATAAAATATGATTTTTATAATGCTTATTTTTTTTTAATTATTTAATAAATAATAAATATTTAATTAAGTGAAATTATATGATTATATTTGAAATTATAATTCTTATTTTCCAAGATTTTTAAGTATTCTACTTATCTTATAAACATTTATCCTTATGAAATATTTATTTAGTATTTTTCAAAAATACTATAATATTAACAAATAATGAAAGTGATTTTTATTTACTTTTACCACCTTTCAATATTTTTTTAAAATTCCATAAGGAATATTTAAATTACAAAATTCTTATAAAAAATTTAATGTCAAAAATTGGATATCTTATTTTATTTGGATAGAGTGTATTATTATGAATCCAAAAATATTTATATATAACTTTTTTTGGACTATTAAATTATTTTCTATAACTTTATTAGGGTCAGGGGTATTTTGGTCTTTTCCATTTGATCAAAAGATTTATTAAATAACAGGGGCTGGCCCCTTGGGCTTATTGGGCCAAAGTGGCCCAATAGGGCACGGTCAAATGGCTACCCCGAAGGGGTTTTGGCCCACCCAGCCCATTCTTTCTCCCTTGAGCTTATATCCTCCTCCTCTAACTCGCCCCGTGGCCGGCGATGCCGCCACCATCGATTCTCGCCGTTGTCTGCCGATCTGGCCGCCGCCGTGGTGCGAGTTGGGGTTGTCGACGACACTCTTTCATTCTATCCGCTTGGATTTGACTCCGGGGCTTCCCTGCGGTCAGTTCCACCCCATTCCCGAACCCTAGGGTTCGGAAAAGATGTTGTCATCGCTGCCGCGATCCCGTCTGCGGTGGTGTGCTGGTCCCGTGCTTGCTGCGGCCGCCACCGTGGCAGGTGCAGGTTGAAGCGCCCCTCTGGGTGCTCCCTGTGTCGTCGCGGTTCGTCGGCTCCTCTGCTTCCTCTTCGATTCATCAGCGAGGACCTCAGGTAACTGGTATCTGTGGTGTTTGTCCATGCTACCGCCATGATTCTTTTTGGTGTGTATCTAGTGACTTCTCATGTTGAGTGACTATGTGCCGATTGGGTTCATCTCTGGATTAGGGTTCATAACCCCTTGTTGATCATATCTATGATGCTTTAGATCTAGTGTTGATCATATTTGATCATGGGGAATGATTGCCTGCTGTGGTTAAGGATTGATAGTAGCTTTGATGATACTAGTTGCATGTCAGATTTAGTCTAGTGGAAATCCACCATGATCTATGCTAGTGTCTTAAGGAAATCCTTGATTGGATTATGTTGTTAATCTGAGAAGTTTTCCTACTGTCAGAATACTTGTGCTGATAGTGGATTTCTCTCAGTAGTTGCTTATTGCAATTATAAGGTGGCTTGTTTGAGATGATACATTCTGAATCAAATCATTATGTGTAATGATTTTCTGATGATGTAGATTCATTTTAATGTTGATTCCTGGCACTTAGCTTCAGGAAAATGATATATATTGGTTGTCCCTTTTATGTGTGGATTCTGAACCAGGATTGGTTTTAGTTCAGAAACAACATCTCCTAGTGATATCAATATTGTCGGGGATATAACCCAGGTACCCCAGAGTTGGTATATAAATAAGCCAATAAGAGACAAGAATAAATGGGAGGACATTTGATAAGAGAGTATCAAGTCAAATAGAAAAGGAAAAAGACATGAAAGAACAACTGGGCCGAGTAAGAGGAATCTCGGCCCAGTCCATACTCCCCAAGGCCGAATTAAGTATAAGGAAAGGAAAAGAACCCGGCTGGGCCGAATTACCCTCAGCCGACCCATCTATCGAGCTCCACCAAGCCACCTCGATCCAGCAACATCACAGCAGCAGCTCCCTCCCCGCCGACCAAACTCCTGCCAAACTACCCGACGCCCACTCCCCTTCCCGCCGAGCCACCTCTGCAGGTCGACACCCTCTCCCGCCGAACTACTCCCAGCCAATCCACCTCGTCGCCCGGGTGGGCCGAATGAGCACTAGCTCGGCCCACCGCGGGACTCAGCGCTGGCTCCTTCACCTCGTTGCCCGGGTGGGCCGAATGAACATTATCTCGGCCCACCACGGGACTCAGCGCCACCAGCTCCATAGGACAGAGTCAATCCGGCGGGGCCGAGTCAGCGGAATGCCTCGGCTGGGCCTTTTCTCTCGCTTCATTGCTTGGGCCGAGCTAAGGGGGAGCTCGGCTGGGCTTCTCTCACCCAGGCCGGGTCTCTCCACTTGCTTCCCAACTTGGGCCGAGTTGGAGGGAGCTCGGCTGGGCTTCCCCCATCCAGGCCAAATTATCTCAGCCGAGGCCGAATTACATCTCGAATTACACCTAGGCTGAATAATACGGTCCCAGCGGCTTTCCAGACGTTCCTCTAGACTTTACATCAGTGTACCGACGAACCAGAACAAGTTATACAAGTATTTGCCAGTCTTGGGAGCCCACCAGCTCAGACTAGCACATGACGTATGGAATATGCCCATGGCATCTAACAAGATGCTAGGGATATGCTCTTAGCATCAAATAAGATGCTAGGGAATATGCCTGGCATCTCCAAAGATGCCAAGGCATATGCTCAGCATCTCAGGAAGATGCCCGAAATATGCCATCTAGATGCTAAGCGTGTAGCACAAGACTTGTCCCCTGGGCACCCCTTTATAAGGAGCACCAGGGGGAACGTGCTAAAAGGAGGCCCCGAAGGGCTCCTCTCCTCTCTGCTCACTAGGAGCTCTCCTTCTTCCTCTTCCTCCACTCTCACAGAGAGATCTAGATAGAAGCATAGGAGATACAGCTCAAGGAGCATGATTGTAGCCACAAGTATGGCAAGATTATAAGAGATTAGATGTATAGAATGAGGTGTTATCTCCACTTGAGCGCTTCAATCCAATATACATTGTATTTCTCTTTGTTCATACGAGTGCGGTCTTCACTGCATCATCCCTCCCCGGATTCCTCCACATCCATCGGCCCCAACTTTAGCCTACCCATGGCATATGCCGTGATACCACCACGACATTTGGCGCCCACCGTGGGGCCTTCTAGTGACGTTGGTTGGGTTTCCATCCGGACGGGAACATCAACTTCTTCCTCATAGGGCTCATTCAGCTCTACCAAGCCAACAGAGAACAAAGAGGTAAGCGCAGAGGCTCTCCAAGTCTAACTCAGCAAAGCAGGTAAGAGCCAGCAAGAAGGGCTCAAGCACTACTCCAAGCTTACTGTAAGTACCAGGAAATTCAGCAGGGCAGGTATGACCTAGCAAGACTCACTCAAACATTTCTTCAAGTATACTGTAAGTGCCAGATAACTCAGCCACCTACACTCAATCCTTCACCCCGGGGAGAAAATAACTTAACCCGGGGACTAGTCAACTTATCCGTAGAGTCACCTTTGGATTAAGAGAACATTATGTTAATTTAGATCTGTATTTGAGCCAGCTTATTTATAACTTGGATAGAAGTTGAATCATCTTATTGATGATTCAGATAGAATCTGATTCAGTTTATGTATGCTTTGGATTAACCTTTAACTCAGCTCGTCAGCCAGCTTATTTATAACTCTGATAGAAGTTGAATCATCTTATTGATGATTCAGATAGAATTTGAGTTAGTTTATTTACGCTTTGGACCGACCTTTAACTCAGCCCACCAGCCAGCTTATTGCTGATTCGGACAGAATTTGAGTCAGCATATTTATGATTCGGATAAGATTTGAGTTAGCCTATTTATAATTCGGATAGAATTTGAGTCAGCTTATTTATGATTCAGACAGAATTTGAGTCGGTTTATTTATCCTTTGGATTATCCTTTAACTCAGCTTACCGGCCAGCTTATTGATGATTCGGATATAAATTGAGTAAATTTATTTATGCTTTGGATTAACCTTTAATTCAGCTCAGTAGATTGTCTCTGATTCGTACTAACATTTGATTTAGCTTGCCAGGGTATATTATAATTCGGATTTCTATTCAGACTCGGTGTACTAATCATATCTCTGATTCGGGCCGAAGCTTTATTCAGTTCGCCAGATTGCCAGGTTATGTTATGACTCGGATTGATATTTCACCATCTTGCCAGGTTATCCCATATCTCGGATGACAATTGGCCAGCTTATCGTATCTCGAATCTATATCTCATATCTACATCTCGAATCAGATCTCTCAGCGGTTAGCCCTATTATCATATCCCAAAACTTTATCTCGGATCTATATCTCGGATCCATATCAAAGGCAAATTAACGTCATCGCGCCAAATCAAGTTATATCATGGCAAACAGATGATTCGGATTTGAGTCATATACCTCGGATTTGAGTCAGATGACTCAGATTTGAGATGTAAGGCAAAATTGAGTAAAGTAACTCGGATTTAGAATGAGATAACTCGGATTTGAGTCATATACCTCGGATTTGAGTCATATACCTCGGATTTGAGTCAGATGACTCAGATTTGAGAGGTAAGTCAAAATTGAGTAAAGTAACTCGGATTTAGAATGAGATAACTCGGATTTGAGTCATATACCTCGGATTTGAGTCAGATGACTCAGATTTGAGAGGTAAGTCAAAATTGAGTAAAGTAACTCAGATTTAGAATGAGATAACTCGGATTTGAGTCATATAACTCGGATTTGAGTCAGATGACTCAGACTTAAGACATAAGTCAATTTTGAGTAAAATAACTCGGATTTAGAATGAGATAACTCGGACTTGAGTCATATAACTCGGATTTGAGTCAGATGACTCAGACTTAAGACATAAGTCAATTTTGAGTAAAGTAACTCGGATTTGGAATCAGATGACTCGGATTTGAGTCATATAACTCGGATTTAAGTCAGAGGACTCAGACTTAAGACGCAAGTCAATTTTGAGTAAAATAACTCGGGTTTGGAAACAGATGACTCAGATCACAACTTACCCAAAGAGGTTAAAAGAGCAGTGCCTAATAAGGCCAGAACTCATAACTTACCCAAAGAGGTTAAAAGAGCAGTGCCCAATAAGGCCAGAACTCATAACTTACCCAAAGAGGTTAAAAGAGCAGTGCCCAATAAGGCCAGAACTCATGACTTACCCAAAGAGGTTAAAAGAGCAGTGCCCAATAAGGCCAGAACTCATAACTTACCCAAAGAGGTTAGAAGAGCAGTGCCCAATAAGGCCAGAACTCACAACTTACCCAAATAGGTTAAAAGAGCAGTGCCCAATAAGGCCAGAACTCATAACTTACCCAAAGAGGTTAAAAGAGCATTGCCCAATAAGGCCAGAACTTATAACTTACCCAAAGAGGTTAAAAGCGGTGCCAATAAGGCGAACTCATAACTTACCCAAAGAGGTTAAAAAGCGTGCCCAATAAGGCGAACTCATAACTTACCCAAAGAGGTTAAAAAAGCGGTCTGAATAAGGCCAGAACTCATAACTTACCCAAAGAGGTTAAAAGAGCAGTGCCCAATAAGGCCAGAACTCATAACTTACCCAAAGAGGTTAAAAGAGCAGTGCCCAATAAGGCCAGAACTCATGACTTACCCAAAGAGGTTAAAAGAGCAGTGCCCAATAAGTCCAGAACTCATAACTTACCCAAAGAGGTTAAAAGAGCAGTGCCCAATAAGGCCAGAACTCACAACTTACCCAAAGAGGTTAAAAGAGCAGTGCC
This sequence comes from Avena insularis, assembly GCA_023614405.1. NCBI lineage: Eukaryota > Viridiplantae > Streptophyta > Magnoliopsida > Poales > Poaceae > Avena > Avena insularis. The sequence continues at coordinate 273,679,373 of CM042697.1, forward strand.
CAATAAGGCCAGAACTCATGACTTACCCAAAGGGGTTATGACCAGTGCCCAAGAAGGCCAGAAGTCCAAAATCTTACCCAAAGGGGTTATGACCAGCGCCCAAGAAGGCCAGAAGTCCAAAAACTTACCCAAAGGGGTTATGACCAGCGCCCAAGAAGGCCAGAAGTCCAAAAACTTACCCAAAGGGGTCATGACCAGTGCCCAAGAAGGCCAGAAGTCCAAAAACTTACCCAAAGAGGTTATGACCAGCGCCCAAGAAGGCCCGAAGTCCAAAAACTTACCCAAAGGGGTTATGACCAGTGCCTAAGAAGGCCAGAGGTCCAAGAACTTGCCCAAAAGGGTTATAAGCAATGTCCAAGAAGGCTAGGAGTCAAGAAATTTACCCAAAAGGATTAATAAAAGATAGAAGGATAAGGTACGAAAAGTCAAAAAACAACTCTGGGAATACTTAAAATTAAAGTCTATGCACGACTCTATGAGTCCCACATAGACTCGGGGACTAATGTTGGGGATATAACCCTAGGTACCCCAGAGTTGGTATATAAATAAGCCAATAAGAGACAAGAATAAATGAGAGGACATTTGATAAGAGAGTATCAAGTCAAATAGAAAAGGAAAAAGACAGGAAAGAACAACTGGGCCGAGTAAGAGGAATCTCGGCCCAGTCCATACTCCCCAAGGCCGAATTAAGTATAAGGAAAGGAAAAGAACCCGGCTGGGCCGAATTACCCCTAGCCGGCCCATCTACCGAGCTCCACCAAGCCACCTCAATCCAGCAACATCACAGCAGACTCCCTCCCTTGACCAAACTCAGCCAAACTACTGCAGCGCCCACTCCCCTTCCCGCCGAGCCACCTCTGCAGGTCGACGCCCTCTCCCGCCGAACTACTCCCAGCCAATCCAACTCGTCGCCCGGGTGGGCCGAATGAGCACTAGCTCGGCCCACCGCGGGACTCAGCGACGGCTCCTTCACCTCGTCGCCCGGGTGGACCGAATGAACACTATCTCGGCCCACCACGGGACTCAGCGCCACTAGCTCCACAGGACAGAGTCAATCCGGCGGGGCCGAGTCAGCGGAACGCCCCGGCTAGGCCTTTTCTCTCGCTTCATTGCTTGGGCCGAGCTAAGGGGGAGCTCGGTTGGGCTTCTCTCACCCAGGCCGGGTCTCTCCACTTGCTGCCCAACTTGGGCCGAGTTGAAGGGAGCTTGGCTGGGCTTCCCCTATCCAGGCCGAATTATCTCAGCCCAGGCCGAATTACATCTCGAATTACACCTAGGCTGAATAATACTGTCCCAGCGGCTTTCCAGACGTTCCTCTAGACTTTACATCAATGTACCGACGAACCAGAACAAGTTAACAAGTATTGTGCCAGTCTTGGGAGCCCACCAGCTCAGACTAGCACATGACGTATGGAATATGCCCATGGCATCTAACAAGATGCTAGGGATATGCTCTTAGCATCAAATAAGATGCTAGGGAATATGCCTGGCATCTCCAAAGATGCCAAGGCATATGCTCAGCATCTCAGGAAGATGCCCGGAATATGCCATCTAGATGCTAAGCGTGTAGCACAAGACTTGTCCCCTGGGCACCCCTTTATAAGGAGCACCAGGGGGAACGTGCTAAAAGGAGGCCCCGAAGGGCTCCTCCCCTCTCTGCTCACTAGGAGCTCTCCTTCTTCCTCTTCCTCCACTCTCACAGAGAGATCTAGATAGAAGCATAGGAGATACAGCTCAAGGAGCATGATTGTAGCCACAAGTATGGCAAGATTATAAGATATTAGATGTATAGAATGAGGTGTTATCTCCACTTGAGCGCTTAAATCCAATATACATTGTATTTCTCTTTATTCATATGAGTGCGGTCTTCACTGCATCATCCCTCCCCGGATTCCTCCATGTCCATCGGCCCCAACTTTAGCCTACCCATGGCATATGCCGTGATACCACCACGACAAATATGCTTTGGCACACAAGTGTTTGAGTTTTATTTCTGGGCTTAGCTTGAGTATGCTTGGGATTAACACTAATAAGATGATATGGAAACTTTTATTATCTTTTCTACCTGTGATGTTGGTCTGAGCCTCTAGGATGTGATTCCTAGTTAGTTTGGGCAATAATTTGTTTGAACTTATAGATTTAGAGGTGCTACTCTCTCTCTAAGAGATATACCCTGATCTGTTAATATCAAATTAAAATGATCTAAGTTGTAAAAAAATAACACTGAACCCAGTGATGCTGGTCTGAGGGTTTAGTGTTTGTGGTTGAGATAGATTTCTTATCCTTGTACTTGAAATCTCTAGGATAGATTCACCCCTCTTGGGTGCTTATTGAGAGATTATTGCATAAATCAACACATGCTTTTGTTTAGATATTCTGATGAAGGCATGTGATGGTTTTATGAGACTCACCACAAGATTTGATGTTGGTGTAGTATATTTGATGATGATCCTGATCTTGCTCTTGGTCTTGATCTTGATCTGCTTTTGCTGGTTCCTGAGCTTGCTCTTGAGCTTGCCTGCTCCTCCTAGCTCCTGGGCTTGACCTTGCTGTCCACCAGATCTATTCCCCTCCTTATGTCACCATCCTGGTGATGTTTGGGTTGATCTGAGTGGTTAGTTTGGTTGTTGTTCTTGGTTTAGCTGTTGTTCATCCTGGTTGTGCTGGTGTATTGTGTAGTGGAGAGATGCACTGAGGTGCCCCTCCACGGCTAGACTGTGGTTTTGTGATAATGGCTATGCTTGTGAGGTCGACAGCACACCCCTTTGCATGCTTCTGTGTGTGCAGCTTGTGTGTCTGCTATGCACATGAGGATAAGCTCAGAAAGTTTGAACTTACTATTACCAATCTACTTTACCTTGACTGGTTAATTGGTCCCCTTGGCTGTCATTTGCATTCTGGCTTTGAATTTATGAAAGATGGAATCTTTCTTATTGGTGAAACTTTCCCCTTTATAACATCTCTCAATGATGAGATTGTCAAGTGCACCTCACTGACATATCTGAGAGAAATATTCTAACACTGATCCTATCTTGTTTTCTATTTAATCTTTGTTTTGCAGGTACAAAAGATAAAGATGAAGATTTAGTGTACTTTTAGGTATAGGATAGTTAGTGGATATACAAATGTAGTTTTCGTATTCTTTTGTAATTTTTCTTTTATAATTTATGTAATCTTTATTTGGTTCATTTGTAATAAAGATTATATATTTATTAATAAAGAGTATTTTATTCTTTACTCTTGTGTGAATTGTGAAGTTTGGAATAACTTCTGTAAGTTATTCTTTGTGACTTGTTTAAGTATGTAAAATGAATTTCATATACAATATTGTTTTTAGATAAGATTTAAGTTATAATAATTTTCTCTTAATTAATTTAAGATTCAAATCTTATATCCAAATCATTTAAATTATAAAACACTTAAGTTTTACAATCCAAACTCATTTCAAAACACACATAACTACTTTAAGTTCATATCAAAGTTTTATAGCAATCCTTCTTTAAGACTAAACCTATTCGCAAAGTAAGAAAGAAACATTGATCACTTAAGTTTTTATTTGGCGAAAATTTTACCCACATTTTCACAAATAAATGCATGCAACAATTCATACTTTTAAATCTACCCTTCGTTAGGTCCTAAATACTGGGATGTTACAGACTTTCCCCCTTTAATTAAACTTCGTCCTAAAGTTTGTGGAGATGTACCAGAATAATTATGGATAAACCTTTCTAAAAATCCTCTTTCTTCTCTCATGTGGTTTTTCTCTCAGGATGATGTTCCCACTGTACATTGCAATATTTAATTGCTCTGTTCCTAAATCTTTTCCAATTTTCTTCCCGGATCTTATAGGGCTTTCAAATATAAATTAGGTCTGCTTGTAGTTCTAACTCTTGATGTGCTATTGCCTCCTCTGGAATATTCAAACATTTGCGAAGTTGTGGCATATAAAAAGCATTATGCACCTAAGCAAATCTTAATGGTAACTCTGAAGCAGAAGCGATAGTTCTGTTTTGACTTAGTATGTTAAATGGTTCGATATATCTTGAACTCAATTTCCCTTTAACTCCCAATATTTTTACTCCTTTTATTGGAATTTACTTTAAAATAGACCACATCTCCTACTTCTGAATGCTATGATCTTTGGCTTTGATCCGTATAACTTCGCTACCTGCTTTGGGCTATTTTTCGTCTTTCCCTGATCTTATCAATGATGTCTTGTCTATACTTCAACTAACTTCTCAGCATTATCCTTTTGGATTTACTGGAATAAAATGTGCACTCTAAGTGAGTCTGTCCACAATTACCCATATCATATCTTTCCTTTTTAGTGTTATAGGTGATCCTGTGATGGAGTCCATACCTATTTCCTCTCATTTCTAGTCAGGAATTCCTAAGGTTTATAATGGTTGCTATACTCCCCACTCCATGACGATCTTCAATGGATTTAATTGGAATATTCCATAACCTGATTAGATATCCTCATTCAATTCTTTTTCTTGAATTAACCGCTTCGTTACTATATTAATTACAATTTGGAAGTTCTCATTACCATGAGTTTTTATATTTCTATATATGCATTTTAATGGTTAACAGACTATCTTACTATTCCTGTCATTATATAGTTGATACTGGTATTCCTTCCAAGATTGAATCTGAACTCAATTTGTCCATACCCATTGGATTTTTTTATTCACGACACTTGTTGCATTAGGGTTCTATATTACTTCTTAAGGATTACTTAAAAGTTGTGTCCTTTCAAGTTGGATTGTTTAAATGTATCCTTCATCACCCTCAAATTTTTACCTCCTTAAAAAATTTAATTAACTTTTCTTTATTACCCAAAGTATTTTCTTCAACGATCATTCTTAATGTTTACTCTTCCCCATTAAGTTTTACTAATAATTTTGTAACTCCATACATAGAAGCTATTGACTCTTGAACTAAAATGTTTGTTCCTGTTCAGTTTATATTTTACTGCTTTAAGTCCAATGAAATATTATATGGTGCATCCACATAGTTGTGGATTTCCAAAGCAGTTCTTTCAGCACTAAAATGTCGTACTTACTATTGGGCATTCCTGCTGAAATAACTGTTTTTTTTTCTTTCGCAAAGCATCTTGCCAAGCTATCGTCTTCAGATCTGTTAAACATTTTTATGTCTTTCTTAACTTAGGCCAAATTTAATGCTCTTTATGCAACTTTTGATAAGGTTTTGTTAACTATCTCAATCACATACCAGCTGCGAACAAAATACCAACTATAGATTAGTTACTAGCTATGGATCAAATACCAATGGCAGATTATTACCAGCTGCGAACCGTCCTTAGGTGTGTTAATTACCCTATGGTTTCTCACATACCTCTCACATTCCCTCGGAATGGTCAGAGTTTGAATAAAATTTTGGTTTCCAAAGCTAACTGTTTGTACTTATCAATGGTACTTCCATGAATTTGTTATAATTCCTACATTACTTCTGAGTAGTATTCCCTACTTCTATACAAAACTTTTTTCTTGAGTTTGACTAGGAATACTCTATGTTCTATCTATTCTCTAAGTGAGGTTAACACTCCTTATATCTTGCTTCTTCCTTCATGTAAGTCTTGTTTTGAAATTATCGCTCCCTTACACGAATTCCTATTTCTATATCATCAAGTAATAACCGGGTGTTACATCATGCATTTGCACACCTAGTTAAACTTCATGTACAGATCTAGTCAATCAAGAAAATTCAATGAGATCCAAATGTCAATAAACAACAAAACATATACCTTGTATTACACAAAGGTTTTAACTAATTTACAAATGTACTAAATGTTCCAACTGTTTGCTCCATACCTATTTACACAACTGTCTTACAAGAACTTCTTGTTCTTGTGGATATATCCTCACTTATTTCCGCAAACTCTCCAAACTACAATACGCATTACCCTCTATGTACATTATTCAAGCCCGCATGCCTTGGGATGTTATTTCTCTCTCGCTTTCATCTTTCTCTAGTGCTTCCTGGAGTTCCGTCCATGATGATGTGAAGTCCTACGACTGCCTTCTGGAGCATAGGAGCATCCAGGAGGTGCGTAATCTTGAGTAGAAGTACCGAGACTGAGATTAGTCATTGAAAAATGACTAGAGTTGGCATAATCTTCCACCGAATATTTCAGGTTTTCGGGCACCGCTTCCTCATAGCAAGTTGGTTCCTTATTTTTTTTCTTGGATCCAGTCATACAGATTGGTGTAGTAGATATTGGGATACTCTTCTAAGTTGATTGGATTAGTATCTCCCCCATATGGTCCATAAGGCTCTCTATGGTTATAGTTGATCTCCTCCTCAATACCTGCATCACAAGGTATAGGATTCCCTATGGTTTTACCTTGAGATTCTACGTCCCATCCATACTTGTTAGGCTCAGGTTTATTTGGAATCACTTTATTCCATTCCTGTTGTTCGGAATTGTACTTGGTCCATAGGTCTTCAGATGGCTTGAGGTCGTACTGGTAATAGGCATAATTTTCTGAGTTTGGATCATCGAACTCAGTTTCCTCAAACACTTCTCCTGAAGGTATGTATTTGGGATGCCTAGCTTCTTTACCCAACTTCTTCCTACGAGCCATTGTTTTATCAGGATCAGTGAAATCCTCAATGACCGTATCCAGTTCCTGGACTAAAACTTGGTGGGTATTGTGATAAGTGTTTAGTAAAGACCGATAATGATCCATATACTCTGCAGCTAGAGTAGGTTCAGTTTGAACTAAGGTTGAGTGGTCTAACTCATGCTCTGAGTTTAAGGTGTCTGTGGTATAATGGTGTGAGTACTACCTTCTAGAGCTTGGGATTTATGTTCTCGGATCATGGTTATGGCTGCTGCTACGGCAATCTGATATGCAGATGCCATGCACCTTGCCTCTCCGGCTGGCATTTCTCCCTTCAGTCCTAACTTCTTGGGTAACATGATCATGACACGGTATTTAGCTAATACCTGGCCATCATAGAAAGTGTAAATCTTGACCAAAAGTATGGATTCACATTCCAAACTCCATAGAAGTTGTCGGAGATTGTCTGTCCAATCCCCTCCGTAATCATCCAACGTCCTGTTCATCACTTGAACATTCCAGGGTGGATATCGAGGTGCCATGTGGAACTGTGGATAAGAAATTATCATCAGTCATATAGAGTTAAAACTCTTGGGTAATGATTGGAAATTGCAATCATATAAAAGAGTTATCGCACTAATAACATAACAGGATTATTCTCAAGTGAATATCCCTCATATCACTAGAGAACTCTTCATTATTGCTAGGATATGTCCTACAGGTTCTACCCATTTACTAGGTTTCCAACCTAAGGTCAAAGCATATGCTCTGATACCAACTGCGGTGATCCAGCATACCACTGCATGATGTAGTATACTATAGTCGTTGACATAACACCAATGAAACACCGTTCACGAGTATTACATCCCTCAGAATGGCACAACAGAAACACAGCGGGTCTAATACATGGCTTAAAGGTTACAACTCACTATTTACATAAGATCCAGAGAACAGTCTAGGTATAGGAGAGAGAAAGAACTTCTTACGAAAAAGAATCAAAGATAAATAACGCAAAACTATTATACTATTTAAACTAGTATTTAACTAAGGAATTTGGCATTTGCTGCTATTGCAACGCACTACAGAGATAGGTTCTTTGGTTAGAGATTGTATTTCTATCTAATCAGTAACCTTGTCTTCACTTGAGTTGAGATATATGTTGACCTTCTTGTCTTCATTGAAGAGCTTTAGCTGTTTTTGATAAGTCCTGGAACATATCTTGATGTAGTCTTCGTTTTAAGGCTTCAGAATCTAGCAAGGGTTAAGAATATACTTTGAGTACGAGCATATTCAGCAAATTCACTAGAAAAGGAGTGTTTGATGCACTATATCTATAGCCACAGACCATAGGTCGTACGCAATGCAAGTTTTCAAAAACATTTCTTCAAAGGTTTCTTTTATTCTGAAAAGCTATGTCCGTCAGCCTTCACGGGTTTACCAAAACCTTCATGGGGTTCCTTTCCCGCTGCGTTCGCAGCTCCTTCCCGGAACACGGAGTAACAAGTTATAGTTCTTACACTCTACAGAGGTGCGTCACTTTACCCATGAGAGATCAACTCTTTGTTGCACAACCGGGCAGCTTATTCCCGTCCACAATTCCATGATGTGGGGCCCAGAAGATGATCCAAGCCAATCACAGCCCCCTTCGCGACCCCGCATGCCTCCTTGGTGTACACCATGCCCACATAAAGAATTACAGCAATGGTTTGTACAAACCGTTAGATGTCAGAACTATCGTGGGACATTGAGGGTTCCCACCCATATGCTTCATATCCTCTACGAATGACCAATTAAAATGCATGCTACGAGGATAACAACCACGACCTGCACATCTGGCTTCATGCGAGAGGAAGAATATACAGCTGACTTCTTCGTCCCATTCCAAATCTCATGGTCAACGCGTAATATACGGCGCAAGAATTACTGGCGACATTGATTGTTAAGCCCTAGGTGATATAGTTCTGAACAGTGCTATTCCAACTGTCAGATTTAATAGATTAATTGATCACCCTGGATCAATAATCAATAGTTCTCATTATCATAGGAAAATAGTGTTTTCTGACCTTTTTTAAATGCAGGTGAAGAAAACACTGGATTTGTAAAATACTTTATAGAAAATAAACAAAGGACATGAGCAAGTGTGAACTTGCCTTTTGTGGTTGCAAGATTATGCACTCACGGTCTTCAAGTCAATATAAGATCCAAAAATCTGAAATTAGCATCATTGGTCCGGTAAGGACTAATGTTTAAAGAAGCAATATGTTTTTATGCATAAGTAGTGTGATGCACATTTTAAGTGTAAATTCCGGAAATAATGTTGTTCCAAGGTTTGGATTTTGAAAGTGGTTACTTTGGAATGTGTGGTCTTTTTAAATAAGTTTCATAGTTGTACTTTTATTAGAGTGTAGGAGTGGTTGTAGTCAACACCTTTGTAGGAGTAAAATATACATTCTTATGACATACTAGTTAGGACTCTTTATACAAGATTTGTTATTTAAAGTGGCAAAAAGGATAACTTTTGAAGAAAAGGTTTCTCTTCTAAGGTCTAAATAACCTTGTGGTTAGTTAGTGATGGTTGATGTTATTTGTTTTAATCAAATGGCTTGAGTTGATGCTGCTTTATAGATTAACTACTTTAGACCAAAGTTAACTATAAAACATGTAGTCATGTGTATGGTATTATATTTGGACTCTTGGAGACTAAAGTTAACTTTAAAATATAGATAGTTTTTGAAAATATGATACTTATATATTAGTATCTTGTATACCTAAAAAGTGTTCTTTAAGTTATTTAAGGATGGTTATTCTTTTACTTGGGATAATGGTTTCTTCATTCTCTGATAGAGTAGTATCATTTACCTTTTATAGATAAGTGCGTAGAGTTAATAATTCGAGATATAATTTCATTTAACTATCCTTAAGTTTTTTTATGGTGTTGTGGTAATTGTTGATATTTGATAATTTAAAGTAAATGGAAAGGATTTGATTCATTCACAAGATTTTCTTTAAGGTTTCTATCATGAGTTGGAATCCTTTGAGAATATAATCTTCACTTAGAGTTGAAGATAGTTTGATATGAAGATATTTATAATGTTTTTAAACCATTAGAGTTTTATTTCATTAATATTTAAGATTTGTACTATATATTAAACTTATTTTACTCATTTCAAGGGTATTAATAAATATTATTTATTCTTTTATGAATTAGTAATGAAGTAAATAAGTTTATATTGGAGTTGTAAAAATATTTGAATTTTTGGTTTATTTCAAAAGTAAAATATTAGATTTTTAATATGTAATTGTTATTTTTGTGATCATTTTACTATATTACATGTATTTTGTGATTTATACATAATAAAATATGATTTTTATAATGCTTATTTTTTTAATTACTTAATAAATAATAAATATTTAATTAAGTGAAATCATATGATTATATTTGAAATTATAATTCTTATTTTCCTAGATTTTTAAGTATTTTACTTATTTTATAAACATTTATCCTTATGAAATATTTATTTAGTATTTTTCAAAAATACTATAATATTAATAAATAATGAAAGTGATTTTTATTTATTTTTATCACCTTTCAATAATTTTGTAAAATTCCATAAGGAATATTTAAATTACAAAATTCTTATAAAAATTTTAATGTTAAAAATTAGATATCTTATTTTATTTGGAAAGAGTGTATTATTGTGAATCCAAAAATATTTATTTATAACTTTTTTTGGACTATTAATTTATTTTCTATAATTTTATTAGGGTCAGGGGTATTTTGATCAAAAGATTTATTAAATAACCTGGGCTGGCCCCTTGGGCTTATTGGGCCAAAGTGGCCCAATAGGGCGGGGTCAAATGGCTACCCCGAAGGGGTTTTGGCCCAACCAGCCCACTCTTTCTCCCTCGACCTTATCTCCTCCTCCTCTGACTCGCCCCCGTGGCCGGCGATGCCGCCACCATCGATTCTCGCCGTTGTCGGCCGCTCTGGTCGCCACCGTGCTGCGAGTTGGGGTTGTCGACGACGCTCTTTCATTCTATCCACTTGGATTTGACTCCGGGGCTTCCCCGCGGTCAGTTCCACCCCATTCCCGAACCCTAGGGTTCGGAAAAGATGTTGTCGTTGCTGCCGCGATCCCGTTTGCGGTGGTGTGCTGGTCTTGTGCTTGCTGCGGCCGCCATCGTGGCAGGTGCAGGTTGCAGCGCCTCTCTGGGTGCTCCCTGTGCCGCCGCGGTTCGTTGGCTCCTCTAATTCCTCTTCGATTCATCAGCGAGGACCTCGGGTAAGTGGTCTTTGTGGTGTTTGTCCATGCTACCGCCATGATTATTTTTGGTGTGTATCTAGTGACTTCTCATGTTGAGTGACTATGTGCCGATTGGTTTCATCTCTGGATTAGGGTTCATAACCCCATGTTGATCATATCTATGATGCTTTAGATATAGTGTTGATCATATTTGATCATGGGGAATGATTGCCTGCTGTGGTTAAGGATTGATAGTAGCTTTGATGATATTGGTTGCCTGTCAGATTTAGTCTAGTGGAAATCCACCATGATCTATGCTAGTGTCTTAAGGAAATCCTTGATTGGATTATGTTGTTAATCTGAGAAGTTTTCCTACTGTCAGAATACTTGTGCTGACAGTGGATTTCTCTCAGTAGTTGCTTATTGCAATTATAAGGTGGCTTGTTTGAGATGATACATTCTGAATCAAATCATTATGTGTAATGATTTTCTGATGATGTAGATTCATTTTAATGTTGATTCCTGGCACTTAGCTTCAGGAAAATGATATATATTGGTTGTCCCTTTTATGTGTGGATTCTGAACCAGGATTGGTTTTAGTTGAGAAACAACCTGTCCTAGTGATATCAATATGCTTTGGCACACAAGTGTTTGAGTTTTATTTCTGGGCTTAGCTTGAATATGCTTGGGATTAACACTAATAAGATGATATGGAAACTTTTATTATCTTTTCTGCCTGTGATGTTGGTCTGAGGCTCTAGGATGTGATTCCTAGTTAGTTTGGGCAATAATTTGTTTGACCTTATAGATTTATAGGTGCTACTCTCTCTCTCTTTGAGAGATGTACCCTGATCTGTTAAGATCAAATGAAAATGATCTAAGTTGTAAAAAAAATAACATTGAACCCAGTGATGCTGGTCTGAGGGTTTAGTGTTTGTGGTTGAGCTAGATTTCTTATCCTTGTACTTGAAATCTCTAGGATAGATTCACCCCTCTTGGGTGCTTATTGAGAGATTATTGCATAAAGCAACACATGCTTTTGTTTAGATATTCTGATGAAGGCATGTGATGGTTTTATGAGACTCACCACAAGATTTGATGCTGGTGTAGTATATTTGATGATGATCCTGATCTTGCTCTTGGTCTTGATCTTGATCTACTTTTGCTGGTTCCTGAGCTTGCTCTTGAGCTTGCCTGCTCCTCCTAGCTCCTGGCCTTGACCTTGCTGTCCACCAGATCTATTCCCCTCCTTATGTCACCATCCTGGTGATGTTTGGGTTGATCTGAGTGGTTAGTTTGGTTGTTGTTCTTGGTTTAGCTGTTGTTCATCCTGGCTGTGCTGGTGTATTGTGTAGTGGAGAGATGCACTGAGGTGCCCCTCCATGGCTGGACTGTGGTTTTGTGATAATGGCTATGCTTGTGAGGTCGACAGTACACCCCTTTGCATGCTTATGTGTGTGCAGCTTGTGTGCCTGCTATGCACATGAGGATAAGCTCAGAAATTTTGAACTTACTATTACCAATCTACTTTACCTTGACTGGTTAATTGGTCCCCTTTTGGCTGTCATTTGCATTCTGGCTTTGAATTTATGAAAGATGGAATCTTTCTTATTGGTGAAACTTGCCCCTTTATAACATCTCTCAATGATGAGATTGTCAAGTGCACCTCACTGACATATCTGAGAGAAATATTCTAACACCGATCCTATCTTGTTTTCTATTTAATCTTTGTTTTGCAGGTACAAAAGATAAAGATGAAGATTTAGTGTACTTTTAGGTATAGGATATTTAGTGGATATACAAATGTAGTTTTCTTATTCTTTTGTAATTTTTCTTTTATAATTTATGTAATCTTTATTTGGTTAATTTGTAATAGAGATTATATATTTATTAATAAAGAGTATTTTATTCTTTACTCTTGTGTGAATTGTGAAGTTTAGAATAACTTCTGTAAGTTATTCTTTGTGACTTGTTTAAGTATGTAAAATGAATTTCATATACAATATTGTTTTTAGATAAGATTTAAGTTATAATAATTTTCTCTTAATTAATTTAAGATTCAAATCTTATATCAAAATCATTTAAATTATAAAACACTTAAGTTTTAGAATCCAAACTCATTTCAAAACACACATAACTACTTTACGTTCATATCAAAGTTTTATAGCAATCCTTCTTTAAGACTAAACCTATTCGCAAAGTAAGAAAGAAACATTGATCACTTAAGTTTTTATTTGGTGAAAATTTTACCCACATTTTCACAAATAAATGCATGCAACAATTCATATTCCTAAATCTACCCTTTGTTAGGTCCTAAATACTAGGATGTTACACTAAGCATGTCTGCGTCGTTGGACTTTGTATGCTGCCGTCAATCGTCGTTGTTTTTCCTGTTCCAATGACCAATCGAGAGCGGCGCTACCCCATATGGGTTCCACATATTTCCCTGCATCGAAAGCCCTAATTAGTCGTCCTAGAATCCTTCTTCTTGGTCTCAAAGCTATTCGTGAGGATCCCATGGATGATGTCTGGGTGATGTCATCCTTGACCAATTCAACAGGTTGACCTAGTCCACTGCTCGCGTGGCAGATGACGTGGCCACTGGCCCACGGTTCAGTGACTAGGGTAGGTAGTCTAGGTATAAAAAGTAATTCCCTATTTACAATATAATTTAGGAAATGTATAAACTTTATAAATTCAATATCTTTTGTTTTATAATTCAGAAAAATGTGTTTAATATATGAAAAATTTCAGAAAAATAAAATCTATAACTTAAAACTATTATCAAACATTATTATGTTAACAATTTAAATAAATATTATTTAAAAAAGATTTTATAAGTAATAAAACTTTGAAAATTCATATTTTAATAATGGTAAATGATAAAAAATATAAATAATATGTCAAAATTCTTAGAAAAATAAGAACTATAATTTAATACTATAATCATGTATTATTATTTCACTTAAACAAATATGTATTATTTATTAAGTGTTTATAAAGTAATAAATCTTATAAAAATCATATCTTATTATTTATAAATCACAAGAATAAATGTAATATACCAAAATGATCACCAAAAATAATATCTACATGTTAAAAATATAACATTCCACTTTTGAGGTAAGTAAAAACTTACTCTAATAACTTGAATTTAAACCTAATTCCTTAATTGATAATTCATATAAGGATAAATAAAAATTGCTAATATTTTTAAAATTATTCCTTTAAGGTCTAAAAATAATATTAGTCCTAAGTTGTGATAATATGACGTCAAAATAAGTTCAACACATTTTAAGTACAATTTTGTTGAATTTTCATTTAACTATAAGTGCCTATTATTTCCTAAAGAGATTCTTATGAAATTATAAAATCTTCAAGAATGATATTTTTAATCAAATAAAAACATTTTACCATTGTTTCACTCACCAATTTATAAATGTATTAAATCCAAAGATAGTTCATAAGTAGTAAATAATATTATTTACTTATTCACAAACCATAAACACACCTTTATAAGGAAATAGATCATTTATTCAATTATAATGTTATGAAACCACTACTTAAATAGAAGTGTTACCACTCTTAATTGATCTTAAAGAAACATTACGAATTGAACAAATTATAATACCATATAATGACTAAGATAGATAAGTCTCAAATACTAATCATGTTATCATTCAAATGAAGTCAATCTGCTTGTAATATAACCTAACGATGTTAACTTAAAGTTTAAATGCTTTCATTTCGTTAAGTAAGATTTTCTTCAAAATTTATTATTTTAAAGATACATTATAAAGAAATACATAAGCATTTCTATGAAAGCTCTAAATGATGAACAACCCTTATATACACAGTCTCTAGATAAATTCCACATTTGAGTATTATATTATTGTTTTATAATATTATAATTACATGTTTCACACACAATCACAAGCCTTAGTAAGAAGCACAAGTGTAAAACTTATCTAAGAGAGAAACACATTAAAAAGAGACCATTTACAGTTTCCAAACCCTAGATCAACGCTTATTCCAGGGATTCGAGTTTAATAAATTACATTACTTATGCATAATAGCATATTACTTCTTTAAACATTAGTCCTTACCGGACCAACGATGCTGATTTCAGATATTGGATCTTATATTGTCTCGAAGACCGTGAGTGCATAATATTGCAATCACAAAAGGCAAGTTCACACTTACTCATGTCCTTTGGTTATTTTCTATAAAGTATTTTGCAAATCCAGTGTTGTCATCACCTGCATTTTAAAAAGGTCAGAAAACACTATTTTTGATGATAATGTGAACTATTGGTTACTGATCTAGGGTGATCAGCTAATCTATTAAGTCTGGCAGTTGGAATACCACTACACAGGACTATATCATCTACGACTTAACAACCAATGTCGCCAGTGATTCTTGTGCCGTATATTACGCGTTGACCATGAGATTTGGAATAGAACGGAGAAGTCGGATGTATATTTTCCCTCTCGCATGGATCCGGATGTGCGGGTCATGGCTGTTATCACTCATAGCATGCATTAATTGGTAATTCGTAGAGGATATGCAGCATATGGGTGGGAACCCTCAACGTCCCACGATAGTTCCGGCATCTGAACGTTTGTATTTTCTATTGCCGTAATTCAATAGGTGTGCATGGCATACACTAAGGAGACATGCGGGGTCGCGGAGAAGGCAGTGATTGGCTTGGATCTTAGGTTGGGCCTCAAACCAAGGAAGATTGAACGGGGACATACTCCCGGTCGTTCAACAAAGCCTAAGCTCTCTTATGGGTAACGTGACGCACCTCTGCAGAGTGTAAGAACTGTAACTTGTTACTCCCTGTTCCAAGAAGGAGCTACGAACACGGCAAGAAAGGAACTCCACGAAAGTTCTGGTAAACCTGTGAAGGCTGGCGGGCATAGATTTTCAGAATAAAAGCAACTTTTGAAGAAATGTTTACGAAAACCTGCATAGCCTATGACATATGGTCTGTGGTTGTAGATATAGTGCATCAGACATTCCTTTTCTAGTGAACTTGCTGAGTATGCTCGTACTCAACGTATCTTATTAACCCTTGCTAGATTCTGAAGCCATTAAGACGATGTCTACATCAAGTTATGCTCCAGGAATCATCATCAAAAGCTCAAGCTCTTCAATGAAGTCAAGAAAGACAATATATACATCAACTAAAGTGAAGACGAAGTTGTTGATTAGATAGGAATATAATCTCTAGCCATAGAGCCTACTTCTGTAGAGTATTGCAATAGCAGCAATACAAGTTAAATAGTTATATGCTAATCTTATTAGCATAATAGTTACGAGTTGATTATTTCTGATTCTTCTTTGTAAGAAGTTTCTTTCTCTCTTTTTAACCTAGAGTGTTCTCTGGATCTTTTGTAAAGAGTCGAGTTGTAACCTATAGTCATGTCTTGGACCTGCTATGTTTCTGTTGTACCACTCTGAGGGATGTCATACTAGTGAATGGTGTTTCATTGGTGTTATGTCAATGACTATAGTGTACTACATCATGCAGTGGTATGCTGTGTCGCCATAGTGTGCGGCGCCACATGCCTCGTCATCTACGGTGACTCCAACCTCGTCGTCCAACAGACGATGAACGAGTTCGACGCCCATAGTGCCAACATGATCGCATGCCGTGCACTCTACAACTCACTTGAAGGGGACTTTGATGGCTGCGAACTTTGGCATGTTGGCAGGGAAAGAAATGAAGAGGCTAACAATATCACGAACATTGGCTCCACCTGCGCCCCGTGCCACCAGGTATGTTACTCGAACAAATCCGCATACCCTCCATCAAGTGGAAATTTCCAAAGGACACAGCCGAAAGCGCAGAACACTCGGGGGTTGCGCCACCCGAAGGACCCACGGAGCCCAAAAGCTCGATATGGAGGTCGAACTGATGAGCCTTATGTAGGTCATGGAAATCGAGCAAACATGGACCCAACCATACCTCCACTACCTGATAAGCAAGCAGTTGCTTGAGGACCCGACAGACGCCCGACGCATATCTCGTAGATCAAAGGCTTTCACCATCATCAATGGCGAACTGTATAAGCACAGCATTTTGTGTGTGCTCCAACGATGCATAACCAATAGTGACGACAAAAGCATCCTCCTAGACATCCATGAGGGTATCTGCATCCACCACGCAGGCAGCCGTGCTCTGGTCGCCAGAGCTCTACGAGCTGGCTTCTACTGGCCAACCGCAATGAACGACGCCAAGGAGATATTCAAGAGGTGCAATGCCTGTCAGAGGTACGCTGACAAGCCACACGCGCCCGGATTGGAGCTGCGGCCCATACCGCTGGCATGGCCTTTCGCCCAGTGGGGGATTGACATGGTCGGCAAACTGTCAAAGTCCTCGCCAGGAGGGCACGTCTTCCTCCTGGTAGCAGTCGACAAATTCTCGAAGTGGATCGAGGACATTCCTGCTACTTACCAAAGCGGCGCCACTATCGTAAAGTTTTTCGAGTCCATTGTTTACAGGTTCGGAGTACCCCATAGCATCATAACGGACAACGGCTCGAACTTCACCTCGAAGGAGTTCCAAGGCTTATACGAAAACCTCGGAATCAACCTCACGCCAGATCGCATCTGCGCACCCCCTGTAACCTTTGGTTCCACCATAATCAAGAACAGACAAGCAGGAGTAGGATTTTCCCTCCGGGGGCCTGAACCTGGGTAAACCTCGTGTCCCCGTGTTTCTTGCCTGCTAACCGTCTCGCGACTTCTAGCATCCCCATCTTCTCCAAAACCCAACTCCATATCAATGGGCATTGACTAGTCGAACCCTCGTCAGGGAGGCCAAGGCATCGATCTCCACCTTGATCAGCCGCTGCATCTTCATCACCACCATCATCTCCATCCGTCTCATGTAGATCTTGTTGTAATTCTTGCACTAGTTGTGGATTTATACAAGTACTATTCATCGATAATCGTTTCCATTACCATTGCCATGATGTTATTTGCCCCCATGTCCGAGTAGATCATTAGTTCTTAGAGAGATGGAGAAACCCTAGTATATGATTGAGATGAGATAGGGATTATTATGTTATACATCATTATATGTATGTGTTAATTGTCTTCATCTTGATGTTGAGAGTTGTGCACCTCCTTAATATTGGCCTCTTACGGGGACTTGATGAAGGGGATTACTTGTTGGTAGACGGAGGGATGGTAGAATTTACTGTGACAATGTCATCCTTTACGTACTAACTTGGGGAAGCAAGAACTCATTAAGCCATATCCATGCCGTGGGAGAAATCCCTTAATAGTGGGATAATACGATTGATGTCGTTTATCTGTCAACTATGGTTATGAAGGATGATGTGAGCAGTGGTTGCTGTCTAATCGTCCATATATGGAGCTCCTCCCACATACATGCATATCATGAGAATATTCGTTATAATAATCTTGGTCACTTAGTCTAAATTGCTAGCGGTGTATCCACCATTCTCCGAGAATGCCTTTTTCCCTATTGTAGTTTCAATATTTCTTATACACGCGATTACTACTTTCTATATTAAATTTTACTTCACTTTACTTTACTGTTTCACTCAACCAAAAACCCAAAAACAATTATACTTTTCTTGCATCTTAGAATTATTCCTTAGGTACTTCGTTTAGTTTTAGTTAAAATCATTTTAGTCTTTTTCCTACTTCTCCCTATGGGATCGATATCTTTATTTTGAAACTAGCTACAAACAATCTATGCACTTGCAGTCATCAAGCTATTTTCTGGCGCCGTTGCCGGGGAGCTTAGAACTATAAGTCACTTTACTCTTACTTATTTACTTTCGTTGTACTAATTTTTTATTTAAATTGCAGGACCATAACAATGGACAACACCCAGCATTTAATCCAGCTTGAGGCAGTAAGAAATATGGGTTCTCCCATAGACGCTTTTATAATTGTCAATAAAAGCATAAACCCCGATAGTATTGAGATCCATCCCTTATTATTTAAATTACTTAACTCTAAGAAGTTTGTAGGGACCAATGAAGAGAGTCCATATGTACACTTACAATTCTTTGAAGATGTTTTTGGTTCCTTTATATTTGATAATTGTGACCTTGATAAGGTTAAAATCCAGTTGTTTAGACAAACTCTTCCAATAATGTTTGCAACTGGTATAGATCCAAGGACGTGGGACCATGAATCCCCTTAGTCCTAGCTTAAGTCATAGTTAATTTCTTGGGGCCACAAGTAGTTTGGGGTGTTATTATATCTTGTATTTATGCCATGATTTATTGCTTTATTTACTTCTGTTTCTCGTGGAGAGCATTTACCACTGTAATGTTTTGGAAAGTAGAATGTTTTCATGGTATCGACATGCATAGTCACACTATCGGGTTCCCAGTCATTTACAACCATTAACACAAACCTCTGGGTCCGTCTTGGAGCCGGCCAACTTCGTCGTGGGTTGCTTAGTGGGGTGGCCCCCTGAAATCAACTATGAATCTTACGAATGCTTTGTCGTGATGTCTCATTGGGTTTTCATTTGGTTTTTACGAGTTTGATTGTGTGTGTGTTGCTATTTGTGCATCCCTGCAGGGTAAATCTTTCTAAAAGCAGTGTTCGTGGTTATGGACGACTTGGAGCACAATTTCTCGATCATAGACAAACATAACTAAAGTACCGCTTTTAAATTGACTAAAACTTCACTAGTAATAGTGCAACATTCATGGAATGATTAATAAAACTGCCAACAAATGGGATGTTCTTCCGCCTTCTCGTTTGGGAATGGGGAGGTGGGCAAGCGATGTTTATTTATGTTGATATATATATGTTGGGAAATTAACTACTGTTTAATTAATGAGCGTCTGTCTATCATTGGTTAGGCGGATATTGTAGTGTGTCTCTATTGAAATGCTAGGCTTTACTTTCGCTGCTATTGCATCACCCTCAGGTTGTTCCCTTTATATGCATAAAGACTTGCTGAGTTCCTTAGGGTCTCACACGATAAAATATTGGTTTGGATGGACACGTATGCTCTGAGGAAGGTTACTAGTTAGAAGGGACCGATGATGGTGGCAACGACCTTCTGGTGTAGAGATTTCGGGGATGGATATCCATGAGATCTGTGGGCGCGATGTTCTTATTTTCAGGGCGTCTTACGCCAATTTGCTTCTTATCCATACTCAGATATGTTTTCCGCTTCTGCCTAATACTCTGATGTGTGCTATATGAGTATCCTAAACTATTAGCTACCTAGTATTTTGTATCTTGTCATATGGCGTTGAATATTTCTATTTTTTAGATGGTTTGGCTCTGTTGTACTCTTGTATGTCACTTACATACACACTTGTGTATGTTTTGTTCACATGCATGTCGACTACGCCGCTCATACTTGATTCGATGTTCTTGCAAAATGGATAGGGTGGTTAGCTGGTACCGTGCCCTGCTCTGCTTAGATGGGCCTACACGTGGGTGGCCTTTGGGCCTCCACGGTAGAACCACCTTAAGCACTTTAGGTTCGTCCTGACTTGTTGCTTAGAGCGTAGTGTCCGAGGTATTACGCGTCAAACATCAAGCATAATGTTTTTAAGAAATTAAAATCTAAACTTTTTTTGCATACGATATAAGAAAGAAGTCTTATGGACTACCACCCACCACCTTAAGTTGCAGTGAACAAGCATAACACACAACCAGTAGTCTAGTGGTTCGGCTTAATTGCCCATCGACGCTACCATGGCGCACGGATGATGAAACCTCCAAGAGTGTTAGGGTACCGAGTTTTCATCGCTCGCTATGCTAACGCATCAACATCGATAAAGTATTGGTAACCTAACACCTATGCACGCATTTCAATTAAACTTGCTCAACACGTGCCTCTACCCAATATGTTTATATGGTGGGTGACTTATGTCTTATAGTGTGGATACCTTACATATTATGGCATGGATAACTCACGTGTTAAAGTGGATGACTGGTTGATCCGAATTTTTTCTATCGAAACATATGAACATGAGATCTAGTTTTAAAAATTTTGTCGCGACTAGTTCAGCAGTAAAAAGAGATCTTAAATAGGACAAACAGTTTGATCTACAAGAAATTTTAAATTTTCGGCTTAATCCTAAGATGACCGACAACATATGTTCATACCTCTCGCCAGATTTGGCCAATCAACGACTGGCCTAACAATAGATTCCTTTTTTATCTCGCCCAGACCAATGGATGATCTGACTATTATTGGTTAACGACAGACAACTTTATGTAATTTTACATGGTAACCCAAGTTATAAATTGTAACCAGTGTGATGTAAAAAGAAAGGCTGTGTGATTCGTCGATCATTATTGCATAAAACATTATTAGTAGGACTAATCTTTTTTAACCAGGAAAGATCCCGAAGGACCCAGATGTTGCGACTAGTCAAAGCTGTGGGAACAAATTATAGAAAGGGCCAGAAAATAAAACAAAGTTACAACTGGGCCCCTCAATTTTACAAATTGCACCCTACAGGAATGCTCCGAAAGCATTTGAGTCCTGCACATCGCTTGAAGCTCGCATCCAGCCGCGGCCTCCGTCGTCGGAACCGGGGACGAACCACTTGGCCCAACATCGATGCAATGAGCTGCGAGGAGGGAGAGAAAAGGCCGTCAGAGGCAGTTTGAGTAGCTCGGGCACAGTGGCCTCTCGATCTCGGAGCGGCCATCTTCTTGGCCACGGGTAGAGGTTGGCATCTTGCTTCCGCTTGGAGAATGCCGAAGAAGTCGCAACATCGCCGCCTGAGAATAGCAGGCGGCCCCATCATTCATAAGCATCAGCAGATTCAAGCCCACCCTCCTTCCTTCTCTTGCCACCACGGAAGACCGAGATCTAGAGAGGCAGCTAGTCGTCGTCGATGTCGTGAAGACACAATCGAGCTTTATGGCCGAGCCGCTGAGCCTGCACCATCTGCTGGCAACTACAACCACTGCATTGACACAGAGAGGGAAACCCAATGACCTCTTGGCTCCGCTCAACAGCACTAGAGAGTAGCTCAGAGACGTAGATAATCGTGGCCTCCACCCACAACCGGGTCGTCTCCCCCCGCCGTCATGGCCGGCCAAAGAGGACCCCAGATCTGGGTGCAGTCGCTCAACACCCGCATCCAGAATAGCTTTATTTAGGAGAGTGGTGTTCGTCGCTGTCTTTAACCCTCCACCATGGACGGGGAGAAGGGAAACGAGAAACCCTAAAAAGCTAAGGATCCGGCTGCACAGAGCCTTAGTCTGCCTACGACTATGGGCATCCTGTCCAAGACCGGCATGAGGCCATGCCACCTACAGCTACAGCTATACAACGGCCAGCCTCGCCCACCCCATCCTCTCCAGCCGGAGCCGAAGAAGAAGGGGAGGGGAGCCGGCGGTGCTGGAGCGACTCTCAAGGAAGAAGATAAATGGAAGAAGGGAGAGCGAGAGAGAGAGGACTCTATTGCTCGCTTACTGCAAGTAAAGATTGTAGCATAGGACGATCCAATAGGACTAATCGGGTAGTGTGGTGAGAAATGTCTTTCAGTTAAGAGCGCAACAGCTCCATATTAGTCGGCACAACCCACCAAAGTGCAGCTAGGGATAGCTCAAATTTTTTGTACAAATGAAACTTATAAGCTTTCAATCATTCAAACAAGAAGAAGTTCCCATCAGAGATTTACACTGCAATAGCAGTATGTTGGGGGTATACTTTCCGGGTATACCCACAGGACTCAATGACCAGGGTGGCCCACCAACGGGTTAGAGCTTTTCTTCACAGGCGGCCTAGTCAGAGAAAGAGGAGGAGCCAGTTCCGGCAACGACAAGGCCCAGAAGAGTTACCGACTTAGGCATATAGTATTACTTGTCCAAGCTCTATCTAGTTACCGACTCTATAACATAGCTGGATAGGTCTCTCCTGTAACCCTAGGCCCTGGTGACTATATAAACTAGCCCTACGAGAGCCTTTAGGGCACAACGAATCTTACTACCACAATCACAACTCGCACAGGCGAACCTCTCTTGTAATCCGTTGTAACATTCGGCTTATGCCGATATATTACTGGGTTGCTAGCAGGAGTAGGATCCGATCACCACGGTCGGATCTGAACCTGGGTAAACTTGTGCTCACCGCTCCTGGAACATCCGACGTCTCACACCCCATCTTTCCAACGCCACTAGGACCCTCTATGGCGTACTTGTCGATAATCCGATGACAGTTGGCACCCACCGTGGGGCAAGTGACCTTTGGAGCTTCGTTCCAGGCGGAATCTGTGCGTGTAGGAATCGGCAAAACTATCACCATGGGTCGCATGGTCTACGCCAGTGATGTCCCTCTTGTCCTTCTCGATGAGACCTAGATTCCGGCTTCAAAACCTGTGACGTCCTACATGATCATGTCTATCGGCGAGATCAATATTTATCTCGGTTTTGATGAACCCGCCCAACCCACCCTTGAGGTGATGACCATGGCGGAAGAAAAATCCAGATCTAATTTGTCCGCAGAGGCAGAAGAGTTCAAGATCCCGGATAAAATCGAACCCACCCAGCCCACTCCTATAGTGGAAGAAGAGGTGGAAGAAAAATCCGGATCTGATCTTCCTGACGAGATCGGGTACATCCGCTATGGATCCGGCCCTGTCGATGTCGTAGCAGGAAAAGAACTCTTGAGGAGCAAGATAACAGAGATGACGAGACGCCCCTACATCGATTATGAAGCAATCGCCGACATCAAGGAGAACTTCGAGATGGCAGAGGCGAAAACCAAGTTGTACCACTACCTCAAGAACATAAACAAGAATAAGAACTATTTCGTGTACCACATAAGCTCTGGATCCGACTCTGTCAATGCTGGAGCTGGCAGCGATTTAGTCCTAGACGCAATCGAAGAAAACGCTGACATACCTGGCTCCCCTCAGGAGTCAATGACGTCGCAGGAACTTCGAGACTTCGACAAAGAGATGGAGGAGTACGAGCAAGAACATGCCTCCAAGCCAACGCAAGGTGAGCCAGAAAATTCCCCTAGTCCATATGATAGCATGGATGAAAGCTACACATAGCAGGATGATATGGACACTGGAGATTCCTCCGAGGTACACAATCCAACCACTACGGAAAGTACCGACGGAAGTTTATCCCCCAGTACCGGACCAAAATTCGTCTTTGTCACTGGTATGCGCGTTAAGGCTACTGGGCGGTCAAAGAATAAGAAGAATAACAAGAATTCGACACCGGCAGAGAAGGACGTCGATGATACCAACAAAGAAAAAGTTGATGAAGAGATCGATATGGAGAATTAGGATGGAGATCCGATTAATACAACACCGATCGACCCTCCTTTGGATGGACACATCGTCACAAAGGGTGCATGTGAAATTTAAGGAGATGCTCTCATGATTCCAATACCAGCGGCTTCTGGTCTTACACTGGAGGTGCTAGAGAAAAGGGCTGAGGACCTGGAAAAGCACCGTTTATTTCTGCTCGAAGAGGCCGCACGCATCGTCGAGCTAAGGGAGCAGTTAGACAGTGATCCTGCCAAATATCAGTCAGATTTCAAGCGACACCCAAACAAAACAGGGGAGGTATGTTTCTTGCCAACAAGAACCCAGATATCCACAAAGATCTATTCGACGGAAAAATAGGAGAAAAGATCCGAGTCTACATCACGCCGTTGGAAAACGTTGCTGTAGCTCGAGCCATCCTCGCCAATAATCCGTCTCCACAATAGGTCAGCAGTGCGTTGCGTTGCTGGACAAAGGATTAAAGCAGTAGAAAACGACCGCGTCATTCAGTGGCAAGCTAGCCTCAAAGTCAGAATTTTTCCACACTGGCGCTAACCAAAGCGCCGATGGAAGGCTCCGCAGGGATACGGATCAACGCTATCGTCCCCGTGGAGAAAAGTAGAATTCAAGAACCGGCTCAAACGGCCACTCTCGCTGGCCAGCGCGTGATTGGGCAAGAGTTATTCCGGCTGCGCCCGAAGATGCCATCAGGGCAATGGTTCCTCATTAGGACCATCGTCGGCAAAACAACCGCTATAGAGAAGACCCAGAAACACGCCGCTAGCGAGAAGAGCAAGATCGGCTAAGCATGCCACCACCGAGCCGTCTAGCTGGTAACGCCGGACGAAGAGATGATCCGGACTGTCCTGAATCAAGTAGGGACGGAGCCCGAAGAAACTAGCATCGGAGTGAGCATAATGAGGCTCCACTACCACCACCACATTACCTAGCCGGAAATAATCCACCAGGGCCACCATCGACTCCTGGTAGCGACCATGAAGGATCCCGATGTAGCCATGGAATCCGCAGGGCGGAGGTGGCAATGGTGAGAGGAGAAGCATAAATCCGACTCCGTTGTGCAGAAGCCGTGAGCCTCCAAGGGGCAGATCTCTCTCGCCAAATGACGCTCGCCATTGCATCGAGTCAAACATAGAGGTGCGGCGGTACGAGGAAGAAGATGTGTACGTGGGACCCAAGTGCTTTTGACCACGCATACGTCGGACCAAATTTCTAGTTGACTTTGGTATTGCCAAACAAATTAAGCCCTACGACGGTGCGGCTCGTCCAGATACCTGGCTCTAGGATTTTTTCCAAGCTTGCTGCATCGCCAAAGGAGGAAACAGACTGGTCGCAGTCCGATATCTCCCGCTTATGCCGAGGAAGACGGCTCGATCATGGCTCAGTAAACTGCCAGAGAATTCAATTCATAACTGATATCATATGCAAAGTGCGTTCTTTTCAAACTTCGAGGGAACATACAGGAGGCCCTACTCAGTCGGAGACTTGCAGCGTTGCACACAAAGACCCGAAGAAACCTGCCGAGATTACGTCGGACGCTGGATTGACACGAAGAACTCCCGCGAGGGAGTAAACGAGCAAACTTCTATAGAAGCTTTCGTCGCAGGACTCCCAGTCGGACTTTTGCGTCACAGACTGAAGCGTGACCACATCACAGATTTGGGAGAGATGATAGAGACAGCAAGCAAATATGCTGATGCCGACGATGATTCAGAAGGGCTGCTAAACATTCTGGCCAATCCCAATGCGTCCAAACAGCCAAAACAACAATCTCAGAAGCGCAAGATAACCTCGGACGAAAAGCCGGCTCCGGATAATGCAGTTGTTAACGCAATATTCGAATCTGGCGGACGAGAAGGACGCGGAGGCTGCCGGGGTAGAGGCTGTGGAACTTCCCGAATTCAGGGCAGAGGATATCAGCAACCCGGAAGAACCTACACCTGGGCTGACATTGCTAATAATCCCTGTGTCCACCACCTGGATAGTAACGGAGGATCTACCCACACAAATGCCGAGTGTCGTTTCAATGATGATATCAAGAAAGACGAATCCGCTGGCTATAGAGACAAGCGACAAAAAGGAAAGAAAAATTCCAAGAAAGGAAAGGATCCCAAGGAATATTCCAACATGGAAGAATCGGATACCACCATAGAGCCCAAGTCGGATGGAAAGAAGAATTTTACGACCAAGAAAGATGCATACGTCTTCTTCCTTGGATCCCAACCTCCCAAAGAAAAGAAGGCGGTTCTCCGTGAGCTTAATGCCACGGTTTTGGCTATTCCACAATTTCTGGACTGGTCAGACGTAACCATCACCTTTGATCACTCAGATCACCTGAGAAAAACACATCATCGGGGAAAGTACCCTCTGGTCGTCAATCCTCTTATTTATGGCTATGAGTTCTCTAAAACACTCATGGACGGTGGGAGCAGCATTAACATCCTCTACATCGAGACGCTCCATCGCATGAAGCTACACGAGAGCCAGTTGACTTAGAGTAGTGTAACTTTCCATGGCATTGTACCAGGGAGACAAGCGGATTCTCTCGGTGAGATTACTCTGTACGTGACATTTGGAACCCGAGACAATTACCGGACCGAGTCACTCTGTTTTGAGTTGGTACCATTCAAAAGTTCTTACCAAGCCACCTTCGGGCGTCCGGCTTACTGGGCGTTCATGGCTCGTCCCTGTTATATCTACAATATGATTAAACTTCCAGGTCCAAAGGGCGTAATCACCATCCGGAGAAATCCGAGGAAAGCACGAGAGTGCGACGAAGGATTTGTTGCCTTCACCGAAGCCGTGCTGCACGCCCAGGAGTACCAGGAGATCAAGAAGACCATCAACCCGTTCGAGATGCCTGCTATGAAGAACGAGGTGTTGAAGCCAAGTTTGCAGTTCAAGGCGTCGGAAGAGACGAAGAAAACATCGCTGAAGGAAGATGATCCCTCCAAGACAATGAACATAGGGGTAGGCTTAGACCGCGCATAGGAAAGCGCGCTCGTCGAGTTCCTCAAAGCTAATAGTGATATCTTTGCATGGCAGCCTTCTGACATGACCGGAGTACCTAGGGAACTTGCCAAGAAATCTCTTAATGTGTACCCTGACGCTAAACGCGTCAAACAGTCCTTACGATGGTTTGGTGATGAAAAGCGCAAAGCGATAACCAAGAAATTAGCCCGTGTAGAGTTAGCCGGATTCATAAGAGAGGTCATCCATATAGATTGGGTGGAAAATCCTATACTCGTCCCTAAAAAGTACACCATTGATTTAAGGATGTGTGTTGATTATACCGCTTTGAACAAGGCATGCCCAAAAGATCTGTTCCCTTTGCATAGAATCGATCAAGTTATCGACTGAACGGCAGGGTCGGAACTACTATATTTTCTCGACGCATATTCCGGATATCACCAAATACCGATGAAAGAGTTGGAACAAATTAAGACGTTTTTCGTCACACCTTTCGGAACCTTCTGCTACAAAACTATGCCTTTTGGCTTAAAGAACGCAGGAGCAACATATCAATGTACTATGCAACATTGTCTCAAAGACCAAATTAGACGCAGCGTCCACGTATACGTAGACGACATAGCAGTTATGTCCAAAAAGAAGGGAACTTTAATTTCTGACTTGGAGGAAATATTTGCTAGTCTACAAAAATTTAATATGATGCTAAATCCGAAGAAGTGTTTCTTTGGATTTCCAGCCGGAAAATTGCTAGGTTTCATCTTCTCCGAGCGAGGCATAGAGGTGAACCGGGACAAAATCAAGGCTATACTCAATATTACCAGGCCGACTTGCCTGGAGGATGTGCAACGTCTCACTGGTTGCATTGCAGTAGTGAGTCGGTTCGTCAGCCGGCTCAGCGAAAGAGCCGCACCTTTATACAAATTCTTGAAGAAAACCGACAAGTTTGTCTAGACCCAGGAAGCCGAAACTGCACTGCAAAGTTTGAAAGACCTACTTTCAAACCCACCAGTTCTCGCAGCGCCAGAACCTCAGGAGCCTATGTTACTCTACATTGCAGTAACCAATAAGGTCATAAGTTGTTGGAGATATGCCCTAGAGGCAATAATAAATGTAGTTATTATTATATCTTTGTGTTTATGATAAATGTTTACATTCATGCTATAATAGTATTAACAAGGAAACATTAATACTTGTGTGATTTGTAAACTAAAATTGAAGTCCCTAGTAAAGCCTCTATATAACACTAGCTTGTTGGTTAATAAATGATTGTGGTTTCCCTATCATGAACATTGAGATGTTATTAACAACAAGATCATATCGTTAGGAGAATGATATGGTGGACATACTCCTATAGATAAGCGTAGCATAAAGATCAAGTCATTTTAATAGTTCAATTGCTATATGCTTTCTGATACATAGTAACCTAATTCCTTCGACCATGAGATCATGCATATCACCTTCACCAGAAGGATGCTTTGATGACATCAAACACCACACCGTAACTGGGTGGCTATAAAGGTGGCATTGAGTGTTCGGAAAGTATTGGTTGAAACACATGGATCAAGAATGGGATTTGTCCATCCATATGACGGATAGATATACTCTGGGCCCTCTCGGTGGAATGTCATCCAATTAGCTTGCAAGCATGTGGTATCTCACAAGGGATCACATATCACGGGAGCGAGAAAGAGTACTTATCGATGCGAGGTTGAACTAGGTATGTAGAGATCAGCGATCATAACCTCGGATAAGTAAACTATCGTGAGACAAAGGGAAATTGGTATCGTATGTAATGGTTCATTCGATCGCAAAGTAGTCGTAGAAATATGTGGGAGCCATATGAATTTCCAGATTCCTCTATTGGTTATTGATCGGAGAAGTCTCTCGATCATGTCGCATAATTCACGAACCGTAGGGAGACACACTTAAGGATTGACGTTGTTGAGTAGTTATGGAATGATGAGTAAGAGACTGAATGTTGTTGAGTCTCGGATGGGATCCGGGATATCACGAGGAGATCCGGAATGGTCGAGAATAAGATTCATATAAGGAAAGTCCTGTTTGGGGTTGGAGAATGGTTAGGTGTTTTCATCGGAATGTTCTAGAAGGTTCGGAATGTCGGCACTCGGAGGAAGGGTACATGAATGTGTCATAACAATTTGGAATGATTGCATCATGTACTAGGTGTCATCGCTGAACAAAATAAAGGGTTTAATCAAATCCTAGTTTGAAAAGTCAAGCCAATTTGAAAAGTCAAGCGACTATTTTGTGAGGTGGAGGAGAGTAGGAAACCTACTTGGGAGGAGTTCCTCCCTCCACGCCGCCCACTTGGAGACCGAGTTGGGGAGGACTCCTCCCTTGGCGCGCCCCTCCACCTATATAAGGAGGCGGGCTGCCCTCAAGCACACAACACCACGCCCAACCCTAATCCTAGCTTGCCGCCGCCACCTCCTTGCGCCGCCTAGGCAAACCCTAGCCTTGGCCTTGCTCCTCCTTGGTGCGTCTAAACCCTAGATCATCGAGGCTCTCTCTCATAGTCCACCATACTCGCTCGGCTTAAGCGAAGCCTGCGAGATCTCCCTCTACTTAGGTACCACGCCGTTGTCTGCCGAAATCGCGAGGAGGTGCTACAACCTTCATTGCCTTGGAACAAGGGAGAGGAAGGTCTTCGTCGAGTACCGAGCGATGTGACCCATTGCCGAAGCCTTGTTTGGAAGGATCATCTACATGATCTTGAGATCGGAGAAATCGACTACATCACCCACGAGAATCCGCTCTCGTTAAACACTTTGGAATCTTCGAGGGTGAGTTATTCCATCGACTCGTTGCTACAATCTAGTAGATAGATCTTGGCTTGTTTGTTTGTATGCGGTAGAAATTTTTTGTTTTCCATGCTACGAACCCCTTACAGTGGTATCAGAGCCGTGTCTATATGTAGATCTGTTGCATGAGTAGAACACAATGGTCATTGTGGGCGTTGATGCTTTTGTTGTCGATTGCTTCTTGTGTACTTTGCATCTTGCAGGATGGTGGGATGAAGCGGCCCGGGCTAACCTTACATGACATCGTTCATGAGACTTGCTCCGCGCTTGACATGCAACTTGTATTGCATAAGTGGCTTCTTGGTGCTGTTTCTCCCAACATAGTTAAGATTCAATTTACAACGGGTGATTGACAATACTAGTATCAATGTTGTGGTTCTTGTTCGTAAGTTAGAACGACACTTATTGAAAGCTCCAAACCACGTAAAACATGCAAAGAAAGTAGAGGCGTCTAACTTTGTTTTGCAGGGGTGTGCTGTGATGTGATATGGCCATGATTGTGATTATATTTGATGTATGCAATGTTCCTTATTGTAAGTTGGCAACCGGCAGGAGCCATATGATTATCTTTAATTTCTGTTAAGACCCGCGTGTCTATTCAAAGTAGTTGTAATAGTTGAAGCCGGTGGATGACAACCATGGAGCAGCGTCATTGACCTTGATGTAATGCCGGTGATGATGGAGATCATGTTCGTGCTTGAAGATGGAGATCGGAAGCACAAAGAAGAAAGGCCATATCATATCACAAATTATGAATTGCATGTGATGTTAATCCTTTATGCATCTTGTATTGCTTAGTTAATGACGGTAGCATTATAAGATGATCCCTCATGCACATGAATATCAAGTTCTAAAGTGTTCACCCTTAGTAAGCACCGTTGCTAAAGCTTGTTGTTTCGAAGCACCACGTGATGATCGGGTGTGTTAGATTCCGCAAGTGTATACAACGTGAGCAAGCCAGATTTGCTCATGCGGAAGCTAAGGTTTGATCTTGACGAGCCTAGCATGTACAGACATGGTCTCGGAACACGGATCACCGAAAGGTAAAGCATGAATCATATAGTAGATATGATGAACATGTCGATTGTTCGCCATTGAAGCTACATCAACTCTCGTGATGATCGGTGTTGATGTGGTGGATTTGGTTCGTGTGATCACTAAAACAATGTGAGGGATATTGTTTTGAGTGGGAGTTCACCTATATTAATTAGAACTCAATTTGTCATAAACTTAGTCTAAACTATTGCAAATATGTTGTAGATCAATGGCGGCCCCTACCATAAATTTTAATGCGTTCCTAGAGAAAGAAAAGTTGAAAAACAATGGAAGCAACTTCGCGGATTGGTTCCGCAATTTGAGGATTGTCCTCAGTGGTAATTTGACCTATGTGCTGGATGCACATTTGGGTGACCCACTGCAGCATCGCTACCGATGAAGTAAAGAATGTTTACCTCGCTCGGAAGACTCGATTACTCCACAGTTCGTGTGCTATCTTGTATGGTTTAGAATCAGACTTGAAAAGGTTTGAGAATTCAGACCCACATGATATTGTCCGTGATCTCAAATTGATCCTTGAGACTCACGCGACAATTGAGAGCTATGAGGCTTCTGAAAAGTTCTTTAACTGCAAGATGGAAGAGGCGGCTCCGTCGGAGCATGTGCTTAAGATGTCTGGGCACGCAAACAAACTTCAAAGCTTGGGTATAGTGATTCCTAATGCTTTGGGGATTTATCGTGTCCTCCAATCACTACCACCAAGTTACAAGAACTTTGTGATGAACTACAATATGCAAAACATGAACAAGCAAATGCCAGAACTCTTCGCCATGTTAAAATCTGCAGAAGTGGAGATCAAGAAAGAGCACCGAGTGTTGATAGTCAATAAGACCACCAAATTCAAGAAAGGCAAGTCTAAGCAAAAGGGACACTTCAAGAAGGGTGGTAAGAAAGTTACCGCGCCGAAGAAGAAGACCAAGGCTGGACCTAAGCCTGATACTGAGTGCTTTTACTGCAAGGGAGAAGGTCATTGGAAGCGGAATTGCCCAAAGTACTTGGCGGATTTGAAGAATGGCAACATCAAGAAGAAAGGTATATCCGATATACATGTTATTGATGTGTATCTCACTAGTACTCATAGTAGTGCCTGGGTATTTGATACTGGTTCGGTTGCTCATATTTGTAACTCAAAACAGGTGCTGCAGAATAAACAGAAGCTAGCGAAGAACGAGGTGACGATGCGCGTGGGAAACGGATCAAAGGTTGATGTGATCGCGGTCGGCACGCTACCTCTTCATCTACCATCGGGATTAGTTTTATACTTAAATAATTGTTATTTGGTGCCTGCGTTAAGCATGAACATTATATCAGGATCTTGTTTATTGCGAGACGGTTACTTGTTTAAGTCCAAGAATAATGGTTGTTCGATTTATATGAGTAATATGTTTTATGCACATGCACCTTTGATAGATGGTCTATTTTTATTGAATCTCGATAGTGGAAATACACATATTAATAACATTGAAGCTAAACGTTTGAAATCGAGCGATAACTCGACCTATATGTGGCACTGTCGTCTTGGTCACATTGGAGTGAAGCGTATGAAGAAACTCCATTCTGATGGACTTCTTGAATCACTTGATTTCGAATCACTTGAAAGATGCGAAGCATGTCTGATGGGTAAAATGACTAAGAATCCATTTTCTGGTATGATGGAGCGAGCTACGGACTTATTAGAAATCATACATACCGATGTGTGTGGTCCAATGAGTGTAGCATCGTGCGGTGGTTATCGTTATGTTCTTACCTTCACGGATGACTTGAGTAGATATGGGTATATCTATTTCATGAAACATAAGTCCGAAACTTTCGAGAAGTTTAAGGAATTTCAAAGTGAGGTTGAGAATCAACGTAACAAGAAGATTAAATTTCTACGTTCTGATCGTGGAGGTGAATATCTAAGTTACAAGTTTGGCGAGCATTTGAAGAAATGCGGAATACTTTCACAATTGACACCGCCGGGCACACCACAGCGTAATGGTGTGTCCGAACGTCGAAATCGAACTCTCTTAGATATGGTTCGTTCTATGATGTCACTTACAGATTTACCGCTATCATTTTGGGGTTATGCATTAGAAACAGCCGCATTCACTTTAAATAGGGCACCATCTAAATCCGTTGAAACGACACCGTATGAATTATGGTTTGGGAAGAAACCTAAATTGTCGTTCCTTAAAGTTTGGGGTCGTGAAGCCTATGTAAATAAGTTACAGCCGGACAAGCTTGAACCCAAAGTGGAAAAATTCGTCTTCATAGGATACCCAAAGGAAACTATTGGGTATACCTTCTATCATAGATTCGAAGGCAAAATCTTCGTTGCCAAGAATGGATCCTTTCTAGAGAAGGAATTTCTCTCGAAAGAAGTGGG
Organism: Avena insularis; assembly: GCA_023614405.1. Taxonomy (NCBI): domain Eukaryota; kingdom Viridiplantae; phylum Streptophyta; class Magnoliopsida; order Poales; family Poaceae; genus Avena; species Avena insularis. The sequence continues at coordinate 273,712,697 of CM042697.1, forward strand.
GAAGGAAAGTAGAACTTCGAGGTTGTCGAACCTTCTCTCGAATTGCAGTAGCGCGACACGGAAGAAGTTCTGTGGTGCCTGCACCAATGAGAGAGGAAGCTAATGATGATGATCATGAAACTTGGTTGTAGTTGCTCTGAGCCTCGCAGTCAACAAGAACTCGTACCACTCGATTGGTATGATCCGTTATGAGTGTCATGTTGGTGGACAACACGATGACCTGCGACATATGAGGAAGCGATGATGAGCCCAGATTCAATAAATGGCAAGAAGCCATGAAATCCGAGATTGGATCCATGTACGAAAACCAAGTATGGACTTTGGTGGACTTCTTTGGATGGCGGAAGGTCATCGAGAACAAATGGATTTTCAAGAAGAAAACAGATGCTGATGGTAATGTTACTGTCTATAAAGCTTGACTTGTCGCAAAAGGGTTTCGACAAATTCAATGAGTTGACTACGATGAGACTTTCTCACCTGTAGAAAAGCTAAAGTCCGTGAGGATTATGTTAGCAATCGCTGCATATTACGATTATGAGATATGGCAGATGGATGTCAAAACAGCGTTCCTCAATGGAAACATTGATGAAGAGTTGTATATGATGCAACCCAAAGGTTTTGTCGATCCTAAAGATGCTAACAAGGTATGCAAACTTCAACGGTCCATCTATGGATTGAAGCAAGCATCCCGAAGTTGGAAACAACGTTTTGATAAAGTAATCAAAAGTTTTGGTTTTATACAAACTTATGGAGAAGCTTGTATTTACAATAAAGTGAGTGGGAGCTCTGTAGCATTCTTAGTACTATATGTAGATGACATATTGTTGATTGGGAATGATGTAGACCTTCTTAATAGTGTCAAGGAATATTTGAATAATAGTTTTTCAATGAAGGATCTTGGCGAAGCAGCTTACATATTGGGCATAAAGATTTATAGAGATAGATCGAGACGCCTAATATCATTGTCACAAAGTACATATTTGGACAAAGTTCTAAAGAGATTTGGAATGGAAGATAGCAAGAAAGGGTTCTTGCCCATGTTGCCCAATACGACCTTGAGTAAAACTCAAAGTCCGACAACGGCAGAAGATAGAGAGAGGATGAGTAAGACTCCCTATGCCTCAGCCATAGGATCTCTAATGTATGCCATGCTATGTACTAGACCCGACATTGCATATGATGTTAGTTTAACTAGCAGATATCAAAGTGATCCAGGAGTGGATCATTGGACAGCGGTCAAAAACATCCTTAAGTACTTGAGAAGAACTAAGGATATGGTTCTTTCTTATGGAGGTGATGAACAGCCCGTTGTTAATGGTTACACTGATGCTAGTTGGAACACCGATCCAGATGATTCTAAATCACAATCTGGATACGTATTTACTTTGAATGGTGCAGTAGTTAGCTGGAGGAGTGCAAAGCAAAGCGTTGTGGCAAGATCTTCAACTGAATCGGAATACATGGCTGCTTCGGAGGATTCACAAGAAGCAATATGGATGAAAGAGTTCATTACAGATCTCGGTGTGGTTCCTAGTGCGCTGGACCCAATGTCAATCTATTGTGATAACATGGGTGCCATAGCCAATGCGCAAGAACCAAGGTCACACAAGAAGCTGAAGCACATCAAGCTACGTTTTCACGCTATTCGAGAACATGTCCAAGATGGTGACATAAAGATTTGCAAAGTACACACAGATCTGAATGTGGCGGATCCGTTGACTAAACCTCTCCCGAGGGCAAAACATGACCAACACCAAACTGCCATGGGTGTTCGGTATATTACCATGTAATCTAGATTAGTTGACTCTAGTACAAGTGGGAGACTGTTGGAGATATGCCCTAGAGGCAATAATAAATGTAGTTATTATTATATCTTTGTGTTTATGATAAATGTTTACATTCATGCTATAATAGTATTAACAAGGAAACATTAATACTTGTGTGATTTGTAAACTAAAACTGAAGTCCCTAGTAAAGTCTCTATATAACACTAGCTTGTTGGTTAATAAATGATTGTGGTTTCCCTATCATGAACATTGAGATGTTATTAACAACAAGATCATATCGTTAGGAGAATGATATGGTGAACATACTCCTATAGATAAGCGTAGCATAAAGATCAAGTCATTTTAATAGTTCAATTGCTATATGCTTTCTGATACATAGTAACCTAATTCCTTCGACCATGAGATCATGCATATCACCTTCACCGGAAGGATGCTTTGATGACATCAAACACCACACCGTAACTGGGTGGCTATAAAGGTGGCATTGAGTGTTCGGAAAGTATTGGTTGAAACACATGGATCAAGAATGGGATTTGTCCATCCATATGACGGATAGATATACTCTGGGCCCTCTCGGTGGAATGTCATCCAATTAGCTTGCAATCATGTGACTGGCTCACAAGGGATCACATATCACGGGAACGAGAAAAGAGTACTTATCAGTAACGAGGTTGAACTAGGTATGTAGAGATACCGACGATCATAACCTCGGATAAGTAAACTATCGTGAGACAAAGGGAAATTGGTATCGTATGTAACTGGTTCATTCGATCGCAAAGTAATCGTAGAAATATGTGGGAGCCATATGAATTTCCAGATTCCTCTATTGGTTATTGTTCGGAGAAGTGTCTCGATCATGTCCGCATAATTCACGAACCGTAGGGAGACACACTTAAGGATTCGACGTTGTTGAGTAGTTATGGAATGATGAGTAAGAGACCGTATGTTGTTCGGAGTCTCGGATGGGATCCGGGATATCACGAGGAGATCCAGAATGGTCCGAAGAATAAGATTCATATAAGGAAAGTCCTGTTTCGGGGTTGGAGAATGGTTCCGGTGTTTTCATCGGGAATGTTCTAGAAGGTTCCAGAATATCTGGCACTCCGGAGGGGAAGGGTACATGAATGTGTCATAACAAGTTGGAATGATTGCATCATGTACTAGGTGTCATCGCTGAACAAAATAAAGGGTTTAATCAAATCCTAGTTTGAAAAGTCAAACGCCAATTTGAAAAGTCAAACGGCTATTTTGTGAGGTGGAGGAGTAGAAACCTACTTGGGAGGAGTTCCTCCTCCACCGCCGCCCACTTGGACCGAGTTGGGAGGGACTCCTCCCTTGGCGCGCCTCCACCTATAAGGAGGCAGGCGCCCTCAAGCACACAACACCACGCCCCGCAAACCCTAATCCTAGCCGTCGGCGCCGCCACCTCCTGCTGCCGCCACCTAGGGCAAGCCGCCCCCGCCTAGGCAAACCCTAGCCGCCGGCCTTGCTCCTCCTTGGTGCGTCTAAACCCTAGATCATTGAGGCTCTCTCTCATAGTCCACCATACTCGCTCCGGCTTAAGGAGAAGCCCTGCGAGATCTCCCCTCTACTTCCGGTACCACGCCGTTGTGCTGCCGGAATCGCGAGGAGAGTGCTACAACCTCCGCTGCCTGCTGGAACAAGGGAGAGGAAGGTCTTCGTCGAGTAATCGACGCAGGACCGATTGGAAGCGCTCTAGCCACGGAAGGATCGTCTACACGATCTTGAGATCGGGAAGAGTACGACTACATCACCCACGAGAATCCGCTCTCGTTAAACACTTTGGAATCTTCGAGGGTGAGTTATTCCATCGACTCGTTGCTACATCTAGTAGATAGATCTTGGCTTGTTTGTTTGTTTGTATGCAGTAGAAATTTTTTATTTTCCATGCTACGAACCCCTTACATAAGTGTGGTAACAGTAGTGGAGCGCGAGGAAGAAGGCCACGAGCATAAAGTGCAGCGTCCAACTTATTACCTAAGTGAGGTCCTGACAGAATCGAAACAACAGTATCCACATCATCAAAAGCTAGCCTATGGAGTGTTCTCTGCATCTAGAAAGCTACGTCACTATTTTTAAGAGCACAAGATCACAGTGGTGAGCACCGCTCCCCTGCGAGACATAATCAATAACCGCGACGCCACATGACGTGTCGCAAAGTGGGGAATAGAGCTTGCAGCTTTCGACATTGAGTAAAGCCGCGTACAACAATCAAATCCCAAATACATGACAAATTTGTTGTTGATTGGACAGAGACGGCAGAAAACACAAGTCCTCCACACTCGGAATTTTGGACCCTTCACTTTGACGGATCAAAGGCACGAGGAGGCTCGGGGACTGGCCTGGTGCTCAAATCACCCCAAGGAGATAAGATGTTCTATGTGTTGCAAATACACGTCACGACAATAAACAATATTGCCGAGTATGAAGCATTGCTGCATGGAAAACACATGGCCAAAAACATTAGCATAACAAGACTCATGTGTTACGGAGACTCGGATTTAGTTGCTCAACAAGTATCCGATATCTGCAACGCAAACAAGCACATGGAAGCATACAAAGCTGTTGTGGATGAACTATCTAAATCGTTCGACGGTTTTGAGGTTCAACACATCCCTCGAGCAGAAAATGAGGAAGCAAATGTTCTATCAAGGATAGGCTCTGCGCGGAAACAAGTACCGGATGGCGCTTTTTTAGAGCATCTAAGGCTCCCCTCCATAGTTGGAGTTGATGAGGACTATTGGACGAAATCAGACCCACCTTTAATAGCAGTTCTAGCTGTAATTCCCAGCTGGATAAAACCCTATCTAGATTTCCTGATAGACGAAAAATTACCCAAAGATGAAGTCCTAAGCCGGCAGATCGTCCGACGAGCAAAAACCTATACTATAATAAATGGTGATCTTTATAAGCGGAGTGTTTCTGGCATTTTCCAGCGATGTATTTCTTCAGAAGGAGTGGATATCTTGCGAGAGATCCACGAAGGCGAGTGTGGTCACCATGCTGCGGCCAGATCGTTAGTGGCAAAAGCTTTTCGACACGGATTATTTTGGCTTATAGCTAAGGCGGACGCCGAAAAATTGATCAAAACGTGCAGAGGCTGCCAAAAGTACGTCCATCAGGCACACGTTTCGGCTGAACAGCTACGAACAATCCCTATTACATGGCCATTTGCGGTCTGGAGGCTTGATATGATAGGGCGTTTTGTACAGCAAAATGTGGATTTACTCACCTACCAGTGATGGTGGATAAATTTACAAAGTGGATTGAGGCTAAACCCGTAACAAGTTGTGATGGAGCCACAGCCAGAAAATTCGTTCAGGACATGATCATCCAATTCGGATATCCGCACAGTATAATTACTAATAATAGAAGCAATTTTTCCATGGGAGAACTTGCCGAATTCTGCGAAGAACAAGAGATCCGACTCGATATTGCATCAGTGCACATCCACAAACTAATGGACAAATCGAAAAAACTAATGGTCTTATTTTACAAGGACTTCGACCTCGTCTAGAGGCACCGCTTCGTCGGGCTGCGAGGGCTTGGGCGGAAGAATTACCGTCTGTGATATGGAGCTTACGTACAACTCCTAATAGATCAACCAGATATACTCCTTTCTTCTTGGTCTACGGTGCAGAAGCAGTTCTTTCAAATGATCTAATTCATCAGTCTTCATAAGTCAAAGCGTATATCGAATAAGATCCAGAAGTTTCTCGACAAAATAATCTCGATATAATCGAAGAAATACGCGTCGTTGCTGAGCAGAGATCTACAACCTACCAGCAAAAGTTACGCAAGTATCATACTCAGAGAGTTCAAAACCGTTCTTTCAGAAAGACGATTTGGTTCTCCGACTTGTGAAAAAAAGAAAGTACAAACTTTCTCCAATTTGGGAAAGACCGTTTATGATCAACAGATTTCTGTATAATGGGTCTATGAGACCAGTCAAGAAAAGACCAGATATTCGGAAGAGAAAGAGAATTGGCGGTAGCACAGAACAGGATGAAATAGACCGTCTAGAATTGTCAAATTTTGAATAAACCTATATATTAAATAGTGTCTAGATTTATTTAAATTTGGATAAATTTGAGTTAGCTAATATGGATCAGAGAAAGTAGTTTAAGGTACTATTACCTCCGACTTCCACGTTGGTTCAAAGGTTTGAAGCCACATCTGATATCAGAATCTACCGAACGATAGAAGTTGAAGCTACCATTTGTGGGTCCTATGACCCATCTAAATTTAATCGTCTATAAGTATGAAGAGATGTTTTTCACATTTTCTACTTACAGTCTCCGTTCTCTCAGACCGATCGACGGTTTGACCCAAAGGAAATAAACCAACGACGAAGGGCCACCCTCCCAAGGACCCACCGCCATTTCCATTCCATAGCAATCTTCTCCCATATGGCAATGTCCTCTTCTTCCCCAAATCCTCTCTCTACACTCATCGATCTCTCAGTTTTCCCCAAAATCTCAAATTAGACACTAATTTCTGTATCAAATAAAGGGAAATTGCAATTTGAAATCTAAGTCCATCGCCCAACCCAGTCCCTTAGATGGATTTATAGGACGACCTTATCAGTTTTCAATCGTGCAAGAGCATGTCCATGCTCGAAGGCTTCGGGCACGAGTTCATCTCTGCTAATAGCTTGGTCGAGCTCGCTACTTTCGTCCTCTGGACTTGGTCGTGTTCTTCCCTTTTTCTTCTCTCTCATCAGCTGCAGGGGATTGAACTATTGGAGAGGAAGCAGCAGAGTTGGGGTGGAGTAGCGAGAAGGCGATGTGTGTGCCAGGAGAGTGTCACAGCAAGGTGGCCGCTTGGTCGGGTATGTCGACAGAAATCGACAAGACAACAGCCGCCGCTCACCGCCCCTTTACTCTGCGACCTCGCCTGCCTCCACCACGCTACCTTGGCCCCTCCTGCTAGCTCCCGTCGCCTCGGCCACCCCGCACGAGCTCTGCTTTGACCTCCAACAGGACCCCATCGCCCTCCAATCCCCGTCGCGGCGGCATATCCCGGAATGGGGTATGTTTTCGTGGCCGCCCGGCCGAAGGATAGGACGGGGCAGCACCCGAGATCTGGGCGGGGATGGTGATGGAGAAGTCTGGCCGTGCGGCGCCCTCCACACCGGGTATGTAAGACTACAATGTCATGGAGGCACTCCAATCCCCATCCTCTGTCTCGCGCAGCCGAAGCGCTCTAGGCGGGGATGGGGATGGCGATGACGAGGTCCATATCTGCTCGGTTGCCACCTCGTGTTGGATTTCGCCGGTGTCGCCTGTGGAGCTGTGGCCTCCACGCCTTCGGGGCCCTGTCTCGTAGGTGGCGGTGGACCTTACCGGTGAAGCAGGAGGAAGGAGATCGGAGGTCGGCACCCGCGGTCGGGGATCTGGGGAGGACGGAGGCGCACGGACGGACGGTTGAAAGCGTAAAGATATGGCACATAAACATAATTTATGTGTACTAGTAAAAATGTCCGCGTTGCACCGGAAAAATTGAAATAAAAACTCTATAATATACTTTTATTATTATTATATATAATTGCAATTTGAAAATTTACTATCCGTTCATTGCTACTGATAAGTAAAAAACCTTTTTTTGGTATGTTCATCTTATACGATGCATGAATTTCGTGTAGAATATTAATAATTTTCCATAATCATTCCTTGTGATCACTTTTTTACGACTTCAAAAGGAACCAATTTTCTTTCTAAAAAATCCAAGTTTTATTGTTAATTTTTTTTTACGAAATTATTGTTAAATTATGCTATTGACACGTATATGTACACTTTGTGGAAATCACAAACGATATCATATATGCTCGTACAAATTTTGGAAAATATACTATCAAAAGATTGTGCTTTAGAAAAATACCAGCTATAGCTTTGTCTCTTATTTCTACTGTCGTCGTGAAGTGTGTACTGGGCTAAATTGACTGATCCAGCCCCCAGCCCAAACTTACGCAGCTAACTTACTCCAACAGTAGAACCAGGTATGTGCGCCTATACCACCTGCGCCGGCGGCGGCGTATTTCTTGGCGGCGACACCGGCTTCTGATCGATGAGGGAGCGGCTAGACTACCTGCGCCGGCGACACGCTTCCCGGCGGCAGCGGCGTACCTCTCGGCGGCAACGGTGATTCCATCGGCTTTTCCTCCTTGGTGTGCTCTCCCTCCACCCTCTCTTCTCCCGTTCCCATTTCATCTCGTTCTGTTCCATGGTCTAAATCCTAGTCTTGGAAATTCTATAGCCTAAAGTACAATTTGACTCTAAGAGCAACATTTGACTACTTCTGGATGCATGCTATGATTTCTGGAAAAACCTACAGAACTATCCAGGCTAACTGTGGCTTCGACGACTATAACATCTATGCACCACAATGTCAAGATACCTCCAGTCCTCCCAGATCAAGTGACTCGGTACACACACCTAAACTCATTAGCTGTCATACGCTGTCAATCCTATTGGTATATCTTGGGATACTGATTTGTGGCTGACCAATGTAAGGTGGTGTTAGGTGATCCTTGCACAAATCACTATGTCTCATCTTACCTAAATCGTCCTGAGGTCCAAAGAGCCTTACACGCAAACACGACAGGGTTGAGCTACCCATGGATGGATTGCAGGTAAAGTCTACCCACAAGATTTCTTACATTTTCCACCAATATTAGGCACAATAATTTTCCAAGAATTATCCCTAACTGTGGTCCATTCTTTTGCTTTCTTAGAGCTATTTTAAAAGGTAATATACACTTTAAGTACATAACATAAATTATTTATATGACTGGTCCTAATAACTTTCTCACCAGCAAAAGTACTTGTATGCCTCCATCACTCACTTATGATTTGCTTTTATGCCAACATTTTTTACTACTGGGAATCTTCTCAGTCTTAAGTTTCAAGCAACCTCATAATAAATTTCAACATTAGAATTATAGTATGTTTCTAACTGATTTCAATTTTCAATGTGTCACTCAAGCAGTCCACTTGTATTCGATAACCGGAAAGATTCACCTGAGACCCTGTTGCCATCAATCAAGAAAATCATCTCGAGTGGCACAAGGGTATGGCTGTACAGGTATATTATCCCGCAGATTATGTTTCTTAAGTACTGAAGCAATCATTTATTAATGAACTAATCCCTAACTACAACTCTACAATTGTGCACCAGCGGTGATATGGATGCAGTATGTTCTGTCACCTCGACCCAATATGCGCTAGACATTCTTGACCTGTCCACAGAAACATCTTGGCGCCCATGGCGCATCGACAATGAGGTAAAGGATCCACTGCTGATCACATGGCTAACACGGAACATCAGAGTCCAAATTAGAACTTCATAATGCATTATTTCCTAATTCCTATAGCTACACGGCTAGACCTGTGAAACTAAAAACAGTATAATGTCACCCTGTCCTCTTATATTCTTCCAATTGTACGAATTTTGTTTGTATTTCTACATGAACATTGTTCGTCTATTTTCCCCAAATTTGAAAATGAGTTTTTGTTTAATCATAAATTTCCACAAATTAGCTGAAAGACATATGGTTGTCGGTAGATTGTACCAGGCATATGCATAAAACTTGATATACAGTACAATATTAGCTACAGTTCAAGCTTCATAAGTTCCAAATGTATGTCTCCTTGTTGTATCCACACATCTTGTCGATTTTCTCTAGCTCAGTTCACCTCCTGTAGAGAAAGTATGGTTTTTATTATCCTTTTATATTATTGCTGAAACAGTCAATATTATCTTTTCTTTTTTCAGTAACTTTTTGCTGATATGTTAACATTTTATTTAAATAAACTTTAAAGCATGAATTGCACATAATGGTGGACATTTAAAAATACCTTTGAAAGGTTGCACAGATCATTTTGTCAGGACTTCTGTGTACACGATATTCTTTGTGTACATCTCGCTTGTACTGATTTTCTTCTCCTTTTTATTCTTCTCCCTTTTGTTCTTCTCCTTCGACTTGGCTTCCTCCTCATCATCATGTGTACCTATTAGTACCTTTATGTTCGCTGTCGCGGTCGCTCTAGAAAGTGCGACATAGAGTTGACCATGTGAGAAAACCGGATCAGGTAGGTAGACCCCTACGTTTGGTATTGTCTGACCTTGTGATTTGTTTATTGTCATTGCAAAACTAAGCCTCACAGGAAATTGTTTTCTCTTGAAACGGAACGGGAACATTTCATCGTCCGAGGGGCATAATGGTATTCTAGGCAAGAAAACTCAATTTCCAGAATGTTGTCCTAGCACAATTTCTGCATCTATTGCATTTTTCTGAAATCCACGTACGACCAGCCTTGTGCCGTTGCATAGGCCATTAGCGGGGTCGATGTTCCTAGTAGTATTATCGGGCAATTAATCTTTAGCTTTAGCATATGTGGAAGCAATCCGTTGGGTGTCAGGGTGTTCAGAAATTCTGGTGGATAGTAGCCATGTGGGTCTTCTTCTACATAATCGAAGCTGTGGTACACCATCTCCTCCCCTTTGAAGCGATCAATCATTTTTAGGTTGATTCTGTCTACACAGTCGTTTTTTGTCGCTAAAATTGCTCTTGATGTGATGTATTTTGTATCATCTAGGTCAGCGCCAGCTGTTCTGTATATATAGTCAATGAGTCTATCCAGGCCATTATCCTCCGTCTTATTTGGCACGCATATATTTTTAGGTAGAAGTATTTCTTCATCCTTGTTTGTTTTCTCGGTTCCGTTTCCAATGCGTAGTAGATATTCCGCGAACCCCTGGTCATTCTGAGCCCTCATGTTGCGTATAAGCTTCATTTGTCTCATGCATTTCCATAGATCTGACCTGCTTAGTGACGCGTCCACTATTTGGGCTCTTGTACCCTTTCGGACAACTGGCAGCACTTGTCTAAAATCTCCTCCAAACACGACCGTTTTCCCACCAAATGGAAGATCTGGTCTGTCCATTATATCCCTCATGCTTTTGTCTAGAGCCTCAACTGTCTGTCTCTTAGTCATAGATGCTTCATCCCAGATTATTAAAGATGCTGCTTGGAGTAGTTTGGCTGTCCCGCTTTGTTTTGTGAATCCACAAATAGCTCCATCATCTATTCTCAGTGGAATCTTGAACCTCGAGTGTGCCGTTCTCCCTCCAGGAATTATGGATGCGGCAACACCGGAAGTTGCTGTTGCCAGAGCGATCTTTCCCTGTTCTCGTACTAAGGCCAGGAGCGCTCTGTAAAGATATGTTTTTCCCGTGCCTCCCGGTCCATGGACGAAGAATATGCCTCCTCTTGGGCTTCCAATTGTTTGTAGGATTTCATCGTAGGCTGCCCTTTGCTCTTTGTTTAGGTTTTCATGTAAAGATTTGTCCTCAGGGTTTACCTCGATTGACGACTCCTCTGTTATCTCTCGAGGTACGTCGTCCGTCGTGTCATTTTGTTCGTCGATCTGTGGCAGAGGAAAAGATTTGATGTCTTTTCCCATTGATTGTATCATGTCCCTGATACTTTTTAGTACCAATTGTTCGACCGTATGCTTGCATTTGCAGTTTCTGCTGTAGTCTTCAGACATTGCCTCTAGGTGATTGTTCCATAGGCCACGTACGTCGCTGGGCTCGCAAAACACCAGGATTGTTGCGAATAGCCTTCGTAGCGATGATGGCATCCGGAACAACTCCGCTTCTGTCATGCAGTCATCTAGTGTGTTGTCTGCCTCAATGAGCCCCCTTTTTTCTGCAGCTTCACGAAAGCTTGGCATGAGTTGTTCATCAACTGTCTTTAGGTCTTCGAAGCTTGTAGCGCCTGATACATGGTTTAGGAGAACTCGGAGATAGTATCGTTCGCCTTCAGCAGGATGTGCTGCCACGATCCTCCCTACTTGGAATATAGATTTCCGTTTCCTCTCTTGCCAAAGTTTATCTTCGTTTTGCCAGGTATAATGTTCTGGGAAGTCCCTGTATAGTATGCCTCGTGCTTTCTTATGTAAGCTGTTTGCTTCAAAGTATGTTGTCAACATTGACCTATCTGTTCCATTACGTGTGATAACATTGTTGATATTTTCATTGGCTTTATACGAGACCATGTGCATATTTGGGAGATGTAGTTACAGTTGCTTAACTGTCGGATGTATTTTACTTAGTTCAAAGCCATATATTCTCCACAGTGCTTCTGGAGGTGTCACCCACCTTGCATCTCTGTACTGTCTAATCTCATCGATTTCGGCTTCGTTTACATTCTCAGTCACGCTTACTGATGCCCGGTCATGTCCCTTGTAGATGTACTTGAACAGGTATTTAACGGCTTTAATGCTTGAGCATATCTCAACATTAATGTGGCAGTTGAACATCCTCAATAGATATGGGTTGTAAGGGACTACCCATCTGTTGTCTAGTGTGCACTTTCGAACTGTTTCTGTCCGGCCGTCATTACGTCTCCTATACACTGGGTAGGAGTCCTTGCCTTGAATTGTATTTTCGTTAAACGTCCTTGGATAATTGTTCTTGCATGTCTTGCGGTTCTTTGTGCATGGACAGTTTCTATTCAGTGCACCGCAAGGACCATGCATCATATGCTTGATTACCATTTTATATAGCTCTGGGTATTTTTTCTTGTTAGGGAGCTCAGCGGAGATGATTTTGTCATATTGCTCTGGAGACGTGTACTTGTATTGTCCGGTCATGATCAGCAGGAAGTGAGCATGTGGCAGTCCCCTCTTCTGGAACTCTACAACATAGGTATACGCCGTCACCGATCCAAGGATGCCCTTCTCAAATAGCTGCTTCTTCATTTCTTCTAGCTTTGCCCTGAAAACACGGACCACAATATCTGGGCGATCTTGTGGAGTTTGTCCACGCTCTAGTTCACGGGTAATCTCTTCCCAGTTTGGGTTGCATGTCATCGTGAGGAATATGTCCGGCTTCCCATATTTTCTAGCTAAAGCCATTGCATCTAGATATCTGCGTATTTTATCTCATGGACCTCCAATAAATGATGATGCAAGAATTGTTCTTTTTCCTACTGCATTCCCGTCTTGTTCTCCTGCTCGAATGCTATCCAGAAGGCCTTTGTATAGATCTGCCCTTAATTCTTTTTGATGATGAAACATGTAGTCCAGTCTGGAGCTCTCAATCTTGATGTATGTATCTACCACGAACTGTTGGAGTAGCCTTCCTCCGTACAATACTGGGTTGAATATGTTTGGTCGTGTATGTAGTTTATAGCAATAGTATTCTTTCATGGTTACCCACAAACTGCTGGTTGCATCTGTTCCAAGAATTGCGACATAAAAAAGTTAGTTGTATGGTTAGTAGTGTACCATATATTAATACTGGATTTTGAAAACGTTAAGAAGTTACAAAAAATTTACCTGGATTAACATTATCTTCATCACCATTAGCTTCTGTTGCATCCCTTCTCACATCTGCCTCTTTTATTTTTTCTTTTGGTATCTTCCTATGCCAACCCAGTTCACCTCTTGGAAAGAACAGAGGATATGATAGTGGATCATAGCACCCATAATATGGTTTAATGCTCTGTATTTGTATGCTGTTTCCATGTAGTATCACGTTCTTTTCAAATGAATTTTTTATTTCATTTCCTTCGACCCACACTGGAGCTACCTCCGAAGTGATTGGCACGTTGTAGGTCCTCTGGTCCAATCTTTGGTCAAGGTTCAATATCAGCCTGTAGTCATCAAGGTTTTCAGCCTGTCCCAAACTCCTAAATTGTTTAGAATATGGGTTGTCGCGTAGAATTCCTGTTATTGTCCTGACTACTTGTTTGTCTTGCTCATATGTTTCTTTGCGGCAGCGGCGGTACCGATGTTCTAAGCTTGGATCATCGTCATAGAAGTATAGCTCCAGATGCTTCGGTTCTGAGCGACTATTAGAAAATGAGTGTACATTGTGATATATCTGACCATGAGCCCGAAAGGTGTAAATACCAGCTGTTCGTGTGTCAGTTGTGTCTCTGTCAAGGTGGCAGTATAGAGTAGTAAATGAGAAGTGTCCGTTGAAAAATCTTATATTTTCCCGAAAATATCTTGCATCAGAGTCATTGCTTGTCCAAAGTCTCATGAGGTCAGGTGGTGTCTCTGGATTGACAAGTTTTACCTTTCCTTTCTTGCAGCATAACCCCTCAGATTCATACTCAAACTTTTTCGCACTGCACCATTTGCAAAAAAAATTAGTCTTGAGCATGTGTGTGCTTTTTGGCATATTTTTGTAGACATCATCATACGGATCAGGTGTGTTATGATCCTCGTCTTCTTTGATTTCGATTTCCACTTCTGTTTCCCATTCTGTTGTTATTTGCAGGATCAGAAGTTCAGCAAAGTAGTAATATCTTTATGCAAAAATATATTTAAAATTGTATTGATCATACCTTGACCGGAGAAGATGTATTCATCCTCGCTTGTGTCTTGTTCAAATATGACTTCATCATTACCTGTGTAGAAAATTTTATTTTGTATTATTTATTTTACCATGTTCCACAAGAATATATATGAAATTGATAATCTTACCGTGGTCATCGTCATTGCAGAATGATTGTGCCGGTGTATCTGTTTCTATGTTTGTTGGACATGCTGAAGAGGATGCGTCTGTCCATTAAAGATGGTTAGTTGTTCATGCCTTTTACTTCTTCAGGGAATATATGAGTACATTGTATAAATAAGAGTATTACCGTGAATCATGATTTCTTGCTGCTTTATAGTTATTATTTCACCGTTGTCTTTTTCCATTCTTGTTAATATGAGATCGATGGCCTTACCATGTTCATCATCATTGCTGAATGGTTTTGCTAGTGCATCTACGTCTTTATTGGGTGGACATAATGGTTTGCGGGTTCCTGTAGAAGAAAGTTTGTTAGTTTTAGAAACTGTTCTTTTTGTAATGTTTTTACTGTATGAAATGAAATGAAAAGTATTACCGTCAATCAAGACTTCTGGATTCTTTATAGGTTCGACTTCATCGTTTCTGTTGTTCAACTCAGATGTGTCTTCTTGTGATGATACCGATTTAGTTTTCCTCTTTTTCTTCGAAAACTCCTCGTTACGACGATGTAGCAATGTTTGTGTTTCTCCCGGTGTCACGGGATTTCTCTGTCTTACATTCAAGGTATGAACTTCCTCATTTGCTACATATGCAGGGTTCACCATCGCATTTGATTCTTTGCATGGTGTTCTGCGTCTCAAGTCACAGCTAGCTGCAACTTGTTCTATTCTAGCCTTCTTTTTCTCGGACTGCAAATTTGTATATCTTTGTTTTTCTCGCGCACTTCTTTTTGTCGTTTGTTCTGGGTCCTTTGCTTTCTTTTTCTCATAGGCTTCACGACGTCTTTTAAGCAATTCCTGTTTTTTTTCATCAGTCATCTGTGCTTGCTGATTGGCTTCACGTCATTTTTTTAGCTTTTCTTGCTTTTCTTCATATGTCATCTTTGCATACCGCTCTCTATCTCTTTTCCTTCTTTGTTCTTTTTTATCCATGACTTTATACTAAGGACAAATGGATTTCCTGCATAATAGTTTGTATACTGTAAGTATGTACTTATATGATGCTGATCGGTAGTATGTCACGTGACTGAAAGAATGAACGCATGTGTTAAGTATGATCTTGAAGACTATTTTCCTATTAATAAATTCTTAGGTGACTTATTTAATTAAATATGAGTATTTGGACTCCCTAGCTTATAGTATACTATTTCTGAGATGTTATTTATGTGAGTATATTCTCCAATGGATATGTTAATCAATGGATGCTAGTGAGGATATCCTATAAGCATGTTGTTTTGCTTGTCTGCTAATTAGAATTGCTGCTGATGAATTTAATATTGATATAGCATGTAGCACGTTCATTTGAATTGTTGTTTAAAGACCGAAAGTTCAGATTTTGATTATAAATTGAATATATACATGGCAGGAGATAAAGAACATACCTGGTTCGTTAGGGTGTTGAATGATGCTGTATGGAAGGAGTTAAAGATCATACCTGGTTCGTTTTATGTTTTTTACAGGGCCTAAACTGGCGAGATGTTGCAAAGCTTTGCTATACAACTTGCCGGAAGCACTTTCTCTTCTCTGTCGCGCAAGAGATAGTTTAACCTGATTTAAAGCTAGCTATATGTAACAGGGAGTCAACGTGATCCAAAGTAAGGTAGCACGTGCTAACGTAGCTGAGTAGGATTCGAACTCCCTATCTAAGTAGGATTAGGACTCCTTAGCTAAGTAGGATTCTGTCTGATATCCAACTAAGATATAAAAGGAACACGTAGAGTATTTTCTGACTTGAAAGGTACCTAGCACGTGAACATGTTTATTTATAGAACAAACTACAGCAATCTAAGTTGGATGAGGACTCCCCTATCTTAGTAGGATTAGGATTCTTATATTCAACTTGTTTTTGAATAACGTGTGTACGTTTTGGAATATCTGCCTAACTCCTATTCAATAGACCGGATTGTGCACGGTGTTCCACCTTCCACCCTGGTGTCATGGTCGTGTACTGCAACAACGGTAATCTTATGACCTCCGGCATCCCAGGTCCCAGTCTTTGAGGTGCTCCATGCGCGGCAGCAGGCCGCACATGAACGACGATGACCTGAGCTCGATCGAGAGTTTGGTGTTGACGAAGTGAGAGGGAGCTAGCTAGATGAGAGGAGGACGCGTGCAGCTCGCACCGGACGATGGCCGGATGATGGGGTTGACAGGCACCGCGGCGGTGATATGTCTGAATTTGCTCGTTTGCTCATGTATATATATGATCTATCTGAATTTTTGTAAATGCAATGTGCGTGCTGTATTCTTATAGGCCAAGGATGTGATTAATTGTGAACTATCTTATTCTGATTGTGATGTTGGCATTATTTGACTCGGCTACTAAGTTGTTGAAATTGGCCTCATGTGATCATTTGTGCCAAATAAACACCTCGAAATTAAACAAACTCCGTACAAACTTTTTAATCTACTTAATCAACACATAGAACTGTGTTAAAAGTTTAAACTAATGTGAGCAGCACATGTTTTACAATACTATGAATGAATCAACATTTAGAAGTCAATTAGCAAAGCTAAGCTCCATCGTACATCTGAAATTGTCAAGCAGAAAAAAAAACTTCAGTAACCCAAAATACATGGGCCCTACTCCTACTGGCATTTTATATTATTGTAACCGATGACTCAGCTAACTCTCTTAATAAATGCTGGAATCTTTGCTAGTGGTGCAAATCAGTTGCTGTGGATTTTCAATATGATCACCTGTTGCTGTCAGGTGCATACCAGCTTCCAGTTTCAGATTCTTATATGCAATAACATGGAGCAAATCACATGTGGTTCTGCTCTTATTCTCAGAATATGAGTACAAGATACCATATGTTCAGAGCTAAAAAAACAGAACATGTTGAAGCACTTCTATTGCATGTGTGCACACAATTCATCACAAAAGGCAGATAAGATTCATTATATGTATCATTTATGGTATTGATAACTACAGTAAAACATAGTTGAAGTACCTTTTCCTCATTTGGAATTAATACAGAAAATAACGTAGTGCCACAATAACTAACTCGAAAGCCATTATCAAGTTCTTGTAGAAAGTAAAGCATCACTATTATCTATTGGCTAAATCTACTTTAGACAAAACTAAAAGTGTGGAGGCAATTGAGGAGCAGCAGCTGGCGATAGAGTTAAGATGCAGCTTCTTTGTTGGTCTTCATTGCCTTTTGATCCTCATTCCTTCACTTTCATATTGTTTACTGTCTTCCTGATACAATTGATGAAATCAAGGACACCAGAAGGCATGTTGTCTTCATATTCATTCTGCTTGAATGTTAATAGGTGTACCAAATTTTGCTTCCTGAGTTCGTACCCATCCTACACGTTGTATTTAATATAAACAAATAAGATCGGCATCTCATGTGCAAAAAAGATAATAATTATTCAAATAATTATGATATTTACCTTCAAAAATGGCAAATGAACTTTTTCATTTTCCCATGTGGACATGAAGTAGGTAACAAGATAACCAGACATTTCCCTACATAAGATACATAATTAATAATCATTGCCAATAATGCATATTGTACATATTCAGAATATAAAATACTTAGAATAAATTGTTACCTTTTCTGACACGAAATATCATGTACTATCTTTTGTTGCCATAGGAAAATATTATTGTTCCATGTAAATCCAAGACATGCCTTTGACATTGCTTTCGGTAAGTGTTCAAAAATCCATGTAAGTTTGTAGATATATTTTGCAATTGGGTTGCGCTGGTACATGTCTTCAAGAGGAATAGGATCCAAAATATAGACAGTTTTGGTTTGTTGGTCAAGTATGATTAGAATAAATTCACGGCCGGATTGTATTGGAATATGAATCTGAAATAAGTTTTGTATTAGTTGTATTTAAAAAAAAGGGAGGAAACGTGTAGGGAGGTTTTCTTACCATTCTGCATGATGAAACACTGTATTTGATACCGGGCCAGCTACGAACGGAATTTGCTAGTTTTTCCACATCTAACTTCTTTCGATAGTCTGGATGTCGTCCAAAATCAGTAGTCATCTAGGATATATAATAAAATATATAAGTATTAAGAAAGTTGTTAAAAATGATTAGTATATATATGTAGACACAATAAATATATATAGTGAATGTAATAACATACCCAAAATTGCATGTCAAGATAGTGCTTTGATACGAACCCTCTCCTTTTTTCTCCGTTTCGATGTTGTCAAACATCATCTTCCGCACAACCAAATTGAAACAATCCCGGTCCATGTGCAACTCAACATTTAACATTCCTTGTAGTTGTTTGAGAGTTAAGCTAATAGGATATGGATCGGAGCTCTGAATCCAAACTTTCCTGTAAAATATTACCACAAAGAAATAATAATGTTATCAATTGTACTCAATACAAATATAAAATTATATGCAATCGATGGCTTAATCTAAAGTTTCCGTAGAATTGATTGCTTTGATGTAGTTACAGAGTCCACCCACTAACTCATCTATGCTCAAGTTAGAAAGAACAGACATCAGTGATTGGTATTTGTTCTCTATAGATGAGGAGTTCAAATCTTTTGATTGCTTTTGATCAAAAGGAGTGTCCGACATTATAACATCATTTGGATCTCCCTCGCTATAATCAATTTCTTCAAACTTTGCGGTCGATTGCGCTGTGTTGTTTTTCCAGCATAATAGTATTGCAGCTAACTTAAATCTAAAAGAAGTAATAATTTCCTGCACATCATCAAAAAATACTATTATTGATAACAACAATTATAGTGGCACCAACTATATGTGTTATTAACAGAAAAAAGAGTTATTTACCTGTGTAATTGGATTGGATAGTGTATGTCCAGTCCAATATTCCATGAATTTAAGCAAAAACAGACCACAAGATGAACTACATAATAAAAATATAAATATTAGTACTCCACATGAGTCACAATACTTCTTATATGGTTATTATCGTGAATATATGTATTTTATATACCTGTCTTTCTGGATTGGCTTTTGTTGTTGTTCTATAATCGTCCATTTGGTAACATCAAGGTTTTTCCATTTATGATTGCCCAAATTTTCTTGGCTATTAATAAGAATATCCAAATGATATTGTAGTCCTTGCAGATGTAAGAATGATACACGTAAGCGATGGATCAATTTGCTATAATAAATACTGTAATAACTAACCGTATTTATGAGGTCAGCTCGGTTGAACTTCCAACACAATGAGTCAAGTACTTGTATTTCGCACTTCTCAACATTGATGCAAGCTAAATACCAATGTGTCTTTGATATTTATCGGAAGATGTATCTACAATAAGAGAACGAGTTACTTCTATAGACATGTAAAATTACTAATTAAAAATCTACTAATCCTAGAACTAATTAAGGATATCGATGTTACCATGTCATAGTTCAGATAGTTTTTGACAACCTTTGTCATACAGGTAGGTTCACTTCTTCCACTTTGACCATCTTGTTTTAACAGCCCTGTGACAAAGGGATTCTCAAAATATATTTTAGCATCATTATGATTTTGCACAAGAGCTTGCTCCTTTAAACAACAAATATATGCGCTGATTATCTACAAAAAATTCAAACATTACATTAACGATTGGTTAATAATCATAAAATATTTCATTGTTAGTAAGGTACTTACTTCATCATCGAGCCATTTGCTTTTATCTAGCAGGCACAACAAATAACGTTGTTCGATAGATATGTCATCTATCTTCACTAATATATCCCTTTCCTTAGATTCTAGAATAATATCATGAGCAATTTCATCCAGTTCGGTCAATGTATAATCTGCAAAAGAAAAAAAAGCAAGTATATGTTGAATAAATACACATACACAAATAATGCATCTAATAACTTTTGTTTTATTCATTTAAAGTATAAGTACAAAGGAAAAAATAATAAAGGGAATGTTTTACCTTGTGGGAGATAATCATATATTACATTATTTGTTATTGTTATATGTTTAGGTTCATCCAGATTCTTATCATCATCTGCCAGAACTGTTTCTTGATTCATCAATTCAGAAACCGGAGATAACATCAACTTGGTTGGTGATGGAGGCAATGGCTCATCAGAAGATTCATAAACCAGAGATGATGTTGAGATAGTAGGTGATTTCAATCGATCATCCAGAGCAATTGATTCAGAATTTTTTGATTTTTTGGAAGGTCGGTTATCAAAATCGTCAACAGGGATGGAGGCAACATTGAGATCCGATTCCTGAAATTAATACAGTAAGCATAAATGAAATCGTAATATGTGATACTTCTGTTTGAGAATAGTCAGGATTGCATTGGAGAAAACAACAACTCCCTAGGTTTTTCTTTATTCATCAGTCGGCTGAATTTATTATCTGTATCAATGCTATGCGCAACAATTACAGTAGCAAAGAACAGATAAATTCCAAACAAAGCAACAGCAGCAATATATGCACAAACTGAACCAAACGAACACATGCAGGGAGACATAATATTATCAACATGTTACTAATCCTATTACTGGTTAGTTAAAACCCAACTGATTTGGTACTGCAACAATGTTATTTGCACATTATAAAACAAACTTGTTGAAAAGAAATAATGAGTTTTCAGACAAAAAAAACTGAGCTTCTCAAACTTACTTGCCAACTTTTATTATTTCATAGAACGAACTTCCAATTTTCCACATGTGTAATTCTGAACACGATACAATCAACATATCTATATTTTTGTAGGTGAAAAATAAATACATTGTCGCACCAGTGCATCAACCAGTCTTGTTTCCTGTTATCTAACATGGGAGCATATTGGTGCAGTACACGATCTTATCTAGACTTGTATTGTCAGAATCATTGTTTCTTATATCACTCACACACTGTTTAACTATGGCTGAAAAATAGAGAATCTCGAGCAATTCAGAACAGCAAACATCAATTCGTTTATTCATCTGTGTTAGATACTACGCAGTCGTACCCGTTAGTCTTGAGAGAAATCAGCACGTCCTATCTTTTAGTTTGTGTTTGAGATGAAGTTTCATCATCATATAAAAGCCTGAACTACATGATAGAGATAGCGCATCTAGATTTGCATTGCCAGAATCATTGTTTCTTATATCACTCACACACAGTTTAACTATGGCTGAAAAACAGAGAATCTAGAGCAATTCAGAGCAGCACACATCAATACAAAAGATTACCGTATCTGGTAGTTGACGAAGTGGCGAACTGGCGGCAATGTCGAGCTGAGGCAGATCTTCTACCGTTGGTGGAACTTCCGACAGGTCTTCAAGCTGGGTATCTTCTGCGGTTGGTGTAACTTCGGACAGGTCTTCAAGCTGGGTGACTGCGGCAATGTTGAGCTGAGAAGTATCCTCTGCCATTGCAATGTCCATCTTAGACACAACTTCTGGCAATACTTGGAGATGGTTATCGTCTGCAATGTCGACCTGAGGCAGGACTCCGAGCTGGGTTTTCTTCGATCTCGATCGAGGCAAGACTTCGAGTTGGGATTGCTAGGGTTTGTATCTCGATCGAGGCATCGAGGAGGAACTTCGAATTGGAATAATTTTGCTGGGTTTTCGATTCGATTTGATTTCGATCGAGGGGGCTTTGATTTGGATCGATGGACTGGTGTGCTTTTTACGAGCAGAGTTGCAGTTCGTGTTGGAGCAGGACTCGTACTGCAGACGCGTGGGCAGCACAGTCCGTGTTGGAGTAGAGTCCTTGTTGATCCGGACTGCATCAGTTTCCGTCTCGCCGGCCGTCCAGACGGGAGGTGAGCGGCATCACCGCACCGCCCTCCAATTTGTCCTGCCGGGTGAGCTCGCTCACATCTTGAGCCGGAGCTTTCTCCAATCCCCGGGAATGGGACGGCGAGGTGGGAGGCCAGAGCTTTCTCCAATCTCCGCCCCCCCGGCGCGCGGCATCTCCGGGAATGGGAAGGCGAGGTGGGAGGCCGGAGCTTTCTCCAAATCCCGGCGGCGCGCGGCATCTTCGGGAATGGGAACAGCGAGGTGGGATGGCTGGGCGAGGTGAAGCGGCAGGGATGGAAGAGGTGGGGATGGGTAGGTGAAGCGGCGGGGATGGCGATGGCGAGGTCCTGCCGGGCGGCGCCGCCGGAACGAGGTGGGAGGCCGGAGCTTTCTCCAAATCCCGGCGGCGCGCGGCATCTTCGGGAATGGGAACAGCGAGGTGGGATGGCTGGGCGAGGTGAAGCGGCGGGGATGGAAGCGGCGGGGATGGGTAGGTGAAGCGGCGGGGATGGGGATGGCGATGGGTAGGTGAAGCGGTCGGACCGAGGAGAGGCGATGGCGAGGAGGCGGACCGAGGAAGGAGCGGGGAGGTGGAGGTGGCCTCGACGCGGGGTGCGGGGTGGGCCAGGCAGGCGGGTACGGAAATTCAATAAGCGGTGGCAGGGCACGTAAATACTACGAACAGATGAGGGCAAAACGGTCTTTTTCCGTACGGACGGACCGTTGACAGAAACACATTGTTGCTCATGGAATATATATAGAACGAGAATATTGTTTGTCCTAAAGTTTTTTACTTTTAATTTTATGCTTACTCATGACTTCATATGCAAAATAACTTCAATGCAAAATAATATATGAAAAATCAGTTTCAGTATTTGTATATAGTAAATGTTAGGCACACGATTGATGCACATGTGATGGTACCTTCAAAAGGCACATATGTGGGCAGCACAGTTTGTACTTTGTAGCTGTACCGCCAGGTCAACAACAAGCAGCTTAGAACATTTTTCGGAATATCAATCACCTTCCAGAAGGACTGAACCCAACCACTTGTCCTCGCTACTACCTATTCTTGTGAAGGCAATCTCAAATTTCACAACTACCATGAATCGGAGCTGCTAGCAAAAGAATCAAATTTCACCACAACCAACAAATAAAACGCCAGCAGAAAATCGAGAAAGAGAGACGGAAATCACCTCGCACAGATAACTGACAGGCTGCTGGTGCTGTGTATCCATTGGGGAGAGGGGACAAGCTCGTGCAGGATCGAGCATCAGGCGCGGGTTGAAGCTTCGTCTGTGCATGCCAAATCGTGACGTCTCGAGTATAGTGTAGTCCAGCTGCGCCCGCGGAGCAGGAGCTTGTGGTCGGCGTCTGACATGTGATGCGCACCCGGCCTCCTTCGCCGCCCTCTACTCAACCCTTTGACGCCCTCTCGGCGACTTCTTCCACGGTCTCGACAGAGATCGGGCTTCAGTCTCTTCGTCGATCTGTACTGGTGGTGGTTCGGCAGGGGAGGTTCGGGGTTCTCTTCGGCTGGCCTGGCCGGCTAACATTCAGCGGTTCAGCGACAGCCAGAGCAAGTCGTCGCCCTAATGTTGGTACAGACCGAAGTTTTTTCACACATATTCATAGATTGGCATTGCATGATCCTGAAGCACGAAACCAATTCCTGAACTGACCTGGGGATCCATGGGCTAGGGGCTAGGGGCCCGAGTTTATGGTGGATCTCAACGATGAGGACCGAGTAGGGGCGGGGCAGGAGCAGCGAAAGGATTGGAGGATTCGGCCGCGCATGAGGAGAACGGGGTGACCGAGGGTGAGTTGTGGCCGGGAGGAAGACGACGGGATGGCGCGGCGCGCCGACGGCCACAACGGGTGAAGCTCGAGGGCGGGCATACAGGAACAATTCGCTTCCTATCTTTCCGTCCTGCAGAAGAGTCCAGCTCGAACCCAATCGAGCCTTACTCCTGATTTATTCCTCGCACGCGAGGCATCAAATGTTGTCGGGAGAAAGCAGAGCACTCGGGCGCCGGCCTGCTGGAGGTTGTTGCCGCGCATAGGCCTGGCACCGGCACCACTGCCGCTCAAGGGTGTGGGTAGCCGCGCCGGGACCGTTGCCCTTGCTCCTTCTAGACGGCGACCACCACCGCAGTTCCGCGCGCTCATGCCAGCGTCTCCCTCAGAGGAATCGGGGCCAGAGCCGCCGTGTGTGCTGGGCGGTACCTGGTACCCGTTCCCCGCGGTGGACGCAGTTCGTGACGAAAAAAAAACCGTTTTTTCACTCGAGGGTGGCAGGGCTGGGTAAATTCTTTCAAACTGTTGGGGTAAAACTGTCCAAAACGGACGAAACCAAAGAAACTATTTTGCTTTTATTAATATACTACTAGTTGAATGCCCGTGCGTTGCTAGGTTTTTTATTCTTTTCACATGTAAACCACAAAGGCGCGACAAGATTGCATTATTCATTCCTTCTTCTTTCAAGTTTGCCCATTAATTCTAGGTTTTCTTACCAATGTATTCCGTAGTCACTTCACTTGCAACAGGCATCGTTCTTCGTAATCACATGACTCAAACAACAAGTCACTCACCATTGCGCCATAAAATCACTCATGCTATTTCAATGGCATATGACTATCTGAATGCCATATATATATATACCAGTCTCAATCCTCCTCTTAACAACATATCACACACGGTGCTCTATTTCCCTTTCCTCCATGTGCAGAAACTCCCTTCCCAATGTGACTTCAGACACTTTGTGTTGATCTGTTTGAGAAATACTGTAGGCATTAGTTTTATAGCAAAACAAATGGCCATTCATCCGCAACTCTCTGTCTCTCGCTGTATTTCTAAGAAGGCATGCTTACACACTATTTACTGACTCATTCAGCCATATACAAATCTCAACGAATGACAAGCCAACCGGTTCAGAGTACTCGTGAGACACCTCCGGGCCTCCGACGTGCGGCTGCCAATGCTTCTTTCCATTCAGAGGCAAGAACTGACACACTTGAAGCGGAAGGTGTGACCGAACTGGGCTGGTTCCCATCGTTAGCAATAACCATTTGTTGCTAGCAAATAATACACCATGTACATGCATGCCAAACGTGGTGTATGTAGTTTTATAGCATAATGGTATGATTGAAGGTTGTTTGAAATTGTACATACTACTTCCAATCGTGCTCCTTCCTCTGAGTCTTGTATTGTTCCGATGCTCCTGCCCTTGTTTTCCGCCATACAAAGACAGATGATCCGACAACGAACAGACTTAATTCAGGTGACATTCCACTTGATCCATTCCATGCTGATGCATGCGCAGCTGCATACATGGTTTTGGCTGCATATCACCACACGACAGCCCAACTCCACACCCCAGCACCATCCCCACGCCACCTTCACCACTCGTCCTGTCGAATAGCAGTAAGGCTACAGGTATCTCCCGCTGAGAACAGTAAACCGAAGATTCATTACAAAATGAAAAATGAATCGAAATTCCAATTTGAACACCTGTGGGCTGTGGCTGTAATTCAATCCACATGCATACATAAACAGATGAATAAAAAGCCACCTACTTCTCAAGCCAGTGGGAGTAGCGTCAGGTCAATCCCAGCCCGTTTGGCAGCTTCCTGTCAACTCGTCGCGTCAGGTCAATCCCGTTTGGTAGGTTCGCATCACACAGTCGTCATTGAGCGGCGGTGTCTAGCTTCACTGGCTTGCAACAGTACACCTCATGGTTGATTCAGTCCAATAAGCATTAGTCTTCGGCGTCCGGACACAACTCCACGATTCAGCCAACTTCGACCGGCGACCTTGGGCGCAGACAGCGCCATCGGCGAGCAACGCTACAACACATTGTGGCGCTCCAGCTACGCCTGGCGGCGGACCTACAAGAGGATGCAGTGAAGATTGCGGCCGGACCCGGACAGCGAGGATGTAGAGATGCGCAGAAGCGCTGGTGGAGGTCCGGAGCGACGCACCCTGACATCCGATCGGGGTACTCGACAACCAGCTCCAGATCCGGCATGGTGGCGAAGATCCCGGGGCAGCACAAGCAGCGCACACCAGCATCAGATCCGACCATTCGCTTTAATCGGGCGCCACTCCCTTGCCTAGGTTCACGCCTCCTCCCCGCCTCGCGTCACGCGACCAGACCGAGAGCCCGTCGCCGACTCTCCCTGACCTCTGTCTTCATGCCCATGCGCATCTGAGGGCGGACATATACGAGCGTACGATAGAGCAGAGATAGGTGCGCGCGTGCGACAGATCAAGCTAGGCCAGAGAAGGGGTGGCGGCGATCTGCGACATGGAAAAGTGAAGGCGATTGTCGAAGGCCATTGTCGTATCGAAGGAAGCCCAGTGACACAGCGGTGTTGATGTGCGGTTCTTTTTTCTAAGATTAGATGAACAGCGGTTCGGTTCAGGAGGGCTCTCACTTGGCGGTGGTAAAGGGAGGATTCCGCAGCTATAGCGGGTCCGCCGTCAAAGGAGCTGCGACGGGGGCGATCGGAAGCGGAAAAAGCAGAAAAAAAAAGAATGGGTATCTGACTTAGCGGTGGCATCCCTGTAATATCCTCAAATAGCCAGGGGTAAAATCGTCCAAACAAAAATCGGAACCAAAACTCTAAACGGACGAACCTACCTCTGTGTAAATTAGTAGATAGATAGATAGAAACAAAGATGCACTAAGTATTAAAAAAGATTCTACTCGGTTTATAAAATGTGATTAAAACAAACATCATATGCATAGGAAACACAATTCGTGTATATAGAAACAAAGATACACTAAGTACTAAAAAATATTCTAATCCATTCATAAAATGTATAGAATTAAAACAAACATTGTATACACAGGACTACTTGGATAGAAAACACAATTCCTGTGTATAGAAACAAAGAGGCGCTCTTATAAACTAAGATTTAATTTCCATCGTATCCTAGAGACAACTTCAAGTAACAATATTAAAACATCTTAATCTTAAGAAGAAAGAAACGATACTTTAGTAGATAGGAAACATTATTCAAATTATAGAAATAGTTCAATTTTAGATTTTTCCAGGAAATAATAATTTCTATTGTTGGTGGGAATATAAAAGATAAACTGTTCGGTCCTAGCAAAATTATCAAACAGTTTACCTGCACAAAAGGAAAATGTGATATATGAAGGAATTAAATATATAGGATATGAAATCATAATCCATGCTCGCCTAGAACTGAAAGTTTTAGTCTTCAATGAAGGGATATGCGTAGGCTATACTAGCGCAAATCAAAAAAAAAATACCGCGTAAACCAGGATTACTGTTGTCATAGATCACGGGATTACCACTAGACGCGCAGTTGCGGAACTTGATGAAGCGTGTCGAGGCAGTTCAAACGTTTCTATGTCTCCTCCTTATCCTCGTCCCACGAGCAGCTCCCCTTGCGCGGCTCGTCCAAGTGCTACTGATGTAGCACCTCCGAGGTATCCACACATATAGGATGGAAGCTTCAGACGCCAGACTGCTAGGTCCGCGCGTGCAACACAGGCGTGAGGAGTGGCATCTAGGTGGAAAGGTCTAACCCTGGTCAGCTCGCCCACCCTCTCTTATATAGGCGTCCCTAGTGGGCTTCTACATTAGCAACCCATTAGTAGCCTAAGCATGGTCTAATTCGGATCTACTCTTCATTAGGCTTTCAGCCCCTTAAGTGTGTGAACCTTTAGGTTCATATGCATATAGACATGACACGAACATACTTATTCTATCAATAGTTGGTAGTGTTGGAATTATGCCCTAGAGGGAATAATAAAGATGTTATTATTATAATTCTTGTTTATGATAAAGTTTATATTCCATGCTAGAATTGTATTAAGCGGAAACTTTGATACTTGTGTGGTTTATGAACAACACCGTGTCCCTAGTATGCCTCTATGGACTAGCTCATTGATTAATGATGGTTAAGGTTTCCTAACCATAGACATGAGTTGTCAATTAATAATGAGATCATGTCATTGGGAGAATGATATGATGGACAAACCCAAATCAAGCAGAGCAATTAGATCGCATCATCGTGTTCATCTTTGCGAAGCTTTTTCTTATGTCAAATATTGTATTCCTTAGACCATGAGATAATGCAACTCCCTGGTATCGGAAGAAAGCTTTGAGATCACCAAACGTCATCCTATGAGAGGGTGATCATAAAGGTGTCTCTCAGATAATCGGAAAGTACCTGTTGGGTTGTATGTATCGAGATGGGATTTGTCCCTCCCAAGTCAGAGAGATATACTTCGGGCCCACTCGGTAATCGATATCAACACCGCTTGCAAGCACGTGGTTAAGGAGTTAATCACAAAGTGATATCGGATTACGGAACGAGTAAAGTACTTGCTATGAACGAGATTGAACTAGGGATTCCGATGCCAACGATCGAATCTCGGGCAAGTAAAATATCACGTGACGAAGGGAATATATATGGGATTGATTGAATCCTAGCATCGTGGTTCATCCGATATGATCATCTATGAATATGTGGGAGTCAATATGGGTTTCCAGACCCCGCTGTTGATTATTAATAGAAGATCATGTCTGCATATTCTCGAACCCGTAGGGTCACACACTTAACGTGTCTTGACGCTAGGATAGAATGGATAATTGGTTTATGAGTTTTTTTTCGGAGTCTCGGATGAGATCCAGGACATCACGAGAGGTTCCGGAA
The DNA here is from genome assembly GCA_023614405.1 of Avena insularis. NCBI lineage: Eukaryota > Viridiplantae > Streptophyta > Magnoliopsida > Poales > Poaceae > Avena > Avena insularis. Next base: position 273,741,429 of record CM042697.1, read on the forward strand.
TGGTCCGGAGAATAAGATTCATATAAGTGAAAGCAATTTTTGGATTTCGCAATTGTTTCGGAATGTTCGGTATTGTACCGGAAGCTTCTAGAACCTTTTGGAGTGGTACCAACGTGGCCCCACTTGTCGGGAGGGGTCGTGGGCCTACGAGGGAGTGCCCTGGCCGCTTTGGGACAGGGGCACAAGGCCCCATAGGCCCAGCCGGCCAAGCCCTAGGGGAAACCCTAGGGAGAGCTTCTAGGAGGGGGAAACTTGCCCCCACTCCACCCCATGTGGCCGCCGGCCCTAGGGTTTGGCGGAGGGGCAAGGGCAGCCGACCAGCCCTCTATATAAAGAGGGCAGGGGCACACCCTCCCCCAGACCTCCTCAAACCCTAGCCGCCATACTGCTGCCCTCCCTCTCTCTCTCTCGACTGCGCGTAGGCGAAGCCCTGCCGCAGAAACTCTCCACCTTTGCACCACGCCGTCGTGTTGTAGATCCAATCTATCTCTCCACCCCACTCGCTGGACCGAGGAAGGAGGAGACGTCGAGGTGCCGTACGTGTGCATCTCTCGGAGGCGTCACCACTTGCGGCGTTGGATCAGATCAGATCACGAGGAGGAGAATGCTAGTACGACTACATCAACCATGTTCCGTTGAATGTTCCGCTGTGCGATTTCTTCAAGGGTATGAAGATCTCATCTATCCCCCTCGTTGTTTGCATCTCCTAGATTAGATCTTGGCTTTCCCGTTCGCATCCGTAGAATTTTTTTGATTTACTATGCTGCGAAACCCTTCAGTGGTATCAGAGCTAGATCTATGCGTAGATGTGTTTCACGAGTAGAACGCAACATGTTTGTTGCGGGTGTTGATGTTTTCTGTTGCAAGCCTCTTGTTGTGTACTTCTTATGACGCGGGATAGTGAGATCGAAGCGGTCCAGGCCAACTTTACGCGACCTCGTTCGCGAGACCGGCTCCGCACTTGACGTGTGGCTTGTTCCACACATGCGGCTGGTGGATGCCAGTTTCTCTCACTATAGTTGTCATGGGATTTACACCGGATGTTGGCAACCATAATATCACTGTTGTGGCTTTCCGTAGGTAAGAATCGTTCTTAGCTTGTTACTCCCATAAGCCACGTAAAACATGCAACAACAAAGTAGAGGCGTCTAACTTGTTTTTGCAAGGAGTGTTTTTGTGATATGGTATGGCCCAAGATGTGATGTGTATGTTGTATGCAATGATCATGTTTTGTAATATTTCACGACTTGCATGTCGATGAGTACACAACCGGCAGGAGCCATATGGTTGTGTTTATAATTGTGTATGACCTGTGTGTCAACTTCTTATACGCCATGTAATAGCTTTACTTTATCGCTAAGTAGTTAGCAATAGTTGTAGTTGCTATTCGTGGTGGAGGCAATCATGGTGGAGTGATGGAGATCATGCTGGCACGCACAAGATGGAGATCATTGCGCGGAGATTGGCTATACCATGTCACATAAAATTATATGAATGTGATGTTTATCCTTTTATGTATCTTATTATGCTTAGATCGCGACGATAGCATTATAAGATGATTCCTCACTTAAAGATCAAGATAAAACTGTGTTCTCCCCATGTATGCATCGTTGCAAAAGTTCGTCGTGTTCAAGCACCACGTGATGATCGGGTGCTATAAACTCTACGTTCACATACAACGGGTGCAAGCCAGTTTTGCACACGCGGAAATACTTGGGTTTGACTTGACGAGCCTAGCATATACAGACATGGCCTCGGAACACACGAACCGAAAGGTTAAGCATGAGTCATATGAATGATATGATCGACACTTTGTTGTCCACCATTGAAACCACATCTCTTCTCGTGAAGATCGGATTAGGTGTGGTGAATTTGGATCATGTTCACTAAACAACTTGAGGGATGTTGAATTTAGTGGGAGTTCATCTAGTAATTTGATTAAGTTGAACTAGTTATCATGAACATAGTCTAAATTGTACTTGCAAATTTTGTAGATCAAATGGCTAAGTCCATCTTCAACTTCAATGTTTTTTGCTGAGAAAGAAAAGCTTAAGAACAATGGGTCTAACTTCACCAACTGGTTCCGCAATCTGAGAATCATTCTCGCTGGCGGACAAAAGGACTATGTCCTTGAGAAAGCGCTAGGTGACGCCCCTGCTATAGATGCGCCGGCTGATGAAAAAGTTGTTTATCAGTCGCGCAAAGATGATTATGGTGTGATTAAGAGCACCATGTTGTTTGCTATGGAATCGGACCTTCAAAATTGTTTTGAGGAGTTCGCCGGGCCCTTTGAGATTCTTGAGGAACTGAAAAACTATGTTTCAGACTCAGGCCTGTTTTGAGAGATATGAGATCTCTGAGAAATTCTTTAACTGCAAGATGGAGGAAGGGAGTTCCGTTAGTGAGCACGCCATTAAGATGTCGGGCTACACTCAACGCCTTGAGCAACTGGACTGCAAGATTCTAGAGGAGCTCAAGATTGACAGAGTTCTGCAATCACTCCCTCCTAGCTACAAAGGTTTTGTAGTTACTCATAATCAGATTGGTTCCACTAATACGATCACTGAGATCTTCGCTAAGCTGAAAGCTGCGGAGGTGGACATCAAGAAAGATAATCATGTCTTGATGGTCAACAAGCCCCCCAGCTTTAAGAAAGGTAAGGGTGCAAAGAAGCCCTTCAAGAAAGGCGTGAAGCGTTGCCCCTGCTGAGAAGAAGCTCAAGTCTGGACCTAAGCCGGACACTGAGTGCTTCTATTGCAAGGACAAGGGTCACTGGAAGCGCAACTATCCGAAGTACTTAGCGGACAACAAGGCTGGCACCATTAAAGGTATATTTGATATACATGTTATTGATGTTTACCTTACTAGCGCTCGTTGTAGTGCCTGGGTATTTGATACTGGTTCGGTTGCTAATATTTGTAACTCAAAACAGGAACTACGGAATAGACGGCGGCTAGCAAGGGATGAGGTGACGATGCACGTTGGCAATGGATCAAGGGTTGATGTAATGGCCGTCGGCACGCTCTCCTTAGTTTTACCTTCGGGATTAGTTTTAAACCTTAATAAGTGTTATTATGTGCCTGCGTTGAGCATGAACATCATATCTGGATCGTGTTTATTGCAAGACGGTTATTCATTTAAATCGGAGAATAATGGTTGTTCTATTTATATGAGTAACATCTTTTATGGTCATGCACCTTCTATGAATGGTTTATTTCTTCTGAATCTCGAAAGCAATGAAACACACATCCATAACATTGAGGCTAAGAGATGCAAAGTAGATAGTGATAATTCAACTTATTTGTGGCACTGCCGTCTAGGTCATATTGGTGTAAAACGCATGAAGAAACTCCATTCTAATGGACTTTTGGAGTCTCTTGATTTTGAATCATTTGACACTTGCGAACCGTGCCTCATGGGCAAGATGATCAAAACCCCGTTCTCCAGAATAATGGAGCGAGCATCGGACTTGTTGGAAATAATACATACCGATGTATGCGGACCAATGAGTGTTTCGACGTGCGGTGGATATCGCTACTTTTTCACTTTTACTGATGACTTAAGTAGATATGGGTATATCTATTTAATGAAACATAAATCTGAAACGTTTGAAAAGTTCAAAGAATTTCAGAACGAAGTGGAAAACCATCGTAACAGGAAAATTAAATTTCTACGATCCGATTGTGGAGGTGAATATTTGAGTTACGATTTTCTCACGCATCTTAAAGCAAGCGGAATCGTTTCGCAACTCACGCCACCCGGAATACCACAACGCAATGGTGTGGCTGAACGCCGGAATCAAACTTTATTAGATATGGTACGATCGATGATGTCTCTTACAGATTTGTCGTTATCATTTTGGGGTTATGCATTAGAAACCGCTGCATTCACTTTAAATAGGGAACCATCTAAATCCGTTGAGACGACACCGTATGAACTGTGGTTTGGTGCTAAACCTAAGTTGTCGTTTCTTAAAGTTTGGGGATCTGACTTCGTCAAGAAGTTAATGCCGGACAAGCTCGAACCCAAAGCAGAGAAATGCGTCTTCATAGGATACCCTAAGGAAACGATTGGGTATACCTTATATCACAGATCCGAAGGCAAAGTGTTTGTCGCAAAGAACGGATCCTTTCTTGAGAAAGAGTTTCTCTCGAAAGAAGTGAGTGGGAGGAAGGTAGAGCTAGACGAGGTTATTGAACCTTCTCTCGAGTTGGAGAGTAGCGTAGCACCTGAAATTGTTCCAGTGCCGTCTGCACCAACAAGAGAGGAAGCTAATGATGAGGATCATGAAAATTCGGACGATGCTACTGCTGAACGTCGCAGCTCGACAAGGTCACGTGCCCCTCCTGAGTGGTATGACAACCCTGTCTTAACTGTCTTGTTAGTAGACAACAGTGAACCTGCGAACTATGAGGAAGCAATGATGAGCCCAGACTCTGAGAAATGGCTAGAGGCCATGAAATCCGAATTGGGATCCATGAGCGAAAACCAAGTATGGACTTTGGTGGACCCTCCTAGCGACCGTAAGGCCGTTGAGTGCAAATGGATTTTAAAGAAGAAAACAGACGCGGATGGTAATGTTACTGTCTATAAAGCTCGACTTGTCGCGAAAGGTTTTCGACAAGTTCAAGATGTTGACTACGATGAGACTTTCTCTCCCGTAGCGATGTTTAAGTCCATTCGGATTTTATTAGCAATTGCTGCGTTTCATGATTATGAAATATGGCAGATGGATGTCAAGACTGCGTTCCTCAATGGCAACATTGATGAAGAGTTGTATATGATGCAGCCCGGAGGTTTTGTCGATCCTAAGGATGCTGATAAGGTGTGCAAACTTCAGCGTTCCATTTATGGACTAAAGCAAGCATCTTGGAGTTGGAACCTTCGTTTTGATCAAGTGATCAAGAGCTTTGGATTTGTTCCAAATTGCTACGAAGCTTGTATCTACAAGAAAGTGAGTGGGAGCTCCGTGACATTTTTGGTACTATATGTGGATGACATATTGTTTATTGGAAATGACATTGACATGCTTAACGATGTGAAGAGTTATTTGAACAAATGTTTTTCAATGAAAGACCTAGGGGAAGCTGCTTATATATTGGGCATCAAAATCTATAGAGATAGACAAAGATGCCTGATAGCTTTAAGCCAAAGTACATACCTAGACAAAGTTCTGAAAAGGTTCAGAATGGATAAGGCAAAGAAAGGTTCAGTGCCTATGTTGTCAGGTAAGATATTGAGCAAGGCTCAGTGTCTAGCTACGCTAAACGATAGAGAAACCATGAGCAAAGTGCCATATGCCTCGGCCATTGGTTCTATCATGTATGCCATGCTGTGTACTAGACCGGATGTGTCCAATGCTCTTAGTTTGACGAGCAGATACCAAAGTGATCTAGGAGTGGAACACTGGACAGCCGTAAAGAACATCCTAAAGTATTTAAATAGGACTAAAGAAATGTTCTTGGTCTATGGAGGTGATGAGCAGCTCGTCGTAAAAGGTTACGTCGATGCTAGTTTCGACACCGACAAGGATGATTCTAAATATCAGACAGGATACATTTATATTTTGAATGGAGGAGCTGTGAGCTGGAGAAGCTGCAAGAAAAGCGTGATCGCGGGATCTACAGTAGAAGCGGAATACATGGCTGCTGCAGAAGTGTCAAGTAAAGGAGTTTGGATCAGGAACTTCATCACTGAGCTTGATGTGGTTCCAAGTGCCTTGGACCCACTGGAGATATTGTGTGACAACACTGGCGCCATAGCACTGGCTAAGGAACCAAGATATCATCCAAAGACCAAGCATATCAACCGCAAGTTTCATATAATTCGAGATTATATAATAGATGGAGATCTGAAGATTAGCAAAGTACATACGGATCTGAATGTCGCAGATCCGTTGACTAAACCTCTTCCACGAGCAAAACATGATCAGCACCTTAGTGCCATGGGTGTTAGATTGTTGCCAGATGTAAACTAGATTATTGACTCTAGTGCAAGTGGGAGACTGTTGGAATTATGCCCTAGAGGCAATAATAAAGATGTTATTATTATAATTCTTGTTCATGATAAAGTGTATATTCCATGCTAGAATTGTATTAAGCGGAAACTTTGATACTTGTGTGGTTTATGAACAACACTGTGTCCCTAGTATGCCTCTATGGACTAGCTCATTGATTAATGATGGTTAAGGTTTCCTAACCATAGACATGAGTTATCAATTAATAATGAGATCATGTCATTGGGAGAATGATATGATGGACAGACCCAAATCAAGCAGAGCAATTAGATCGTGTCATCGTGTTCATCTTTGCGAAGCTTTTTCTTATGTCAAATATTGTATTCCTTAGACCATGAGATAATGCAACTCCTTGGTATCGGAAGAAAGCTTTGAGGTCATCAAACGTCATCCTATGAGAGGGTGATCTTAAAGGTGTCTCTCAGGTGATCGGAAAGTACCTGTTGGGTTGTATGTATCGAGATGGGATTTGTCCCTCCCAAGTCGGAGAGATATACTTCAGGCCCACTCGGTAATCGATATCAACACCGCTTGCAAGCACGTGGTTAAGGAATTAATCACAAAGTGATATCGGATTACGGAATGAGTAAAGTACTTGCTGTGAACGAGATTGAACTAGGTATTCAGATGCCAACGATCGAATCTCGGGCAAGTAAAATATCGCGTGACAAAGGGAATATATATATGGGATTGATTGAATCCTGGCATCGTGGTTCATCCGATATGATCATCGATGAATATGTGGGAGTCAATATGGGTTTCCATACCCCGCTGTTGATTATTGATAGAAGATCATGTCTGCATATTCTCGAACCCATAGGGTCACACACTTAATGTGTCTCGATGCTAGGATAGAATGGATAATTGCTTTATGAGTTTTTGTTCGGAGTCTCGGATGAGATCCAGGACATCACGAGAGGTTCCGGAATGGTCCGGAGAATAAGATTCATATAAGGGAAAGCATTTTTTGGATTTTGGAATTGTTTTGGAATGTTCGGTATTGTACCGGAAGCTTCTAGAACCTTCTGGAGTGGGACCAACGTGGCCCCACTTGTCGGGAGGGTGCGTGGGCCTACGAGGGAGTGCCCTGGCCGCTTTGGCCCAGGGGCACAAGGCCCCATAGGCCCAGCCGGCCAAGCCCTAGGGGAAACCCTAGGGAGAGCTTCTAGAAGGGGGAAACTTGCCCCCCACTCCACCCCATGTGGCCGCCGGCCCTAGGGTTTGGAGGAGGGGCAAGGGCAGCCGGCCAGCCCTCTATATAAAGAGGGCAGGGGCGCACCCTCCTCCCAGACCTCCTCAAACCCTAGCCGCCATACTGCTGCCCTCCCTCTCTCTCTCTCTCCCATTGCAGTGGCGAAGCCTGCCGTAAACTCTCCACCTTTGCACCACGCCGTCGTGTTGTAGATCCAATCTATCTCTCCACCCCACTCGCTGGACCACGGAAGGAGGAGACGTTGAGGTGTCGTACGTGTGCATCTCTCGGAGGCGTCGCCACTTGCGGCGTTGGATTGGATCGGATCGCGAGGAGGAGAAGGCTAGGGCGACTACATCAACCACGTTTCGTTGAACGTTCCGCTGTGCGATTTCTTCAAGGGTATGAAGATCTCATCTATCCCCCTCGTTGTTTGCATCTCCTAGATTAGATCTTGGCTTTCCTATTCGCATCCGTAGAATTTTTTTGATTTACTATGCTGTGAAACCCTTCAGGTAGTGGCCTCTAGCAAGACGTGCCAACTCCTAAACGCATACAAAGATCATTCGGAGGAACCATCACAAGGTTTAGTACATGTCTTTCCCTTTGCTTCGCGATATTTGGTCTAGCTCCAAGCTGACCTCCTTTTCTCGAAATTGTGATTCGGAATCCCTTTACTAGGTTAACTCTTCACCATATGTAGCACGGCCATGCATTTCTGGATCCGATCACTCGAGGGGCCCAGAGATATCTCTCTCAAGTAGAGAGGGGAAAATCCCATCTTGATTGACCAATGCCTTGCAGCATGCTTCAGGACAAATCCAAAAGCTACCTTTATGACTATCAAGTTATGGGGTAGTGGTTGATAGCCCCAAAGTAGGTCGATCCACGTCTCAAGTACATGCAACAATCTCAGGTCTAAGGACAAAACGTACACGATGTGTAGAGAGAGCTGCAAGTCTAATTGCCAGTCTCAAGTTGGGTCAGTCCAACCCCATGTTCATAACATGTGTCCACATCATTGGTTTGGCATATCCATGTGTATGACTTGTGAAACATAGTCATCAACCAATCGATATGCTAGTCTAATATTCACGTGTGTCCTCACATGAACTCCGACTAGGTACAACTATTAGATAACCATACAAGTATAGAGTTTCACAAACAATTCACATAATTACCAATCAATACATGTTGCCTGATATGGATATTCAAGGACAATTACAATAACTCATGGATACATAAGAAATATAATCATCTCTATAATTGCCTCTAGGGCATATTTCCTTCATCCAAAACTAACATGTAATGCATGAAGATATGCAACACTGATTAGATATTATGGTACCACCACTACGGCACTTGGATAACCATGTATTATTCTTAGCACGCGTATCATCGACCAATATGTCAACCCTAGCTCCTATACTACAACTTCCCAGCCTCGTACTTTCTGAACAACGGAGAGCAATGTTTTGATGTGCCCGTTGGGCTCCTGGTCTTCTGGCCATGCTCCCATTCGCTGCTCTGATCTCACGCCTCCAAGTGACGAGAGGAACATTAGCCGATTAGAACAGAAGGGATTGTGTATTTTGTAATATATAGGGGCAGACATTACCACCTCCATGAGTTCAGAAAACTACTCGCTTTGTTGTCCTCTGCCCGCATACTAAACTCCTCAAAAGCCGCTGCCCCCGTTCGTCCTCATGTTGCCGGCATCATAGCAGCCTACCACGCGAGCCACTTCTAGGGACAGAGGGGAGACATGAGATGACAGGGAGAGCCGGAGAGGGGCATGTTGAGCGAGAGTTTACTTATTGTTGCTGCTGTCCTGAAAGCGATTCCAATGAGCCAGCGACCAACTAAAGCAAATCAACTTTGCATGTCCATCCATACAAGTGGCCAGGAAATCCATGCCGATGCGCGAACACGTGAATCAATTCAGCTTAGCATGTTGCAAGTGTCTGGAAAGTAAATCCATGTAGAATATTAGTATATCCTACTTTCGTTATCCCCTTGATACGTCCAAAAGTATCTACTTTTCCGAACATTTTTGCTATTGTTTCTCCTCTAAACTTGTGTGATTTGGATACAACTAACACGGACTGGCCCTATTTTCAGCAGAATTAACTTGGTGTCTAGTTTTTGTGAAGAAATTCAACTATCAGGAAAAATCCTAGAAAATATGCCAAAAATCCTATTTCACCAGAAGATCCACGGAGCCAGAAGACGAGACGGAGGGGAGTCCTGGGTGGCCCACACCCCCTGCCACGCGGGTGGGCCCACCCTGTGCCTGGGAGGGGTGTGGCCAGCCTAGGCACCTCCTCGGCCTCCCTCTTCGCCTATAAGTTACCCCTTGACCTAAAAATCGAGGGGGGTTCATCGTTTGTCTAGAAAGAGTTCCGTTGCTCCACCACCATCAGAAACCAAGATTCGGATCCAAAAACTTTGTTCTGGCACCCTACCAGGATGGGGAATTTGGGGAGGATCATCGCCATCATCATCACCAACGCCTCTCCATCAACCATCGATTTTTCCCTCATCCATGAGTGAGTAATCCCCTGCTGTAGGCTATAGGAATGGTAGGGATTGGATGAGTTCTATCATGTAATCGAATAAGATTGTTAAGGCATAGTGCCTAGTATCTCTATTAGTGCTATTTGACTTTATTGCAACTTGTTGTGCTTAATGCTTGTCACTAGGGCCCGAGTGCCATGATCTTAGATCTGAGCTTATTATTGAATCATTATGATAGTATTGTTTGTGATCTTATCTGCAAGTTGTGTACACATATCATTGTCCGGATCCAAAGGCCCCGAAGTGACAAAAACTGGGACAACCGGAGGGGATGGATGTGGTGTGAGGATCACATGTGTTCACGGAGTATTAATGCTTTGCTCCAGTGATGTATTAAAAAGAGTACCTTAATTGCCAGTAGTTACCTAGAGGCCCCGCTACCACGGGCTGGCAGGACAAAAGATGTTGTGCAAGTTCTCATTGCGAGCACGCATGACTATATATGGATCACATGCCTAGGATTGTTTAGTACTTGAATGATTATTATTATTTATTTTCAATGCCCTAGATCTTGAAGTTACATGTTTAGACTCGTCCATGCAACTGCCCGTCCATCCATCCCTATACCTACCGCACTCATATCCTACTGTTTGCTGCTACTGTTACTATTGCTCATGTTTCACTACTGCTGTTGCTACTACAAACTGTTGCTACTGATAAACTTCTATGAGCAAGAACTATTTCCAGGTGCAGCTGAATTGACAATTCATTTGTTAAGGCTTGCAAGTATTCTTTGGCTCCCCTTGTGTCGAATCAATAAATTGGATAATACTACTCGCATAGCTTTATTTGTAAGTTCACTTGGATCTACTATTGTTCACTGCTACTCCGTTCATCATGGGTAAGTCTCGTGATGGAAAGTTTCCTATTTTACCATCCACTACAAGAAGAGGTATAGTCCTAAACACCTCTGTTGCTCTTGATTCACCGTCTGTTATAAGTAAGCTTGCTACACCACCACCACATACACATGCTACACACACTGCTACTACTGCTGAGTCTGAAACTGCTTTTGATACTCATGATGTTAATTCTACTGTGCTTGATGCGAGTGGTTCATTAGGTCCTTTCCTAGATGCTACTATGGCTAGTCTAGGAAATACTAAAACTCCTAGTGAAGACACTGTTACACCTGTTAGCTCACCTGAGTCTAAAGAGAGTTATGATATTAATGATGGTTATATTGAGTTCACTGATGAATTTGTTGAAGAGTGCTGAAACACACATGGTACTAGTGCTATTAAGAGTCTCCTTGCAAGATGTACTATTATTCCTAAACTGTCCTCTAATCCTAAGTTTGCCACCTCTCCCATAAATATCAAAGATAAAGATTATGATTTCTCTCTTGATTTATCCTATTTGGACATTGTTGATAAAGAACCTTTTGTGGGACTGAAAATGAGAGTGTTGTGGCTCATATGAATGAGCTTTCTACTATGAGTGCCTTATTCTCTGATGATTTTAAAATGTGCAAGTACTTTGTTACTAAGATTTCCCCCTTTTCACTAAAAGGAGAAGCTAAGGCTTGGTTTAATAGATTACCTCATGGTTCCATTGATAGCCCTGATTGCTTGGTTGCTTCTTTCTTCTAGAAATATTTTCCTCCCAGTGCTAGACATGCTGCTTTGCAGAGGCTTTTTGTTTTTAAACAGGGAGAAGAAGAGAAATTGCCTGAGTCATGGACAAGGTTTTGTGCCTTGATTCATGCACATCCTGGATGTCCATTACCTAAAAATGAGCTTCTTGATATTTATTATAATGGACTAACTGATGATTCTAGGACATACCTAGATAGCTTTGCTGATTGTGTTTTCAGGAAAAGAACTCCTACAGATACTGAAGAATTAACGGCTAAGATAAGCAAGAATTATGATGATTGGACTTCAATTGAGATAAATACACCTAAGCCTATTACTCCTGAATCAGTTGTGCCTAAACCAGATCCAATACCAACACCAAAGAAGAGGGGAGTTATTGCATTAAATGATGAAGTGATGAAAGAAGCTAAGAAATGTCTAAAGGAGAAAGGTATTAGAGCTAAAGATGTGAAGAATCTACCTCCTATAGAAGAATTATGTAAGCCAATTCCCCACTCATCTACTATTGAGGTACACTCTCTCCACTTTGATGAAGGTGATATTCCCTATGGTAAGCCTCCTGATCAATGCTTAGAGGAACTTGTCACATTTATTGTTAAACAAGGTAATTTAATAAACAAGTTCAGAATCATTTATTGGAAAACTCTAGAGCTATTAAAGAGTTGAAAGATATTATGGAAAGAACTTCTAATGATATTAAAATGCTTTGTAAACACTTTCAAATGGTTCAAACCCAATTTGATCAACTTGCTAAGGTACAAAAGGATATGCTAGTTAATGCCTCAGGAGATAAACATGCTTATGGAATTGGAACTAGGGAGTGGTATAGCTACTCAAGATCCTTTATATCCTGAAGGACACCCTAAAAGAATTGAGCAGGATTCTCAACAAGGTGAAAGTAGTGGTAGTACTTGTAAGATAAAGAAAAAGAAACACAAAGTAGTTGAGGAACCACTTGAACCTAATGTAGATCCTAATAGTATATCTGTCTCTGATGCTGAAACTAAGAGTGGTAATGATAAAAATGGTGCTCCTGATAAGGAGGAAGTTGAGGAAGAACCTAAGAAGCACACTAAGAACACTAGGTACACTAAGGAAGATTTTATTGCTAATTAACATGGTAGTGAGAGAGAACCTTGGGTGCAGAAACCTATGCCTTTTCCAGGTAAGAAACACAAGTCAAAGGAGGAAGAACACTACAACAAGTTTGGTGAGTGAATGAAGCCTTTATTTTTGCAAATTCCTTTGACTGATGCTATTAAGTTGCCTCCTTATTCAAAGTATATGAAGGATATTATCTCAAATAAAACGAAGATTCCTAATGAGGAGATTTCTACTTTGCTTGCTAATTATTCCTTCAATGGTAAGGTTCCAAAGAAACTTGGTGATCCAGGTATACCAACTATTCCTTGCTCTATTAAGAATAATTATGTTAGAACTGCTTTATGTGATTTGGGAGCTGGTGTTATGCTTTTTTCTCTCTACAAGAGACTCCAGCTAGAAAAGTTGATACCAACTGATATATCTTTGCAAATGGTTGATAAGTCAACTACTATTCCTGTTGGTATATGTGAGGATGTTCCTGTTCAAGTGGCTCATAATTGCTTGGTTTTGACTGATTTTGTTGTGCTTGAAATGCCTGAAGATGATAATATGTCTATTATTCTTGGGAGATCTTTTCTTAATACTGTAGGTGCTGTCATCAATTGCAATCAAAGAAAAGTAGCATTCAATATTAATGACAAAGAGCATACTGTCTATTTCCCCAAGAAGGTTGCTAAAAGCTATTGCCTGAATTCCATTGAAAATATTGAGAGCATCAAGGTTGGAGAAATATATTGTCCCATTCCGCAAGAAAATTTTGAAAGTATTATGATTGGGACCATTGCTATCAAGTATGAGGTAACATAATCACCTTGTGGAATGCACATTTTTGTTTCATATAAGATTGTTTTGGTAACAAGACTTGATCAGCCTTGTTAACAAAAGGATTTTAATGAACAAAATAATGTTTTCACTGTGGTTATACTTGTTTTCTTTTACTTTTCTACTTCCTAGTTTTTTTGCATTTTCTTTTGCTAGCTTTGGTTTTGTTAGTTGTTTGCTTATTAGAGTGTCTTAGAACTTTTGTAGTTTGGTTTTTGTTTACTTTTGCCTCTTCTAAAAAAACTGTTTTTGCGAGAAAATCAATTTTCATACCCTGAAAATTGGCCAAAAATAAAGTTTCCCGAAAAATCCCAGAAAATTCAAAATACTTTTTCCTCGAAAAAAGGGGCAGAGGGACACCTGGAGTGACCCAGGGGGGAACCCTAGGCCACCACACCCCTGGTGGGCACGAGCACCCCCTAGGTGGCGCCTGGGTGGGGTGTGGCCCACCTAGGCCTCTCCAAGGTGACTCCTCCTAGCCATCTTATTTCTCTCTCCCGAAAAACACCGGAAAACTTTCTCAAGCTCGAGTTCCTACTGTTCTTGCTCGCGAATTTCGATCTCCTTGCTCAGCCCATCTTTGTTGCTGATTTTTGGAGGGATTGCTCCTTGGTATGTGCCTCCTCCGCTTGTCCAATTAGATTTGTGATTGGTAGATTGTATCTTGAGTATTTTTCTTCTATAGGTGACAGGTTGTGTGAGCTTGCATGCTTGTTCTATGCTTAGAGATTTCATTTTGATGCATGTGTATCCCTATAGCAAGTTCCTATAATAGTTTATCATCATTTATCAACTTGGAAATCACTTGGTTTGATGTTTGTCTAAAAGTTTCAGAAAGGAAGATGAGTGCATATCCACTGAATCAATATGATTTGATCGTACCTGAGCCAATGAAAGTTCATCGTGAGGAAAGAGTCTTCCCTTCCATATATCCATGCCAGGAATTTATGAGAACCGCGGGAATCCTCCAGGATTTCCAAACTATGATTACCAATGCAGTGTTGGAACACTTTGTTGAAGGTGAAGCACTTCAATATGTTAAGCTAACCATGGATATTGTGCAGGACTTCCGGTTTACTTGGTCTTCATCTAATACTATGGTCCATTATAAAATATACAATCTAGTTGTTGACCTGCCTTTTGCTGATTTCTGTGCAGCAATTAGAGTGCCTCAGTGGGGATCTTGTGAGAAAATCAGGGAGAGACCCAAGTTATTTATGGATTTATATGCTGAGATTTGCCAAGGTTTCGACTTCTCAAAGGAAAGTGGTAAAATTCGGAACATTCAGTTCCCAGCCATTAGATATTTTGCCTATTTCATTACCAAGTGTGTTCTTTCTAGAAAGTTATCTTATTTTGATCTAGCTTTTATCGCAGCTTCTTTGAATAGGAATAGATCTTATAACCTGGGTGCTTTGATAGCTTATCATCTCACCACTAACCGCGAGAATGGTGGAATTTGTGGAGGTCTCATTGCTTCTAGGTTGCTAGCTTTCCATGGTTTAGAGCCTCACCATTCAGATTATCGGTTCCCCATAGAGAGGCTTGATCTTGAATCCATTATTCAGCATGGTTTTGTTTCTTTAGGTGCTACTGTCAGAAGTTTACCTTATGAGCTATATTTTGCCAAGCGTGGTTGGAGAGGGGGTAGGACCGAGAAAGTAGTTTATTTGCCTACACCTGCTTTGTTTAATTTTTATAACAGGCAAGGATGGTCACTCACGGAGGAGGATTTTGACACATACGTGGCGGAGCTCTCCCATCAAGAGGAGAATGTTGGAGAGGATGCCGAAGATGATTCAGTTCAGCCCTCCAACTTGGGGGAGTCTTCATACCAGCAACCCTCCTTTGATTAGGGTGCGTCTTCTTCTTCATCGCAAGCGCCGGACTATGATCATTCCTATGATGACCCACCAGCTTGGGGTTACTACCCGCGCTATTGAGCCCCACTTAGGCCAAAAGCCTAAGCTTGGTGGGAGGTATACTGACATCACACTCATCTATATATCATGTTTCGTCGGTTATTTGTATATCCATTGTTTCACTTTGTTTTTTGTTTTTGTTTATGCTTTCTCAAAACACAAAATTACCAAAAATATTTTCGTTGTTTCTCTTGGTTTGTTTATTTGTTTTTTAGCTTTGGTTTGCCTCAAAGAATAAAATCCAAAAATAGTTTTCTTTGTTTGTTTTTGCCTTGTTTGTTTGTTTGAAAAAAATCGAAAACACCAAAAATATTTGTTGTTCTTCTTTGGTTTTGTGAGTTTTTTGCAGGGTTCAGCCATCCTCAGTGGATTTTGGTTTCATGTTATTATTCAAGTCACACAAGTGAAGGGCAATAATGAAGATTAAGACAACTCGAGGTGTGGTAAGAGGCTAGTAACAAACTCCATTTGTTTTTCATTTTTGTACATATACTCATCACTGTGAGCATGCTTAGTCTGTTCATGTAAGGAGTATGTTACTGATGAATGCTTAGTAGTTCTTGCTTGCTTGTGATTAGCTCCAGCTTGCTAAAAGTTTGTAGCATGTCATATGAATGTTTGC
This sequence comes from Avena insularis, assembly GCA_023614405.1. Classification (NCBI taxonomy): domain Eukaryota; kingdom Viridiplantae; phylum Streptophyta; class Magnoliopsida; order Poales; family Poaceae; genus Avena; species Avena insularis. The sequence continues at coordinate 273,757,282 of CM042697.1, forward strand.
TTGCATTGCTTTATTCATATTTTGGTATGAAATTGTGGTATCCTCCTCTGAAAGTTTCATATGAATCGACTTGGCACATGCTCATGCATATGACTAAACAATAGTCAGTAAGCCTCGATGATTTATTTTGCCTCAGAGCTCTTGTATCACTTTCATGCCATAATTAGTCATGTTTTGTTGCAGGCATGATTATGACAATTATTGTTCTCTCGTTTGTCGCTCCCTATCTATTGCTAGCCATCACTTGCACTGAGTATGAGCTCTACTTGTGCTTCCAAACTCCCCAAAATCAATATTGCCAATAGTGTCCACCATACCTACCTATTAGCATCATTTTCTATTTCAGTGCATATTCTATATGCCTTGTTTTCTTCCAAATAAAATGTTTGACTGTTTTGAGAAAGTTAGTTAGTAAAGCTCTCACGAACTTGATGGCACACTTTATTCCTTGCACTTAATAATCCTGAACCATTGTGACCTGTCCATGAAAGTTATATGCTTGCAAATTATAGGCTGGGAGTTAGCAGAACCGTGTTGTCACGGGGAACGCTTTCAACATTTATGGATACTTATCCAGTTGATACCTTGCTCTTTTGTGTGCGGATGTCATCTGTGTGAAATAAAAGGGGAGCTTGTGAGTTCAAGGAGTGTATATATGTTTTAGAGAAACGCCTGGGCTGCTAGCCTAAGCCATGCCTCATGGTGGAAACTTGCAGCATTACCATAATGAGCATTTTGTGAAGCATCCTCAATAAAAAGCTATGCACATAGTAAATAAAAAGATTGCCGAGATGCTCATTGCCTGCTTGCCTTGTCATTTTGATTATGGGATAGCTCTTGTATCATGTGCAAGGGGTACCCCGTTGGCGGTTCTCTATGATATGCATGTATTTACAATGACAAGAACTTACAGGTAACCAAACTTGAGTAGCATGAGGAACGGCCCTCGTACTCAGGGACATGAGATTTCCAGTTTATGGTCTATCAAGCATATAACTCATATTGGACCTTACTTTCACCATTAACCATGTGAAGATGCCTATGATAGGGGCAATGAGAGCTCAAAGCTAATGAGTACCTTACTTTCAGCATTTGGAAGCCTTTCAAACTTTTCAAAACCTATTCACTTCCTTGTTGAGTCACCACTTATTCTATGAGCACCTTCTTGAGAGCATAGTTGTCATTTTTTTGTTTATTCCAAAACATGGTTGATTATGTCATGACTTTGATGCTTGTATCTCTGATATTTTTACCTCTAGTCTTCATGTGAACTTCAGAGGTGCCTTGGCATTTATATTGTGCTCTACAAACAAAGGCAAGCGAGATACCACACTATCATACCTTATTATGAGCATTGCAATGTTGCTTATGTTTATGTTTCATGCTACTCATTATTATTGAGTTGGTTTCTCTTCATAACTTGCAATGACTATTGAGTAGACTTACTTGCATACTTCTTATTATGAATGGTTTAAGTATCTACTCCTGTGCTGAGAATATATATATCATATGAAAATGTGTTCGTGAAAGTTCTTTTATCGCACTCAGTTTTCAACTGAATTGCTTGAGGACACGCAATAAGCTAAGCTTGGGGGGAGTTGATACGTCCAAAAGTATCTACTTTCCTGAACACTTTGCTAATGTTTCTCCTCTAAACTTGTGTGATTTGGATACAACTAACACGGACTGGCGCTGTTTTCAGCAGAATTACCTTGGTGTCTAGTTTTTGTGCAGAAATTCAACTATCAGGAAAAATCCCGGAAAATATGCCAAAAATCCTATTTCACCAAAAGATCCACGGATCCAGAAGACGAGACGGAGGGCAGCCCTGGGTGGCCCACACCCCCTGCCGTGCGGGTGGGCCCACCCCGCACCTAGGAGGGGTGTGGCCAGCCCAGGCACCTCCTCGGCCTCCCTCTTCGCCTATAAGTTACCCCTTGACCTAAAAACCGAGGGGGGGGGTCGTCGTTTGCCCAGAAAGAGTTCCGTTGTGCCGCCAACACTAGAAACCAAGATTCGGATCCAGAAACTCCGTTCTGGCACCCTGCCGGGACGGGGAATTTGGGGAAGATCATCGCCATCGTCATCACCAACGCCTCTCCATCAACCATCGATGTTTCCCTCATCCATGAGGGAGTAATCTCCCACTGTAGGCTATGGGGATGGTAGGGATTGAATGAGTTCTATCATGTAATCGAATAATATTGTTAGGGCATAGTGCCTAGTATATCTATTAGTGCTATTTGACTTTGTTGCAACTTGTTGTGCTTAATGCTTGTCACTAGGGCCCGAGTGCCATGATCTCATATCTGAGCTTATTATTGAATCATTATGATAGTATTGTTTGTGATCTTATCTGCAAGTTGTGTACACATATCATTGTCCGGATCCAAAGGCCCTGAAGTGACAGAAATTGGGACAACCGGAGGGGATGGCTGTGGTGTGACGATCACATGTGTTCTGTCAACACCCGGATTTTTAATCACAGATGCATGTTATGCCATACATCGCAATCCTAGGATTACCATTTTTGCGAGACATAACAGATTGTATATCATCATACATCATCCATTACAAACCGTACATAAGGTCTTACACAAATAAGGATCTCATGATCTAGTTCTTAGTACAATTCAAGCAGCGGAATAACGTAATAGTAACGATAGAGTACGCGAAGCTCCATCTTCAGGGTCACAAGCAATGCTAACGATGGGAGATGATCCTAGTTGTCGTAACCTTCCTGCGGTCCGTCATCCTGATACTCCTCTTCATAGTCCGCCACGGAATAGCAGGACAAAGCCATGAGTACTCTTTAAGTACTCGCAAACTAATACTAATAAGTGAAGGTTTTTTTAGTAGGATACTAGGCTCTAGGGTTGTTTTGTAAAAATCCAGATTTACTCTACTAAGTTCAAAAGCAAAGAAAACTTGTTGAAAATTTTATACCACCTAAGTGGGAACTTGAATTTCATATCACAACTATGTTGTGGTCAAGTCAAAGTCACAAATCATTTCACAAGTAATTTTGAAAACATCTGACGGGGGAACAGTATGGCCACTCCAACTGTCCATAACCGTGGACGCGACTATTCGAATAGTCTGACACTCTGCAGAGATTGTACACTTTCACCACAACATTCGATACATCCGTCAGGAACAATCCTGAATTCACCATACTCAGTATGCGAATAATCAATCCTAACCTTTCAATTACACGCCCTAGTACAGGCACCTCTCCTGTGAGTTTGGCCTCCCAACCAAGACCAACTGTTACATGGGTACTGCACAGGTGGACAATCTTCACAAGGTAGCCTCAGCTCAGACCTTGGCCGCAAGGGAACCCATACTAAGGTATATAATTTTCTAGTCAAGCCCTACCCAATTTTTGGGTATTGTGGTTGTACGGTAAATTTGTAATGATATCGCATCCATACAACCATCAGTTTTATAAAGGGCTAAGGCTCATGCCTTAACATTTTCATCAAAATCATCTAGTGTTTGGAAACACATGTCAAAAACATTTCAGTAGAATGACTCCTCATTCTAAGGTTTTCATAACCATTTTCACCAAGTATTTCCATCTAAAGTTGATCAAGTTTTATGCTTAGCACTAGCATCTACAAGTGGGGGTAAATACTAATGATGGTTAATAATCAGGTGGGAGTTAGCAAGTTCGATCTCATGCCTTAGTATGACATCAAGATTATCTAACTTAGGCCAAATTTTATGCTCTTTATACTACCTTCAGTTATCTTTCTAAAATCTACAAGTCACTTAAGTAAACTCTAAGAGAAAGCTTTGATAAAGAAAATAAAGTATTAAGCTTGCAAGTAAAACTAGGATTAGGTATCAAGTGGTGTAAGCTTGCAAGTAAAACTTGCATGGTTTAGCTTGCTAAGATAGTAGTATAAGCTTGCTAAGTTGCAAGTGTTAGCTTGCTTAGTTAATAGCTTGCTAATTCAACTAGTAGTATTAGGCTTGCCTTGTGCAGAGCAGTGGTTGAAGTTCTCCTCGGCTTCCTCCTCATAGTATCCTCCTTCCTCCTCGTATCCTTGGTCGGTACTAGCGTCTGTAAATATATACGAGGTACACAATCACCAAACAATACTTAACTATTTCTAATCATCACACTAAGGTTCACACTAGATGAGCTAGCATCATCACTAGCATTACAAGGATTAAAGCACTTGTCCCATTTATTTTATTTGAGAAAAGTAATTTCTACTAATTGAAAAACTACTTAAGATTTAATATTCTCCAACTCAAACATGGGATCATGTTGACACATGTTATCACCACATATTTTAGTATATGGTAATGTGATTTAAAGTGGTGTCACAATTTAATAAGGTTTAACCTTTTTATTTTATTTAATTAAAGTGACTAGAAATGCCTATGTGGCATTCTTTTATTACTTGATCATTATTTCTGCAAGTAAACCTATATGTTTTTATATATTCTGAAAGGTATGGTTAAATGTGATTTTTGAGAGTTGGAATTAACTCAAAAGCACTTATGGTTGAATTTTGAAAAATGTTTGAATGCAGAAAAGCTTCTTCCTTGTTATTTTTACCCTGGGTGATCTACAAATCTAAATGGTTTGACCCACGGGCTTGGATTAAGCATTCCAGTACCTTTCTAACAAAATTAGTTTCATGCATTTTGGTTTAGTGAATTGAGTTGGGTTGATTTTTGAATCTAGGTACAGAACTATGTTTGAAATTAAATGAATAAAAGTAAATTTGAATTGTTGGGTCGCGCGGGACGTTTAGCTGGGCCGGGCCACTACGCACAGCTCATGCGCGGGCGGGTTAAGTTGTTATCCCCATGCGTCAGTGAGACAGTGAGGGGTGAAGCAGTACGGGGTGATCTAGGCCGCACGATCTAACTCTAATCGAACGGCTCTGGTTCATCGTCCACGTCAGGCAGCGTCGGTGAGACAGAACCCTAGCACGGCCGGTGGGGGTCGTGGGAGGCTCACCGGGGCTCAGGCGATGGTCAGCGATGGGGGCGAACGATGAAGTCGACGACGGCGATCCTCCATGTACCGGCAGCTTCTCCTGGGGCGGCTCCAATCGACGGCGCCGCTCCTCCTCTACAACGGCGAACTCCGGTGAAATTCCTGCCACCTAGTACTCGCCTTGCTCTGGGAGTGAGTGGGTGTGATCAGTGAGAGGTGGGGAGTGAACTGGTGTGAAGAAAACGAGCAGGGGAGGCCTACTTTTATAGTGGCTAAAGGGTACCAACGGGCGCGGGTTGAGCTTGTCGTGGTCAACGACACAGAGGGCTAATGGCATGGACAACGATAGGGGGTGGTGCTGTGCTCCCTAGCGAATCTCAACGGCGTGGTGGCGAGGCGTGGGGTGGTGCTGATCGGTCGGAACGCGTCGACGCACTAGGCGGGTCCGACGGTGATTTTAATGGCGCACAACATGCATGGTCCGCGCGGCGGCGAACGAGGTTGTCTGGCGGGGTGCTGGAGTGTTGGTGATCACGTCTGCAAGCGGCGAGGGCGGCGCGCGGTCTGTGGGCGTTGGTCGAGTGTGGCGCACTGGCGTGCTCTCGGCTCGCACGCAGAGAGACTTGGCAAGCTCGGGCAGTGTGGTCCAGGGGATGGCAGTGCTCGAGGCTTGGACAGGGGGTGGCGGTGGACGGTGGTCAGTGCTCTAGACATGCTTGCTAGGCTTGGTGCTTCTCCTAGCTCGTTGTCGACATGTGGGTGGCAAGTTAGGCTCGGCATGGTCACCATTAATGGCTATGCCAAGCTCACAGTGGTGCTAAGGCTTGTTAATTGGGCTATATCATCTACTGAGAGTGTAGTGAGAGCTAGAGAGGGAACAAGGTTGGCCAAAATCACTGCTCACTATAGTGTTTGTTGTTTGTTTGTTTGTTTGCTGCAAACAAGGTGTTTGATGAAATGGCGGAAAGAGATTCAAATTTAAATTTTGGATTCAAACTTGGTGGGTTTGCTAGGCACATACTAGGAAGTCTCTGGTTAGTTGGATTAGTCAAGGGGCACTGGTTTGGTTGGGTTTTGAAAAGGTGTGATCTTCACTTATGATAAAGATTCAATTTTTACTTGTGATTTGAATGAGGTTGCCAAATGTTTCTGCAAGTTTGAAAGGTGGGCTTTGATTCATTTTTACTTGGTCTAGCAAGGGGTTAAAAGAATTGGAAAAGTTTCTGTTTGAAATCTTGGACTAGAAACACTCAAAGTGACCTAGTGAGCAAGATTGGCAAAAATGACCATTTGTTTTAATTGATTTGTTTTTTATTTTCTCTTTGTTTGTTTCTACTTGGAAATGTTTTATATGATGTTATTTTCATCTTTAAACCATTTCTTGCTATTTAGGTTAATCACACAAGTTCATTCATGCATTTATCAAATCATCACATACACACATGCATTCATATGATTTTAATTACTCAAAGTTTTTGTTAACCCTAATTTTAGTGATTAGAGTTTGATGATCATTGTTTTATATTTTTGGGATGTTACAACCTTCCCTCCTTAAACAAAATCTCATCCCGAGATTTGAAAAAGAAGAAAAAATATTACCTAGGATTTAAAGAGATCGGGAAACTCCGTCCTGATGTGTCTTGTCGCTCCCAGGTAGCTTCTTCTTTAGTGTGGTTGCTCCACTGAATCTTGAAAAACTTGATGCTTCAGGTCCTGGTGGTTCTGAAAGCTTCTTCCAAAATATGGATGGGTAATTTGGGACACGTGAGGTCATCATTGATCTCTATGGTCTGATGATCAATGTTCTTGAAAACTTCAATCTTCTCCGGAACTTCAAGGCATTTACGAAGTAACGATATATGGAACACATTGTGTACTGCTTACATTTCCTATGGCAGTTCAAATTGATATGATACTTCTCCTCAATGGTTCAGAATCTTGAAAGGTCCGATATATCTGGGGGCTAACTTTCCTTTGAGCTGGAAATGCTGCATTCCCTTCAAAGGTGACACTTTGAGATACACAAAATCTCCAATATTGAAAGCGAGGTCTCGACGTCTCTTGTCGGCGTAATTCTTCTGTCTTGACTGGGTGGTCTTGAGGTGCTCACGAATCGTGTGAACTTTCTCTTCTGCTTCTCGTAGGATGTCGGGTCCGAAAATCTGACTCTCTCCTACTTCCGACCAATTCAAAGGGGTGCGACACTTCCTTCCATACATGAATTCAAATGGGGCCATTTGCAGACTAGCTTAATAACTGTTGTTGTATGAAAATTCTGCGAAAGGCAGACACTCTTCCCATTTAGATCCATACTCTAGCACACATGCTCTCAACATATCTTCGAGTATTTGATTTACTCGCTCTGTTTGTCCATCAGTCTGAGGGTGATACGCTGTGCTGAAGTCTAGTCGGGTTCCTAAACCTTCTTCGACTTTCTTCCAGAATCTCGAGGTAAACTGAGTTCCTCGATTCGATACAATGTTCTTGGGGACTCCGTGCAAGCTGACGATTCTAGCGATGTATAACTATGCTAGCTTCGAACTCTGGACAATGTGGTCTTGACTGGTAAGAAATGGGCGACTTTGGACAATCTGTCCACTATGACCCAAATACAGTCATTTCCCCTACTAGAAGTAGGCAATCCGGTGATAAAGTCCATTCCAACTGAATCCCATTTCTATTTTGGAATCTGTAAGGGTTGCAACAGTCCTGCAGGTCTTTGATGTTCCACCTTGACTCTCTGACAGATATCACACTTGGCGATATAGCTTCCGATTTCTCTCTTCATCTTATGCCACCAAAATTGCTCCTTCAAATCCTGATACATCTTTGTTCCTTCGGGGTGGATAGAATAAAGAGTATCACGGGCTTCCTTCAAAATAACTTCTTTCAACTCCGAATCTGCTGGTACATAGAGACATCCTTTGTACCACAAAACTCCTTCTTCGTCTTTGGTGAATCCGGGTACCTTGCCTGTACCGATACGACGTTTGATGCCGTCGATACTAGCATTTCCTTTATGCGCCTCCTTGATTTTACTTATCAAAGTGGGTTGAAGTTCTATGCTAGCCAAAAATCCTTCACTCACTAATTCCATTCGGAAATCTTCCATCTCTTTGTGCAAACTTGGTTGCTCCTTCAAAATCATGGAGTTCAAGCGGCACGGCAATCTGCTAAGGGCATCTGCTACCACATTGCCTTTACCGGGGTGATAGTGAATGTCCAGATCATAGTCCTTGATTAGCTCGATCCATCTTCTCTGCCTCATATTCAGCTCCTTCTGAGTGAATATATACTTCAGGATCTTGTGATCCGAATAAATCTCACAACGGTTTCCCATGAGATAATGCCTCCATGTCTTGAGGTAGAACTATTAATCGCTAGTTCAAGGTCATGGGTTGGATAATTCTGTTCATGTTGTTTCAGTTGTCGGGATAGATAAGATATAACTTTGCCTTCTTGCATTAGCACACATCCGAGACCGATCTTGGATGTGTCACAATACACATCAAAGGGCTTTGTGATATCCGGCATGATCAAGATTGGGGCTAAAATAAATTTTCTCTTGAGTTCTTGAAAACTCGCTTCACATTTGTCCGTCCATTCAAACTTCTTATCCTTCTTCAACAATTGGGTCATGGGTCTTGCAATACTTGAGAATCCTTCTACAAACTTGCGGTAGTAACCCACTAATCCGAGAAATGCACGAACTTGGGTTTGAGTGGTTGGAGCTTGCCAATCTTCGACATCCTTCACCTTCACAGGGTCAACGGCAATTCCTCCGGCTGATACGATATGTCCGAGAAATCCTACCTCCTGTAACCAGAATTCATATTTGCTAAACTTGGCATATAGCTGATGCTCTCTAAGGGTTCCAAGAATGGTCCTTAGGTGTAGCTCATGTTCTTCTTCTGATTTGGAATAAATCAGAATGTCATCGATGAAAACAACGACAAACTTATCTAGGAAGTCCATACAAATCTTATTCATGAGGTTCATGAAATAAGCGGGGGCATTGGTTAATCCAATAGACATGATAGTATACTCGTATAATCCATATCTGGTGGTAAAGGCAGTCTTTGGAATATCCTCTGCGCGAATCTTGAGTTGATGATAGCCAGTTCTAAGATCAATCTTAGAAAACACTTTGGCACCGGTCAACTGGTCAAACAGATCTTCTATCTTCGGCAGTGGGTACTTGTTCTTGATAGTGACATCATTCAACTTCCGATAATCCGTACACAAACGGTTACCTCCATCTTTCTTGTCCACAAACAAGACAGGGGATCTCCATCATGATGCACTTGGTTGGATTAATCCAATTTCCAGCATAGCATCCAGTTGCTTCTTCAGTTCCACTAGTTCAGACGGGTTCATACTATATGGTCTCTAGGCTATGGGTCCGGTTCTAGGGATTAGTTCAATGATAAACTCGATATCCCGATCTGGGGGCATAACGGTCAAAACATCTGGAAATACATCGGGGTATTCACAGTGTAACACCCTCGGAATCGGCCCTATGCAAGTTTTGGCGATTCCTGCCAAACCCACATAGAAACGATTCAAAGGTGCCCACCAGGCACTTGCGTGCGGGTGGAAAACGAAGTAATATCATTACAGAATAGTCCACGATGGAACCCACAAAACATATATATATATACAACAACGACTCCATGAGTCAAAAATACAGATATATAGTACAAAGATCCAAATTACCTTGAAAACGATACAACGTCCGAGTACGGACAAGATGCAAATTGAGCTAAGAGCCTTGAAGAATAACCAATGGCGTCCATAACCCTGCCCAGGCCAAGCCGGAAGGGTAACCCTTCTAACGACATCGATCTCAAGCCTGCTCAAACAAAAGGGGTGCTGACAATGGCAAAAGAAAAAGAGAGCGGTCAGTACTGAGGCCAGTTGAAAGAACATGTTGGGCCCCCATGTGTGGTTTTGGTAATTAATGACAATCTTTATGGACTAATGTGTGTATTAAGTTATACTTGTAGGATTTGTCCATTGACATCGCTTGGAGCATGTGTTGGCTTCAAGGTTGATGAAATGCAAAGAAGATTTGTCGTGCAAGCTTGTGTTGGTTGGCCCAGTTTTTTTTTGCCCAGTTAGATCTGCGCCACCCCGCACTTGATTTCTCTCTCTCTCGCTCGCGTCCGATCCTGGCAGCGTTGACCTGCCCGCGTGTGCAGCTTCCGCCCTCGCCTGGCCCCACGCAGCTGCCTCGCCTTGGCCGCTTCTCGCTTGGGCCGCTGTCTTTCTTTGTCTTGCGCCACGCTTCGGCTTGCTGGCCCGCCTCTTTGCCCCGCTCCCCCCTTCTTTGTCTTTGCTCTGGCCCGTCAGCTCGCCTGTCCCTTGCTGCCAGCAAGGCCAGCTCACCCGCATCGCCCGATATCAGCCGCCAGCTATGGTCACTCGCTCTTGCCTTGTCTTCTTTGCCGCTGATAGCTTCTACCAGATGCGCTGCTGCTAAACTATTTGTTGCCGCCTGTTCTTCTTCTTACCTCGCCTCATCGCCCCTGCCTGCGTGTATTTCCTGGAGCATGCGGTACTACCGGTTAATTACGGTAGTACCGGTCCAAACTGAAAAACGCCCCAAACGGCTAGTTTTTCTGGGCCTCTATTTAAGCCCTTGTCCTTTTTCAGTTTGGATAGCTCATCTCTTATCTATTAGGCTAAACTTTGTCCACACTTGCTCTAGATCTTGAAGCTTGCCTAATCCTTTCCCTCTGATGATTCTTGGCCATATTTGAGTGGAAGAGAGGAGATCTAGCCCCACGTTTTGACCTAACCGATTCATCTCTTTGTGAGTGCATCTTTGGGGATCTAGATTTTGGAGGATTTTGTGTCTCTCTTTGATTTCTCCTCTCTTGTTCCCCCAATAGCTTTAGTATCTTTGTTGGAACTTGAGAGTGACGGATTTGAGCATCTTTGTGGTGTTCTTGCCATTTGCATTTGGTGCATCGGTTTGAGTTCTCCTCGGAGGATTTGGTTTGAGTTGCTCATTGGAGCTTGTCCCTCTTGGGTTCTTGGAACCCTAGACGGTTTTTGGCATTAGTGGCATTGTGGCCTTTTGTGGCATTTGTTGGGAGCCTCCAATTAAGTTGTGGAGAAGTGCCCCAACCTTGTGAGAGGTTCCGGTTGCCACCGACAAGTGCACCGATAGTGGAAGTGTGGATTGATCCTGTTGGGGTGAGATTCACCGGAGAATAAGTGATGTGGACATCCCTTCTATTGATACAACCGTTGTACCTACAGCTACACACATACAAGGACCCATCACAAGATCTCGTGCCAAACAACTTAACTATCAGGTACTTTCGTTTCTTGGAACTATTCCTCACATACATGAGAATATGATGCTGCCTAAATCAGATGTATTTCTTACTCTTAGGAATGATGGACCAAGCATGGATGAGAGGGACAAGCATTGGAACATGGCCATGCATGGAGATGGCAACAAGCATGTGATGATCCAAGAGAAGGCCACAGATGGAGATTTCAGAACTTTGAGGCCACCATAATGAAGAAAGAAGGCTTGGACGAAATATTCAAGATTAATACTTCACGAATTCGTCCATAGCTTAATATGGTGCTGCGACACCTTTATTTTGGGCCCGGCCCATGTAATTTTTGTAGGATTTTAAATATCCATTTTTAGAGTCCGTATTTGAGGGGAAAAGGACTTCTAGGGTTGGATTCGGCCACCACTTCCATGGCTGGCTGAAACCCCACCTTTTCCTCCTTAAATACTCCCCATAGCCGTCACCCTAGACTCGGATTTTGTTTAGACATTAAGTTAGCCATCGTAGCAACTTCGCCAAGGCTCGAGCGTCGCAGAGGCCTCTTGTACTTCGCACCTATACAAGATCCCACCTTTTCAATAAAGCTTTCCTCTTAATCCGCAATATCTTGATTGCAATATTGGTTCTTACTTGTTCTCGATTTCAGGTAGGAATTAAGACCCTCGCTGGTCAGGCTGATCGTGTTTCCGCAGGATCGGTAACCTCCCGGAGATTGGCCTAGCGATTGCATTGGCGCACATGTAGTTGGATCGTCAAGCCCGAACTCCACCAAATCGATTATCTTCATCTCATCGAAAGATCAGACACCTTTGCCCTATCAAGTGGTATCAGAGCTCAGGTTGCTCGGTGAGATTTTACTATTTTCGTAGATTAGATCTGTTTTACCTATAACCCACGAAAAAGCCAAAAACACAGTTAGAGTTTAGATCCATCCCATAACCAATCTACGCCTCGCATTATCTTTTCAGTTTTTGCATTGTTGAATTTGTGTCTACATCGTCGCGGCGAGTTGCTTGTCTTAGTGTCTCGTCCCTTAGAGTTTCGAGTTCTGATCATAGTAGTCACCGCCACCCTCACAGATCACCGCCACCATATTCCGCCACCATATTCCGCCGCCATAAACCCTAAAAAAACTCCGCCACCGCCTTCCTACCACGACACGGATCTGATCACCTATCCTGCCGCGGCACGAGTCCGAGTTGAGTTATTGTTTCCTAGTTATTTCTTTTTACTTTCCTTCTTTGTTGTTTCCGTGTTAAGCTAAAGTCCGTGTCGAGCTCAGAGTCCGGTCGTAAGTCCAGAAGGAGAGCAAAAGAAAAAGTCTGGAACCGCCTCCAATTTTTTTCTGGCTATACTGTTTTTCGACCCCGGGGATCACTTTTCTCCATCGGCCGTTATAGCGACATTTTTATTTGCGCCTGTGCGCTTTCCGGAGCATAATACAAAAATTTCGAAAAAAATTTGGGGGCTAACCTGTTTTTAGACCCCGTAGATCAGTTTTAGACACTCGCCATCATAGTGATTTTCCGCATCTCGGTTCGCTTTTCAGGGTGCCATATCATCATACATTGCTTGTCGTGTCGCGTCGTGACATCGTTGGTGATCTAGGCTCGCGTCTCTAGTACGGTCTAGCCTAGGACCAGCACAGTACCGTCGTTGAGCATTCTTTCAACTTTTGCATTGTTGGTTTGATAATTTCTAACCCCCTTTGCTAAGCCTTCCCAGAGCTCCACAGATATTCTCCACGTACGGTGTCTCGACTCCTGGTAATCGCTTGGTTCAATCTCTGGACCCACTGATCCTCGAGGTTGCACATCGCCTTTTCCTGCTGTTTGGTAAGAACTTGTAAGAGCTTCGTATATTGCTTGACGGATTACGCGTGCCTTCCACCATATTTCCATAGTATATACCTGTGCTTTTTAAGGACTAACCATGACAGATACTTCGTGGAACCCTGCCACAATGACAAACGAAGAACTACATGCCCACTTCTCCGAGCTCTTGGTCAGTCGCGCTGAAGACGTGGATACACGCCTAGGGGAGTTTGACGCCAAGCTCACCAACGCCGTGGACAAGATCTATGGACTCGAGAAATCCTTCAACGCCAAGCTTGACGCTCGGTTCAAGGAGATTTTGAATAGATTGCCCGCACCCGCACCCGCACCCACACATGGCGCACGGTGCATCCCGATCACGGGTCGGACTGCTGGTTCGGCTGCCGCCGCACCCCAGGCGGCTACGGGGATGGTTCGGTGTGGTCTTGTTGAATCTACTGAACAAATGCTTGCACGTTTCTTTGGTGGATTAAACAAGGACATTCAGCACATATTAGATTATAAGGAATATAGTTCTATCCGTTTGTTTCATCTTGCTTGCAAAGCTGAACGTGAAGTGCAGGATCACCAAACACCATGGAGGACTAATAATTCTGCAGGTCGCACATCCACTTGGACATCTCGACAATCAGTGCCTCCTTCTCATGATTCACCACCAGCTACTACCACATCCAAGGCCACCACAAGATTTCCAGCTGCTCCTCCACCGTCATCCAATGCTCCTGCTCGTAGTGCATCTTCTATGGCTTCCACGGGTAAGACAAAGGATATACAATGCCGCAAGTGCTGGGTTTTGGTCATATTGAGAGATAGTGCACAACACAACGTGTGATGATGGTGCGGGAGGATGGTCAATATGATTCAGCAAGTGACTTTGATGAAGATACATTAGCCCTTATTTCTACTCGAGATGGAGACAATTCTGATGCTGATGAAGAGACAAAGGTAATGGGAGCTGAAGATGCTGATCAATACAAGAGTTTAATTACACAACGTGTGTTGAGTGTGCAATTGAGCAAATCTGAACAAGATCAACGCCACAACCTGCTCCAAACACGTGGTGTTGTCAAGGAAAGAGCTATACGGATCATCATTGATGGAGGGAGTTGTAATAATCTGGCTAGTGTTGACATGGTAGAGAAGCTTGCACTTCCAACAAGACAACACACACATTCATATTACATCCAATGGTTTGAGAGTTCTCGCAAGATCAAGGTAACAAGAACGATACGCGTGCATTTTACTATTGGTACATATTCTGATTTTGTTGATTGTGATGTTGTACCTATGCAAGCTTGTTCTTTGTTACTTGGTAGACCATGGCAATTTGATCGAGAATATCTGTTCATAATGGCAAAACTAATCACTATTCTCTTATGCATGATGGAAAGAAAATTGGTCTAAAACCTATGACTCCCAAACAGATTTTAAAAGATGATCTTGCTAGAGCTATTAGAGCTAAAACTGAGGAGAAAAATAAAAGTGAGAATCAGATTGTTGCTGCAGATTTTGTACCACCAAAGAACACTAAATCTGATTCTACACATGCTACTGAAATTCGTTTGAAGATTCCATGTATGCTTGCAAATAAAATTGATATTGCTGAACTAGATGTAAACAATACTCAATGTTATGCAATTGTCTGCAAAGAGGTTTTGTTTTCATTTGAGGATATGCCTCCTTCTTTGCCACCCGCTATTGCTAACCTTTTGCAGGAATATGAGGATGTCTTTCCCGCTGAGCTGCCACCAGGACTACCTCCTATTAGAGGAATTGAGCACCAAATTGATCTAATTCCTGGTGCTACGTTACCCAACCACGCGCCATATAGAACCAATCCAGAGGAGACAAAGGAGATACAACACCAAATTCAGGAACTACTCGACAGAGATCATATTCGTGAGTCCCTTAGCCCCTGTGCTGTTCCTATTATTTTGGTACCTAAGAAAGATGGTTCTTCGCGCATGTGTACTGATTGTAGAGCTATCAATAATATTACTATTCGATATCGTCATCCTATTCCGCGTTTAGATGACATGCTTGATGAATTGAGTGGCTCTACCATGTTTTCTAAAGTTGATTTGCGTAGTGGTTACCACCAGATTCGTATGAAATTAGGAGATGAATGGAAAACAACATTTAAAACTAAGTTCGGTTTATATGAGTGGTTAGTAATGCCGTTTGGTTTAACTAATGCACCTAGCACTTTCATGAGATTAATGAACGAAGTTTTACGTGCTTTCATTGGACGTTTTGTGGTAGTCTACTTTGATGATATTCTGATTTATAGCAAATCTTTGGAGGATCATTTGGACCATTTACGTGTTGTTTTCAATGCTTTAGGTGATGCACGTTTGTTTGGTAACCTTGAGAAGTGCACCTTTTGCACCAATCGAGTTGCGTTTCTTGGCTGTGTTGTTACATCACAGGGTATTGAAGTGGATCCAGCCAAAATTGAAGCTATTGAGAATTGGCCGCAGCCCAAGACGGTCACACAAGTGAGGAGTTTTCTTGGCCTCGCTGGTTTTTATAGGCGCTTTGTCAAAGACTTTGGATCAATTGCCGCGCCGCTGAATGAGCTTACCAAGAAGGATGTGCCCTTTGTTTAGGGCAACGCACAACAACAGGCCTTCGTCATATTGAAAGATAAGCTAACACATGCTCCCTTACTCCAACTTCCTGATTTTACTAAGACTTTTGAGCTTGAATGTGATGCTAGTGGAATTGGTTTGGGAGGGGTGTTATTACAAGAGGGAAAACCTGTTGCATATTTTAGTGAGGAATTGAGTGGGGCTAGTCTGAACTATTCTACTTATGATAAAGAATTATATGCGTTGGTTCGGACATTGGAAACTTGGAAACATTATCTATGGCCTAAAGAATTTGTTATTCATTCTGATCATGAATCTTTGAAGCATATTCATAGTCAAGCTAAGCTGAATCGTCATCATGCAAAGTGGGTTGAATTTATTGAGTCTTTTCCTTATGTTATCAAACACAAAAAGGGTAAAGATAATATTATTGCTGATGCTTTGTCACGCCGTTATACTTTGTTATCTCAACTTGACTTCAAAATATTAGGATTAGAAACTATTAAGGAACAATATGTGCATGATGCTGAATTTAAAGATGTGTTGCAGAATTGTAGAGATGGTAGAACATGGAACAAGTTCGTCTTCAATGATGTATTTGTGTTCCGTGCTAACAAACTATGCATTCCGGATAGTTACTGTCTTTTGTCACAGGAGGCACATGGAGGAGGATTGATGGGACACTTTGGTGTCAAGAAAACGGAGGATGTCCTTGCTGCACACTTCTTTTGTCCACGTATGCGTCGAGATGTTGAGAGATTTGTGGCACGCTGCACTACTTGTCAAAAAGCTAAGTCTCGCCTTAATCCACATGGTTTGTATATGCCTCTTCCTGTTCCTAGTGTTCCTTGGGACGATATTTCTATGGACTTTGTTTTGGGATTGCCACGAACACTGAAGGGGAGGGATAGTATTTTTGTTGTTGTGGATCGGTTTTCTAAGATGGCACACTTTATTCCTTGTCATAAAACGGATGATGCTGCGCATATTGCTGATTTGTTCTTTCGTGAAATTGTTCGTTTGCATGGTGTGCCAAATACTATTGTCTCTGATCGTGATACTAGATTTCTTAGCCACTTTTGGAGATGTTTATGGGCTAAGTTGGGGACTAAATTGCTGTTTAGTACTACATGTCATCCCCAAACTGATGGACAAACTGAAGTAGTAAATAGAACTTTGTCTACTATGTTGCGGGTTGTTTTAAAGAAGAACTTAAAATTGTGGGAAGAGTGTTTACCTCATATAGAATTTGCTTATAATCGTTCGCTGCATTCTACCACAAAGATGTGCCCATTTGAGATTGTGTATGGATTTGTTCCTCGTGCACCTATTGATTTATTGCCTTTACCTTCTTCGGTGCAACATAATTTGGATGCTACACAACGCGCTGAAATGATGTTAAAATTGCATAAGACTACTAAAGATAACATTGAACACATGAATGCTAAGTATAAACTTGCTGGGGATAAAGGGAGAAAGCATGTTGTGTTTGATGTTGGAGATCTTGTTTGGTTACATTTGCGTAAAGATCGTTTTCCTGATTTATGCAAGTCTAAGTTAATGTCGCGTGCTGCTGGTCCCTTTAAGGTGTTAGAGAAAATAAATGATAATGCATATAAACTTGAGTTGCCTGCAGACTTTGGTACAGTTAGTCCTACGTTTAACATTGCAGATTTGAAGCCTTACTTTGGTGAGGAAGATGAGATTGCGTCGAGGACGACTTCAATTGAAGAAGGGGAGCATGATGTGGACATCCCTTCTATTGATACAACCGTTGTACCTACAGCTACACACATACAAGGACCCATCACAAGATCTCGTGCCAAACAACTTAACTATCAGGTACTTTCGTTTCTTGGAACTATTCCTCACATACATGAGAATATGATGCTGCCTAAATCAGATGTATTTCTTACTCTTAGGAATGATGGACCAAGCATGGATGAGAGGGACAAGCATTGGAACATGGCCATGCATGGAGATGGCAGCAAGCATGTGATGATCCAAGAAAAGGCCACGGATGGAGATTTCAGAACTTTGAGGCCACCATAATGAAGAAAGAAGGCTTGGACGAAATATTCAAGATTAATACTTCACGAATTCGTCCATAGCTTAATATGGTGCTGCGACACCTTTATTTTGGGCCCGACCCATGTAATTTTCGTAGGATTTTAAATAGCCATTTTTTAGAGTCCGTATTTGAGTGGAAAAGGACTTCTAGGGTTGGATTCGGCCACCACTTCCATGGCTGGCCGAAACCCCACCTTTTCCTCCTTAAATACTCCCCATAGCCGTCACCCTAGACTCGGATTTTGTTTAGACATTAAGTTAGCCATCGTAGCAACTTCGTCAAGGCTCGAGCGTCGCAGAGGCCTCTTGTACTTCGCACCTATACAAGATCCCACCTTTTCAATAAAGCTTTCCTCTTAATCAGCAATATCTTGATTGCAATATTGGTTCTTACTTGTTCTCGATTTCAGGTAGGAATTAAGACCCTCGCTGGTCAGGCTGATCGTGTTTCCGCAGGATCGGTAACCTCCCGGAGATTGGCCTAGCGATTGCATTGGCGCACGTGTAGTCGGATCGTCAAGCCCGAACTCCACCAAATCGATTATCTTCATCTCATCGAAAGATCAGACACCTTTTCCCTATCAAGTGGTATCAGAGCTCAGGTTGCTCGGTGAGATTTTACTATTTTCGTAGATTAGATCTATTTTACCTATAACCCATGAAAAAGCCAAAAACACAGTTAGAGTTTAGATCCATCCCATAACCAATCTACGCCTCGCATTATCTTTTCAGTTTTTGCATTGTTGAATTTGTGTCTACATCGTCGCGGCGAGTTGCTGGTCTTAGTGTCTCGTCCCTTAGAGTTTCGAGTTCTGATCATAGTAGTCACCGCCACCCTCGCAGATCACCGCCACCATATTCCGCCGCCATAAACCCTAAAAAAAACTCCGCCACCGCCTTCCTACCGCGACACGGATCTGATCACCTATCCTGCCGCGGCACGAGTCCGAGTTGAGCTATTGTTTCCTAGTCATTTCTTTTTACTTTCCTTCTTTGTTGTTTCCGTGTTAAGCTAAAGTCCGTGTCGAGCTCAGAGTCCGGTCGTAAGTCCAGAAGGAGAGCAAAAAAAAAAGTCTGGAACCGCCTCCAATTTTTTTTCTGGCTATACTGTTTTTCGACCCCGGGGATCACTTTTCTCCATCGGCCGTTATAGCGACATTTTTTTTGGCGCCTGTGCGCTTTCCGGAGCATAATACAAAAATTTCGAAAAAAATTTGGGGGCTAACCTGTTTTTAGACCCCGTAGATCAGTTTTAGACACTCGCCATCATAGTGATTTTCCGCATCTCGGTTCGCTTTTCAGGGTGACATATCATCATACATTGCTTGTTGTGTTGCGTCGTGATATCGTTGGTGATCTAGGCTCGCGTCTCTAGTACGGTCTAGCCTAGGACCAGCACAGTACCGTCGTTGAGCATTCTTTCAACTTTTGCATTGCTGTTTTGATAATTGCTAACCCCCTTTGCTAAGCCTTCCCAGAGCTCCACAGATATTCTCCACGTACGGTGTCTCGACTCCTGGTAATCGCTTGGTTCAATCTCTGGACCCACTGATCCTCGCGGTTGCACATCGCCTTTTCCTGCTGTTTGGTAAGAACTTGTAAGAGCTTCGTATATTGCTTGACGGATTACACGTGCCTTCCACCATATTTCCGTAGTATATACATGTGCTTTTTAAGGACTAACCATGACAGATACTTCGCGGAACCCTGCCACAATGACAAACGAAGAACTACATGCCCACTTCTCTGAGCTCTTGGTCAGTCGTGCTGAAGACGTGGATACACGCCTAGGGGAGTTTGACGCCAAGCTCACCAACGCCATGGACAAGATCTATGGACTCGAGAAATCCTTCATAGCCAAGCTTGACGCTCGGTTCAAGGAGATTTTGAACAGATTGCCCGCACCCGCACCCACACATGGTGCACGGCGCATCCCGATCACGGGTCGGACTGCTGGTTCGGCTGCCGCCGCACCCCAGGCGGCTACGTGGATGGTTCGGTGTGGTCTTGTTGAATCTACTGAACAAATGCTTGCACGTTTCTTTGGTGGATTAAACAAGGACATTCAGCACATATTAGATTATAAGGAATATAGTTCTATCACTCGTTTGTTTCATCTTGCTTGCAAAGCTGAACGTGAAGTGCAGGATCACCAAACACCATGGAGGAGGACTAATAATTCTGCAGGTCGCACATCCACTTGGACATCCCGAAAATCAGTGCCTCCTTCTCATGATTCGCCACCAGCTACTACCACATCCAAGGCCACCACAAGATTTCCAGCTGCTCCTCCACCGTCATCCAATGCTCCTGCTCGTAGTGCATCTTCTATGGCTTCCACGGGTAAGACAAAGGATATACAATGCCGCAAGTGCTGGGTTTTGGTCATATTGAGAGATAGTGCACAACACAACGTGTGATGATGGTGTGGGAGGATGGTCAATACAATTCAGCAAGTGACTTTGATGAAGATACATTAGCCCTTATTTCTGCTCCAGATGGAGACAATTCTGATGCTGATGAAGAAACAGAGGTAATGGGAGCTGAAGCTGCTGATCAATACAAGAGTTTAATTACACAACGTGTGTTGAGTGTGCAATTGAGCAAATCTGAACAAGATCAACGCCACAACCTGTTCCAAACACGTGGTGTTGTCAAGTAAAGAGCTATATGGATCATCATTGATGGAGGGAGTTGTAATAATCTGGCTAGTGTTGACATGGTAGAGAAGCTTGCACTTCCAACAAGACAACGCACACATTCATATTACATCCAATGGTTTGAGAGTTCTCGCAAGATCAAGGTAACAAGAACGGTACGCGTGCATTTTACTATTGGTACATATTCTGATTTTATTGATTGTGATGTTGTACCTATGCAAGCTTGTTCTTTGTTACTTGGTAGACCATGGCAATTTGATAGAGAATCTGTTCATAATGGCAAAACTAATCACTATTCTCTTATGCATGATGGAAAGAAAATTGGTCTAAAACCTATGACTCCCGAACAGATTTTAAAAGATGATCTTGCTAGAGCTAGTAGAGCTAAAACTGAGGGGAAAAATAAAAGTGAGAATCAGATTGTTGCTGCAGATTTTGTACCACCAAAGAACACTAAATCTGATTCTACACATGCTACTGAAATTCGTTTGAAGAGTCCATGTATGCTTGCAAATAAAATTGATATTGCTGAACTAGATGTAAACAATACTCAATGGTATGCAATTGTCTGCAAAGAGGTTTTGTTTTCATTTGAGGATATGCCTCCTTCTTTGCCACCCGCTATTGCTAACCTTTTGCAGGAATATGAGGACGTCTTTCCCACTGAGCTGCCACCAGGACTACCTCCTATTAGAGGAATTGAGCACCAAATTGATCTAATTCCTGGTGCTACGTTACCCAACCGCGCGCCATATAGAACCAATCCAGAGGAGACAAAGGAGATACAACGCCAAATTCAGGAACTACTCGACAGAGATCATATTCGTGGGTCCCTTAGCCCCTGTGCTGTTCCTATTATTTTGGTACCTAAGAAAGATGGTTCTTCGTGCATGTGTACTGATTGTAGAGCTATCAATAATATTACTATTCGATATCGTCATCCTATTCCGCGTTTAGATGACATGCTTGATGAATTGAGTGGCTCTACCATGTTTTCTAAAGTTGATTTGCATAGTGGTTACCATCAGATTCGTATGAAATTAGGAGATGAATGGAAAACAACATTTAAAACTAAGTTCGGTTTATATGAGTGGTTAGTAATGCCGTTTGGTTTAACTAATGCACCTAGCACTTTCATGAGATTAATGAACGAAATTTTACGTGCTTTCATTGGACGTTTTGTGGTAGTCTACTTTGATGATATTCTGATTTATAGCAAATCTTTAGAGGATCATTTGGACCATTTACGTGCTGTTTTCAATGCTTTACGTGATGCACGTTTGTTTGGTAACCTTGAAAAGTGCACCTTTTGCACCAATCGAGTTGCGTTTCTTGGCTGTGTTGTTACATCACAGGGTATTGAAGTGGATCCAGCCAAAATTGAAGCTATTGAGAATTGGCCGCAACCCAAGACGGTCACACAAGTGAGGAGTTTTCTTGGCCTCGCTGGTTTTTATAGGCGCTTTGTCAAAGACTTTGGATCAATTGCCGCACCGCTGAATGAGCTTACCAAGAAGGATGTACCCTTTGTTTGGGGCAACGCACAACAACAGGCCTTCGTCATATTGAAAGATAAGCTAAAACATGCTCCCTTACTCCAACTTCCTGATTTTACTAAGACTTTTGAGCTTGAATGTGATGCTAGTGGAATTGGTTTGGGAGGGGTGTTATTACAAGAAGGAAAACTTGTTGCATATTTTAGTGAGAAATTGAGTGGGGCTAGTCTGAACTATTCTACTTATGATAAAGAATTATATGCGTTGGTTCGGACATTGGAAACTTGGAAACATTATCTATGGCCTAAAGAATTTGTTATTCATTCTGATCATGAATCTTTGAAGCATATTCATAGTCAAGCTAAGTTGAATCGTCGTCATGCAAAGTGGGTTGAATTTATTGAGTCTTTTCCTTATGTTATCAAACACAAAAGGGTAAAGATAATATTATTGTTGATGCTTTGTCGCGCCGTTATACTTTGTTATCTCAACTTGACTTCAAAATATTTGGATTAGAAACTATTAAGGAACAATATGTGCATGATGCTGAATTTAAAGATGTGTTGCAGAATTGTAGAGATGGTAGAACATGGAACAAGTTCGTCTTCAATG
This sequence comes from Avena insularis, assembly GCA_023614405.1. Classification (NCBI taxonomy): domain Eukaryota; kingdom Viridiplantae; phylum Streptophyta; class Magnoliopsida; order Poales; family Poaceae; genus Avena; species Avena insularis. Next base: position 273,779,820 of record CM042697.1, read on the forward strand.
ATGGATTTGTGTTCCGTGCTAACAAACTATGCATTCCGGATAGTTCTGTTTGTCTTTTGTTGTTATAGGAGGCGCATGGAGGAGGATTGATGGGACACTTTGGTGTCAAGAAAATGGAGGATGTCTTTGCTGCACACTTCTTTTGGCCACGTATGCGTCGAGATGTTGAGAGATTTGTGGCACACTGCACTACTTGTCAAAAAGCTAAGTCTCCCCTTAATCCACATGGTTTGTATATGCCTCTTCCTGTTCCTAGTGTTCCTTGGGACGATATTTCTATGGACTTTGTTTTGGGATTGCCACGAACACTGAAGGGGAGGGATAGTATTTTTGTTGTTGTGGATCGGTTTTCTAAGATGACACACTTTATTCCTTGTCATAAAACGGATGATGCTGCGCATATTGCTGATTTGTTCTTTCGTGAAATTGTTCGTTTGCATGGTGTGCCAAATACTATTGTCTCTGATCGTGATACTAGATTTCTTAGCCACTTTTGGAGATGTTTATGGGCTAAGTTGGGGACTAAATTGCTGTTTAGTACTACATGTCATCCCCAAACTGATGGACAAACTGAAGTAGTAAATAGAACTTTGTCTACTATGTTGCGGGTTGTTTTAAAGAAGAACTTAAAATTGTGGGAAGAGTGTTTACCTCATATAGAATTTGCTTATAATCGTTCGCTTCATTCTACCACAAAGATGTGCCCATTTGAGATTGTGTATGGATTTGTTCCTCGTGCACCTATTGATTTATTGTCTTTACCTTCTTCGGTGCAACATAATTTGGATGCTACACAACACGCTGAAATGATATTAAACTTGCATAAGACTACTAAAGATAACATTGAACACATGAATGCTAAGTATAAACTTGCTGGGGATAAAGGGAGAAAGCATGTTGTGTTTGATGTTGGAGATCTTGTTTGGTTACATTTGCGTAAAGATCGCTTTTCTGATTTACATAAGTCTAAGTTAATGCCGCGTGCTGCTGGTCCCTTTAAGGTGTTAGAGAAAATAAATGATAATGCATATAAACTTGAGTTGCCTGCAGACTTTGGTACGGTTAGTCCTACATTTAACATTGCAGATTTGAAGCCTTACTTTGGTGAGGAAGATGAGATTGCGTCGAGGACGACTTCAATTGAAGAAGGGGAGCATGATGTGGACATCCCTTCTATTGATACAACCGTTGTACCTATAGCTATACACATACAAGGACCCATCACAAGATCTCATGCCAAACAACTTAACTATCAGGTACTTCCGTTTCTTGGAACTATTCCTCACATACATGAGAATATGATGCTGCCTAAATCAGATGTATTTCTTACTCTTAGGAATGATGGACCAAGCATGGATGAGAGGGACAAGCATTGGAGCATGGCCATGCATGGAGATGGCAGCAAGCATGTGATGATCCAAGAGAAGGCCACGGATGGAGATTTCAGAACTTTGAGGCCACCATAATGAATAAAGAAAGCTTGGACGAAATATTCAAGATTAATACTTCACGAATTCGTCCATAGCTTAATATGGTGCTGCGACACCTTTATTTTGGGCCCGGCCCATGTAATTTTCGCAGGATTTTAAATAGCCACGTTTTAGAGTCCGTATTTGAGGGGGAAAGGACTTCTAGGGTTGGATTCGGCCACCACTTCCATGGCTGGCCGAAACCCCACCTTTTCCTCCTTAAATACTCCCCATAGTCGTCACCCTAGACTCGGATTTTGTTTAGATATTAAGTTAGCCATCATAGCAACTTCGCCAAGGCTCGAGCGTCGCAGGGGCCTCTTGTACTTTGCACCTATACAGGATCCCACCTTTTCAATAAAGCTTTCCTCTTAATCCGCAATATCTTGATTGCAATATTGGTTCTTGTTCTCGATTTCAGGTAGGAATTAAGACCCTCGCTGGTCAGGCTGATCGTGTTTCCGCAGGATCGGTAACCTCCTAGAGATTGGCCTAGCGATTTCATTGGCGCTCGTGCTCGCACGTGTAGTCGGATCGTCAAGCCCGAACTCCACCAAATCGATTATCTTCATCTCATCGAAAGATCGGACACCTTTGCCCTATCAATAAGGGAGGCCTTTTGTGGTGTTGGTGGTTTGATACCACCCCCTCTCCAAACGAGACGTACTCCATGTTGGGAGGAACTCGGTAAAATATCGGTGTCCCCGCGTGCCTCGGTTATCTCTATACCCGAGCTTTTTACTTATGGACTTTACATTGTGATAGCCTTCGTGCTTGAAGTAATATATATATATCTTGCTATCACTTTGTTGCTTATATTGCTTAGCATAAGTTGTTGGTGCACATAGGTGAATCTTGGTTGTTTCTAGGTTGTGCTTAACAAAGTAAACACTAGTTTTATTCCGCCTTTGTTGAGCCACTCTAGGAAAAGTTTTAATCGCCTATTCACCCCCCCTCTAGGCGACATCCGTATCCTTTCACCAGTACACGGCGAGACTAGATTTCGGCGATCCTTGCCTACATAGGTATGGTGGACTGAAGCGGCAGCGGAGCATGCGCTAAACAACCTATAGAGACTCGATACATTTGTTGGCTATCAGAGAGAGATGAGAAAGACCTATTCGGATCCAACCTGATAGTAACACCAAACATACCCATCCTGGCGTTTCCCCTCGAGACCAAACGAGGAAGTCAGACCGAGGAACTCACACAGTTGGCAGTTTTATTCATTCTTTGCATGGTGGTTATCCAACTTACTAGTCATATCATATACAAGTCAAATTTATAATAGTAACTTTAGTTATAGTTGTCTATGATCGAGAACTGTGATCCAAGTCGTCCATAACACGGACACGGCTTCTCGAAAAGATTAAACCCTGCAGGGGTGCACCAAAGTTTCCACACGCACCTACACCCTTGTTATCAGATCAGGTAGGTACAAGATCACAAAACATACACCCAACAGTATGTCGATGGGGTTTCGGACACGATGTTTCCTAGACCCAAAGCAAGCACATGGGGGCCACCCCACTAAGCTACCCGCAACGAAGTCGGCCGGTCTCCGAGACGGACCCAGAGGTTTGTGACAATGGCTGTAAATGACTGGGAACCCGAAAGTGTGACTGGGCTTGTCGATACCGCGAAAACATTCCACATTGGTTCCAAAACAGTACAGGCGCTCCACGCGCAATCGTAAATAAAGCAGTAAAGCATGGCATAAGTACATGATAGTAATAAAGCCCCAAACTACTTTGCGGCCCCTAGTATAGTACTTTGAAATCAGGTACTAATCGATGGGGGTGCCCACACACCCCACCTGTGGTTAGTGCGCTCGATCTCGGAACAGGTGTCAAGAACTCGGGGTCCTACGGGACACCAGTGAGCGGTTAAAAAACCAAATATTGTCAATTACCCACCGATGCCTCTGCATTATTTACCTACTTTCAATTTTAGTTATTAACAATAATTAAAGTCTTGATCCTCTCCACCATTAAGCATGTGTCAACCACCCCACAACGATGGAACTTCGACAACGCAAAGCAACACCTGAGCAAGCAACTACGACTCGCAAGGCCGACTGTCTATCAATCAACAGGCAATAGGATGTGTCCATGGCAATATAGAGGCTGCAAGGGATATCACGGGTACGATAACTAGAGCATCGCAACACAGATAGCAATAGATCAATAGGAGGAAATAAAGACTAAAAATGTAAAATAGGTAGAAAGGGGGAGAATGTTCGCCTGGAAAACATTGCCGAAGGTTCATCCGAAGATCGGGTCGACACTCGCATCAACTCATCGGCCTAATCCGTGAAGAAGCAAAGCACTAGCAGAAACACCGAATGCACTATTTAATACTACGGCAAAAGATCGGGCATGATGCATGTATGATGTATGACATGGCAAATATGCGATGCAATAGGCAATATTAAGCGGAACCAGGGTCCGACAATTAATTAATAGGTTCATGTTGTTTAGATACCCCGCAATTTAAATGTTGTTATAACAGGCAAAACATGACATCGGTTCGCTACACCAATTTAAATGTGACCAATATTAGACTAGATTTGTCCGCATATGGTCTCCATACTTAATTATGAGGTGAATCGGCATAATGCCCCGAAAACCACATGATATGTATGCAAACATGACAATTTTATATATTGTCATATGCAACAAGTTGTATTATATTAACAAAATAGGGTATCATGAAGGGGTCACACATGGGGTTCAGCGAACTTGGCTCGAGGGTTTGGGTTCGATCTTGATCTTCGGACTCCAAGAAGGAGAACTTGGCGCGGCACCGGGTTCGGGATTGATCTTCAGATCTGGGGTCAGGGATCAGGGCCTCCGGGTCCAGCATCCGAGAAGAAGAACTTTGCGCTCCGAGCGTTGCGGCTCGGCCTTCGAATCCTCGGGAGTGGGGTCTTCTGAGTTTCGTGTAGAAGATTTCGTCGAGGGTCTTTAGGTTCCACTTCGGGGTATCGGCCATCGGATCTGTGTCAACAGTGTTCGGGTTTTTAGGGTTTCTTCGGTTCCATCTCGGCGTCGGATCAGGATGGACTTGCGCTGCGGAACGACAAGGCGACAGGGAGTCACACAGCTTGAATCTGGCCATAGAGGACACGGTGTGTCTTCTGATACCCATGCGCACACTTACCAAGCATAACAGAGAGTTGGCCTGCAGCAGCAAACGTGCATGAGAACCCGAATGAAGCAGAGCTTGGGGAAGGGACTCGAGCGGCGGCCGGGAGATGCAGGACGAGGACGCGACGAGGGAGGAGGTGGCCTAGAGGCACGCAGCCAGGGCGAAAGCGCACCGGTGAGGCGAAGGACAAAGCGAGGCAAGGCGCAGCTTCGGAGAGCCTGGAGGCGCAGATGAGCGTGCCACGACAACACTATGGGAGGCGGCGTGGCATAGCGACGAGCAGGAGGAGGTGAGGTCGGGGAGGCATGGCGCGGGTCTGGTGATGCAGAGGACGGCAGGGTGAGGGCATGGCAGAGGAGGCCCAGGGGCGACGGAGGCCGGACGTAGGGGCGTGGTTGGAGATCGACGGACAGGTGCGGCCGGCGAGGTTCGTGGGCCTCGGAAGGACATGCAAAGGGAGGGCGACGTTGGTGACGGGCCGACGGACAGCGGCGAGGAGGTCACGAGGTCGGCCTGGCTCGGGGGTGCACGGGGAGAAGACGAGGAGGGCCCCCTGGCGGTGGTGGTCGCCGAGGGAGGTAGGAGGAGGGATCGATCGGAGGGGAGCGGGACGAGCAGGAGTCGAGGAGCGTCCATGCGGGGTGGGGCCAGTGACGCGACAGGGAACGAGATGGGTGTAGCGTGTATGTGTGCGTGCGTACCGTGTGGTGTACGCGGGGTGGGTGAGGCGTGCGTGTCGGTGTGTGTCTAGGGTGTGGCGGCGGCGACAGGGAGTGTTGGGTAGTGGTAAGTGGGTGTGGTGGTGTTTAGGGTTAGGGTTTCAGGGGTTGTAGGCTAATGGCTAGCTGGGCCTTTGTCCTGGCAGGCTGGCGGCCTCCCCCGAAAAAACATTTTATTATTTGTTCTATTAAAAAAACATTTTGCAAATACTGTTTAGACAAATACAAGATCTAAACCGACCGAGGATTTAATTTGAAATTAAAGGAGAGGACTAATTAGAAAACAACATAGGATTTTACGGAATAGTTTTATGAAAAAGAAAAATATGCATGACGTCATGATGATGCACAAAATATAAACAACAGGCGATTTTCTAGTAGTGTTTTACCCGGGGTGCTACAATTCGACACCACTAACAATGGATCTCGCCCTCGAGATCCGCCTCATGTACGGGGAAGAAGGCCGATGGTATGAATCTTCTCGCCTCGTGTAGATCTTCGCGACACCACTAACACGAATTTTGTCTCTGTCTCGAAATCAGCGACACCACAAACAAGGGGTGCTGCTCACGTTCGTTGAGAGAACACTCCGGAGAGACAAAGGCAAATGTAAAGGTCTCAAAGGGGTATGGCCACCTCTAACTTCCACAGAAGGAGTATAATTGCATTGATCAACCGATTCAATGCACAAGAGCGAATGATAAGAGTAGTCGGATGGTGATCAGTCCATCGCGCACCCAAAGCATTACTCTGCACATGAATAGGGGAATTATGCAACCAACTCTCAGAATTCAGACTGAAGATCTCGACAAGCAAGGTTCGGAAACTAAGGAGGGATGGAGATTCTCATCAGATCTAATGTAGATGATTCGTCGCGTTGGTAAACACCGGAGGATACAAAGAAAAAAATTAGTTGATTTTTGGTCCATTGAAAGGTACAACAGATGAAACTTCATCGGATAGCATGAAGACCAGATGTTACAAGAGGACGGAAGCGAAACCCTGAAGGTACGAAAGAAACCCAACCATGAGAATTCCTGGACTCGAAAAAAGATAAGAGAGCAGATTCAAAACACGCAAAGGTAAGAGGAGAATAGCAGAGGGGTAAGGAGGAAAAGCAGACCTAATCAGATCTATCCAACTGATTTTCCAAAATAGTTTTGACACACTACAACGTCCGTTAGCTAGGTTATCCTACAGGCTGGACCAGTGGGGTATCGTAACTTCTGAGCTCTGATACCACTCTGTAACCTTCAGAATCGTCCCTATGCAAGTTTTAGCGATTCCTGCCAAACCCGCATAGAAACGATTGAAAGGTGCCAACCAGGCACTTGCGTGCGGGTGGAAAACGAAGTAATATCATTACACAATACTCCGCGATGGAACCCACGGAACATATATATATACACAATAATGACTCCATGAGTCAAAAATACAGATATACAGTACAAAGATCCAAATCACCTTGAAAGCGATACAGCGTCCGAGTACGGGCAAGATGCAAATTGATCTAAGATCCCTGAAGAATAACCAATGGCGTCCATAACCCTGCCTAGGCCAAGTCGGAAGGGTAACCCTGCTAACGACATCGATCTCAAACCTGCTCAAATAAAAGGGGTGCCGACAAAGGCAAAAGAAAAAGAGAGCGGTCAGTACTGAGGCTAGTACACGGCGAGACTAGATTTCGGCGGTCCTTGCCTACATAGGTATGGTGTACTGAAGCGGCAGCGGAGCATGCACTAAACAACCTATAGAGACTCGATACATTTGTCGGCTATCAGAGAGATATGAGAAAGACCTATTCGGATCCAACCTGATACATTTGTTGGCAGTTTTATTCATTCTTTGCATGGTGGTTATCCAACTTACTAGTCATATCAGATACAAGTCAAATTTATAACAGTAACTTTAGTTATAGTTGTCTATGATCGAGAACTGTGCTCCAAGTCGTCCATAACCGCGGACATGGCTTCTCGAAAAGATTAAACCCTGCAGGGGTGCACCAAAGTTTCCACATGCACCTACACCCTTGTTGTCAGATCAGGTAGGTACAAGATCACAAAACATACACCCAACGGTATGTCGACGGGGTTTCGGACACGACGTTTCCCAGACCCAAAGCAAGCACATGGAGGCCACCCCACTAAGCTACCCGCAACAAAGTCGGCCGGTCTCCGAGACGGACCCAGAGGTTTGTGACAATGGCTGTAAACGACTGGGAACCCGAAAGTGTGACTGGGCTTGTCGATACCGCGAAAACATTCCACATTGGTTCCAAAACAGTACAGGCGCTCCACGCACAATCGTAAATAAAGCAGTAAAGCATGGCATAAGTACAAGATAGTAATAAAGCCCCAAACTACTTTGTGGCCCCTGGTTGTAACATCCTAGCATTTAGGAACTAACGAAGGGTAGATTTAGGAATATGGAATGTTGCATGCATCCATTTGTGAAAATGTGGGTAAATTTTTTGCCAAATAAAAACCTTAAGTGATCAATGTTTCTTTCATACTTTGAGATTAGGTTTAGTCTTAAAGGGTGATTGCTATAGAATTTGATACGATCTTTAAGGAATTATGTGTTTTAAAATGAATTTGAATTTTAAACTTGAGTGTTTGAATTATAATTCAAATAAATTAGGGATAAGTTTTGAATCTTAATTTAATTAAGAAATAAATATTACAACTTAAATTCTATCCAAAGAAAAAAAACAATAATGAATATGAAACTTATTTCATATCATCAACATATTATCAAGTTACAAAATTATAACTTCTTGAAATCATCCACACAATGCACAAAAGCAAATATATAAAGAATAAGAATATTCTTGATTAATAATAATTTAATCTTTATTACAGAAGAATAAAATGAAGATTACAAAATAATAAAAAGAAAATTACAAAAATATGAAGAAGATTACATTGGACTATTTACTAACTATTCTATAAAAGAAAACCTAATCTAAAATCTTCATCTTTATATCTGTACCTGCAAAACAAACAGAAAATATATAAAGAAATAAAATGTTAGAGTTAGTATTATTTTCTCTCAGACATGTCAGTGAAGTGCACTAGACAAATTCATCATTGAGAAATTTATAAATAGGGGCAAGTTTCACCAATATGAAAGAATCCATCTTTCATAAATTTAAAGCCAGAAGTCAAATGACAGCCAAGAGGGGCAAATTCACCAACCAGGTGAAAGTAACCAGGTAATAGTAAGTTTCAAAATTCTGAACATATCCACAAGTGCACAGCAAGCACACAGGCAGGACACACACCAACATGCATGTGGTGTGTTGTCAACCTCACAGCATAGCCCCAAACTCACAAAACCACAAGCACAGCCGTGGAGAGGCACTAGTGCATCACTCCACTATTTGCACACAAGAACAGCCAGCCTAGACAGCAGCTTACCAAGCACATCAGCCAAACCAAACCACCAAGGATCAACCAAACATCGCCAGGATGGTGACATAAGGAGGGGGATGGATCAGGTGGACAGCAAGATCAAGCCCAGGAGCTAGGAGGAGCAGGTTAGCTCAAGATCAAGCATAGGAGTCCAGCAAAACCAGATCAAGATCATCACCAACTTACTCCACAAACATCAGAGTCTATGGTGAGTTTCATAAAACCGTCACATGATCTAATCATCTTATTTAGAGAGAAGCATGTGTTGTTTTATAAAACAAACCCTCAAAAAGCACCCAAGTGGGGTGAATCCATCATAGTGATTTTTAAACTCTAAAAGCAAACAGCAAAGTGCCAGGACCCAGCCAGAGCTCAGAGCAACATCATTGCTCTGGTTGTCAAACTATATTTTACAATTCAAGCATACATATACCTATGATCTATTTCTAGGCACATCCCTAAAGGAAGGGTAGCACCTTAGAAACAAATCTTTGGGATCCATAGAATGATCAAGCTTCCTATCATTTTTCCAAGCTTTGATTCAAGAAAGAATAGCAGGTACCACTACCATGACTATCTAAATGAATCAACTAGATAAGATCTGAATCCCTAATTGCCGTAATTCATTATGTGGGCATGGTGTACACCAAGGAGGCATGCGGGGTCGTGAAGGGGGCAGTGATTAGCTTGGACCAACTACTGGGCCCCACATCATGGAATTGTGGACGGGAAAGTACGCCCGGTTGTGCAACAAGGAGTTGATCTCTCATGGGTAAAGTAACGCACCTCTGCAGAGTGTAAGAATTGTAACTTGTTACTCCCTGTTCCGGGAAGGAGCTACGAACGCGGCAGGAAAGGAACTCCATGAAAGTTTTGGTCAACCTGTGAAGGCTGATGGTCATAGATTTTCGTAATAAAATCAATCTTTGAAGAAAGATTTACAAAAATTGCATAGTGCCAAGGATTTATAATCCGAGGTGGTAGTTAGAGCATCAAACTTCCCACCTTGCATATTATGAACTTGTTGGGTAACGCTGTTACTCAATCTTTCCTTTGATCCCTTGCTTAGACTCTGGGGATCCCGAAGACGTGCCAATGTATGCAGCTGAATGCCAAGAAGATGTGTTCTACGAGGAACCTGATCTATACGGAGGTGTTGAAGGAGTGGATTGCGAAATCCGCTATGGTGTCGATGATAACGAGTCCAACTAAGTATTTCTAGTAATAATAACCAACGGAGCCGAGCAGCATGAACTCTATAAAATAAGTTGTTGATCTCAACTCCTAGACGGAGCTGTTACTTTTAAATTCCGCTGAAACACTTTATATTTTGGTTTGTAAGTCGAATCTTTTGGAAGTCTTGAACTTCCGGTATTGTAATAATAATAATGTGTGTACTTTTGTAATATGGACCCGCAATGTTTCTGTTGTACCACTCTAAGGGATGGGATATTTACGGAATGGTGTTCTGTGGATGTCATGTCAACGACTATATTGTACTACACATGCAGTGGTATGCTGGGTCACCACAGTTGTTATCAAAGCAAATTGCTTTGACCTTAGGTTGGAAACCTAGTAAAGGGTATTACCTGTAGGAAAATTTAGCAACGATAAAGAATTCTCTAAAAGTAATATAATGGGTATTCAAATGCGAATATTCCATTATATATTTTAGTGCGATAATTCTTTGTTATGATGCAATATATCATTTGATACTAATCAAAATTATTTTTCTGATATACAGAGATATGGCACCAAAGTTTCCAAAACACACTTTGGTAAGAAATGAGGAGACTCTTGATGATTATCAAGGATCATTCACAGACCAACTTCGTCAACATTTAAAGCTCTTTAGTTGTCCAACTAGAATTCCAGTGAACGCTATCACTTACCTTGATGGCCGGATGTTATCCAAGTATCGTGTGAGTATCCAACTTCCAGAGAAGCTTGGATTATATCACGATCTACCTATAGGAGAAGGTAGGAGTCATTTAGCAGAATATCATGTTGCTTCTGTTGAGGCGATAGCTAATATCCGGGTGCAGAAAACCAAGGAGTTAGAAGGTAGCACATTCTCTGTGATACCTCATGATTCTATAGACTCGGAGCCTATACCGGATCATATTAATTTGGTTAAGAAGCATCCTAAGTTAGCTTCCAAGTTTATGGATAAATACCGAACACTCGTTGCGTCTTTTATAAGACCCATCAAGTGATTGTTGAAGACAAAAATGACATTATAGAGGATCTAACCGATCCGGAAAGGAGGAAGCAGTTAGCATTCCAGCTAGAGAAAGAAGCAAGTAGTAGTGCAACACCTATCTTTAAGGATATACCTATAGATCCTGAATCTTTTATACCATATCCTTATTCACCAAGACCTGAACCTATACATGATCCTACGATGGATACGTGGTATGTAGTACCACAGGACTCAGAGGATGGTTCTGACTCAGAACTTCCTATTTAGAATTCGGATGGTTGGAGAATGGGATCATATGATGTATCTCATGAACACCAGATGTCCACAGATGGTTCTGACAGAAATGTTGGACAATCTAGTTGGGTGGGTGCAAGGATGAACCCTAATAATAGTAGTAGAAATACCATGGCAATAGATAATCAGGATGAAGAAGAAGATCCTGAGGAGGGAGTGTTTGAATCATCAACATCTTCTCAAAACCCAGGGAATATACATTATCCAGTGTTTAATTATCTTTCCCACGAGAGCACCTGGGAAGCAGCAGGATCTGCGTATCCTGTTGACAACTCAAGAAATGAAGCTCAGGAGATGCAGGATGGAGATAATGTCGAATATGTTTCTGAAGACTTTTCAGCTGAGCTGGAGGTAGTCAATGTGCTCAGGTTGAGTAATGACTCAAGTCCTGACACTTCAGATACAGAGTATGTTCCTTCTGGAAGGCCATATGTTCCACAAACTGTGCGACGAATAACACGTCATCACGATTGGACATCAGGCATGTACGATGAGCGTAGTTACTACTAGAAGGAGACAATTAGTTAGTAGTATCAAGTATCGTGTATTGTACCCCAAGTAATAAGGTAGTTTTGTGATTATACCTATATGGTATATGTTGTAATGACTTTGTATCATTATGATATTATGTAAAATATGTGAAATGCATATTTGGATTTTCTTTGGATCTTCATTGTGTGACTAGTTTTGTGCGTAAAGTCGAGCTCAGAACACATGTGCATGATGTAATTATGAATATTCACTTTATGTTGCAGGACTAGAGGGTCATGGATACGGGTGTAGGAATGGAAACTGAGCAGCAGCGGATGGAGCGAGAGGCCAAGGAAAAGGCCGTTGCAGATGCAGCAAACCAAGAAGCATTACCACCACCACCAATGAGGCCGTTAATGGAGCAGAATTTTATGCAATGCATGCAAATGATGCAAGATACCCAACAAATTCATGGAAGAGTTGTCAAAGCAATCGTAGGGCACCTGAAGGTGGAGGAGTGAGTCTATTTGATTTCCAGAATGCAAGACCGTTACCTTTTGCATCAGCTCCTGAACCAATGGATGCAGAGGACTGGATAACAGATACTGAAAGGAAGCTGAAAACTGTAGGTTGCAATGATGAGGAGAAATTGAGGTATGCAACTCATCTTTTGACTGGACCTGCAGCATCATGGTGGGAGAATCAGTTAGCCATGCAACAACTAGGAAGGGAGTTTACCTGGGAAGATTTCAAACAGAGATTCCGTGAATATCATGTTCCGGAAAGTGTTATGGAGTTGAAGTGGAGAGAATTTGAGGAGCTTCAGCAAGGATATACTAGTGTCATGAAGTACATCCGGGAGTTTAGTCAACTGTCTCGCTATGGTGAGGAGGATGTCAACACTGAAGAGAAGCGGAAGAAGCGTTTCCTGCGTGGATTAAATCCATTTGTGAAGATGCAGCTAAGGTTAGCCAATAAGCAAACTTATCAGCAGTTGTTGGATGCAGCCATTACTTTTGAAGATGACTACAAGAATGTCCAAGAGGATCAGAGGAAGAGAGACAAAAAGGAAACCAAGAGAATTCAGGCAAGCAAACCTAAACCTAACCTGGAGTTCAAACCTCGGAATAGGAATTATGGCAACAACAACATTAACAATAACAAGGGCAGTGGTGGAAATCAATCCAATCCGAGAAGGAATGTTATTTGTAACAATTGTGGAATTCCAGGGCATTTCTAGAGGGAATGCAAAAAGCCTGTAGTGATCTGTTACGGTTGTGGTCAGAAGGGGCATATCAAGCCAGATTGTCCGAGCAAACCACCTGGAGGATGGCCTACCAAGGGAGGAGGACAAGCCAGTTGCGGTGACCCAGCATACCACTGCATGTGTAGTACACTATAGGCGTTGACATGAAATCCACAGAACACCGTTCCGTAAATATCACATCCCTCAGAGTGGTACAACAGAAACATTGCAGGTCCATATTACAAAACTACACACATCATTATTATTACAATACCGGAAGTTCAAGACTTACAAAAGATCCAACTTACAAACCAAAATATAAAGTGTTCAGCGGAATTTAAAAGTAGCAACTCTGACTAGTAGTTGAGCTCAACAGCTTATTCTATAGAGTTCATGCTGCTCGGTTCCGTTGGTTACTATTAACTAGGGATACTTAGTTGGACTCGTTATCATCGACACCATAGCGGTTTTCGTAATCCACTCCTTCAACTCCTCCGGACAGATCAGGTTCCTCGTAGAACACATCTTCTTGGCATTCGGCTGCATACATTGGCACGTCTTCGGGATCCTCAGAGTCTAAGGAAGGGATCAATGGAAAGAATGAGTAACAGCGTTACCCAACAAGTTCATTATATGCAAGGTGGGAAGTTTGATGCTCTAACTACCGCCTCGGATTATAAATCCTTGGCACTATGCAATTTTTGTAAATCTTTCTTCAAAGATTGATTTTATTCTGAAAAACTATGACAATCAGCCTTCACAGGTTGACCAGAACTTTCATGGAGTTCCTTTCCTGCCGCGTTCGTAGCTCCTTCCCGGAACAGGGAGTAACAAGATATAGATCTAACACTCTGCAGAGGTGCGTTTTACCCATGAGAGATCAACTCCTTGTTGCACAACCGGCATTTTCCGTCCACAATTCCATGATGTGGGGCCTAGTAGTTGGTCCAAGCCAATCACTGCCCCCTTCGCGACCCCGCATGCCTCCTTGGTGTACACCATACCCACATAATGCATTACGGCAATGGTTTGTACAAACCGTTAGATGCCAGAACTATCGTGGGACGATGAGGGTTCCCACCCATATGCTGCATATCCTCTACGAATTACCAATTAATATGCATGCTACGAGGATAACATCCACGACCTGCACATCTGGATTCATGCGAGAGGAAGAAGATACAGCTGACTTCTATGTCCCATTCCAAATCTCATGGCTAACGCGTAATATACGGCGCTAGAATCACTGATGTCAGGGGTTATTAAGTCCCTACTAGATCATCATTGTTGCAATTAGAACTCTAAGTTATATTGCCCCATCATATCATCACTTAGGATGATATCTATAATTTCTTTATTTGTGAAAATAATATTTCTTTCTTTTATAGCATATATGATAACACACAATTTGCAAATACTTTGATAAAGACTCTTCAAAGGACATGAGCAAGTGATGAACTTGCCTTGTGATGGCAAGGTAGTGAAGTCTGATGCTTGCACTGGACCTTGAGCTTCTAGTTCTACAAAAACATCATTATTGCCCGGTAAGGACAATATTTAAAGAAGCAAAATGATTATGCAAATAATGTAATGCATTATTTAATTTTATATGCATTTACCCCATAAATTTCCTTTTTAGTAATAAAGCATTTATAAATATTACTTTTTAATATTTTAAAACATATATTGAATTATTTTATTTTATTTCCTTTTTATTTGACTTTTATTGATTTAATAATTCTTTTAGGAATTATCAATTATACATTAAAAATGGTGATTAAATATTTATTTAGTATTTTCCTAAAATACTAAAATATTAATACATAATGAAAGTGAATTTTAATTAATTTTATCACCTTTCAATAATTTTGTAAAATTCCATAAGGAATATATGATTTACAAAATTCCTAACAAAATTTAAATGTCCAAAATTTTATATTTTATTTTATTTGAATAGTATGGATTATTGTGATTCCAAAAATATTTTATTTATCATTTTTGAACTTTTATTTTGTTTTCTTGAATTTTATTGAGGTCAGGGGTATTTTAGTCTTTTCCTTTTTATTAAAACAGGCCTGAAATTGTTTCTGGGCTGGTTATTCTTACTAGGCCCTGGTAGCCCATTTGTCCTGGACAAAAGGACCACCCCGAAGGTTTTTGGCCCAGCTTGGCCCACTCCTCACTGCCTCTCCTTCTCTCTCGAGTTCATCTTCTCCTCCTCTGACCCCGACTCTATGGCCGGCGATGCCGCCACCGGTGATTCCCGCCGCCGTTGGCCGTTCTGGCCACCGCCGTGGTGTAATTGGGGGTTGTCGACGACGCTCTTTCACTCTATCCAATTGGATTCGAGCCTAGGGCTCTCCTGTGATGGATCGATATTGTCCCGAACCCTAGGGTTTGGGGATTGGCATGGATTCAAGTGCTGCCGTGGTCATCGTGCATCGAGGTGGTGATCTGCACCTCCAGGCGTGATCAGGGTCGCTACCGTGGCGCCGTGCGGGTTGCAGCGCTCCCTCTGGGGTGCTACCCGTGCTGCCATGGTCGTCGGCCCCTCTGCTCCCTCTTCTATCCTTCAGCGAGGACCTACGGTGAGTTTGATTCCCCTCCCCTGGTGCTCTCTGTGCTTGCTAATTTGATGCTAGATGTTGGCAGTGTCCTCTCTAGCTACTATCTAATTCAGATTAGGATGATTATCCATTTAGGGTTCCGGTGATGTGCTTGTTCATGTACTGGATGAATTGATTCATGTTTGGATGGTCTGTACACATGCTAAATGTTTATTGGCCTGAGGCTTGTTGCTTAAAATGATCTGTGATGTTTCTGGTGGCTTACTAGATGATTATATGCTTGGATTGCATCTGATTCAGATGATGTAGTTGTTTGGGAAACATGCTTGGTAAAGCCAATGACTTGATAGCTTTCCACTATTTATTTGATTCATGGTCATGATTATGATAAGATACAGCTACTTTCTTAGTGCTATTAGCTTGGGAATTAACATGTGGTTTGAGATCATCATGATCTCAAATAGTCAATTGTAACATAGGAATATCCTAGTTATGATTCATGTGTTAACAGGAAAATGATTAGTTAGTTGATTGTCTGAATCTATGATGATTTACTGTATTTCCTGATTCATATTGAATTGTTCTTGTGACACCATCATGTATGGCACACAAGTTTAATTCTAAACCATGGATTTGGTTAGTTTATGTTTAAGACAATCTTGGCTTGGAAAGTTAAATAAAGATGCTCTTATCTGAATTCCCTAAGACCAATGATGTTGGTCTGAGGATTAGGGATTCAAATCTTATCTTATTGGTTCATCCAGATAGTCCTGGTAGTGGTACCAGCTATTCTTTATTGAATCAAAGCTTGGAAAAATGATATTGAGCTTGATCATGCTATGGATCCAAAGATTTGTTTCTAAGGTGCTACCTTTCCTTTAGGAATGTGCCTAGGAATAGATCATAGATAAATTTAGCCCATATTTGTAATATATAGTCTAATCCAGAGCAATGATGTTTCTTTGAGCTCTGACTAGATCCAAGTACTTTGTTGTTTGCCTTTAGAGTTTAAAAGAAATCCCTATGATGGATTCACTCCAGTAGGGTGCTTTATGAGGGTTTGTTTTATAAAACAACACATGCTTTTCCCTGAATAAGATGATTAGATCATGTGAAGGTTTTATGAAACTCACCACAGAATCTGATGATGGTGTAGTAAGTTGATGATGATCTTGATCTGGTTTTGCTGGACTCCTGTGCTTGCTCTTGAGCTAGCCTGCTCCTCCTAGCTCCTGGGCTTGATCTTTCTGTCCACCTGATCCATCCCCCTCCTTATGTCACCATCTTGGTGATGTTTGGTTGTTCCTTAGTTGGTGTGGTTGCTGGCTGTGGTGCTTGGTTTAGCTACTGTCTAAACTGGCTGTTCTTGTGTGCTGTGAAGTGGAGTGATGCACTAGTGCTTCCCACGGCTATGCTTGTGGTTTTGTGAGATTAGGCTGTCCTGTGAGGTTGACAACACACCACATGCATGCTGGTGTGTGTCCTGCCTGTATGCTTGCTATGCACTTGTGGATATGTTCAGAATTTTGAACTTACTCTTACCAGGTTACTTTCACCTGGCTGGTGAATTTGTCCCTCTTGGCTGTCATTTGACTTCTGGCTTTGAATTTATGAAAGATGGATTCTTTCAACTTGGTGAAACTTGCCCCTTTATATAAATTTCTCAATGATGAATTTGTCAAGTGCATTTCACTGACATAACTGAGAGAAATAATACTAACACTAACCTTCTTTTGTTTTTATTTTGTCTTTGTTTTGCAGGTACAAATATAAAGATGAAGATTTAGTTTAGGTTTAGTTATAGGATAGTTAGTAAATGTTCCAATGTAATTTTCTTATTCTTCTGTAATTTTCTTTTATTATTTTTGTAATCTTTATTTTATTCAGTTGTAATAAATATTATATTATTATTAATAAAGAATATTCTTATTCTTTATTCTTTTGTAATTTGTGAAGTTTGAAAATAGTTTCAGTAAGTTACATTCTTTGTAATTTGTTTATATATAGATAATATGAAATAAGTTTCATATTCATTATTGTTTTTCTTTAGATAGAATTTAAGTGGTAATATTTATCTCTTAAATAAATTAAGATTCAAACTTATATCTAATTCATTTGAATTATAATTCAAACACTCAAGTTTAAAATTCAAACTCATTTCAAAACACATAACTCCTTAAAGATCATATCAAAGTTTATAACAGTCCTGCTTTAAGACTAAACCTAATCTCAAAGTAAGAAAGAAACATTGATCACTTAAGATTTTTATTTGGCGAAAATTTTACCCACATTTTCACAAATGAATGCATGCAACATTCCATAATTCTAAATCTACCCTTCGTTAGTTCCTAAATGCTGGGATGTTACAGACTTCCCCCCTTAAATTAAACTTCGTCCCGAAGTTTGTGGAGATGTACCTGAATAATTCTGTATAAGCTTTTCTTAAATCCTCTTCCTTTTCCCATGTGGCTTCCCTCTCAGGGTGATGTTCCCACTGTACCTTGCAATATTTGATTGCTCTGTTCCTTAATCTTTTCTAGTTTTCTTCAAGAATCTTACAAGGCTTTTCAATATAGGTCAGGTCTGCTTGTAATTCTATCTCTTGATGTGTGATTGCATCATCTGGAACTTTTAAACATTTATGAAGTTGTGACACATGGAAAACATTATGCACTTGAGCCAATCTTGATGGTAACTCTAAAGCATAAGCTATAGTTCTGTTTTGACTCGGTATCTTGAATGGTCCGATATATCTTGGACTCAATTTCCCTTTAACTCCGAACCTTTTCACTCCTTTCATTGGACTTACTTTCGGATAGACCATATCTCCTACTTCTGGATGCCATGATTTTCGACTTTGATCCGCATAACTTTTCTGCCTGCTCTGGGCTATTTTCAGTCTATCTCTGATCTTATCAATGATGTCTTGTATTTCCTTGATATAATCTGGCGCAAACTCTTTGCTGCTTCCAGGTTCATACCAACATATTGCTGATCTACACTTCCTTCCATACAGAAACTGATATGGAGCTGTCTTCAGACTACTCTGATAGCTATTATTATAAGAAAAATCTGCCAATGGTAGGTGATCTTCCCATGTTCCTCCAAAATCTAATGCACAAGCCCTTAACATTCTTCTAGTATTTGATTTGTTCTTTCAGTTTGACCTCCTGTCTCAGGATGATATGTCATGCTGAAATCTAACTTTGAACCAAGTGCTTCATGCAATTGCTTCCAAAATGCTGAAGTAAACACTGATCCCCTATCAGTTACGATCCTTTTGGGTACTCCATGCTTACTTACTATCTCCTTGACATATACTTCAACTAACTTCTCGGCATTATCCTTTTGATTCACCGGAATAAAATGTGCACTTTTAGTGAGTCTGTCCACAATTACAAATATCATATCCTTTCTTTTTGGTGTCATGGGCAATCCTGTGATGAAGTCCATACCTATTTCTTCCCACTTCCATTCAGGAATTTCCAAGGGTTGTAATGGTCCTGCTGGACTTTGATGTTCAGCTTTCACCCTTTGACAAGTATGGCATTCAGATGCATATTTTGCAATGTCCCTTTTCATGTTATTCCACCAGAATAGTTCTTTCAAATCCATATACATCTTAGTACTCCCTGGATGTATAAAATATGGTGTATCATGTGCCTCTTTAAGTATGACATTTCTAATCTCCGTCACATCTGGAACACATAGACGGTCTTGAAACCATAAAGACCCATAATCTCCAAGGTGAAAAACTGATTTTTGCCCTTGAGATATCCTCCAAATTTCCTCAGCAATAAAAGGATCTTCTTCTTGATGTCTAAAAATTTCTTGCGTAAGATCACTGTCCTACTCTGCAACTACCCGCATAGTAGCTAATCCTCCAAGAACCTCTGTTCTGATAAATTTAAGCTCTAATCTTTCCAAGTCCATTTGTAACTCTTTTGGTAACTCCCGATTGTTTGACTGAGTATCTGCACTCTTTCTGCTTAAAGCATCTGCCACAACATTTGCTTTCCCTGGAGTATAGTTGATTGTTAAATCATAATCCTTGATTAGTTCCAACCAACGCTTCTGTCTCATATTCAATTCCTTTTGAGTGAAGAAATATTTGAGACTTTTATGGTCAGTGTATAACTCACATCTGGCTCCATATAGAAAATGCCTCCATCCTTTCAGTGCAAAGACTACTACTGCTAACTCTAAATCATGAGTTGCATAGTTGACTTCATGTGGTTTCAATTGTCTTGAACCATAAGAAATCACTTTCTGATCTTGCATTAATACACAACCTAAACCTTCTTTAGATGCATCACAATATACGGTGAAGTCCTTCCCTGTTTCAGGAACTGCTAAGATTGGAGCTGTGGTTAATCTAGTCTTCAACTCTTGAAAACTCGCTTCATATTTCTCATCCCACTTGAATGGTGTATTCTTCCTTAATAATTTGGTTGTTCGTCTGGCTATTTTGGAGAAACCTTCAATGAATCTCCGATAATAACCATCCATTCCTAAGAAACCTCGAATTTGTTTCACATTGGTCGGTGCAGTCCACTCTAGTACCGACTGAACTTTAGATGGATTCACAGCAATTCCATCTTTACTGATCACATGACCGAGGAATTCTACCTCATCAAGCCAAAATTCACACTTACTGAACTTAGCATAAAGTTTGTGTTCTCTTAAAGTCTGCAATGCTATTCTCAAATGATCAGCATGCTCTTCCTTATCTATCATCAATAAATACTATGACAAACTTGTCCAAATATGGCATGAAGATCTTATTCATCAGATTCATAAATATTGCCGGTGCATTGGTCAAACCAAATGGTACTACCAGATACTCATGGTGTCCATATCTTGAGACAAATGCTGTTTTTGGAACATCTTCTGGCTTGATTTTTATTTGATGGTATCCAGATCTTAAATAGATCTTTGAAAATACTCCAGCTCCTTTCACTTGATCAAACAAATCTTAAATTCTTGGTAAAGGATACTTATTCTTGATAGTCACATTGTTCAGATTTCTATAATCACCACACATTCGTCTTCCACCATCTCTTTTATCCACAAAGATTACTAGTGTTCCCCATGGAGATACACTTTCCTGAATAAATCCTTTTCTAGCTAACTCATCAATTTGCTCCTTCAGTTCTTTCAACTCTTTGCGTCCCATCTTATTTGGTGTTTGAGCTATTGGTGTTGTACCAGGAATTAGGTCAATGGTGAACTCTATCTCCCGGTCTGGTGGCATTCCTGGTAACTCTGTTGGAAAAACATCT
Source organism: Avena insularis (assembly GCA_023614405.1). NCBI lineage: Eukaryota > Viridiplantae > Streptophyta > Magnoliopsida > Poales > Poaceae > Avena > Avena insularis. Next base: position 273,800,634 of record CM042697.1, read on the forward strand.
TGGAATTCATTAACTATAGGAATCTCTTCCAATTTAACTTCTTTCATTGAATTCAACTGCAGATCCACCATGATATGACTGTGCTTATCTTCTTGATAAACTATCCTTGCTCCACATGGAGTTTTGATTGAGACAGTTTTCTCCTCACAATTTATTTGAGCTCCGTGTTCCATCATCCAATCCATCCCCAGCACTACTGCAATTCCCTTCAAAGGAATCACATAAAGGTCTGCGAAATATGTACAACCACAGATCGAGATAACCTGATCTTGTTTGATGTGGCATACAATCACATTCCCTCCTACCGTAACTACGGTCATGGGACTTTCTAACGTTGCCCTTCTAATCCCGAGCTTATCACAAAATTCTTCAGAAATGAATGAAGTAGTTGCACCAGTATCAAATAGAACTTTGCCGGGATTGGTAAGGATATTGAGCGTACCTATCACTACATGCTCCGAATTATCCACCTCCTCGAGGGTTGCCTGATTCAGTTTCCCAAATGGTTCCTCTTGCCATTGTTGTTCTTGTCATTATTTCCTCCTTTATTGGGTTGTCCATTTCCTCCACTGGCTTGTACTCCTCCCTTGGTAGGCCATCCTCCAGGTGGTTTGCTCGAACAATCTGGCTTGATATGCCCCTTCTGACCACAACCGTAACAAATCACTACAGGCTTTTTGCATTCCCTCTGGAAATGCCCTGAAATTCCACAATTATTACAGATAACATTCCTTCTCATATTGGGTTAATTTCCACCACTACCCTTGTTATTGTTATTATTATTGTTGCCATAATTCCTATTCCGAGGTTTGAACTCCAGGTTGGGTTTAGGTTTGCTTGCCTGAATCCTCTTGGTTCCCTTCTTGGCTCTCTTCCTCCGGTCCTCTTGGACATTCTTGTAGTCATCTTCAAAAGTAATGGCTGCATCCAACAACTGTTGATAAGTTTGCTTATTGGCTAAACCTTAGCTACATTCTCACAAATGGATTTAATCCAAGCAGGAAACAATTCTTCCGCTTATCTTCAGTGTTGACATCCTCCTCAACAGAGCGAGATAGTTGACTAAACCCCTGGATGTACTTCATGACACTAGTATATCCTTGCTGAAGCTCCTCAAATTCTCTCCGCTTCAACTCCATGACACTTTCCGGAACATGATATTCACGGAATCTCCGCTTGAATTCTTCCCAGGTAAACTCTCTTCCTGGTTGTTGCATGGCCAACTGATTTTCCCACCATGATGCTGCAGGTCCAGTCAGAAGATGAGTTGCATACCTCAATTTCTCCTCATCATTGCAACCTACAGTTTTCAGCTTCCTTTCAGTATCTACTAGCCAGTCTTCTGCATCCATTGGTTCAGGAGCTGATGCAAAAGGTCACGGTCTTGCATTCTGTAAATCCCATAGACTCAATCCTCCACCATCAGGTGCCCTTTGATTTTCTCTCCCCAGCATCTCTTCCATGAACTTGTTCTGGTTTTCTTGCATCATTTGCATGCATTGCATAAAGTTTTGCTCCATTAACGGCCTCATTGGTGGTGGTGGTGGTAATGCTTCTTGGTTTGCTGCATCTGCATCGGCCTTTTCCTTGGCCTCTCGCTCCATCCGCTGCTCGGTTTCCATTCCTACACCCGTATCCATGACCCTCTAGTCCTGCAACATAAAGCGAATACTCATAATTACATCATGCACATGTGTTCTGAGCTCGACTTTACGCACAGACCTAGTCACACAATGAAGATCCAAAGAAAATCCAAATATGCATTTCACATATTTTACATAATATCATAATGATACAAAGTCATTACAACAGATACCATATAGGTATAATTACAAAACTACCTTATTCCTTGGGGTACAATACACAGTACTTGATACTACTAGCTAATAGTCTCCTTCTAATAGTAACTACGCTCATCGTACATGCCTGATGTCCAACCGTGATGACATGTTGTTCGTCGCACAGTTTGTGGAACATATGGCCTTCCAGAAGGAACATACTCTGTATCTGAAGTGTCAGGACTTGAGTCATTACTCAACCTGAGCGCATTGACTCCCTCCAGCTCAGCTGAAAAGTCTTCAGAAACATATTCAACATTATCTCCAGCCTGCATTTCCTGAGCTTCATTTCTTGAGTTATCAACAGGATACGCAGATCCTGCTGCTTCCCAGGTGCTCTCGTGGGCAAGATAATTAAACACTGGATAATGTATATTCCTTGGGTTTTGAGAAGATGTTGATGATTCAAACACTCTCTCCCCAGGATCTTCTTCTTCATCCTGATTATCTATTGACATGGTATTACTACTTCTATTATTAGGGTTCATTCTTGCACCCATCCAACTAGATTGTCCAACATTTCTGTTAGAACCATCTGTGGACATCTGGAATTCATGAGATCCATTATATGATCCCATTCTCCAACCATCCGAATTCTCAATAGGAAGTTCTGAATCAGAACCATCCTCTGAGCCCTGTGGTACTGCATACCGCATATCCATAGTAGGATCATGTATAGGTTTAGGTCTTGGTGAATAAGGATATGGTATAAAAGATTCAGGATCTATAGGTATATCCTTAAAGATAGGTGTTGCACTACTACTTGCTTCTTTATCTAACTGGAATGCTAACTGCTTCCTCCTTTCCGGATCGGTTAGATCCTCTAACATGTCATTTTTGTCTTCAACAATCACTTGATGGGTCTTATAAAAAGACGCAACCAGTGTTCGGTATCTATCCATAAACTTGGAAGCTAACTTAGGATGCTTCTTAACCAAAGTAAGATGATCCGGTATAGGCTCCGAGTCTATAGAATCATGAGGTATCACAGAGAATGTGCTACCTTCTAACTCCTTAGTTTTCTGCTCCCGGATATTAGCTATCGCCTCCACAACAGCAACATGATAGGCTGCTAAATGACTCCTACCTTCTCCTATAGGTAGATCGTGATATGATCCAAGCTTCTCTAGAAGTTGGATACTCACACGATACTTGGATAACATCCGGCCATCAAGGTAAGTGATAGTGTTCACTGGAATTCTAGTTGGACAACTAAAGAGCTTTAAAAGTTGACGAAGTTGGTCTGTGAATGATCCTTGATAATCATCAAGAGTCTCCTCATTTCTTACCAAATTCTGTTTTGGAAACTTTGGTGCCATACCTCTGTATATCAGAAAAATAATTTTTGATTAGTATCCAATAATATATTGCATCATAACAAAGAATTATCGCACTAAATTATATAACAGAATATTCTCATTTGAATACCCATTATATTACTTTTAGAGAATTGTTTATTGTTGCTAAATTTTCCTACAGGTAATACCCTTTACTAGGTTTCCAACCTAAGGTCAAAGCAATTTGCTCTGATACCAACTGCGGTGACCCAGCATACCACTGCATGTGTAGTACACTATAGGCGTTGACATGAAATCCACAGAACACCGTTCCGTAAATATCACATCCCTCAGAGTGGTACAACAGAAACATTGCAGGTCCATATTACAAAACTACACACATCATTATTATTACAATACCGGAAGTTCAAGACTTACAAAAGATCCAACTTACAAACCAAAATATAAAGTGTTCAGCGGAATTTAAAAGTAGCAACTCTGACTAGTAGTTGAGCTCAACAGCTTATTCTATAGAGTTCATGCTGCTCGGTTCCGTTGGTTACTATTAACTAGGGATACTTAGTTGGACTCGTTATCATCGACACCATAGCGGTTTTCGTAATCCACTCCTTCAACTCCTCCGGACAGATCAGGTTCCTCGTAGAACACATCTTCTTGGCATTCGGCTGCATACATTGGCACGTCTTCGGGATCCTCAGAGTCTAAGGAAGGGATCAATGGAAAGAATGAGTAACAGCGTTACCCAACAAGTTCATTATATGCAAGGTGGGAAGTTTGATGCTCTAACTACCGCCTCGGATTATAAATCCTTGGCACTATGCAATTTTTGTAAATCTTTCTTCAAAGATTGATTTTATTCTGAAAAACTATGACAATCAGCCTTCACAGGTTGACCAGAACTTTCATGGAGTTCCTTTCCTGCCGCGTTCGTAGCTCCTTCCCGGAACAGGGAGTAACAAGTTATAGTTCTTACACTCTGCAGAGGTGCGTTACTTTACCCATGAGAGATCAACTCCTTGTTGCACAACCGGGCGTACTTTCCCGTCCACAATTCCATGATGTGGGGCCTAGTAGTTGGTCCAAGCCAATCACTGCCCCCTTCGCGACCCCGCATGCCTCCTTGGTGTACACCATACCCACATAATGCATTACGGCAATGGTTTGTACAAACCGTTAGATGCCAGAACTATCGTGGGACGATGAGGGTTCCCACCCATATGCTGCATATCCTCTACGAATTACCAATTAATATGCATGCTACGAGGATAACATCCACGACCTGCACATCTGGATTCATGCGAGAGGAAGAAGATACAGCTGACTTCTATGTCCCATTCCAAATCTCATGGCTAACGCGTAATATACGGCGCTAGAATCACTGATGTCAGGGGTTATTAAGTCCCTACTAGATCATCATTGTTGCAATTAGAACTCTAAGTTATATTGCCCCATCATATCATCACTTAGGATGATATCTATAATTTCTTTATTTGTGAAAATAATATTTCTTTCTTTTATAGCATATATGATAACACACAATTTGCAAATACTTTGATAAAGACTCTTCAAAGGACATGAGCAAGTGATGAACTTGCCTTGTGATGGCAAGGTAGTGAAGTCTGATGCTTGCACTGGACCTTGAGCTTCTAGTTCTACAAAAACATCATTATTGCCCGGTAAGGACAATATTTAAAGAAGCAAAATGATTATGCAAATAATGTAATGCATTATTTAATTTTATATGCATTTACCCCATAAATTTCCTTTTTAGTAATAAAGCATTTATAAATATTACTTTTTAATATTTTAAAACATATATTGAATTATTTTATTTTATTTCCTTTTTTATTTGACTTTTATTGATTTAATAATTCTTTTAGGAATTATCAATTATACATTAAAAATGGTGATTAAATATTTATTTAGTATTTTCCTAAAATACTAAAATATTAATACATAATGAAAGTGAATTTTAATTAATTTTATCACCTTTCAATAATTTTGTAAAATTCCATAAGGAATATATGATTTACAAAATTCCTAACAAAATTTAAATGTCCAAAATTTTATATTTTATTTTATTTGAATAGTATGGATTATTGTGATTCCAAAAATATTTTATTTATCATTTTTGAACTTTTATTTTGTTTTCTTGAATTTTATTGAGGTCAGGGGTATTTTAGTCTTTTCCTTTTTATTAAAACAGGCCTGAAATTGTTTCTGGGCTGGTTATTCTTACTAGGCCCTGGTAGCCCATTTGTCCTGGACAAAAGGACCACCCCGAAGGTTTTTGGCCCAGCTTGGCCCACTCCTCACTGCCTCTCCTTCTCTCTCGAGTTCATCTTCTCCTCCTCGACCGACTCTATGGCGGCGTGATGCCGCCACCGGTGATTCCCCTGGCCGTTGCCACCGCCACCGTGGTGTAATTGGGGGTTGTCGACGACGCTCTTTCACTCTATCCAATTGGATTCGAGCCTAGGGCTCTCCTGTGATGGATCGATATTGTCCCGAACCCTAGGGTTTGGGGATTGGCATGGATTCAAGTGCTGCCGTGGTCGTCGTGCATCGAGGTGGTGCTCTGCACCTCCAGGCGTGATCAGGGTCGCTACCGTGGCGCCGTGCGGGTTGCAGCGCTCCCTCTGGGGTGCTACCCGTGCTGCCATGGTCGTCGGCCCCTCTGCTCCCTCTTCTATCCTTCAGCGAGGACCTACGGTGAGTTTGATTCCCCTCCCCTGGTGCTCTCTGTGCTTGCTAATTTGATGCTAGATGTTGGCAGTGTCCTCTCTAGCTACTGTCTAATTCAGATTAGGATGATTATCCATTTAGGGTTCCGGTGATGTGCTTGTTCATGTACTGGATGAATTGATTCATGTTTGGATGGTCTGTACACATGCTAAATGTTAATTGGCCTGAGGCTTGTTGCTTAAAATGATCTGTGATGTTTCTGGTGGCTTACTAGATGATTTTATGCTTGGATTGCATCTGATTCAGATGATGTAGTTGTTTGGGAAACATGCTTGGTAAAGCCAATGACTTGATAGCTTTCCACTGTTTATTTGATTCATGGTCATGATTATGATAAGATACATCTACTTTCTTAGTGCTGTTAGCTTGGGAATTAACATGTGGTTTGAGATCATCATGATCTCAAAGAGTCAATTGTAACATAGGAATATCCTAGTTTTGATTCATGTGTTAATAGGAAAATGATTAGTTAGTTGATTGTCTGAATCTATGATGATTTACTGTCTTTCCTGATTCATATTGAATTGTTCTTGTGACACCATCATGTATGGCACACAAGTTTAATTCTAAACCATGGATTTGGTTAGTTTATGTTTAAGACAATCTTGGCTTTGAAAGATAAATAAATATGCTCTTATCTGAATTCCCTAAGACCAATGATGTTGGTCTGAGGATTAGGGATTCAAATCTTATCTTATTGGTTCATCCAGATAGTCCTGGTAGTGGTACCAGCTATTCTTTATTGAAACAAAGCTTGGAAAAATGATATTGAGCTTGATCATTCTATGGATCCAAAGATTTGTTTCTAAGGTGCTATCTTTCCTTTAGGAATGTGCCTAGGAATAGATCATAGATAAGTTTAGCCTTGATTTGTAATATATAGCCTAATCCAGAGCAATGATGTTTCTCTGAGCTCTGACTAGATCCAAGTACTTTGTTGTTTGCCTTTAGAGTTTAAAAGAAATCCCTATGATGGATTCACCCCAATAGGGTGCTTTATGAGGGTTTGTTTTATAAAACAACACATGCTTTTCCCTAAATAAGATGATTAGATCATGTGAAGGTTTTATGAAACTCACCACAGAATCTGATGATGGTGTAGTAAGTTGATGATGATGATCTTGATCTGGTTTTGCTGGACTCATGTGCTTGCTCTTGAGCTAGCCTGCTCCTCCTAGCTCCTGGGCTTGATCTTTCTGTCCACCTCATCCATCCCCCTCCTTATGTCACCATCTTGGTGATGTTTGGTTGTTCCTTAGTTGGTGTGGTTGCTGGCTGTGGTGCTTGGTTTAGCTGCTGTCTAAACTGGTTGTTCTTGTGTGCTGTGAAGTGGAGTGATGCACTAGTGCTTCCCATGGCTGTGCTTGTGGTTTTGTGAGATTGGGCTGTCTTGTGAGGTTGACAACACACCACATGCATGCTGGTGTGTGTCCTGCCTGTATGCTTGCTATGCACTTGTGGATATGTTCAGAATCTTGAACTTACTCTTAACAGGTTACTTTCACCTGGCTGGTGAATTTGTCCCTCTTGGCTGTCATTTGACTTCTGGCTTTGAATTTATGAAAGATGGATTCTTTCAAATTGGTGAAACTTGCCCCTTTATATAAATTTCTCAATGATGAATTTGTCAAGTGCATTTCACTGACATAACTAAGAGAAATAATACTAACACTAACCTTCTTTTGTTTTTATTTTGTCTTTGTTTTGCAGGTACAAATATAAAGATGAAGATTTAGTTTAGGTTTAGTTATAGGATAGTTAGTAAATGTTCCAATGTAATTTTCTTATTCTTCTGTAATTTTCTTTTATTATTCTTGTAATCTTTATTTTATTCAATTGTAATAAAGATTATATTATTATTAATAAAGAATATTCTTATTCTTTATCCTTTTGTAATTTGTGAAGTTTGAAAATAGTTTCAGTAATTTACATTCTTTGTAATTTGTTTATATATTGATAATATGAAATAAGTTTCATATTCATTATTGTTTTTCTTTAGATAGAATTTAAGTGGTAATATTTATCTCTTAATTAAATTAAGATTCAAACTTATATCTAATTCATTTGAATTATAATTCAAACACTCAAGTTTAAAATTCAAACTCATTTCAAAACACATAACTCCTTAAAGATCATATCAAAGTTTATAACAATCCGGCTTTAAGACTAAACCTAATCTCAAAGTAAGAAAGAAACATTGATCACTTAAGATTTTTATTTGGCAAAAAATTTACCCACATTTTCACAAATGAATGCATGCAACATTCCATAATTCTAAATGTACCCTTCGTTAGTTCCTAAATGTTGGGATGTTACACCAGTGGAGGAAATGGACAGCCCGATAAAGGAGGAAATAATGGCAAGAGGAACCGACCTACTGGGAAACTGAATTGTGCAACCCTCGAGGAGGTGGATAATTCGGAGCATGCAATGATAGGTACGCTCAATATCCTTACCAATCCTGGCAAAGTTCTATTTGATACTGGTGCAACTACTTCATTCATTTCTAAAGAATTTTGTGATAAGTTCGGGATTAGAAGGGCAACGTTAGAAAGTCCTATGACCGTAGTTATGGCAGGAGGGAATGTGATTGTACGCCACATCAAACCAGATCAGGTTATCTCGATCTGTGGTTGTACATATTTCGCAGACCTTTATGTGATTCCTTTGAAGGGAATTGCAGTAGTGCTGGGGATGGATTGGATGATGGAACATGGAGCTCAGATAAATTGTGAGGAGAAAACTGTCTCAATCAAAACTCCAAGTGGAGCAAGGATAGTTTACCAAGCAGATAAGCACAGTCATATCATGGTGGATCTGCAATTGAATTCAATGAAAGAAGTTAAATTGGAAGAGATTCCTATAGTTAATGAATTCCAAGATGTTTTTCCAACAGAGCTACCGGGAATGCCACCAGACCGGGAGATAGAATTCACTATTGACCTAATTCCGGGTACATCACCAATAGCTCAAGCACCATATAAAATGGGACCGAAAGAGTTGAAAGAACTCAAGGAGCAAATTGATGAGTTAGCTAGAAAAGGATTTATACAAGAAAGTGTATCTCCATGGGGAACACCAGTAATCTTTGTGGATAAGAGAGATGGTGGAAGACAGATGTGTGGTGATTATAGAAATCTGAACAACGTGACTATCAAGAATAAGTATCTTTTACCAAGAATTCAAGATTTGTTTGATCAAGTGAAAGGAGCTGGAGTATTTTCAAAGATCTATTTAAGATCTGGATACCATCAAATAAAAATCAAGCCGGAAGATGTTCCAAAAACAGCATTTGTCTCAAGATATGGACACCATGAGTATCTGGTAGTACCATTTGGTTTGACCAATGCACCGGCAATATTCATGAATCTGATGAACAAGATCTTCATGCCATATTTGGACAAGTTTGTCATAGTCTTTATTGATGATATTCTGATATATTCCAAGGATAAGGAAGAGCATGCTGATCATTTGAGAATAGCATTGCAGACTTTAAGAGAACACAAACTTTATGCTAAGTTCAGTAAGTGTGAATTTTGGCTTGATGAGGTAGAATTTCTCGGTCATGTGATCGGTAAGGATGGAATTGTTGTGAATCCATCTAAAGTTCAGTCAGTACTAGAGTGGGCTGCACCGACCAATGTGAAGCAAATTCGAGGTTTCTTAGGAATGGCTGGTTATTATCGGAGATTCATTAAAGGTTTCTCCAAAATAGCCGGACCAATGACTAAATTATTAAGGAATAATACACCATTCAAGTGGGATGAGAAATGTGAAGCAAGTTTCCAAGAGTTGAAGACTAGATTAACCATAGCTCTAATCTTAGCAGTTCCTGAAACAGGGAAGGACTTCACAGTATACTGTGATGCGTCTAAAGAAGGGTTGGGTTGTGTATTAATGCAAGATCGAAAAGTGATTGCTTATGGTTCAAGACAACTGAAACCATATGAAGTCAACTATCCAACTCATGATTTAGAGTTAGCAGCAGTAGTTTTTGCACTGAAAGGATGGAGGCATTTTCTTTATGGAGCCAGATGTGAGTTATACACTGACCATAAAAGTCTCAAATACTTCTTCACTCAAAAGGAATTGAATATGATACAGAAGCGTTGTTTGGAACTAATCAAGGATTATGATTTAACAATCAACTACACCCCAGGGAAAGCAAATGTTGTAGCAGATGCTTTAAGCAGAAAGAGTGCAGATATTCAGCCAAGCAATGGTAAGTTACCAAAAGAGTTACAAATGGACTTGGAAAGATTAGAGCTTCAATTTATCAGAACAGAGGTTCTTGGAGGATTAGCTACTATGCAGGTAGTTGCAGAGCAGGACAGTGATCTTAAGAAAGAAATTTTTAGACATCAAGAAGAAGATCCTTTTATTGCTGAGGAAATTCGGAGGATATCTCAAGGGAAAAATTCAGTTTTTCGCCTTGGGGATTATGGGTCTTTATGGTTTCAAGACCGTCTTTGTGTTCCAGATGTGACTGAGATTAGAAATGTCATACTCAAAGAAGCACATGAAACACCATATTCTATACATCCAGGGAGTACTAAGATGTATATGGATTTGAAAGAACTATTCTGGTGGAATAACATGAAAAGAGATATTGCTAAATATGTATTTGAATGCCATACTTATCAAAGGGTGAAGGCTGAACATCAAAGTCCAGAAGGACCATTACAACCCTTGGAAATTCCTGCATGGAAGTGGGAAGAAATAGGTATGTACTTCATTACAGGATTGCCATGACACCAAAAAGGAAGGATATGATATGGGTAATTGTGGACAGACTCAATAAGAGTGCACACTTTATTCCGGTGAATCAAAAGGATAATGCCGAGAAGTTAGTTGAAGTATATGTCAAAGAGATAGTAAGTAAGCATGGAGTACCCAAAAAGATCGTAACTGATAGGGGATCAGTGTTTACTTCAGCATTTTGTAAGCAATTGCATGAAGCACTTGGTTCAAAGTTAGATTTCAGCACAACATATCATCCGGAGACATGAGGTCTGTAAGATCCCTCCCTTTATAAAGGTCAGGATCCCTGTGGTTGCAATGCTAGTCCCTGGATCAATGCTAGCATCCACAGTTTAAGATGAAGTACACAGAAACAAAGGTCATTATTACATATCATTCCAGAGACAAACATAGTCTTTTATAACTCCATGGCACACAGGCCTAATACGAGAGTTCAAATATATAGTAAGATAAATAAGTCTTCATCTTCATGTGTCACGGGCAAGCATGTTGAGTGTAGACTCATAACCCCTAATCATCATCAGAATAACCTGCAACATCACAAGTTACAGCCACAGTGGGTCAATACATTGGAATAGTATTAGCAAGTGATACCTTAGTAGAATATTAGCATCTAGATACTACATGAATTTGGCTAAGTGTAGCTTAGGCTTGCTTTGCTCAAAATAGGTTTTACCTATCAGTTGAAAACACTAAGTTTTTCTTTGACAAAACTTTCCCAAGGAATCACCAATAGAAATTGGTGAACCTTCACCCTTGTTCAACCACAAGTTTTAACTTAGAAATTGGGATTAGGAGATTCTTGATAGCTTCCATGTCTTGATGCTCAAGTTGTCCAATACCAGGGACATGTCTAAGTACTTAGATTCTTCCATCTGCAGAGGTTGTGCACTTTCCCCACAAGACTTGATTTTCACCAAGACAGGACCTTTCAGAAGCTTCCCTTAGACCAAATGGACGCGCTCCAAACCTATCATCCCACTACCACCAATTGTCCAAATGGCTAAGTTATTGCAACCTATATGATCCAGGCAGAGCCCATAATGCCATGTGTCTGCACTAGAAGCTTCTTAACATATGGCATCTCAAATCCCTTTGTTCCTGGGTGGCTTTCCACAAGTGAGATACACAAGGTAAACCATAGAAATGGGCCTTGTGTAACCACTCAACAAAAACCATTCCTTCCATTCCACCTAGGTGTTTCATTCACTTAGTTGTTTTATTAAGCAAAAACACAAGTCAAAGACTTAGAAATATTTCACATAGCATGAATATATAACCACCCTTGGTTGCTACTAGCTAGGCTAAGCATGGCAAAGGCAAGTATCATAACTTAGAGGAAATTCTAATATTAGTACAACTATTAGGATTTCCCAAGCATAGCATATAGATACTTAGTAAAACATTCATGCAAGTCCTATACAAAAATATTTCTAATGCATAGGTGAAAATATAGGGATAAAAACATGAAGCACCACTTGCCTTGGTAGTTTGGGGAGTAGCAACAATCTTCACAATCACAATCACTATTTGCACCAAAATCTACACATAAAATAATGGCACCAAAATCACATATCAAAATGTACAAACAAAAATATATGAATGCATGTAAATGCCATGTGATGATTTTTCCACACCAAACAAGACAACTAAACAGTACTAAAACATAAACAAGTCCAAAATACTCAAAATAGACTTTATTTGATTTTTAAAACATTTTTTAAATCATTTCTATATCCAAAATAAGCCTACACAAGTTTCTGCAAAAACAACCATTTTTACAGAGTCAAAACATTAAACACATTGCATAAACATATAGGATTATCTCTCCTGATTCCAATGATATAAAATTTGCAAAATTTGAACGTGGGGATCAAAAGTTATGAATTTTACAAGTTTGAATCACTAATAGATCTAAATTCTGTTTTTATATCTAAACCCTAGCCATGCGGCGTGTTCTGATTGGCTGATACCGATTCGCATGAATTGATCGATGCAGACCGTAGGATTTAAGTGACACGGTGCGACTCAGATCTAAAGAAAACGTTTCGTTAAGTGATCTATCATACTCGTTGGATCTGGATCTAACGGCTATGGACAAAGCGACCAAAGTCTGGCGGCACCAGCGGCGGCGAGTGGCGGCGGCGGCTCTATCAGAGATGTTGCCGGCGATTTAGGTCGCGCGGGGAGGAGTGGAGGTGCTTACCGTGTTCGCGGGACTGCAGTGAAGCTCAAGGTGGTCGAGGGAGGGACAGGGGCGCTCGGATTCGGCTGCTATTGCTTGTCGGAGTGGAGCCTATCGTCGGGCAAGCTCTGGCATCATCGGGGGCGAGGTTCTGGTGCGCACTAAGACAAATCAAAGATGCCATTAGATGCGCACAAGCCTGGCGAACAAGTGAGTATCCAGAAGAGAGGAAGGGGTGGTCGGGAACTACCAGGAGGGGTCGCCGGAGTTGCGCTAAGCTTCGGTTGCTTCCAGAGGTGGACGATGATGACGCTCTAGGACGATACAGAGCAAAAGAAAGGCATGAGAAGGTGCGCAAGGACACAATGATCACGCTTGCATGAATCAGAGACAGGGGCGAGCGATGCTTACCGGAATCGCACGCCGGAGTGGCTCGGTACTGCGGTGGTGCAAGTGAGATTATGGGCAGCCTGGTGGCGGAGTGGGGATGCTGAGTGAGGGGAAATAGTCGCAGAGGGGTGGGGGTTAAATAGCCGGAGCAGGGGCGAGAATCACGCACTACATCAATGGGATTTAAGTGCATTTGCGTCGGGGAGGAAACGACCGCGGCGGCGCTGGTTGCAGGCGTGATTTGGGGACGATGAGATGACGTGGATGCGGGGCCCAGTGGTCAGCGAGGGGGTAGGTTCTGTGCGGGTGGGGAAAGGCAGAGAGAGGAGTGGCCCGGGTGGGCTGCTTTGTCTGTTGGGCCGAAAACGTGGCGCCAGGCCCAGATCTGATTTCTAACTCTTTTTCTTTTTATAAATAGATTTTTAGGAATCCTTTTCAAACAAATTCAAAAGCATTTGAATTGCAAATCTTTCTGGACTTTTCCAAAGTGAAACCTTCATATTTTTGGGCATAAAACCATGTTGTCTCATTATACTTGCTTGGTCTTTTTGAAAATTCAAAATAAACAGTGCCTTAGCACATGATTTGATAAGGATTTGAAAATGGTTTAAAACCATATTTGTTTTGGAAATTTTATCCAAGCTTTGAAACTCAACCAAACTAGCTTATGAGCCAACAAAACTTGGTTTAAAACAAATATTCTCTCACTTGAGAGTGGCTTTCTGAACAATGCTTGTCTACATAAAATAATAGCACTCAAAGCTTCTGTTTCTTTCAAATGAGTTTGAAATTGAACCCTAAATGAATATGCATGCATGGATGATATGCAAAGATTTGAAAACATGATTTTAGGGATGTTACAAATCTAACCCCCTTAAGGTGAATCTCGCCCTCGAGATTCAGATTGGCTAGCAAATAGGTGAGGGTGGTATTTCCAAAGATCATCTTCTCTTTCCCACGTTGCTTCTTCTTCGGAATGATGGTTCCATTGAACTTTGCAGAATTTGATAGTCTTAGTCTGAGTAACTCTTTCTGCAGTCTCAAGAATTTTGATAGGTTTTTCCTCATAAGTAAGATCACTTTCCAATTGAACTTCCTTCAAAGTTATAGTATCCTTCAAAGAAGTCTCTTCCATTTCTGGATGGCATTTCTTTAGCTGACTCACATGAAACACATTGTGAACAACAGACAATGACTCTGGCAGTTCAATCTCATAAGCTACTTCTCCTTTACGACTCAGAATCTTGAATGGTCCAACATATCTTGGGGCCAATTTTCCTTTGACTCCAAATCTCTCCACTCCACGAAGTGGTGACACTCTAAGATAAGCTCTATCACCCACTTCATAGGTGACTTATCTACGCTTAGGATCTGCGTAGCTCTTCTGTTGGGATTGTGCTATCTTCAGTTTGTCCTTAACTAGCTTGACTTTCTCTTCAGCCTCTTTGATTAGTTCTGGTCCGAACAAATTTCTTTCTCCCACACCATTCCATAACAATGGGATGGTACACTTTCTCCCATAGAGAAATTCAAACGGTGCCATCTCAGTACTGGCTTGATAGCTGTTATTGTAAGAGAATTCTACGTAAGGCATACTTTCATCCCAACTTGCTCCATAGTCTAGGGCACATGCCCTCAACATATCTTCAAGTATCTGGTTGGTCCTTTCTGTTTGTCCATCAGTCTGAGGATGAAAAGCAGTGCTGAATTCCAATCTCGTTCCCAATGACTCATGTAGTTGCCTCCAAAAATGAGAAGTGAATTGAGTTCCCCTATCAGACACAATACTCTTGGGTACTCCATGCAGACATACAATCCTACTCATGTAGATCTTGGCTAACTTAGCTCTTGTATAGGTTATCTTCACGGGTATGAAATGAGCCACTTTAGTTAGGCGATCCACTACTACCCAAATGGAATCATATCCTGACCTGGTCCTTGGCAATCCAGTGATGAAATCCATGCCAATATTGTCCCACTTCCAATCAGGAATAGGTAGTGGTTGTAGCAATCCTGCTGGTTTCTGATGTTCCGCTTTCACTCTACTACATACATCACACAAGGCAATATGTTCGGCGATGTCCTTCTTGAGGTTATTCCACCAAAATCTTTCCTTCATATCCATGTACATTTTGGTGTTACCCGGATGAATGGAATATGGTGAGTTGTATGCTTCTTGTAAAATCAGTTTCTGAAGCTCTGGATCTTGCGGAACGCAGATACGTTTTCCATACCATAAACTACCATGTTCGTCTTAATGGAATCCTTTGTCTTTTCCTTTACCAATCTTTTCCTTAATCTCCTCAATTTCCTTATCTGTCTTTTGGGCTTCTTTGATTTTGTCCAACAAAGTGGGTTGAACATCCAATGACATGAGATGTCCTTCAGGTACAATCTCCAATCTGAGATCTCTAAATTGGGCACACTGATCATCTGGCAACTCTCCCTTAGTAAGGCCATTCACGAAAACCTTACGGCTTAGAGCATCTGCTACAACATTTGCTTTATCGGGATGGTATTGCAAACTCAAGTCATAGTCCTTGATGAGTTCTAGCCATATTCTTTGTCTCATGTTGATTTCTTTCTAGGTGAAGATATACTTCAAACTTTTGTGATCTGTGAACACTTCACATCGCTTTCCCAAAAGATAATGTCTCCATGTTTTGAGTGCATGGACAACAGAGGCTAACTCTAAGTCATGAGTAGGATAATTTACCTCATGAGTTTTGAGTTGTCTCGAGGCATAAGCCACAACTTTCCCTTCTTGCATTAGCACTGCACCTAATCCATGATGAGATGCATCACAATACACTTGGAAATCCTTCTCCAAATCTGGAAGACATAAGACTGGTGTTATCACTAGTCTCTTCTTCAATTCTTGGAAACTGAGTTCACATCCTTCCGACCAAGCAAATTTCTTGTCTTTCTTTAGTAGCTCTGTCATTGGTTTAGCTACTTTGGAGAAATTCTCAATAAATCTGTTGTAGTATCCCGCCAAGCCAAGGAAACTACGAACCTCTTTTACTGACTTAGGAGATTCCCATTCAGTTACAGCTGACACTTTAGCAGGATCAACTGCTACACCATCTCCTGACACAATGTGTCCAAGAAATCCAACTTCATTTAACCAAAATTCACACTTGCTGAATTTGGCATACAGTTTATGCTCTCTAAGCTTCTCAAGTATCAAACGCAAATGTCCTTCATCCTCTTCTTTGCTCTTGGAGTAGATCAAAATGTCATCGATAAAAACGACAACAAACTTGTCAAGGAACTCCATGAACACCTTGTTCATCATATTCATGAAATAAGCTGGTGCATTGGTCAAACCAAAAGGCATCACGGTGTACTCATACAATCCATACCTAGTGGTGAAAGCTGTCTTAGGTATGTCTTGTTCTCTTATCTTAAGCTGAAAATAACCTGATCGGAGATCAATCTTTGAGAACACACAGTCACCTTCTAACTGATCAAACAAGTCATTGATTCTAGGCAAAGGGTATTTGTTCTTGATAGTAACCTCATTAAGTGAACGGCAATCTATGCATAGCCTTTGACTTCTATCCTTGTTTTCCACAAACAACACTGGTGCTCCCCAAGACGAAGAACTTGGTTGAATAAATCCTTTCTGCAACTGTTCTCCAAGTTGTTTCTTGAGTTCTTTCAACTCATCAACTGACATCTTGTACGGTCTCTTTGCTATTGGTCCAGATCCTGGTAGCAAGTCAATAAGAAACTCCACCTCTATCTGTGGCATTCTGCAATTCTTCTGGAAACACATGCGGATATTCACTCACAATTGGCACACTGTCTATGCTAACCCCCTTAAGAGAATTTAGCTTACTCCCTTTCGATTCAAGGTTAGACTTGAATCTTATCTGTTTCTTTTCCGGGGTTGTGAGTGCAACAGTTCGATTAGCACAATCTAGTACTCCTTCATACTTGGTCATCCAATCCATTCCTAAAATTACATCCAGTCCTTGGGAATCTAGGATTATCAGACTCACTAGAAACTTATGCTTTCCAAACTCTATTACTAGATCTCGGCATCCAAGACTCACTATCATATCTCCACCTGGAGAACTTACTTTTATTGGACACCCAATGTTTTCAGTTGGAAACCCATTTCTATCAACAAATGCTTTTGATATGAATGAATGTGATGCACCAGTATCAAAAAGAACAAGTGCTGGAATAGAATTGAGTTTGAACTTACCAGCTACAGCATCGGACTCCTCATAAATTTCTTCCACATTGATGTGGTTCACTTGTTCCTTTTGGAAAGGGTTGGGCTTGTTGGGTCCTTCAACTTTCTTTTCTGGGCATTCATTTGCATAATGCCCCATCTTCTTGCACTTGAAACATTCAACCAGACTAAGATCCTTCTTGACAGGCTGGCTTCCACTACCACTTCCACTTCCATTGTGGTGGTTCTTGTACCCACTCTTGTGATTCTTGTACTTGTCATTGTCATGACTACGGTGATGCTTGTTGTCATGATGACGGTTGTGGTTGTGGTGGTTGTTGTACTTTCCATGCTTGTGGGATCCAGAATTCCCACTATCATCATAATGGGAACGCTTGTGAGATGATCCCGAGCTGTGCTTGTCAGAGTGTTTCCTCTTCCTGATTTCAACCTGTTTCATCTTGCTCTCCAAGATGGCAGCCTTGTCACAAAGAGATTGATAAGTGGGGACATAGGCCACAGATAGCTGCAGGTTCAGTTCATCGTTCAGTCCTTCGAGGAACTTCTCTTTCCTCTTGGCATTAGTGTCAACTTCATCCAGTGCATAACGCGCCAGATTGTTGAACTCCTCGATATATTCAGCCACGCTGCGGTGGCACTGCTTCAAGTTATGAAATTCCTTCTTATTCAAACTCATCACTCCGGATGATATGTGAGTTGTACGGAAACCATCTTCAAAGATAGCCCATGTCACATCCTCAATAGGAGTGGTGATCTGGAAGTTATCCCACCAAGTAGCTGCTGGTCCTTCCAACAAGTGTGCCGCAAACCTAACTTTCTCTTCATCAGTACAGCCAACAGTTACCAAATCCTTGTTCACTGAGCGTAGCCAATCATTCGCCACCATGGGATCAGTAGTTCCTGAGAACTTTGCTGGCCTCAGTCTTAGGAATCTGGTGAGCATGTCAAAACCTGGTGGATTGTTCTGATTGTTGTTGTTGTTATTGTTATTGTTGTTGTTGTTGTTATTCTGATTCTGTATGAAAGTGTTCATCAGCTGTGTCTAAGCTGTCATCAGCTGCTGCATCTCTGGGGTGACATTGTTGTTGTTCGGGTTGGGATTGGCACGTCGAGGAGGCATCTGTGGTTTTCATAAGGATAAGAATGAGATACCCATAGATGCTTAACATGCACAATACATCACATAGACAATCACAAACAAGCATCAAAATAACAAAAGTTCAACAACATAGACAAAAGTTTTGAAAAGTAAACACCAATAGCAAGCCATCCACATGTTGGATGGTCATTGCGACTCAATAATCAAAAGCATGGTAAGTAATAAGTAAACGAGTAGTCATCACTACTCCTCTGCATCAATGTAACATCCCAAAAATACCAAACTTAGATCATCAAACACTAATCATCAAGATTAGGGTTAACAAACACTTTTCTAAATAAACTCATGAATGCATGCATATGTGTATGCATGGATTTTTAATTTCTTTAAAAACCACCTTGTTTGTGTGATCCATTGCTTGTAAAATGTTTCTTAGGTGAAATGAACATCATCTAAAACATTTCCCACACTTTTCCTAAAGACAAGTAAATCAAAACAAATATATTAAGTGAATGGTCATTTTGACCAATTTAACTCCCATGCCTACTTTGG
This sequence comes from Avena insularis, assembly GCA_023614405.1. Classification (NCBI taxonomy): domain Eukaryota; kingdom Viridiplantae; phylum Streptophyta; class Magnoliopsida; order Poales; family Poaceae; genus Avena; species Avena insularis. The sequence goes on from CM042697.1 coordinate 273,819,709, forward strand.
CTGTCTCAAACTTTCAAAACCTAACAGAAACTTTTCTGGATCTTTGCACCCCTTGAATGTACTCATAACAAAGTATCAAGGCCCACTTTGTGATCATCCAGAAACTTTCAAATGCATAGTTTAAATGACAATTCAAAATTGAATCTTGTTCATATGGGAAGATCCCACTTTTTCAAAAACCACTCAAACAAGCTCAACTTTCAAAACCCAAGCATCTGCAGACTCACCAGCACCAATCTAGCAAACCCACCAAAATTCATTTCAAAATTCAAAACTTGATTTCATGCGGCCATTTCATCAAACAGGTTGCAGACACAAATCAAACAAAACAACAAACACTATAGTGTGCAGTGATTCTTGCCTAACTTGTTCCCTAGTTAGCTCACACACAACGCAGTAGATCATCTAGAAAGATTAGCCCAACACTAGCACCCTTGTGAGCTTGCCATTGTCATTAATGGTGAACAGCCGAGCACCCCCATGTCACCCCATTGTGGACAGCAGGCTAGAGGAAGAACTAGCCGTGCCAACCTTGTCTGGTAGGCAGCCCACCGTCCACCGCCACTCACTATCCCAGCTGCGAGCATTGCCAAGCCCTGGACCACGCGCACAAGCCGCGCCCAGACCATGCCGAGCGTGCGCCAGAGCGCCACCCTTGACCAGCATCCACAGACCGCGCGCCGCCCTCACCGCGCGCACACACGATCACCACCGACCCAGGAGACCGCCAGACATCCCCGTTTGCCGCCCCGTGCCATACAGCCACCGCCTGCCGTCGAAGACGCCGCCTCTGCCGCGCAGAGCACCGGCCGTTCCAGACCAAACCACACTGCCCCATGCCTCGCGACCATGTCGTTGAACATCGCCAGGAGACACAGCACCGTCCCCTACCCTTGCCCATGCCATTAGCCGCCTGTAACGTCGCCCTCGATGAGCTCACCATGTGCCCCGACGGTCCCCTCGCTCGACTATAAATAGAGGCCACCCCCGCATGATTTCTTCACACCATCTCACTCCCCTCTCCTCACTGATCGTGCCACACCATTCTCAGAGCAAGACGAGCACCACCTCGCCGGAATTTCACTAGAGCCCGCCGCCTCTGGAGAAGAAAGGAGCCAGCGATTGGAGCCACCGTATGTGGAGGTTCGCCGTGCCGACTTCGCTGCTCGCCCGCCTCGCCGACCTCGCCTGCACCCGGTGAGCCCCAGCACCCTCACTGGCCACGCTTAGGTTTCGTTCTCGCCGAGCTATCTCGCATCGACGATGACCTCACCGTTGGATTAGAACTAGATCGAACGATCCACGTTGCCCCATACCGCCCAGCCCGTGTCGACGAGTGGGGACACCCACTTAAGCCAGCAAGGAGCCCTGTGCTTAGCAGGCCGGCCCGTTAGAATTTCCCGCGCAGCCCAGCAATTCAAATTAAACCTTTTCTTTTTAAATTCAAACACACTTCTGTACCCAACTTCAAAAATCAACCCAGATCGATTCAGTGCACCAAATTGGATGAAACCAATTTTGTTGGAAAGGCCTGTGAATGCTTAATCCAAGCCCGTTGGATTCAAGTCATTTGGATCTGTAGATCACCCATAGTAAAAATAACAAGGCAGAAGCTTTTCTGCATTCAAACATTTTTCAAATTTAAACCATAAAAGCTTTTGAGTTGATTCCAACTCTCAAAAATCACATTTAACCATACCTTTCAGAATATATAAAAATATATAGGTTTACTTGCAGAAATAATGTTCAAGTAATAAAAGAATGCTTATAAGCATTTCTAGCCACTTTAATTAATTAAAATAAAAGGGTAAAACCTTATTAAATTGTGACACCACTTTAAATCACATTCCCATGGACTACAATATGTGGTGATGACATGTGTCAACATGATCCCATGTTTAGTTTGGAGAATATTAAATCTTAAGTAGTTTTTCAATGAGTAGAAATTACTTTTCTAAAAATAAAAAGATTTAAACCAAGCTTTAACCTTGTAATGTTAGAGATGATGCTAGATCATCTATAGGACCCTTGTGTGTGATGAGTGCAAGTAGTTAAGTGTTGTTTGGTGATTGTGTACCTCGTATTTATTCATAGACGCTAGTACCGACCAAGGATACGAGGAGGAAGGAGGATACTACGAAGAGGAAGCCGAGGAGAACTTCAACCACTGCTCTGCACAAGGCAAGCTTATATTGACAATGATGCAAGATAGTAACTATGCAAGCTTATACTGAAATTGATGCAAGCTAACCCTTGCAAGATACCCTACTGTTGCCACAAACCCATACTGGTGATATGACTACTATATGCCTTAAGCATGTGTGATCATACCCACTTGATAAACCAATCCTAGTTTTATGGCAAGCTTCTTACTTTATTTCTTTATCAAAGCTTACTTAGAGTCTACCTAAGAGTTTGGTAGATACCAGACAGTTGTGCTGAAGGTTGCATAAAGAGCATAAAATTTGGCCTAAGCTAGAAACCTTGATATCAGCCTAAGATATAAGGTTGGACTTAGTAAAACTCCACTAGTTACCACCCCTCATTAGTACAACCCCCCACCTGTAGATGCTAGTGCTAAGCATAAAACTTGATCAACTTTTAGATGGGAATACTTGGTGGAAAAATGGTTATGAAAACCTTGGAATGATGGATCATTCTATTGAAATGTTTTGGACATGTGTTTCCAAACACTTGATGATTCTGGTGATAAAAATGTTGAGGCATGAGCCTTAGCCCTTTATAAAACTGATGGTTGTCTGGATGCGGATGCGATACCATTCCAATTTTATCGCATAAACCACAATACCCGAATATTGGGTAGGGCTTGACTGGAAACTTATATTCCTTAGTATTAGTTCCCTCACGGCCAAGGTCTGAGCTGAGGCTACCTTGTGAAGATTGTCCACCTGTGCAGTACCCAAGATGACAGTGGTCATGGTTGGGAGGCCAAACTCACAGGAGAGGTGCTTATACTAGGGCGTGTAATTGAAAGGTTAGGATTGATTATCCGCATACTGAGTATGGTGAATTCAGGATTTGTTCCTGATGGATGTATCGAATGTTGTGGTGAAAGTGTACAATCTCTGCAGAGTGTCAAACTATTCGAATAGCCGCGTCCGCGGTTATGGACAGTTGGAGTGGCCATACTGTTCCCCCGTCAGACTTTTCAAAATGACTTCTGAAATGAATTAAGACTTTGACTTGACCACAACAGAGTTGTGACCTGAATTACAAGATCCCACTTAGGAGTTATAAAATTGTGACTAGCTTTGGAACTTAGTAGAGATAAACCTGGCTTTTTGCAAAACAACCCTAGAGCCTAGTGTCCTATTATCCAAAAACCCCTTACCTGTTAGTATTAGTTTGCGAGTACTTAAAAAGTACTCATGGCTTTGTCCCTGGTTATTCCCATGGCCAGACTATGAAGAGGAGTACCTGGAAGATGGACCCCAGGAAGGTTACGACAACTAGGATCATCTCCCATCGTCAGCATTGCCTGTGACCCCGAAGATGGAGCTTCGCCTACGCTACCGTTATTATTACGTATTCCGCTGCTTGATGTTGTATTAAGAACTGGATCCTGAGATCCCTATTTGTGTAAGAACTTATGTATCGTTTGTAATGGATGAAGTACTATGGTATCCAATTCTATTATGTCTCGCGAAAATGGTAATCCTGGGATTGCGATGTATGGCATAACAGGCATCTAGGATTGAAAAAACCGGGTGTTGACAATCAACCTCCTCATCGACAAGTGTAAGACCTGCATTCTCCATAGCGGTCTTGTACTCCTTGACATTGGTAGTCAAGGCCTCTACCTTGGCTTTGAGAGCCCTCTTCTGTGAACGAAGTCTCTCAATCACAACCTGCTGATGCTCGAGCTCGCAGTCCTTGGCCTCTAGTTCTGCAGTCATTTCTCGAATCGTCTTGTTCCTATCTTGGACTCTTTTCTCTTGACTCTTGAACTTTATATCCTGACTCTCAAACTTGGCCTCCATTTCCTTGACTATCTCATCTTGCTCCACGAAGATCTTGTCCTTCTCACGTAGCTGCACCTGGATTTCATCATTGCGAAGCATGACGTTGGTCCTATCAGTATCTAGGTGCCTAAGAAGAACCTCTAAGTCCTGGAGGTATAGACGAATCGGCTCTGTCGTCTCTCTAGCAGTATCCTCGAAGTCAATGGCCTCACCATCCTCGTCACGTCTACCGAAGGCGTGGAAGTGAGTACCTCTAATCTCCCAAGAGTGTATCCCTAGCAAACGCCCAAGTAAATCATGCATGACTACCTCTAGGCCTCTCTCCTTGTCATCATGCATGAGCTTGAAGGTGATGGCCTTCGTGGCTGGCTCAGTCTGGCGTCCTGGCTGAGTAACCTTGAATCCCCAAAGGTCCTTCCTCTCGAACTTGGTGAGGGGAAGCATCATGATGCTAGGAAGCGGAAGATTGAGCACACTAGTGAGCTCAATAAGACGAGTGCCAAAACGAGTTCCCTTGAACTCTTCAGCCGTGTTGATAGTAACATTAGGCATATATTTTATAAGATAGAGAAAAGTTAGAAATAACATCCACAGAAAAACACAAAACAAGGTAGCACAAGCATATCATTTGCAAACCAAACACACAAGTCATGGTATACATGAATCCATTACAAGCATCCAAGGTTCAACATAAATTAGAAAAAAAATTGGAAAGGAAATGATATGTGTGGTGTTCCAACTAACGAAGTATATTGCAACTCTCACTCACTAGACAAAATGGCTATCAAAGCATCCTTAGTAGCCATCTGCCTGTCTTGTTCACAAGATTCCAAAATCAAGTCTATGATGTCTTCCCTTAGTTGTTGGTTGGTAGTTTCCAACTCTTGGGTATGCTTCTTTTCTTCCCTAAGGTCATTTTGGGTGTTAAGCATTCTGCACTTGAGTCTTTCACCAAGCTCTTTGATGGCCTTCCAAGCTGCATCCCTTGCAGAATCAAAGAATGTGGTGTGCATCACTGAGTTGGTGACCATGCAGAATCCTGATTCTTTGTGGTTGTCTTCCTTGTTTTTATACAAGTGAAGTTGCACCCACCAATATTCTTCTCCTTCATCCATCACAGGGAAACCTTTGTACACAGCTGCACCATGTATCCCCATGGTAACCATAAGGTTCTTGAGGGCCTTTGGAAATTCAGTCTCACACTCTAGGGTCATGGTCATGAGTGGTCCCTTCCTTACAGCTTCGTTGATGGAGTTCATCTACAAATAGAGATGAGAAAGAAGAATTAGAAAAGTTTACGAGAAGAAAAAGACAAGTGTGGAAATTGTTGAAAAAATTTCCTTAGTGGTTTCTAATCCAATCTTAGGGTCATAATCCTACAGGCAACACAGTGCTCTGGTACCATCTGTAAGATCCCTCCCTTTATAAAGGTAAGGATCCCTGTGGTTGCAATGCTATTCCCTGGATCAATGCTAGCATCCACAGTTTAAGATGAAGTACACAGAAACAAAGGTCATTATTACATATCATTCTAGAGACAAACATAGTCTTTTACAACTCCATGGCCACAGGCCTAATACAAGAGTTCAAATATATAGTAAGATAAATAAGTCTTCATCTTCATGTGCCACAGGCAAGCATGTTGAGTGTAGACTCATAACCCCTAACCATCATCAGAATAACCTGCAACATCACAAGTTACAGCCACAGTGGGTCAATATATTGGAATAGTATTGGCAAGTGATACCTTAGTAGAATATTAGCATCTAGATACTACATGAATTTGGCTAAGTGTATCTTAGGCTTGCTTTGCTCAAAATAGGTTTTACCTATCAGTTGAAAACACTAAGTTTTTCTTTGACAAAACTTTCCCAAGGAATCACCAATAGAAATTGGTGAACCTTCACCCTTGTTCAACCACAAGTTTTAACTTAGAAATTGGGATGAGGAGATTCTTGATAGCTTCCATGTCTTGATGCTCAAGTTGTCCAATACCAGGGACATGGCTAAGTACTTAGATTCTTCCATCTGCAGAGGTTATGCACTTTCCCCACAAGACTTGATTTTCACCAAGACAGGACCTTTCAGAAGCCTTCCCTTAGACCAAATGGACGCGCTCCAAACCTATCATCCCACTACCACCAACTGTCCAAATGGCTAAGTTATTGCAACCTATATGATCCAGGCAGAGCCCATAATGCCATGTGTCTGCACTAGAAGCTTCTTAACATATGGCATCTCAAATCCCTTTGTTCCTAGGTGGCTTTCCAAAAGTGAGATACACAAGGTAAACCATAGAAATGGGCCTTGTGTAACCACTCAACACAAACCATTCCTTCCATTCCACCTAGGTGTTTCATTCACTTAGTTGTTTTATTAAGCAAAAACACAAGTCAAAGACTTAGAAATATTTCACATAGCATGAATATATAACCACCCTTGGTTGCTACTAGCTAGGCTAAGCATGGCAAAGGCAAGTATCATAACTTAGAGGAAATTCTAATATTACTACAACTACTAGGATTTCCCAAGCATAGCATATAGATACTTAGTAAAACATTCATGCAAGTCCTATACAAAAATATTTCTAATGCATAGGTGAAAATATAGGGATAAAAACATGAAGCACCACTTGCCTTGGTAGTTTGGGGAGTAGCAACAATCTTAATAATCACAATCACTATTTGCACCAAAATCTACACATAAAATAATGGCACCAAAATCACATATCAAAATGTACAAACAAAAATATATGAATGCATGTAAATGCCATGTGATGATTTTTCCACACCAAACAAGACAAGTAAACAGTACTAAAACATAAACAAGTCCAAGATACTCAAAATAGACTTTATTTGATTTTTAAAACATTTTTCAAATCATTTCTATATCCAAAATAAGCCTACACAAGTTTCTGAAAAAACAACCATTTTTATAGAGTCAAAACATTAAACACATTGCATAAACAGATAGTATTTTCTCTCCTGATTCCAATGATATAAAATTTGCAAAATTTGAACGTGGGGATCAAAAGTTATGAATTTTACAAGTTTGAATCACTAATAGATCTAAATTCTGTTTTTAAATCTAAACCCTAGCCACGCGGCGTGTTCTGATTGGCTGATACCGATTCGCACGGATCGATCGATGCGGGCCGTAGGATTTAAGTGACACGGTGCGGCTCAGATCTAAAGAAAATGTTTCGTTAAGTGATCTATCGTACTCGTTGGATCTGGATCTAACGGCTATGGACCAAGCGACCAAAGTCTGGCGGCGCCAGCGGCTTTGAGTGGCGGCGGCGGCTCTATCAGAGATGTTGCCGGCGATTTAGGTCGCGCGGGGAGGAGTGGAGGTGCTTACCGTGTTCGCGGGACTGCAGTGAAGCTCAAGGTGGTCGAGGTACGGACAGGGGCGCTCGGATTTTTAGGAATCCTTTTCAAACAAATTCAAAAGCATTTGAATTCCAAATCTTTCTAGACTTTTCCAAAGTGAAACCTTCATATTTTTGGGCATAAAACCATGTTGTCTCATTATACTTGCTTGGTCTTTTTGAAAATTCAAAATAAACAGTGCCTTAGCACATGATTTGATAAGGATTTGAAAATGGTTTAAAACCATATTTGTTTTGGAAATTTTATCCAAGCTTTGAAACTCAACCAAACTAGCTTATGAGCCAACAAAACTTGGTTTAAAACAAATATTCTCTCACTTGAGAGTGGCATTCTGAACAATGCTTGTCTACATAAAATAATAGCACCCAAAGCTTCTGTTTCTTTCAAATGAGTTTGAAATTGAACCCTAAATGAATATGCATGCATGGATGATATGCAAAGCTTTGAAAACATGATTTTAGGGATGTTACAAGGTCAAACTGAAAGAACAAATCAAATACTAAAAGACATGTTAAGAGCTTGTGCACTAGATTTTGGAGGAACATGGGAAGATCACCTACCATTGGCAGAATTTTCTTATAAAAATAGCTATCAGAGTAGTCTGAAGGCAGCTCCATATCAGGTTCTGTATGGAAGGAAGTGTAGATCACCAATATGTTGGTATGAACCTGGAGGCAGCAAAGAATTTTCGCCAGATTATATAAAGGAAAGACAAGACATCATTGATAAGATCAGATATAGGCTGAAAATAGCCCAAAGTAGGAAGAAAAGTTATGCGGATCAAAGTCTAAGATCATGGCATCCAGAAGTGGGAGATATGATCTATTTGAAACTAAGTCCAATGAAAGGGGTGAAAAGATTCAGAGTTAAAGGGAAATTGTGTCCAAGATACATCAGACGATTCAAGATACTGAGTCAAAACAGAAATATAGCTTATGCTTTAGAGTTACCATCAATTTTGGCTCAAGTGCATAATGTTTTCCATGTGTCACAACTTCGCAAAAGTTTGAAAGTTCCAGACGATGCAATCACACACCAAGAGATAGAACTACAAGCAGACCTGACCTATATTGAAAAGCCTTGTAAGATTATGGAAGAAAACTGGAAAAGTTTAAGGAATAGAGCAATCAAATATTGCAAGGTACGGTGGGAACATCACCCTAAAAGGGAAGCCACATGGGATAAAGAAGAGGATTTAAGAAAAGCCTATCCAGAACTATTCAGGGACATCTCCACAAACTTCGGGACGAAGTTTAATTTAAGGGGGGAAGTCTGTAACATCCTAGCATTTAGGAACTAACGATGGGTAGATTTAGGAATATGGAATGTTGCATGCATCCATTTGTGAAAATGTGGGTAAATTTTTTGCCAAATAAAAACCTTAAGTGATCAATATTTCTTTCATACTTTGAGATTAGGTTTAGTCTTAAAGGGTGATTGCTATAGACTTTGGTATGATCTTTAAGGAATTATGTGTTTTAAAATGAATTTGAATTTTAAACTTGAGTGTTTGAATTATAATTCAAATCAATTAGGGATAAGTTTTGAATCTTAATTTAATTAAGAAATAAATATTACAACTTAAATTCTATCCAAAGAAAAAAACAATAATGAATATGAAACTTATTTCATATCATCAACATATAATCAAGTTACAAAATTATAACTTATTGAAATCATCCACACAATTCACAAAAGCAAATATATAAAGAATAAGAATATTCATTATTAATAATAATGTAATCTTTATTACAGAAGAATAAAATGAAGATTACAAAATAATAAAAAGAAAATTACAAAAATATGAAGAATATTACATTGGACTATTCACTAACTATTCTATAAAAGAAAACCTAATCTAAAATCTTCATCTTTATATCTATACCTGCAAAAAAACAGAAAATATATAAAGAAATAAAAGGTTAGAGTTAGTATTATTTTCTCTCAGACATGTCAGTGAAGTGCACTAGACAAATTCATCATTGAGAAATTTATAAAAAGGGGCAAGTTTCACCAATATGAAAGAATCCATCTTTCATAAATTTAAAGCCAGAAGTCAAATGATAGCCAAGATGGGCAAATTCACCAGCCAGGTGAAAGTAACCAGGTAATAGTAAGTTTCAAAATTCTGAACATATCCACAAGTGCACAACAAGCACATAGGCAGGACACACACCAACATGCATGTGGTGTGTTGTCAACCTCACAGCACAGCCCCAAACTCACAAAACCACAAGCACAGCCGTGGAGAGGCACTAGTGCATCACTCCACTGTTTGCACACAAGAACAGCCAGCCTAGACAGCAGCTTACCAAGCACATCAGCCAAACCAAACCACCAAGGATCAACCAAACATCACCAGGATGGTGACATAAGGAGGGGGATGGATCAGGTGGACAACAAGATCAAGCCCAGGAGCTAGGAGGTGCAGGTTGGCTCAAGATCAAGCATAGGAGTCTAGCAAAACTAGATCAAGATCATCACCAACTTACTCCACAAACATCAGAGTCTGTGGTGAGTTTCATAAAACCTTCACATGATCTAATCATCTTATTTAGAGAGAAGCATGTGTTGTTTTATAAAACAAACCCTCAGAAAGCACCCAAGTGGGGTGAATCCATCATAGGGATTTTTAAACTCTAAAAGCAAACAGCAAAGTACCAGGACCTAGCCAGAGCTCAGAGCAACATCATTGCTCTGGTTGTCAAACTATATTTTACAATTCAAGCATAGATATACCTATGATCTATTTCTAGGCACATCCCTAAAGGAAGGGTAGCACCTTAGAAACAAATCTTTGGGATCCATAGAATGATCAAGCTTCCTATCATTTTTCCAAGCTTTGATTCAAGAAAGAATAGTTGGTACCACTACCAGGACTATCTAAATGAATCAACTAGATAAGATCTGAATCCCTAAGCCTTAGACCAACATTATAGGTCTTATGGAATTCAGAAAAAGAACATTTCCATTTATCTTTCAAAGCCAAGTTTGTCTGAAGCATAAACCAACCCAATCAATGGATTAGAATCAAACTTGTGTGCCATACCATGATGGTGTCACAAGAACAATTTATATGAATCAGAATAGACATTTGATCATCATAAATTCAGACAATCAACTTACTAATCATTTTCCTGTTTACATAGGAATCATAATTAGGATATTCCTATATTAAACTTCACTGTTATGATCTCAAAACCACACACTAGTTCTAAGCCAACAACACTACGACAGTGATTTCATCATATCATAACCATGGTCATAAACCCAGAGATGATAGTGAAAACTTATTAAGTCACTGAATTAATCAAGCATGATTCCCAAGCAACTATACCATCCAAATCAGATGCAATCCAATCATAAAATCATCTAATAAGCCACCAGAAACATCATAGATCATCTTAAGCAACAAGCCTCAGGCCAATAATCATTTAGCATGTGTACAGACCATCAAGACATGAACTAATTCATCCAGTATATGATCAACCCTAGGATAAGAACCCTAAACGGATATGTCATCCTAATCAGAATCAGACAGTATCTAGATAGGACACTGCCAGCATCTAGCATCGGATCAGCAAGCACAGAGAGCACCAGGGAGAGGAATCTAACTCACCGTAGGTCCTCGCTGAAGACTAGAAGAGGAAGCAGAGGGGCCGACGACCATGGCGGCACGGGGAGCACCCCAGAGGGGGCGCTGCAACCCACACGGCACCACGGCAGCAACCCTGATCACGCCTGGAGGTGCAGAGCATCACCTCGACACACGACGGCCATAGCAACACCTGGATCCATGCCAACCCCCAAACCCTAGGGTTCGGGACAACATCGATCCATTGCAGGAGAGCCCCAGGCTCGAATCCAATTGGATAGAATGAACGGGCGTCGCCGACAACCCCCTGTTGCACCACGACGGTGACCAGAACGGCCTACGGCAGCGGGAATCGCCAGTGGCGGCATCGCCGACCATAGGGTCGGGGTCAGAGGAGGAGAGGATAAGCTCGAGGGAGAGAGGGAGGCAGTGAGGAGTGGGCTGAGTTGGGCCAAACCCTTCGGGGTAGTTCTTTTGTCTGTGACTAATGGGCTACTAGGGCCCAATAAGATAAACCAGCCCAGAAATCATCACAAGCCTGTTTTAATAAAAAGGAAAAGACCAAAATACCCCTGGAATTAATTAAATCTTAGAAAATAAAATAAAAGTCCAAAAATTATAAGTAAAATATTTTTTGATTCACAATAATCCACTCTATCCAAATAAAATAAGATATAAAATTTTGGACATTTAAATTTTTATAAGAATTTTGTAATTTATATATTCCTTATGGAATTTTACAAAATTATTGAAATATGATAAAAATAAATAAAAATCACTTTCATCATATATTAATATTATATTATTTTTGAAAAATACTAAATAAATATTTCATAACAATTTTTAATGTATAATAGATAATTCCTAAAAGAATTATTAAATCAATAAAAGTCAAATAAAAAGGAAATAAAATAAAATAATTCAATATATGCTATAACTATTAAAAATTAATATTTATAAATGCTTTATTAAAAGTCACCTTATATAGGGAAAATGCATATAGAACTAAATAATGCATTACATTACTTGCATAATCATTTTGCTTCTTTAAATATTGTCCTTATCGGGCAATAATGATGTTTTTGTAGACATAGAAGCTCAAGGTCCAGTGCAAGCATCAGACTTCACTACCTTTCCATCACAAGGCAAGTTCATCACTTGCTCATGTCCTTTGAAGAGTTTTTATCAAAGTATTTGCAAATTGTGTGTTATCATATATGCTATAAAAGAAAGAAAATATTATTTTCACAAATAAAGAAATCATAGATATCATCCTAAGTGATGATATAATGGAGCAATAGAACTTAGGGTTCTAGTTGCAAACAATTATGATCAAGTAGGGACTTAATAACCCCTGATTTCAGTGATTCTAGCGCCGTATATTACGCGTTAGCCATGAGATTTGGAATGGGACAAAAAAGTCAGTTGTATCTTCTTCCTCTCGCATGAAGCCGGATGTGCAGGTCGTGGCTGTTATCCTCATAGCATGCATATTAATTGGTAAGAGGATTGAAAACGTTACACTTCCTTACCAGAAAAAAGGGTGGTGGGTGGGTAAGAAGAAAAGTGGAAGCTGTCCTACTCTCGCGTTTTGTTTTTCCCTAGTATACATAACTACCAAAAATATTTGCTAGACAGACAACGACCATTTGGCTAAGACCCTGAAGGGCGGGATGGCTCTGATACCAATTGTAACTACCTCGGTGAATTACGCTCCTAGTTACAAGCCTGGATGAGCAGAAATGGTTGAAATAGTACGGTGGGGCCCAAATGCCACTCACAGGTAGACCTTTCGGCCGTCCCAACCATTTCCACACATCGGGACAAGAGCAGGCGTAATCGGCAGTGAAGGATCAACTACATACACAAATGAGTATGTATGCAAGCCACCATACAACAGTACATCAGAGCCATTCCATCTAAAAAGAAAGGAAATATAGCAACGCCATACGGCAAGATCCAAATATCCTAGATAGATATAATAGTTTAGGATATCTCCTCATACATCAAACAACAGAGTATCAAGCGGAAGCGGAAGACAAAATCCGAGTACGGATAAGAAGCAAATCGGCATAAGATGCCCCATAAATAAGCAGATCCGCCCTAAAGATCTCATGGATCCCGTTCCGGAATCTCTACACGAATGATCGTTGCCCACATCGTCCGTATCTTCCACCCAGTATCCATCTTGCGAAGGTACCTGTTCATCTGAACCAATAATTTATCGTGTGAGACCCTAGGGGTACTCAGCAAGTCTTTATGCCTCTAAAGGGACACAACTGGGTGACGCAATTGCAGCGAAAGATAAACCCTAACAATTCTATAGATACTCGCTAACCATCCGCCTAACCAGAGATAGACGGATGTCCTTGAATTAATAACAACAGTTATAACAGTTATACGGTAATATCCACAGATCCATCCTCCTCCTAAACTACAAGCGAGAAGCGGACGAACAACCCCCCCCATCCGTTGGCAGTTTTATTATCCATTCCGTGAGTATTGCACTATTTACTAGTCAGGTACCTAGTCTAGTCAAATTAAAAGCGGTACTTTAGTTATTCTTGTCTATGATCGAGAAATTGTGCTCCAAGTCGTCCATAACCGCGGACACGGCTTTCAGAAAGTTTTACCCTGCAGGGTGCACAAATAACAACACACTCGATATGCCTCGGAAAAACCAAATCAAAACCAACGAGGCGATCACGACAAAGCGATCACAGATTCAGAAATATTTCAGGGGACACCCCATTGAGCTACTATAGCGAAGTTAATGACTCGAGACGGCCTCAAGGTTTGCGCCGATGGTACGTGAGCGACGGGAAACCGAAAATGTGGTGGGCTTGTCGACACCGCGAAAACACTCCGCTTTCCTAAAGAGTATAGTGTGCAGTACCTCGCACAATTTAAATAAAGCAGTAAAGCATGGCATAAGTACAGGATAGTAAATAAATCCTCAAACTAGTTTGTGGCCCCAAGAAATAAGAATGAATCAAGCCACAGCTCGGGGGTTCATAAGCCTCCCGGATGTGGATAGCGCGAATATTCAAGGAACAGGAATCAAGTACTCGGGGTCCTAAGGGACACAAGTGAGCCTGAAAAACCAAATAGCGAATATGGCTCACCGATTCCACTTTCATTAGTTATCCCATTACTACTCAGGTTAAGTTGTTTAGGTACCTCGTTATCCATCAGACACTCACATACCCTACACATGCTGTTCTACGACTCGCATGGCTCAAGCAACTCCTGTAGTAATGGCTCATGGGATGGAGGAACAAGCTTCGGTGGGGTTAAAATGTAAAGGCTATGCAATACTTGGGATTCAATTTAATGCAATCACGACTCAATGATGCAAGAATAAGATAGAGGCAATAGGTACTATATGTATGCAAGCATGTGGTAGTGCTTGCCTGGCAGCTCAATTGAAGCAAGTGATGGATCTGGGTAGTGCTCCTGGGTATCTTGATATATCCCCTGCTCAGCGTCTATTCGAAGAAGAACCAAACAAACAAGGGCCAACATAAATAAAGTGCGCAAGCATATGAATAAATGCGACAAGGAAACAATCATGCCATGATGAATGATGCACAATTTGCATGGCAATAAGGTAGCATGGCATGGGTGAGGTGTGGAACACAAGAATAAACCATTTTATTTAGTTTTGGCCCCATTTTATTCCCATTTTAGTTGCTGTACTCTTTATATTTATATGATGCATGCTGCAATTCAGATCATGGAATGCATAAACAGAAAGGTCTCGTCGAGCTAATCATTTTAGACATATTATTTATTGAATTTGGATTTATAAAACAAAAGTTATTAATTATTTAAGACAAAAGGGCATTTTATTGTAATTTGAATCAACTTGAAATTTTAAGTGTCCAAAATATATTTTGAAGGCCATATTTGAAATCCTCATATTTTTTTGATTTTAAAACATATATTATTTGTATTAATTGGATTTATAATTTAAAAGTTATATTAAAACAGAATTAAATTTGAATTTGAATTAATTTGAAAAGATTTGAATTTAAACAGATTACAGAAATGCTTTTTACACACAGACAGACCTAGCCATGGTCACTGATGGGTGGGGCCAATGCTGACTTGGCGAACCGGCGCGCCGAAAAGTTTCCTCACCGCAGCCTGCACTAGCCTCAAGAATCGGCAAAGTGGACCACAGCACAAGCGGACCCACACGCCAGTGGGCGGGCGCGAGGCTGCCACGCGGCTCAGGGGGGGACTGCGGGTTGATGCAACCAAAACAGGGGAGCCTTTGTATAAAAACGCACAGAGGCAGACAGGTGGGGCTCAACGGACCGCGGGTTGAGCGAGAAAACAGCAAGGGGGTTTTCTGCAAAACGACAAGGCCCGTACTGTGCTTCTTCTCTCTCTCGCGCGCGACAGGTCGATCTGCGCCGCATGGCCAGGCTTGTGTGCTGGCTCGAACCAGGGGCGTTGGGCGCAGAGGCGGAGCCACTGCGCTGGCTCGGGCTTGGCGTCAGGAAAGCGGAAGGGGCCTAGATAGGTTGCTACGCGGAGCGCGAGCGTGCAGACAGAAAACGAGCGGCGTCGCGCGAAGGCCGTTCGACGGAAAGTCCGGCGAGGCCAGGGCGAGACGGCGACGACGAGGATGTCTGGGGGGGTGGGGAGCTCACCGGGAGTTGGTCGGCGGTGGAGGATCGGCTTGGAACGCTGGCGATCGACGGGGACGCAGACGGACGGCGAGGTTAGGGTTTCGCGTCGGCCTCGCGCTGGTACCGGCGCTCGGGTGCTCCTCCTGCTCGGCTCCGTGTACAGGGTGACGTAGGGGAGCCTCCTCGGTCTTCCAGGGCACTCCACCGACGCGCTGCGCGACTGGATCGTCGGGACGGAGTAGAGGCCGACGGTGACCGGCGTTTGGGGGTAGACGGTGGTGGAGAGGAAGGGGAGGAGAGGGCAGGTCCCGGGGAAGTTTTGGGGGATCTGGGCGAGGCAGAGAGGGAGTGGATAGGGACGGGAGAGGAGAGGGGTGCCGTGGGGGAGTGGTTGGAGATAAAGGTGGCTCGGCCACCTTTTCTTCCTCCACCCTCACGTGCTCGGGCAGGGCAAGACCAGGCAGGGCAGGGGCTTCCAGGTGGGCAAGGTGAGGACAGGGAGGCAGGGTCGGGGTAGGACCCGCTTGGCAGAGAGAGAGAGCTAGGGAGAGAGAGGTGAGGCTCGGGTAGGTTAGAGCTAGGCTCGGTTAGATGGGAGGCTCGGGCTAGGGTAGGGTTTTGGAGCTAGGCTCGGGTTGGGACTTGGGTTAGCTAGGGTTTGGTTCGGGTGGTGGTAGCTAGGTGGGTCCAGGGTGGCCAGGTGGGGCCGAGAGAGAGGGAGGCTAGGGTTAGGTTAGATGGGGTGGTTTAGAGAGGATGGGGTAGAGGGGTATGGTGATGAGAGGAACCTAGATAGAGAAAAGAGAGAGAGGGTGAGAGCTAGGTTTTTTTTTAGAAACTTGCATGCTCCCAAACTAGAGCAAACAAGGACATGTGGATTAGGTGTAGGGTTTGGGTTTAGCTTAGATATAGATTAGGAGAGAGGTTTAGAGAGAGAGGAGAGATTAGATGGAGAGGTCCTTTTTGACAAGATCAAGCATGCTCTAGACAAGCTCTAACAAGATCAAGACAAGAAAAAGAGAGGGATGTGGTGATAGAGTTTAAGCAAGATCAACATAGATCAAGCCAAAAGAAGAGATAGAGAGAGAGAGATGATGATCCACTCAAGATTCAAATAAAAACCAAAAACTAGAAAAGGTGGCACTTGCATGGGCCATGCATAATTAATTAATACCATGTTTATCTTTGTGAAAACAAGATTATTTACATGGCATTTTCTTATGCATTCCAAAGTGTGGAGTAAAGCCAAGCAAAAGAAATGAAAGGATGCCCCATGTGGAGTAGTTGGAGATGGCCATGTTTGAAATAAAATGGGACATGCTAGTGTGTATGTTCCACTAGATGATTAATAGTTCCAAAAATATTCCAACATGAGCATAATTCCATGATAATCCATATGGAAGCTAGGAAAAAGGGTTCCACCCACAAGGCATGCAAAGGTGGCCATGTGGCTCTCATATATCACTAATGTGAAAACATCATGATGCCAAGATGAGAGCATGTGGAAAAGAATTGGATCCATCCCAACCCACATGAGCTAGAGGCAAAACCCAAATAAGTGCAAAGCTCACATTTAGTTGGATGGTGGAGTTATAAGGTGGTGAAAGAAAAGGTGGTGGAGTTAATAAAAGATATGCCCCCAACTCAACTTGGGCATTAAACAATATATCAAGAACCAAATATAATATCAAGAGGCAAATACAATTAACAATGCATATGAGAGAAGAACCAAAACAAAAAGGGTTTTATATGATGCTCAAATGCAAGGTGGCATGATGACATGAGCATGATATAATGATGATGCAACAATTATATATATGAAGTAGCCATTATATTACTAGACCAAGTAGCATTACAATTGTTAGACAATTGGGATGCTACAACTCTCCCCCACTAAACAGGAATCTAGCCCCGAGATTCCTAAGAAAAAGAAAACAACACAAGGAGAGGCGGGTGTTCGAACGAAGGTGACCCTCACGTTCCCAAGATGATGAACAACGGAATGGTGCGACCGCTACACCTTGCAAAACTTGCTAGACTTGTTGCGAGTCTTGCATTTTGCTTGAGAAACAACGGGTAGAATAGTTGAAGGATTGTCGTGAGAGAAGAAGGATAGAATGGACATAGCTCCGGTTTTCTCAAGAAACATGATAAGAGAAAAAGAACCACCTGTGAAAGAAAGGTCAAGATGATGTATCATGGATAAAGAAAGGCACATCATTAAGATTAAAGATTTACCGATACTAGAGAGGATGAATCTTTATCTCGCCGGAAGAAAAAGCGCTAGATTGGAGAGGTTTGAACCGCTATGACAATAGCATCGTATCTTCTCTCGGATTTGAGAAATGAAGTACGGAAACAATATTGCCTTCAAACAATAGAGTCCCTTGATATCAACAGAAAGATTTAGCTAGACACCGTCGGATTAGATTCTTCTTGCGCCGGCAAGAACCAAAGGATCACGCAATTGAGGTGCGTGGATATAACTTCTAGAGACGGATATGAAGCCAGATCATGGTGGAATCCCGAGAAGCAAAGAGTATAGAGGATCTGGAGTTTATTGTAGAGATACTTATTGCTTTCTTTAGCCTTGAGACTAACGCAATAGATTTGCGGCTGATGGCCTCAACCATAATTGGCTTTACCACAGAAAAAGAATTGATGAAACAAAGAGAGAGATAATTTCCTTCCATCTTGTTTGAGGATGTCGAGCACCTGTAGAAAGACGAGGACCGAAAGGAGTTTGCGTTTGTTTCCACCTGATAATTGAAGATTTTCTCCGTGTAGAAAGGGTGAGATCACCAACAAGAGATTATTGATTACTTTCTTCGAGAGAGCCCTCCGGAAAAACAAGGACGGAAGTAAAAGTATCGAGGGATAAAGGCCACTTCTAACTTCCGTGGAATGAGTGAGATCACATTAATTCACCTATTCAATGTACAAGAGCGAATGATAAGAGTAGTGGTATGGTAGCTACTCCATCCCGCACTCAAAGCATTACTCCGCACATGAATAAGAAAACCATGCAACCCAACTACCGAAACAGACTGAAGGTATTGACAAGGTTAGCTCATGGAACTCCGTTAGAAAACAAGGATAGATGCAAACGATTCACCGGATCCATAGATAGATAAAGATGATTATGTTGTCGTCATGTCCGAAGTACCAAGCCACCGGAAGATATGAAGGAAGATTACGGAGAACAACTGCCAGATTCAACAGCTACAGGAAAGATAGCACCAACTTGAACAGAAGGAAAACAAGATCTGGAAGGTCTTCCTGGCCTCCGGTGGATTGAGCATAGCTGATAGAACGAGAGGGTTTCAAGAGATTACTTGACGAGATAGAGGTGAAAAGAACTCCAGGTTGTTCTTGAAAAGATTGAGAGAGGTTTAGCAGCCTTGAGGAAAATCTTCGGCGGAACGACGATGATAACTTGCCAACAAGGAAAAACTCAGGGTTTGACTGAAGATGGAGATGGAATTAACAATGGACTTGCTAATTCCAGAATTGAAGCGATGTATTTAGCAGAAGGACGTGGCCGAGATAGGTGACTTCAAAAAGTCAGAACTCTCACTTTGGGAACTTTGCACACAGGCAGTGCTCACGAAGCTTGAGAGAAAGAGACATAGATGATCTTCCATGTCCTTCCATTGATATGGAATAGGCAAGCATATTATCAACATATACCACCATGGATTAACAAGATATTCCCAGAATATCAAGTTCAAGAGGCGGGAGAAACGAACAAATGCTCGAACACTTCCTGAGCTCAACGCTCTTTGAAAGATCAATATTGGAGCACGGGTTCGTGTTGAAAACGATGCACTGGAAGAATAGATTATCTGGTCCTTCGGAATAAAAGAGATGCCACCTGGTTCACATTGTCGATTGGATCACCGGTTACAAAGATAAAGAGATCTTGGATAAAGAAAAGATGATAGGTCATACCTTAAGCAAAGCTATCAGAGACGAAAAGATGCAATTCCCTCGTCTCAAAGAGAATTTTGCAGATATGGAGTTCAAAAAGATGTGCAGCATGATGGATAGATGATAGATCGCCGTAGTGCTTTGGGGAAACTCCGGATTGCCAAATATGCTTGAATATGCATAGATATGATCACGGTGTACTCAAAATCATAGGAGATAACCTTATCCTCCAGATGGTGACGGTTGATAGCATTTTTCCATATTCCAATCGACACTTATCATGAGTGGAATATAGCTATGCCGAGAGCCAAATTACAATCATCAGCATCGGATTGACACATGTTATGTAATTAGCCCAAGAGAATTGGAGATGAAAAGAAACTCCAGGATTAAGCGCCGGTGAGAAAAGAATGAGATAGCATGGACATGCTGAAAAAGGAAGATAGATAATGTTTCACACACAACTGGAAAGGAGTGTGGAAACACAGATGTATCCAAGAAAAATTTTCCGCATTTTTCGGCATTAAAATACCAATAGATGCGCAAAATCACTTAACAGATAGAGATTAGCAACTGATGCTTGCACAGAATGTGGAGTTGCTAGAAGGAAGGACACCCTTAAGAATATTGCACCGGTTAACAAGGAGTCAGCATCGCCGGTTTGCAAAAAGCTCACAAGATGGAATGTACCAACAGTTGATAACCAAAGGCAGATTGTGATAACAACTTGGATGCAACAGATAGACAAGGAATTACACACACACACACACACTTTCTATGGTACTACGGAAACCCAGAACACGTGAATCCTAGTTTGAATTTCAAGAAGAGGATTGAAAACGTTACACTTCCTTACCAGAAAAAAGGGTGGTGGGTGGGTAAGAAGAAAAGTGGAAGCAGTCCTACTCTCGCGTTTTGTTTTTCCCTAGTATACATAACTACCAAAAATATTTGCTAGACAGACAACGACCATTTGGCTGAGACCCTGAAGGGTGGGATGGCTCTGATACCAATTGTAACTACCTCGGTGAATTACGCTCCTAGTTACAAGCCCGGATGAGCGTAAATGGTTGAAATAATACGTGGGGCCCAAATGCCACTCACAGTAGACCTTTCGCCATCCCAACCATTTCCACACATCGGGACAAGAACGGGCGTAATCGGCGGCGAAGGGATCAACTACATACACAAATGAGTATGTATGCAAGCCACCATACAACAAAGACATCGAGCCATTCCATCTAAAAAGAAAGGAATATAGCAACGCCATACCAAGGCAAGATCCAAATATCCTAGATAGATATAATAGTTTAGGATATCTCCTCATACATCAAACAACAGTATCAAGCGAAGCGGAAGACAAAATCCGAGTACGGATAAGAAGCAAATCGGCATAAGATGCCCCATAAATAAGCAGATCCCGCCCACGATCTCATGGATCCCCGCTCCTGTAATCTCTACACCAATGATCGTTGCCCACATCGTCTGCCTCTTCCACCCAAGATCCATCTTGAAGGTACTGCTCATCTGAACCAATAATTTATCGTGTGAGACCCTAGGGTACTCAGCAAGTCTTTATGCCTCTAAAGGGACACAACCGGGGTGACGAATTGCAGCGAAAGATAAACCCTAACAATTCTATAGATACTCGCTAACCATCCGCCTAACCAGAGATAGACGGATGTCCTTGAATTAATAACAACAGTTATAACAGTTATACGGTAATATCCACAGATCCATCCTCCTCCTCGCTTACCGACGAGGAAGCGATTTAACAATCCCCCATCCGCTGGTAGTTTTATTATCCATTCCGTGAGTATTGCGCTATTTACTAGTCGGTACCTAGTCTAGTCAAATTAAAAGTGGTACTTTAGTTATTCTTGTCTATGATCGAGAAACTGCTCCAAGTCGTCCATAACCATGGACACGGCTTTGAAAGTTTTACCTAGGGTGCACAAATAGCAACACACACTCGATATGCCTCGAAAAACCAAATCAAAACCCAACGAGGCGGCCACGACAAAGCGATCACGGATTCAGAATATTTCGGGGCCACCCCATTGAGCTACCCGAACGGTTAGCGACTCAGACGGCCTCAAGGTTTGCGCCAAGGGTGGAACGATCGGGAACCCGAAAATGTGACTGGCTTGTCGACACCGTGAAAACACTCCGCTTTCCTAAATAAAGACAAAGGTGCAGTACTGCACAATTTAAATAAAGCGAAAGCATGGCATAAGCACAGATAGTAAATAAAACCTCAAACTAGTTTGTGGCCCCAAGAAATAAGAATGAATCAAGCTCGCTGTGGGGGTTCATAAGCCTCCGGATGTGGATAGCGAATATTCAAGGAACAGGAATCAAGTACTCGGGGTCCTACGGGACACAAGTGAGCCTGAAAAACCAAATAGCGAATATGGCTCACCGATGCCACTTTCATTAGTTATCCCATTACTACTCAGGTTAAGTTGTTTAGGTACCTCGTTATCCATCAGACACTCACATACCCTACACATGCTGTTCTACGACTCGCATGGATCAATCAACTCCTGTAGTAATGGCTCATGGGATGGAGGAACAAGCTTCGGTGGGGTTTAAATGTAAAGGCTATGCAATACTTGGGATTCAATTTAATGCAATCGCGACTCAATGATGCAAGAATAAGATAGAGGCAATAGGTACTATATGTATGCAAGCATGTGGTAGTGCTTGCCTGGCAGCTCAGTTGAAGCACGTGATGGATCCGGTAGTGCTCTGGTATCTTGATATATCCCCTGCTCAGCGTCTATTCGAAGAAGAACCAAACAAACAAGGGCCAACATAAATAAAGTGCGCAAGCATATGAATAAATGCGACAAGCAAACAATCATGCCATGATGAATGATGCACAATTTGCATGGCAATAAGGTAGCATGGCATGGGTGAGGTGTGGAACACAAGAATAAACCATTTTATTTAGTTTTGGCCCCATTTTATTCCCATTTTAGTTGCTGTACTCTTTATATTTATATGATGCATGCTGCAATTCAGATCATGGAATGCATAAACAGAAAGGTCTCGTCGAGCTAATCATTTTAGACATATTATTTATTGAATTTGGATTTATAAAACAAAAGTTATTAATTATTTAAGACAAAAGGGCATTTTATTGTAATTTGAATCAACTTGAAATTTTAAGTGTCCAAAATATATTTTGAAGGCCATATTTGAAATCCTCATATTTTTTTGATTTTAAAACATATATTATTTGTATTAATTGGATTTATAATTTAAAAGTTATATTAAAACAGAATTAAATTTGAATTTGAATTAATTTGAAAAGATTTGAATTTAAACAGATTACAGAAATGCTTTTTACACACAGACAGACCTAGCCATGGTCACTGATGGGTGGGGCCAACGCTGACTTGGCGAACCGGCGCGCCGAAAAGTTTCCTCACCGCAGCCTGCACTAGCCTCAAGAATCGACAAAGGGACCACAAAGACAGCGGACCCACACGCCGGTGGGCGCGGCGCCACGCTGCCGCCTGGGGGGACCGCGGGTTGATGCAACCAAAACAGGGAGCCTTTGTATAAAACGCACAGAGGCGTAGGTGGGGCTCAACGGACCGCGGGTTGAGCGAGAAAACAGCAAGGGGGTTTTCTGCAAAACGGCAAGGCCCGTACTGTGCTTCTTCTCTCTCTCGCGCGCGACAGGTCGATGCACGCCCGCGGCAGAGCGCGGCGCGCGGGCTCGAACCAGGGACGTTGCGGGCGCGCGCAGAGGCGGAGCCACTGCGCTGGCTCGGGCTTGGCGTCAGGAAAGCGGAAGGGGCCTAGATAGGTTGCTACGCGGAGCGCGAGCGTGCAGACAGAAAACGAGCGGCGTCGCGCGGAGGCCGTTCGACGGAAAGTCCGGCGAGGCTAGGGCGACACGGCGACGACGAGGATGTCTGGGGGGGGTGGGGAGCTCACCGGGAGTTGGTCGGCGGTGGAGGATCGGCTTGGAACGCTGGCGATCGACGGGGACGCAGACGGACGGCGAGGTTAGGGTTTCGCGTCGGCCTCGCGCTGGTACCGGCGCTCGGGTGCTCCTCCTGCTCGGCTCCGTGTACAGGGTGACGTAGGGGAGCCTCCTCGGTCTTCCAGGGCACTCCACCGACGCGCTGCGCGACTGGATCGTCGGGACAGAGTAGAGGCCGACGGTGACCGGCGTTTGGGGGTAGACGGTGGTGGAGAGGAAGGGGAGGAGAGGGCAGGTCATGGGGAAGTTTTGGGGGATCTGGGCGAGGCAGAGAGGGAGTGGATAGGGACGGGAGAGGAGAGGGGTGTCGTGGGGGAGTGGTTGGAGATAAAGGTGGCTCGGCCACCTTTTCTTCCTCCATCCTCTCGTGCTCGGGCAGGGCAAGACCAGGCAGGGCAGGGGCTTCCAGGTGGGCAAGGTGAGGACAGGGAGGCAGGGTCGGGGTAGGACCCGCTTGGCAGAGAGAGAGCTAGGGAGAGAGAGGTGAGGCTCGGGTAGGTTAGAGCTAGGCTCGGTTAGATGGGAGGCTCGGGCTAGGGTAGGGTTTTGGAGCTAGGCTCGGGTTGGGACTTGGGTTAGCTAGGGTTTGGTTGGGGTGGTGGTAGCTAGGTGGGTCCAGGTGGGGCCGAGAGAGAGGGAGGCTAGGGTTAGGTTAGATGGGGTGGTTTAGAGAGGATGGGGTAGAGGGGTATGGTGATGAGAGGAACCTAGATAGAGAAAAGAGAGAGAGAGTGAGAGCTAGGTTTTTTTTAGAAACTTGCATGCTCCCAAACTAGAGCAAACAAGGACATGTGGATTAGGTGTAGGGTTTGGGTTTAGCTTAGATATAGATTAGGAGAGAGGTTTAGAGAGAGAGGAGAGATTAGATGGAGAGGTCCTTTTTGACAAGATCAAGCATGCTCTAGACAAGCTCTAACAAGATCAAGACAAGAAAAAGAGAGGGATGTGGTGATAGAGTTTAAGCAAGATCAACATAGATCAAGCCAAAAGAAGAGATAGAGAGAGAGATGATGATCCACTCAAGATTCAAATAAAAACCAAAAACTAGAAAAGGTGGCACTTGCATGGGCCATGCATAATTAATTAATACCATGTTTATCTTTGTGAAAACAAGATTATTTACATGGCATTTTCTTATGCATTCCAAAGTGTGGAGTAAAGCCAAGCAAAAGAAATGAAAGGATGCCCCATGTGGAGTAGTTGGAGATGGCCATGTTTGAAATAAAATGGGACATGCTAGTGTGTATGTTCCACTAGATGATTAATAGTTCCAAAAATATTCCAACATGAGCATAATTCCATGATAATCCATATGGAAGCTAGGAAAAAGGGTTCCACCCACAAGGCATTCAAAGGTGGCCATGTGGCTCTCATATATCACTAATGTGAAAACATCATGATGCCAAGATGAGAGCATGTGGAAAAGAATTGGATCCATCCCAACCCACATGAGCTAGAGGCAAAACCCAAATAAGTGCAAAGCTCACATTTAGTTGGATGGTGGAGTTATAAGGTGGTGAAAGAAAATATGGTGGAGTTAATAAAAGATATGCCCCCAACTCAACTTGGGCATTAAACAATATATCAAGAACCAAATACAATATCAAGAGGCAAATACAATTAACAATGCATATGAGAGAAGAACCAAAACAAAAAGGGTTTTATATGATGCTCAAATGCAAGGTGGCATGATGACATGAGCATGATATAATGATGATGCAACAATTATATATATGAAGTAGCCATTATATTACTAGACCAAGTAGCATTACAATTGTTAGACAATTGGGATGCTACATTAGAGCACTAAACTTCCCACCTTGCATATAATGAACTTGTTGGGTAACGCTGTTACTCATTCTTTCCTTTGATCCCTTGCTTAGACTCTGAGGATCCCGAAGACGTGCCAATGTATGCAGCCGAATGCCAAGAAGATGTGTTCTACGAGGAACCTGATCTATCCGGAGGTGTTGAAGGAGTGGATTACGAAATCCGCTATGGTGTCGATGATAATGAGTCCAACTAAGTATTTCTAGTAATAATAACCAATGGAGCCGAGCAGCATGAACTCTATAGAATAAGCTCTTGAGCTCAACTCCTAGACGGAGTTGTTACTTTTAAATTCCACTGAAACACTTTATATTTTGGTTTGTAAGTTGAATCTTTTGGAAGTCTTGAACTTCCGGTATTGTAATAATAATAATGTGTGTACTTTTGTAATATGGACCCGCAATGTTTCTGTTGTACCACTCTGAGGGATGTCATATTTACGGAATGGTGTTCTGTGGATGTCATGTCAACGACTATAGTGTACTACACATGCAGTGGTATGCTGGGTCACCGCACCGGTATAGTACTTTGAAATCAGGTACTAATCGATGGGGGTGCCCACACACCCCACCTGTGGTTAGCGCGCTCGATCTCGGAACAGGTGTCAAGAACTCGGGGTCCTACGGGACACCAGTGAGCGGTTAAAAACCAAATATTGTCTATTACCCACCGGTGCCTCTGCATTATTTACCTACTTTCAATTTTAGTTATTAACAATAATTAAAGTCTTGATCCTCTCCACCATTAAGAATGTGTCAACCACCCAACAACGATGGAACATCGACAACGCGAAGCAACACCTGAGAAAGCAACTATGAATCGCAAGGCCGACAGTCTATCAATCAACAGGCAATAGGATGTGTCCATGGCAATATAGAGGCTGCAAGGGATATCACAGGTACGAAAACTAGAGCATCGCAACACAGATAGCAATAGATCAATAGGAGGAAATAAAGACTAAAAATGTAAAATATGTAGAAAGGGGGAGAATGCTCGCCTGGAAAACATTGCTGAAGGTTCATCCAAAGATTGGGTCGACACTCGCATCAACTCGTCATCCTAATTCGTGAAGAAGCAAAGCATTGGAAGAAACACCGAATGCACTATTTAATACTACGGCAAAAGATCGGGCATGATGCATGTATGATGTATGACATGGCAAAGATGCGATGCAATAGGCAATATTAAGCGGAACCAGGGTCCGACAATTAATTAATAGGTTCATGTTGTTTAGATACCCCGCAATTTAAATGTTGTTATAATAGGCAAAACATGACATCGGTTCGCTACACCAATTTAAATGGGACCAATATTAGACTAGATTTGTCCGCATATGGTCTCCATACTTAATTATGAGGTGAATCGGCATAATGCCCCCAAAACCACATGATAGGTATGCAAACATGACAATTTTATATATTTTCATATGCAACAAGTTGTATTATATTAACAAAATAGGGTATCGAGAAGGGGTCACACATGTGGTTCGGCGAACTTGGTTCGAGTGTTTGGGTTCGATCTTGATCTTCGGACTCCAGGAAGGAGAAATTGGCGCGGAACCGGGTTCGGGATTGATCTTCGGATCTGGGGTCGGGGATCAGGACCTCCGGGTCCGACGTCCGAGAAGAAGAACTTGGCACTCCGAGCGTTGCGGCTCGGCCTCTGAATCCTCGGGAGTGGGGTCTTCGGAGTTTTGTGTAGAAGATTTCGTCGAGGGTCTTTAGGTTCCACTTCGGGGTCTCGGCCCTCGGATCTGTGTCAATGGTGTTCGGGTTTTTGGGGTTTCTTCGGTTCCATCTCGGCGTCAGAGAACAACAAGGCTGTGGAGTCACAGCTTGAATCTGGCCATAGAGGACACTGTGTGTCTTCTGATACCCATGCGCACAGATACCAAGCATAACAGAGAGTCGGCCTGCAGCAGCAAACGTGCATGAGGACCCGAATGAAGCAGAGCTTGGGGAAGGGACTCGAGCGGCGTCCAGGAGATGCAGGACGAGGACATGACGAGGGAGGAGGTGGCCTAGAGGCGCGCAGCCAGGGCGACAGCACACCGGCGAGGCAAGGACAGCAGGGCCAACGGCAGGCGTTGCCGAAGGACAAGGCGCAGGCCGGCGAGCTCGGGAGGCGCGCAGATGAGCGTGCCACGGCAGCACTATGGGAGGCAGCGTGGCGCAGCGACGAGCAGGAGGAGGCGAGGTCGGGGAGGCCTGGCGCGGGTCTAGTGATGTAGAGGACGGCGGGGTGAGAGCATGGCAGAGGAGGCCCAGGGGCGACGGAGGCCGGACGCAGGGGCGCGGCCGGAGATCGACGAAGAGGCGCGGCCGGCGAGGTTCGTGGGCCTCAGAAGGACATGCAGAGGGAGGGCAACGCTGGTGACGGGCCAAGGGACGGAGGTGAGGAGGCCGCGAGGTCGGCCTGGCTCGGGGGTGCACGGGGTGAAGATGAGGAGGGCCCCTGGCGGCGGTGGTCGCCGAGGGAGGTAGGAGGAGGGATCGATCGGAGGGGAGCGGGCCGAGCGAGGGTCGAGGAATGTCCATGCGTGGTGGGTCCAGGGACGCGGCAGGGAACGGGATGGGTGTAGCGTGTATGTGTGCGTGCGTATCGTGTGGTGTACGCGGGGTGGGTGAGGCGTGCGTGTCGGTGTGTGTCCAGCATGTGGCTGCGGCGACAGGGAGTGTTGGGTAGTGGTAGGTGGGTGTGGTGGTGTTTAGGGTTAGGGTTAGGGGGTCTAGGGTTTCAGGGGTTGTAGGCTGCTGGCTAGCTGGGCCTTTGGCCTGGCAGGCTGGCGGCCTCCCCCGGAAAAACATTTTATGATTTGTTCTATTAAAAAAACAGTTTGCCAATACTTTTTAGACAAATACAAGATCTGAACCGACCGAGGCTTTAATTTGTAATTAAAGGAGAGGACTAATTAGAAAACAACATAGGATTTTACGGAATAGTTTTATGAAAAAGAAAAAATATGCATGACGTCATGATGATGCACAAAATATAAACAACAGGCGATTTTCTAGTAGTGTTTTACCCGGGGTGCTACACACAGACTATCCGGACTTGGTCAATGGTTGGTTGGGATATACTCTTGTTGCACTTGAATTGACGGGGCAAGGTTTCAGATACATGCTCGACTGATATCCCGACTATACTGGTCATGGTTATGGCTTTCTTGGCACAGTCAATTAATCCTTTGTGTTTGGACATCCAATCCATTCCTAGTACTACTTCCAAACCTTTAGTTCCGAGTACTATTAGATTAGCATAAAAATCTATGCCATGGATTAGGGACGGCTTTGCAAATTTGTCTAGCTTTGGTGGTTGAACCAGGTATTTGAACTATCATAACATGCTTCAATTTGGTGGGTTGAATCTTACTAGTGCATGCAAATTCTTCAGTAACAAATGAGTGCGATGCTCTAGAATCAAACAACACTCTTTCAAGTACTGAGTTAACAGAAAACATACCCAGCACGACATTTGGTGCTTCCTGGGCTTCTTCAGCATGCATGAGAAAGAGACGGCCGTTGCGGTTGAGCGAATTCCCTGGAGCAAACCTTCTTCCGGGCTGAACATGACGCTGCTGCTGAGCTGTGGCATTTGCATTGGGGGTTGCGGCAATCTTCTTGGCGAACTCATTGGAATTGTGACCCTTGGTTCCACATTCATAACAAATCACTTGCGACTTGTCCTTTGCTGCAACAAGCACAACATTGCTTCCAGTCCTTGGGGCAGTGTTGGTGTTGGTGGCAGCATTATTGTTGTTGAACTTGGGTGGTGCACGGTTGAAATTGCTAGAGTTGCCGGGGTTGTTGTGGTTTCCTCCGGGCCTTGGGTTTCCACGGTTGGGATAGGTGACGGTTTATCGGGGGTCTGTTGTTTCTTGGGGCAAATCCTGGAGATGGGTTGGGGCGATACTTTGGTGTATGGTGGGTTCCTGGTTGATGCATCATGCGACGCTTGTGGTTCTCATTGGCTTGGTTGATCTTTCCTTACATATGAATGGCAGAGTCCACTAGAGCTTCAATATCAGCAAAGGGGATATTGACTAACACAGTCTGCATTTCATCGTGCAGACCATTCAGAAATCTCTCTTTCTTCCTGGCTTCAGTGCCGTTCTCATCCGATGCATACCTATCCAATGACAAGAATTTGTCACGGTATTCCACTACTGTCATTCTCCCTTGTTTCAGTTCCCTAAATTCATCTCTCATCCTCTTGATTAAACCCGGTGGCACATGGGTTCTGCTGAACTTGACTTTGAACTCTTCCCAAGTCATCAGCTGACCTCCTGTCATTGCGCGAACGTTGTTCCACCATGCTCTTGCATCACCGGCCAGATAGTGGGTGGAGAACAGAACATTATCGTTGGCTTCTACTCCTGCAACTTCCAGATTGTTCTCCATGGTTTGCAACCAATCATCTGCATCTAGGGGCTCTTCTGACTTGGTGAAAATAGGTGGGTTGGTGTTCTGGAAATTCTTGAGCTTAGATCCATGGTTGTCCTGATTTCCATGGCCTTGATTGTTGTTGGCCATCTGAGCTATCTGTTGAAGGGTGGCTAAGTTGGCTTCATGTTCAGCTCTTTCAGCTTCGCGGTCAGAAACCAACATTTGCAAGAGTTGCAACATCGGATCCGGCACTGAGTTGCTTCCTCCACGAGGCATCTGAAGATTGAGGTAGATCATGAGAAAAGAGGGAAATTTCTAAGGTTCAGGGTTTTTGGAAAGTTTTTAAAGTTTGACTCAGATTTTTCTAGCAACTTGTTTTTCATTCATTCATTCATTCATAGCACACGATACAAACACACACCACAACAAAGGAAAATAGATGGTTTTAAGAACCATTATAGGAAACTACGATACAGTGGGACCGAATACAACTCACTAACGCTAGTGCTCAAGTGCTATTACTCCTCGGAGTCAGTGTCCTCATCATCCTCATCCTCATCATCATCATCGATGAAGGTGAAGTCATCCTCATCGGTGAAGAAGTCCATATCCTGATCCTCCAGAAAGTCATCATCATCGCTGAGATAGGAGTAGGGGTCTCCATGAAGGTCTTCCCTTTCATTCTCCCTCTCGTCCAACTGCATGTCTCTCTCGTGGATAGTCTCCTCCAAATCTGTGATCCAGTGGCGAAGACGGGCAATGATGCGCTCCTTCTTGTCGAGCTGACGGTGACGAGACTTGCCATCCTTCACTAGCATGGCGATGGTCTGATCCTTATTCTTGGAGATGGCGTACTTATGGTTGGCGTAGGAACGGGCATTGTCCAACTCCTTCTGACGGTCATACATCATGAAGTTGAGGTGGTCCAACTGAGTCTTTAGCTCATGGTGGTATGGGGCCTCCAGTGGTTGTCCCATAGCATCACGCCTTGGGTAGAACTCAAAACGGGTACCCTTGATTTTATTGATACTCTACCTACACAGACGGGCAAGAGCTTCCTACATTGCCTGGCAAGTCCATCGATCCAGTTGTTCTCTCTTAAGGTGAACTGAATTCCCTCTGCAGTGGGAGGTTCAATATTTCCTCGGAGACTTGCAACAACTAGCCACTGCAACTCTTCTCCTTCCTGATCATTGAGCTGAGCTCCGAAGAACTCGGGGTGTGGACGCCCAAATTTCACGGTGGTCCAAGTCACACTCACAGATGAGGTCTCCTCCATTCCCCAACTGATAAAACTTGATGTACTTCATGTCCATCTATAAGAATGTAGGAGGAGTAAGTTAGTAGAGTGATCAAGTGTGTCAAATTTTATGTAAGTTTGCAAGAGTTTTTGAGGAACATGAATTTTCATGAAAAAGTCTAAGTGATAAGAATAAGTTTTTGTAAATACTCACTTCTTTTGGTTTTGAAACTAAGTTTTTGATTCAAACGTCCATTCTAACTAGGGTCTCCTATGGTCAGGACGGCTCTGATACCAACTTGTCAACACCCGGATTTTTAATCACAGATGCCTATTATGCCATACATCGCAATCCCAAGATTACCATTTCTGCGAGACATAACAGATTGGATATCACCATACATCATCCATTACAAACCATACATAAGGTCTTACACAAATAAGGATCTCATGATCCAGTTCTTACTACAATTCAAGCATCGAATAACGTAATAGTAACGATAGAGTAGGCGAAGCTCCATCTTCAGGGTCACAGGCAATGCTAACGATGGGAGATGATCCTAGTTGTCGTAACCTTCCCGCGGTCTATCATCCTGATACTCATATTCATAGTCTGGCCACGGGAATAGCCAGGGACAAAGCCATGAGTACTATTTAAGTACTCGCAAACTAATACTAATAAGTGAAGGGGGTTTTTGTAGTAGGATACTAGGCTCTAGGGTTGTTTTGCAAAAAGCCAGATTTACTCTAATAAGTTCAAAACCAAATAAAACTAGTTGAAAATTTTATAACACCTAAGTGAGAACTTGAATTTCATATCACAACTCTGTTGTGGTCAAGTCAAAGTCACAAATCATTTCACAAGTCATTTTGAAAACATCTGATGGGGGAACAGTATGGCCACTCCAACTGTCCATAACCGCGGACGCGGCTATTCGAATAGTTTGACACTCTGCAGAGATTGTACACTTTCACCACAACATTCGATACATCCATCAGGAACAATCCTGAATTCACCATACTCAGTATGCGGATAATCAATCCTAACCTTTCAATTACACGCCCTAGTACAGGTGAAAGAGCATTTCCTATCCTTGTGATTTTGATGTTTGATAACAACACACTTATCAGTCTAATCGTGCTCTAAGTGTATCATAGGTTTGATAGTTTGTGGCACAAATATTGACTTGCCCATTTGCCCTTGCCAAAAGTCAATGTGCCAACTGGTAGTACCGAAAAAATGACCGGTACTACCGCTTGGCACCGGTACTACCGGTCCTAGTACCGGTTGGACCCGTGCAAGGTTGGGAGGGTGGTTTTACTCGAGACCGCCGGTATCAAGCGGAGCACTACCGCTCCAACCGGTAGTACCGCTTGTGACAAGCAGTACTACCGCTTGGACACGGTAGTACCGCTCAACCGGCAAGACACAATAGTACCGCTTGCATCGGCAAGATTGGGACCGGTACTACCGCCCTGACCGGTAGTACCACGTCTTGTGACCGGTACTACCGCTTGGGGGTAGTACCGCAAGGGTGTACCGGGCAGAACTAAAGCTGGCTCGACCAAGAATAGCATCTCCGGTACCTGGTCCGGTACTGGACCGGTAGTACCGCTTGCAACCGGTACTACCGCTTGAGTACCGGTAGTACCGGTGCATTTATTGCTCCAACGGCCAGATTTCTTCAAGGGGTATAAATACCCCTCCACCTACCTTGGGACAAGCTGCTCATTTGCATTAAAGTCAAGACCACCATTGGAGCCACCAAATCCACAAGATCTCCTCAATCCACCACCCAAAGTCCTTGATCTTTGTGGAATCGAAGGAGGAGGCCTCGATCTACTACTTCACCAAAAGAGATCTTCATTTCCCCCTCATTCACTTGAGGGCCCCTTTGCTCTAGTGTTTTATTGGAAACCCTAGTTCTAGATTTGGTTATTACAAGCTTGTCTTTGATTTTCTTGACAGCTTGCTTGTATTTGGGAGCCTCCAATTAAGTTGTGGATGTGTGCCCCAAACTTGTAAAGGTGCCGGCTTCCACCTTGAAGGTCGCCGATATAGTGGAAGGTGGACCGATCCCATTGGGGTGAGGTTCATCGGAGAACAAGGGAGGCCTTTTGTGGCGTAGGTGGTTTGATACCACCCCCTCTCCAAACGTAGACGTACTTCCCCTCAAAAGGAAGGAACTACAGGAAACAAATCCTTGTGTCTCCGCGTCCACCTCTTTGGTTACTTCTATCCTTTACCACACTTTACCTACTTTCTCTTGCTTAGTGTGTGCTTACTTGTGCATGTTCATCATATAGGTAAATTCACCTTAGTTGCATTATCTAGAGAATTCACCTCATTGTCAAACCTTAATTTGAAAAAGAAGAAAAGTTGAAGTAGCACCTATTCACCCCCCCCTCTAGGTGCCCATACGATCCTTTCAATTGGTATCAGAGCCTCGGCTCTTTATTTGGGCTTTACCGCCTAAGAGAATATGGGTAGCCGTGAAGGGGATGGTGATGGTGAGCCCACCACGGTGACCATGGAAGATCTCAAAAACTTGGAAACAAGATTGAGCTCTTCCTTGGTCAACGAAGTCAAGAAGATGCTTGAGCAACTTCTTAAAGACAAAGATGGCTCATCATCCCCCTCTCCTCAAGAGGATCCTCCATCCGTTTTACCTAAAGGGAATACTCCGGTATCCCACGAGGATATAATGGTTAGGGGTAAACAAGACAACATTAATTCCTCCACACAAAATGATGGTGGGAAGGGTGAGCACCGTGATTCATGGTACTCTGCCGACCCTCCAATCCCTCACCCTCATGTATACAATAGAGGTGACCCGCCTAAGCTTGAAGAATCTGCTACTTTCGCTCAATGGCAATCACTAATGAGAACTCATATGCACAGCTCTTGCATTGAACTATGGAACATAGTCGAGCATGGACTCTTTATTGGGGATCCAAACAACTTGACAAGAAGAGAGGTTGTCAATAGTCAACTCAATGCCACTGCTTTGCATATGATTCAACAAGTATTGGGGACAAAGGATTATCCACACATTGAGCACTTTAGCATTGCCAAGGAAGCTTGGGATGCCCTCACTGTATTGTTTGTTGAAAATGAAAGTATGAGGAGGAATCGGTATGATGCACTAAGCAATGAAGCCGAAGGCTTCTACATGATTGAAGGTAAAGATCATGAAGACATGTACCGAAGGCTCAAGACCACCGCCACCGCCTTTAGAAACATGGGTGCCTCACATGAGGATGATGCGTGGATAAAAAGGAAATATGTGATTGCACTCATGCCCTTTGAGCCACTCACTCGAAGAGCCTACAAGGAAGACACAACTACCATCTCATGACCTCCAATGAAGTTATGCAAGAGATGGCCGCTTTCAAAGTTGCCTCCAAGAATGCCAAAGACGCCCGTGCTCGTGCCCTTGGTATGAGCAATGTTGTAAACGTTGCATTGAAAGCCAAAGTTGTTGAACATGTGGATGGTGATGAAAGTGATGATGGCCTATGCATGAGCAACCCAGAAGATGTCAAGAAGTTTCATGGTCAATATATGGCCTTCTATGCAAACAACTTCTGGAAGAACCCCGCGAAGGCCAAGATGGAAATGAAACGAAAAATCAACCCCAATGGACTAAGAGGCAATATGCCAAGATTGAGAACTTGCTACAATTGTGGTGACAGAAATCACTTCTTGGCCAGTTGTCCATATGAGAGAAGATAAGATCATGGTGGCAAACTAGTGCCAAAGATAGCTTCCAAATCCCCTTACAAGAAACCCTTCATCAAGAAGAATCCCATCAACAAGAAGTTGGGAGAAATTGTCTTGATCACTCATGAAGAATACTCCTCCGACAATGAAGATGATGACTATGAGGAAGAGGAAACTTCTAATGGTGTGGAGGCTCTAGCCACTACTTCTACTCCGACATTCTCACTCTTTGATTCCCCAAATGAGAATTCTCCCATCAAGAACGTCGCTTGCCTTATGGCAAGAGGAACGGAGGTATCCTCATCATCTCGCTCCACTCCCCTAGATAATGATGAAATTGATGATGAGATGTCTCTTGATGTTAAAAGGGATTTAATTGCTTTCAATGAGTTTATGACTAACCTACAAGGGGATGCTAAGATACATTTTGGTAACATCTTAGATCAACTTTCCCACACACAAGAGCTCCTAGATCAAAGATGTAAACTTGGGCATGAACACATGATTGAGCTAGAGGCTTTAAACAATGCTCTAGAAGAAGAACAAGAGACTAGGATGTCACTTGAATTAAAACTTGAAGGGCTTGATGAGGCCAATGACATTATTGTTAATAAACTCATCAAAGAACATGATCATGCTATTGCTAAATACAAAAGGGCTAAAAAGGACAAGATTGAGTTTGGTGTGGTTCATGAAAAACTTGCCGAGGACTTAAGTTTGCTTGACAAGGCTCACAAGGCTTTGGAAAGTGAATTCTTGTCACTCACAAAGTCCCATGAAACGCTTCAGACTCAACTGGCCAATATTCCTTCACCTAGTAACTTCATTTCATCTAGTAGTACAACTATTCTTGAAGAAAATGCTAGGTTGAAGGGGGAGCTAGCCAAGGCCACATTTCCACAAGGCAACAAGTCCATTGATGACCTTTTGAGTAAGCAAAGGCCTAGTGGTGATAAAGGGGGCATTGGTTTTGTCTCGAAAACTAAGAAGAAGAACAACAAGAAGAAGAAGGCCAAGCCCGCACAAGAGATCAACAAGGCCATTGTGGATAGTAAGACCACAAATGGTAAAGCTATGTCTCATGATGACTTTGCGGGAAGTGCTAACCTTCACTATGTTCTAATGCGTGATTATTATGGTGATGTGTATGCACAATATGTTGGCCCATATAATGGTTATATTGCTTGGTCTATTTGGGTTCCCAAGACCCTTGTTGCTAACAAAAGAGGACCATTGAAAAATGGGTACCTAAAAATTAGCTTGATCTTTTGTAGACTTATGCTTCCGGAGGGTCAAAGTGGGTGCTTGATAGTGGTTGCACGAGTCATATGACCGGAAGCTCGTCTATTGTCAAGGACTTAAAGCCAAATGATGATCAAATCTCTGTGACATATGCTGACAAGTCAAAGTCTAAGGTAATGGGTTTCGGCAAGGTAGTGGTTGCTCATGACATTACACTCGTGAACGTCATGATTGTTGAGACCCTTGGATACAATTTAATTTCAGTCCGTGCTCTTGGAAAGATGGGCTTTGCCGTCTTTATTGATGTTGATATTGTGGTCCTCTTATGGAGCAAGTCTCTCAAGGTCGCTTTCATTGGGTACGTCGAGCATGACTTGTATGTGGTGGACTTTTCGGGGCAAGCCACTACAAGTCCGATGTTCTTATTCGGAAAGGCTGATGTGGGTTGGTTATGGCATCGCCGACTAGCCCATGTCAATATGAGAACTTTGCAAAGTCTCCACAAGGAGGGCCATATTGTTGGACTAAAAGAAAATGTTTCCTTTGCCAAAGATCGTGTTTGTAGGGCATGTGTTCTAGGGAAGATGCATGATGCTCCTCACAAGCCTAAGAACCGCATCAAGTCTACCAAGATCTTGGAGCTCCTCCATGTGGACCTTTTTGGTCCTCCATCTCATGCAAGTCTTGGTGGGAAGAAATATTGTTTGGTGATCGTTGATGACTTTTCAAGATACTCGTGGGTATATTTCTTCAAGTTGAAGAGTGAGACCCAAAAGACCTTCATCGACTTCATCAACATGGTCCAACATCAATACAATCTTCCTGTGTTGATCATAAGAAGTGACAATGGCACCTAGTTCAAGAACTACACCTTGAATGATTTCCTTAGTGATGAGGGGATAAAACATCAATATTCCGCTGCATACACCCCTCAACAAAATGGTGTGGCCGAAAGGAAGAACTGGACTCTTATTGAGATGGATAGGACCATGTTGGTGGAGTTTAAATCTCCATACAACTTTTGGGCCGAAGCCATCTCCACTGCTTGCCATGCTTCAAACTGGCTCTACCTCCGCAAAGAAATCAATAAGACTCCATATGAAATACTTACCGGTAACAAGCCCAACATATCTTACTTCCGGGTGTTTGGTTGTAAGTGTTTCTATCTCATAAAAGGTGTTCGTTTGTCCAAATTCGAGTCTAAAGCATTAGAGGGTATTTTTGTTGGCTATGGTCTCGAATCTCACACTTATAGAATCTATGATAAGCTCTCCGGAGCCGTCATAGAATCTTGTAGTGTGACCTTCGAAGAATATGATGGTCCCCAAGGGGGGAGTGTTGATGCTTGTGATGCAGATGATAAAATGCCTTAGGAAGCCATAAGAAGAATGGGTGCGTAATATATTTGTCCCGTTGAGGAACCCCTTATGGCGGATCGAGAAGAACTATGCTCCACTCAAGTGGATCCCTCATCTTCACAACATCAACAAGCTCCATCCACCGAGGAGGATAATGACTCAAGCCAAAGATAAGATGTGGACCCTCATCATGATGATCATAGTGACAACTCTAGTCAAGGGGAGCTTGATTCATTCTCCAGGATGTCAAGTGGTGCCAAGGCAATTACTCAAGGAAGATCCATACAAACTGCTTTGAGGCAAGCTCAAATTGATAATAAAAGAACACTTGATAAGGACCAAGGTCAATCTTCGCCTCTAGATGAAGAGAATGATTCCGATGATGATCAAGGTCAAGTTGATGGTCAAGACGAGGACCAAAATGATGAAGAGGGTCCCCCAAGAAACAACACAGAGATCCACGCTCGTCGTGAAGCTAGAAAGGAAAGAATGTTGGAATTAAGAGACCACTCTCTACAAAATGTAGTTGGTGACCTAAGGAAAGGCATTTCCACAAGAGCACAGTTGAAGAGGTTCAGTGAACACCAAGCTCACATCTCCATGATTGAACCTAAGAAAGTGTGGGAAGATCTTGAAGATTCAGATTGGTTACAAGCTATGCACAAAGAGCTCAACAACTTTGAGAGAAACAAAGTATGGAAGTTAGTTGAGAAGCCAAAGGAGTGCCGCAATGTTATTGGAACAAAGTGGATATTCAAGAACAAGCAAGATGAGCATGGAATTATAGTAAGGAACAAGGCTAGATTGGTTGCACAAGGGTACTCTCAAATTGAAGGCATTGACTATGGAGAGACTTATGCACCTATGGCTCTCCTTGAGTCCATCCATATCCTTCTTGCTTATGTGGCACATCATAACTTCAAGTTGCAACAAATGGATGTAGAGAGTGCATTTCTTTATGGTCCATTAAATGAGTTGGTATATGTTAAGCAACCCCTGGTATTTGAGGACCCCAACTTCCCAAACCATGTCTACAAACTTGATAAGGCGCTCTATGGGATCAAGCAAGCCCCACGCACGTGGTATGAGCACCTTAGAGAGTTATTGTTTGACCGTGGATTTGAGGTTGGGAAAATCGATCCCACTCTTTTTACTAAGAAAGTCAATGGGGAGCTTTTTGTATGCCAAATATATGTTGATGATATTATCTTTGGCTCATCTAACAAAGTTTTAATGATGAATTCTCAAAGCTTATGACTAGTAGGTTCCGGATGTCTTTGATGGGGGAGTTAAGAGTATTTCTTGGTTTTGAGATCAAGCAAGTTAGAGGAGGGACATTCTTCAATCAAGCCAAGTATACTCAAGATATGCTCAAGAGATTCAAAAATCAAGATTTAAATGGCGCTCCTACTCCCATGGCTACAAAGACTCATCTAGAACAAAATCCAAATGGTAAAGATGTGGATCAAAAGGTATACCGGTCTATGATTGGTTCTTTGCTTTACCTTTGTGCATCTAGACCCGATATTGTGTTGAGTGTAGGTGTGTGTGCAAGATATCAAGCGGCTCCTAAAGAAAGCCATTTAATGGCGGTCAAGAGAATCTTTTGATATTTAGTTCATACCCCATTGTATGGTCTTTGGTATCCTCGAGGCTCAACATTTGCTCTTTGTGGATACATGGATTCGGATTGGGCGGGTGATAAGGATGATAGAAAATCAACATCCGGGGCTTGCCAATTCCTTGGTAGGTCCTTGGTATGTTGGTCTTCTAAGAAGCAAAATTGTATCTCTCTCTTCACCGCCGAAGCCGAGTATGTGGCAGCTGCTAGTGCTTGCACCCAATTGCTATGGATGAGGCAAACTTTAAAAGAATATGGTGTCCATTGTGACAAAGTGCCTCTTATATGTGACAATGAAAGTGCCATCAAAATTGCCTACAACCCGGTGGATCACACAAGGACAAAGCATATTGAGATTCCCCATCACTTCATTAGAGATCATGTTGCTCGAGGTGATATTGATATAACATATGTGTCAACCAAAGATCAACTTGCCGATATATTCACGAAGCCACTTGATGAAGCAAGGTTTTGCTATTTGAGGAATGAACTAAATATCGTAGATTCAAGGAGATTGACTTGATTTTCTTGCATTCTCACTTATGATTCGACCCATATTTGGTTTAGGTGTAGGTATGGATATAGGGGGAGTGCGGTCCTAATTTATTGGACTATCCCTCCCCCCATTATGCCCAAAGCAAAAAAAATCATTCCTCTTAATATCATTTTGTGATATGTGAGCTTAAATGATGAGTTTCGGTAATGGACCCAAGATATATCTTCGTGGTGCCAAGACGAGTATACTCATATATGGTGGCCTAGGCCACCGCCCTCTCTTTCGAGAAGTTGGTTTTTACTCGTGTTTGTCATCCTTTGAGTTATTTCATTGATCTTAGTCTCATGCACTCTATTATGGTTTTTTACATCTTTATCTAGATTTTTAGAGTGCATGTGCTTCCTAGTGCAATTATCTTAACCCAAGCCTTTCTACTCCCTCGAAAAACCCTCTTCCAATCCGCACAAGAATCTCCCATTTTTCCATGGCTGTGCAATCAGGTGGGACCGGTACTACCGGTGATATGGACGGTACTACCGGACCTGTGTGGTTCCCAGGTTGTGTCCTGGAAACTGCTCCAGGAGCGGTACTACCGCTCACATTTCCGGTACTACCGGTCACCGGTCCTACCGGTTGCTCAAGCGGTCCTACCGCTTCAGTCATCGGTACTACCGGTCGGCGGTTTCTGGTATATATTGGCAGCGCGTGGGGTGGCATCCATCAGTGCCCTATTCTTCCCCACGCCCTCCACACAAACCACCGCCGCCGCCTGTGCCTGTGATGCCGCCGGAGCTTCGTCGCATCCTCTTCTCCCCGGATCTCCTTTGGATTCGGATTCCTCGTGGGCTCCCATCCTTTCTCCACCGCCATGGATCTCGGTACAACTGCCTCTTCTCTCTCACTTTTAATTTCCTAATTGGATCTAGGTTTTGGCTTAGATTTATGAAGAAATTGACATGTTGTGAGGTTGTACTGACATACTTCCCTTGCTACTTAGTAGAATCTTTGGTTTACAAAGTGTTGAGGTCAAGTTTGGATCGCTCTCTACCAGATCTGAGCCTGTACCATTCGACCGGTAGTACCGGAATATTTTCCAGTACTATCGCTCAAGCGGTACTACCGGTTGTCAGGTCCGGTAGTACCGGTCCCAACTGACCTCAATTTTTTTTCTAAACCTAAGATTCTTCTTTGTTCCTTTGTGATTCTTGTGCCCTTACCCCCTTGCTGTTCTCCCCCGTGCTTTCACATATGCAGGTGGTTCTAGGGGTGCGCGTAAGCGCTCCAAAGCTAGTCGTGA
This sequence comes from Avena insularis, assembly GCA_023614405.1. Lineage (NCBI taxonomy): Eukaryota > Viridiplantae > Streptophyta > Magnoliopsida > Poales > Poaceae > Avena > Avena insularis. Next base: position 273,860,442 of record CM042697.1, read on the forward strand.
GATTGTTGAGGAAGAGACGGAGTCTGAGGAAGAAGTTATGCCACAGCTGAGACGTCGCTCGAAGTTGCCTTCCACTCGAGGTGGCCATGGGGGTCGTGAGGGGGTCACCAAGCGCTCTGCTGGGCGTGGTAGCGCTCCCCCTTCTCGCCCCCTTCCTCGGGGCGCACCAAGAGTTACAGCTCAGGTCCATCAGGGCCAAGGAAACTGTCTGACATTTCTGAGTCTGAGTTTAGGGCTCTCAGGATTGACAATGCATAGTCCCGCAACCGTGACGAGGATAGGGAAGACAGTCTGTTCTACAATGATTTCCAAGAGCGCGTCTATCATGAGGTTCTTATGACAAATATTCACATGGTGGTGCCTCGGCTATGGATTGACATGGATCACATCAACAAGAACCTTGACTATTTTGCTGAAGCTAAGGAAATCTACTCTCACCTTGGCTTGTTCCCTATCATGGAGTTCCACTATGACTACGAGCCACTCCTCATTGCATAGTTCTATGCCACTTCACATTTCCACACTGGCAGCACTCGAAAGATCACCTGGATGACATAAGGTGCAGTCAAGGAAGCCACACTTGCGGAGTTTGCTGCAATATCAGGGTATGAAGATCGCGGCCGTGACATTCCTTGTGGTTTCCGCTGTCACTTGCGGGATCACCCCTCCAACAAGGATGTCCTTACACCTCTGTATATCCCCACACGGGGTTGCTGGCAAGATCAAGGATCTTCTCCCCACGTATGACATTCTCCATCGCATTTTTCGTGAGACTATTGCTCCTCGTGCGGGCAATAAGGATGAGATACATGGCTTTTCTGTTGACTTGTTTTTCAACACCTTCCGCGACAACGACTCAGGCACCGCTCTTGATGTGACAGATTATATATGGAATGAGATGGTTGCTGCTGCACACTCTCGGAGGGTTCCACCATTTGCTCCATACATCATGGCCCTTATTATGTCCAAGTGCCCTCCCATTGCTAGGACTTTATCCACTCGTCCTCTCATTGTGCACCGGCCCAAGGCACTCAAGATCAAGAAGCGCGCTAAACCCTGCGTTGTGGCGGAAGAGGATGAAGAGGATGTCTATGAGGATACTGACAGTGGTCGTGACACAGACTATGTTGTCTCCCGCCGCAAGAATGCCAAGCCCTCTTGGGCCAAGAGGATGGAGGCCAAGCTAAAGAAGATTTTCTGCTTCCAAGTTGACAACCAGAAGCGCATGTATGAGGCGCATGTGTATGCCCAGAAAGCTAATGCTCGGCAGAAGGACATGATGGCAGCCCAAGGTTTGACCGTCTCCGAGGGGTCCGAGACCAACATCACCCCTGAAGAACAGTGGATCTCTCAGCACAACCATTGGGACGATGATGTCTCTTTCTCGCATCGTGCTCCACCCCCCTACAAGGAGGACTTTGATGAGGAGGAGGATTGACTGTCGGGACGGTAGTCTTGCACTTGTCCCTTTTTGGCGTCTTGATGCCAAAGGGGGAGAAGTTGCACTTTAGGCACGGGTGTTGCATGGGAATTCACAAGCTCATTCTTACTTTGATCCTTTTATTGCTTGTGAACTTCGATTTCCTTCTATTTTATGTGTGAACTCTATATATTGTTGAGACTATGTGGTTATGTCGTGGATCCATCTTGTGAGACTATGTGGTTTATGTCATGGATCCATCTTGTGATGATATGCGTTATCCATTGTCTATATATTTCTCATCACAAGTTATTGTGCAAAGGTATGGTTTCAAATGCTAGTATCTATATTTGTGCACTTATGTTGGGTTTTTAAAATAGAGGGGGAGGTTTGTTTCTACTCATCTAGGGGGAGGCCCGTCTCTATTTTACAAATGCCATGAGTATCTTCATAAAATCATCTTGCAAAAGTGTGTTGTCATCAAACACCAAAAAGGGGGAGATTGAAAGAGCATTTCCTATCCTTGTGATTTTGATGTTTGATAACAACACACTTATCGGTCTAATCGTGCGCTAAGTGTATCACAGGTTTGATAGTTTGTGGCACAAATATTGACTTGCCCATTTGCCCTTGCCAAAAGTCAATGTGCCAACCGGTAGTACCAGAAAAATGACCGGTACTACCGCTTGGCACCGGTACTATCGGTTCTAGTACCGGTTGGACCCGTGCAAGGTTGGGAGGGGTGGTTTTTCCTCAGTACCTCCCGGTACCGCGGAGCGGCACTACCACTCCAACCGGTAGTACCGCTTGTGACAAGCGGTACTACCGCTTGGATGGTAGTCTGCGCTTTCGGCGATCTTGGGAAGGACCAGCCTTCCCTCTCGTACCCAATACCACCGTACTTGGGGACTGATCTTCTATAGCTCGACCAAGAATAGCATCTCCGATACCTGGTCCGGTACTGGACCGGTAGTACCGCTTGCAACCGGTAGTACCTCTTGAGTACCGGTAGTACCGGTGCATTTATTGCTCCAACGGCCAGATTTCTCCAAGGGGTATAAATACCCCTCCACCTACCTTGGGACAAGCTGCTCATTTGTATTAAAGTCAAGACCACCATTGGAGCCACCAAATCCACAAGATCTCCTCAATCCACCACCCAAAGTCCTTGATCTTTGGGGAATCGAAGGAGGAGGCCTCGATCTACTACTTCACCAAAAGAGATCTTCATTTCCCCGTCATTCACTTGAGGGCCCCTTTGCTCTAGTGTTTTCTTGGAAACCCTAGTTCTAGATTTGGTTCTTACAAGCTTGTCTTTGATTGTCTTGACAGCTTGCTTGTATTTGGTATCCTCCAATTAAGTTGTGGATGTGTGCCCCAAACTTGTAAAGGTGTCGGCTTCCACCTCGAAGGTCGCCGATATAGTGGAAGGTGGGCCGATCCCGTTGGGGTGAGGTTCATCGGAGAACAAGGGAGGCCTTTCGTGGCGTAGGTGGTTTGATACCACCCCCTCTCCAAACGTAGACGTACTTCCCCTCAAAAGGAAGGAACTACGGGAAACAATCCTTGTGTCTCCGCGTCCACCTCTTTGGTTACTTCTATCCTTTACCGCACTTTACCTACTTGCTCTTGCTTAGTGTGTGCTTACTTGTGCATGTTCGTCATATAGGTAAATTCACCTTAGTTGCATTATCTAGAGAATTTACCTTATTGTCAAACCCTAATTTGAAAAAGAAGAAAATTTGAAGTAGCACCTATTCACCCCCCTCTAGGTGCCCATACGGTCCTTTCAACAAGCACCTCTCCTGTGAGTTTGGCCTCCCAACCATGAACAACTGTCATCTTGGGTACTGCATAGGTGGACAATCTTCACAAGGTAGCCTCAGCTCAGACCTCGGCCGCAAGGGAACCCATACTAAGGTATATAATTTTCCAGTCAAGCCCTACCCAATTTTCGGGTATTGTGGTTGTACGGTAAAATTGGAATGGTATCGCATCCAGACAACCATCAGTTTTATAAAGGGCTAAGGCTCATGCCTTAACATTTTCATCATCAAAATCATCTAGTGTTCGGAAACACATGTCAAAAACATTTCAGTAGAATGACTCCTCATTCTAAGCTTTTCATAACCATTTTCACCAAGTATTCCCATCTAAAGTTAATCAAGTTTTATGCTTAGCACTAGCATCTACAAGTGGGGGTAAATACTAATGATGGTTAATAATCAGGTGGGAGTTAGCAAGTTCGATCTCATGCCTCAGGATGACATCAAGATTATCTAACTTAGGCCAAATTTTATGATCTTTATGCTACCTTCAGTTATATTTCTAGAATCTACAAGTCACTTAAGTAAACTCTAAGAGAAATCTTTGATAAAGAAAATAAAGTATTAAGCTTGCAAGTAAAACTAGGATTGGGTATCAAGTGGTGTAAGCTTGCAAGTAAAACTTGCATGGTTTAGCTTGCTAAGATAGTAGTATAAGCTTGCTAAGTTGCAAGTGTTAGCTTGCTTAGTTAATAGCTTGCTAATTCAACTAGTAGTATTAGGCTTGCCTTGTGCAGAGCAGTGGTTGAAGTTCTCCTCGGCTTCCTCCTCGGAGTATCCTCCTTCCTCCTCGTATCCTTGGCCGGTACTAGCATCTATAAATAGATACGAGGTACACAATCACCAAACAATACTTAACTATTTCTAATCATCACACAAAGGTTCACACTAGATGAGCTAGCATCATCACTGGCATTACAAGGTTAAAGCACTTGTCCCATTTATTTTATTTGAGAAAAGTAATTTCTACTCATTGAAAAACTATTTAAGATTTAATATTCTCCAACTCAAACATGGGATCATGTTGACACATGTCATCACCACATATTTTAGTACATGGGAATGTGATTTAAAGTGGTGTCACAATTTAATAAGGTTTAACCTTTTTATTTTATTTAATTAAAGTGACTAGAAATGCCTATGTGACATTCTTTTATTACTTGATCATTATTTCTGTAAGTAAACCTATATGTTTTTATATATTATGAAAGGTATGGTTAAATGTGATTTTTTAGAGTTGGAATTAACTCAAAAGCTCTTATGGTTGAATTTTGAAAAATGTTTGAATGCAGAAAAGCTTCTGCCTTGTTATTTTTACCCTGGGTGATCTACAAATCTAAATGGTTTGAATCCCACAGGCTTGGATTAAGCATTCCAGTATCTTTCGAACAAAATTGGTTTCATGCATTTTGGTTCAGTGAATCGAGCTGGGTTGATTTTTGAATCTAGGTATAGAACTGTGTTTGAAATTAAATGAATAAAAGTAAATTTGAATTGTTGGGTCGCGCGGGACGTTTAACTGGGCCAGCCCACTACGCACAGCTCACGCGCGGGCGGGTTAAGTGGTTGTCCCCACGCGTCAGTGAGACAGTAAGGGGCGAAGCGGTACGGGGTGATCTAGGCCGCATGATCTAACTCTAATCGAACGGCTCTGGTTCATCGTCCACGTCGGGCAGCGCCGGCGAGACAGAACCCTAGCGCGGAAGGTGGGGGTCGTGGAAGGCTCACCGGGGCTCAGGCGATGGTCAGCAACGGGGGCGAACGATGAAGTCGACAATGGCGATCCTCCTGGTACCGGCAGCTTCTCCTGGGGCGGCTCCAATCGACGGCACCTCTCCTCCTCTGCAGCGGCGAACTCCGGTGAAATTTCGGCCACCTAGTGCTTGCCTTGCTCCGGGAGTGAGTGAGTATGATCAGTGAGAGGTGGGGAGTGAACTGGTGTGAAGAAAACGAGCGGGGGGAGGTCTCCTTTTATAGTGGCTGAAGGGGACCGACAGGCGCGGGCTGAGCTCGTCGTGGTCGACGACACAGAGGGCTAATGGCATGGGCGACGATAGGGGGCGGTGATGTGCTCCCTGGCGAAGCTCAACGGCATGGTGGTGAGGCGTGGGGCGGTGCTGATCGGTCGGAACGCGTCGACGCACTGGGCGGGTCCAACGGTGATTTTAATGGCGCACAACGTGCGTGGTTCGCGCGGCGACGGACGAGGTTGTCTGGCGGGATGCTGGAGTGTTGGCGATCATGTCTGCAAGCGGCGAGGGCGGCGCGCGGTCTGTAGGCGTTGGTCGAGTGTGGCGCACTGGCGCGCTCTCGGCTCGCACGCAGAGAGACTTGGCAAGCTCGGGCAGTATGGTCCAGGGGATGGCAGTGCTCGAGGCTTGGACAGGGGGTGGCGGTGGACGGTGGTCAGTGCTCCAGACATGCTTGCTAGGCTTGGTGCTTCTCCTAGCTCGCTGTCGACATGTGGGTGGCAAGTTAGGCTCGGCATGGTCACCATTAATGGCTATGCCAAGCTCATAGTGGTGCTAAGGCTTGTTAATTGGGCTAGATCATCTACTGAGAGTGTAGTGAGATCTAGAGAAGGAACAAGGTTGGCCAAAATCACTGCTCACTATAGTGTTTGTTATTTGTTTGTTTGTTGTAAACAAGGTGTTCGATGAAATGGCCGAAAGAGATTCAAATTTAAATTTTGGATTCAAACTTGGTGGGTTTGCTAGGCACATACTAGGGAGTCTCTGGTTAGTTGGATTAGTCAAGGGGCACCGGTTTAGTTGGGTTTTAAAAAGGTGTGATCTTCACATATGATAAAGATTTAATTTTTACTTGTGATTTGAATAAGGTTGTCAAATGTTTCTGCAAGTTTGAAAGGTGGGCTTTGATTCATTTTTACTTGGTCTAGCAAGGGGTGAAAAGAATTGGAAAAGTTTCTGTTTGAAATCTTGGACTAGAAACACTCAAAGTGACCTAGTGAGCAAGATTGCCAAAAATGACCATTTGTTTTAATTGATTTGTTTTTGATTTTCTCTTTGTTTGTTTCTACTTGGAAATGTTTTATATGATGTTATTTTCATATTTAAACCATTTCTTGCTATTTAGGTTAATCACACAAGTTCATTCATGCATTTATCAAATCATCACATACACACATGCATTCATATGATTTTAATTACTCAAAGTTTTTGTTAACCCTAATTTTAGTGATTAGAGTTTGATGATCATTGTTTTATATTTTTGGGATGTTACATGTTCACGGAGTGTTAATGCTTTGCTCCGGTGCTCTATTAAAAGGAGTACCTTAATTGTCAGTAGTTCCCTAGAGGCCGTGCTGCCACGGGCTGGCAGGACAGAAGATGTTGTGCAAGTTCCCGTTATGAGCACGCATGACTATATATGAAGCACATGCCTAGAACTGTTTAGTACTTGGATGCTTATTCTTATTTATCTGCAATGCCCTAGATCTTGAAGTTACATGTTTATACTCGTCCATGCAATGCCCGTCCATCCATCCCTATGCCTACCGCACTCATATCGTATTGTTTGCTGCTACTGTTACTATTGCTCTTATTTCACTGCTGCTGCTTTGCTGTTGCTACTACAAACTGTTTGTACTGATAAACTTTTGTGAACAAGAACTATTTTCAGGTGCAGCTGAATTGACAATTCAGTTGTTAAGGCTTGCAAGTATTCTTTGACTCCCCTTGTGTCGAATCAATAAATTAGGTAATACTACCCACAAAGACTGTTGCTATCCCCTATACTTGTGGGTCATCACCCCTCTTGAGCCGGCTTATTAAATCCATGCATAATATTAGTCAATCCTACTTCCGTGTATCCCCTCTTGAGCCGGCTTATTAGGACCAGCGGGATTGTCTTGCCGGGAAGTAAAATTAGCGGCAGTGGAGGAGGTGGGTTATCCGTCTGCAAGTCCTTGAGGCCGGTTGGCGCGGGCTCATCGCCAGCAGCAGATCGAAATCTAGAGGAGGAAAGGTAAAACAGAGGGGTGGTGCATGTACAAGTAGATGGAGGGGTGAGCGGAAGAGGAGATCGGATCGTATTGGAGTCGACCGGGACTCTCTGTCGTTCTAGAAGGCCCTTGTTGCTCGGATGGATTTTAACACGGACGACGGACCAAACAAACGAAAACCACCGTAGGCTAAATTATATAGTAGAGATAGATTATAAAATAAGCCGGGAACGTGTATTACTACACCAAAAACAAAAGAAGTGCGAAAAAAGTTCATCAAAATATATAGCACCATAGAATCTTATTTATACTCGAGGGCAGATCTAGAGTGAAAATGACCCGGTGTCCTCGACTATGTCATACATAATTTCTCATTTAAAATGGGGGTGTTACTCACTCTAAATACATGTGATACATCAAAAAAAAATAGATTTGGACCCGGTGTCCTGGGACACCTGTTGATTGAACCTAGGTACGCCCTCTCTCCGTTGGTATTGAATGGGTGACACGTAATATGGAACATAGGGGTTAACTCTCATAGCTACAAAGCCAATACTTAAGATGGTTCACAAATCAGACAAGTGGTTTAAGCTACAAAACGTTTCTAATCTCAACTTTTTAGATTTATCCAAAAAGGTATTGAAAGAGAATTACTTGTATCTCTGTGAATTATAGCCACAAGGCGTCACACCGGGAGACAAGGGAGGGAACGTGTATAATTTCCGAACGAGCATCATCCAAAGACGAGTTCCTCACACATCACATGTGTTCATATCGTCCTTGTTGCAAACATGTCTTACCATAATTTTCTTCATCGTTTTTTGGTGAACACCAACCAATAGTGCATTCAAAAGGAGCAAAGGACACGAAGAATTGTAGTAGCACGCTAGGTATTTCGTGGACCGTCGCCCACGCCAAAACACGACCACGCGCCCACGCCCGCAGCCGCGGCGGACTCAACTTGTCACGAGAAAAGCAGCCACGGTAGTAGTACGCCACCCAAGCCAACCTACCACCAGTACACCAGGTCCACGCACCCCTCTCTGACTCTGCCCCTGAACCATTCCCGCGGCGGTGGTAGGTTTGTTGACCACGGCGTTGGGTGCGCCAACTCCACGAGCGCGCTCCCCCCTATATAGAGCCCCCGCCCACCCACCTCAGCCCTCAGGTAGGAAGTAGCTGCCGTTGCTGCGTCGCGCGTTTACTACTGCCCTGCCACCACCACCTCCTCCTACTTCCCTCCCAACGCTCTCCCACCTACCCAACACGCAAGCGCCACAGTCTTTCCACCACCACGCGAACCACGCGCCCGCGTTCCCGTACTGCCGCGGGAGATGGATTCGGCGGCGGGGCCGATGGAGCTCGTGGCGGCACTGCTGCGGGGGTTGACGCCCGCCGAGGTGGCGGGCGGCGTGGCTAGAGGGGAGAGGGCGGAGGTCAGGGCGCTCCTGGCCACGCTGGCGGCGGCCGTGCTCGGCTGCGCGCTGCTAGTGCTGTGGCGGAGGACCGCGGCGGGGAAGAAGCGGAGGGAGGCGGAGAAGGTGTCGGCCGCGGCCGGGATGCAGGGGAAGGCGAGACAGGCCAAGGAGGAGAAGTCCAATGACGACGGCAAGAAGAGGGTCGCCGTCTTCTTCGGCACACAGACCGGCACCGCCGAGGGATTCGCCAAGGTTACTGCCCTATCTCAACTTCAATCCTCTCTCTCTCTAAACTTCCTTTTTTTTCTTTTTCGGAAACTGTTAGTATCGAATCAGCTGTGATACTTGTGTGGACCGCACCGTGGTGGTAGGTGGATTCCTTGTTCCTGTAGTAAAATATAGTTGTCTGACATCATTGATGAGTGATGATGGAGACGGGCGGGCCTCTAAAAATCTTTCACACATCCTTTTCCTGCCGGCTTTGGGATCCAGCTTCGCGGGAACCTGGAATTTCCGGGTGCCGAGTGCAGGAGAATTGATGCGACGTTTTCAAGTCCTAGCGGCCATAACATGTGTGACCAGATATAAAAATTCAAACAGCCCGGTTGTCGGTTGAGACAAAGGGTATCAACTGTCAAGGAGTTGACCTGCACACACAAAAAAAACTGTCAAGGAGTTGGTAGTCTAAGCAACCTTTTAACATTCTTTATGGCCCTGACTTGTCAGATAATTTTCTTTGATTTCGTGTAACGGGAGGGTCATGTCACGTGAATGAATGAGGATTGCAGGACAAAACAGTGGGAGTTGATACGCTAAAATCTCACTATAGTATTTATATCAAACCATAGCAATACAAACTAAAGCTTTTTTGTTCTGAATTATCCCTCTGACTATATTTCTTTTTAGATTCACCTCTGACTATAAATTAGTCACTTGTCGTCACTGGCGGACCTTGGGCCGAAAATCTAGGGGGAGGGGGGGCAAATGGGCTGGGGGGGCGAAAATTAAGCTGTAGGCTGATTTTTGGTTGATAAATGGGCTGAATATATGTAAATATTATGCAATTTTTTCATGGGCTGGGGGGCGATGGCCCATTTCGCCCCCATTAAGGTCCGCCAATGCTTGTCGTTGAAGCAAATTGAAAATTTACTAATTGATCTATAAATCGATCCGGTCCTCTCAATTTTCATGTCTACTTAAGCACAAGTAGGCTCCAATCAAAATTTTCTTAATTAATATTGGATGGAAAAAATAATTTGATGTTGAGTAACGATCAATGGACTAACTAAGATACAATTGAAATTAGAGAGACGCGAAAACTACCTTTGCTTCCTCGCTTCATTGTCGCTTCTGTTATGGTCAATCGCGAGGCCGTTCGGCCGGTCGCGCCCTTCTGAGTTCTAATCATCTTGATTCCATGTATCGATTTAGATGGGAGACCTAATTATTTGGCAGCCGTTAGGTAGTACGCGTCTGAAGGCAATCTAATCTATCGTCTGCGTGCCTAAGGCCTTCTGTGTTGCTTCATCAGGATGGACTTTTAGATACCGCACTTGGGCCTGGTTGTGCTTTTGTGCTAATCTTTTAGCTTATCTTTACCTGGTGGGCTCATAGCATGTGGGCTTGAAGGGTTGATTTCACACGCTAGACATGGACAGGGGGCGCATCGAGGGAAAACCGGATCGTCAGGGGGGTCTCGCCCCCGCTCGTCCCCCCTTGGCTCCGTCCCTGTCTAGATACACTCCTTTCACAAAGCTAAAACATTTTATATTTTAAAACGGAGGGAGTACATCTGAGAGAACAAGCACGAAGCAAGAGTCTTCTGTATTTCAGTGCTTTGCTTTGTTGTAATATCATGTGTATGCAATCTCTTGTGTCCTATTATCTTCTACTACCTCCGTTTCAAGGCTTAAGGCGCACACGCTTTCCAAAGCAAAGTTTGACCGAATGAATTAAGCAACAAAATCTTAATTATATTATACATAATTAGTACCGTTGGATTCGTATTGAAAAATTCTTTCTAGTGATACTAGTTTTATACCAAAACTCTTTACGTATTTAGAGTAATTCTTGGTCAAAGAAAAAACACGCAAAACGAGGACGCCTTAAGCCTTGAAACGGAGGGAGTAATCATTATTGTTCTCTCCATCTTGCAGGCACTCGCCGAGGAGGCAAAAGCAAGATACGACAAGGCAACTTTTAAAGTTGTCGACTTGGTAAGAAACATTTACAACGAGATCAAAACCATACAAGGAACTTTCACTCGTACAACCAATCAAAGAGAAGCATAATCTCAGATGATCTTATGCACAAATGATGCCTCTCTATAGGATGATTATGCGGCGAAGGATGAGGAATACGAGGAGAAAATAAAGAATGAGAAGCTAGCGTTGTTCTTTGTTGCGACGTAAGATGCTCATTCTTTTCGCTATGCCATTTGCATTTTAATGTTTTGAAGGTTATATACTCCACTCCAGAGAATCGCATTGAAATATTATTTTTTTGTCTTTAGAACAAGCATCTTCCATCTCATATTTTCAAACAGTTGGCCTAAAAATAACACTGAAGGAATATTAACTTTTTTACTGCTTTCTTTCATATTATACTGATGGAAGTTTAGTAGTAATATTAATTTGGTTAATATTTCAGGTATGGAGATGGTGAGCCCACCGACAATGCTGCTAGATTCTACAAATGGTTCACAGAGGGAAATGAGAAGGGTGTAAGGTTAAATGACCTCCAGTATGGTGTGTTTGGTCTTGGTAATCGTCAGTATGAGCATTTCAACAAGGTACTCATACTGTCATACATATCACTTCTCAGAACTTAGTGTTTGGCTCCCAGCTTGTAAAATCCTGTTACTCATCTTTTCTTTTGCTTCATACTACAGATTGCCAAGGTGGTTGATGAGCTCCTAACTGAACAAGGTATGTCTCATGGCTATCTTATCTCACTTAATTCTTTAACCAATATGTTCAGTTGATCTAAGTGTTTCGTGTCTGTTTAGGTGGAAACCGCCTTGTTCCGGTCGGCCTTGGAGATGATGATCAATGCATCGAGGATGATTTCAATGCATGGTATAAATTTTCTACGTATTATTTTCAAGATTTTATTCTTTCTTTTTGGCAAAGTTAAGATGTTAATTGTTTTGGTATTACTTTTCTTCATTGTCATTTACATTGCTTCCTGAACCCTCGTGACCGCAGGAAAGAATCTCTCTGGCCAGAGTTGGATCGGTTGCTCCGGGATGAAAATGATGTATCCACAGGCGCTACATACACAGCTGCCATTCCCGAATACCGGGTTGAATTCGTTAAGCCTGAGGAGACGTCCCTCTTGGACAGAAACTTCAGTCTTACAAATGGCCATTCAGTACATGATGCTCAGCATCCTTGCCGGTAATTAAGAATGCCACTGTGAAGTCCTTACTTTTGCACTGTTTTCCCAAGGATTTATGTAATGTTAGAGATGACTTAATAATTTACAAACTACCATGCATATTTAGGGCTAATGTGGCAGTGCGGCGGGAACTCCACTCTCCTGCTTCTGATCGTTCATGCACTCACTTGGAGTTTGACATTGCTGGCACCGGTCTTACGTGAGTCATTCTGACAATTATTATCTTTTTCTTAGATAATAGTCTAAATATTGCTTATGATGTTCTATAATGTATCTTTCATTAGACTTTGAGGATGCAGAACATACTGCATACTCAAAGTTGGAAACATTGTAGTTATTGGAACTTAATAACTTGTGAATGCATTGGTGACTGCTCCATTCAGACACCCTGCTTTCTTTGTGAAAAGAAAATCAAAGCTGCCGTAGTTTGTGTACTATTTGTTAGGAATAAGCAACTTGTATTCCAGAAGGGCCAAAGGCCACAATATATAGTACATGTATAGGGTGTAAATATGCAGAAAGTCCCCTAACTAGTATGGAAAATACAATATACAAATATCTCTCTAACAGCCCCCCTCAAATTCATGGGGATCCATGACACTGAGTTTGGAGAGAGAGAACCTATGTTGTGCTCTAGTATGGGCTTTCGTAAAAAAATATGCCAACTGTAACTCTGAAGGCACATACTGGAGCGCAATAACCTGATCCTGCACACTAGCACGGACAAAAGAAGCATCAACACCTATATGCTTGGTAAGCTCATGCTTTACCGGGTCACGTGCAATACTGATAGCACATGTACTGTCAGACAAGAGAGTAGTTGGTGTCGTAACGGAGACACCAAAATCAGCAAGTAACCATCGCAACCAAGTCACCTCAGCAGTCAAACGAGCCATAGCTCGCAACTCAGCCTTTGCACTCGAACGGGAAACTGTAGTCTGTTTCTTCGTCTTCCATGCAGCAAGAGAACCACCAAGAAACACACAGTAGGCAGAAAGTGAGCGGCGATCCGAAGGATCACTAGACCACATAGCATGAGAGAAGGACTGGAGTTGTAAGGAGCTGGAACAAGGGAAGAATAGACATGTATTTGTGCCACGAAGATAGCGAAGAACACGAAGGAGATGACTATAATGAACCGAAGTGGGAGCAGATACAAACTAACTCAGAATATGAACAGGATAAGAGATATCTGGGCGAGTAACAGCAAGATAGACAAGGCTCCCAACAAGATGATGGTAGCAAGTCGAATCAGGGAGAGGATCACCATTAGAAGCGCGGAGATGGACATTGAGCTCCATATGAGTCTCAACAGTGCGCTCATCACCAAGAGGAGCACGAGCAAGGAGATCCTGGATATACTTTTCCTAAGAGATATAAAATCTATCAGAAGTGGAGGAAACCTCAATCCCAAGAAAGTAGCGAAGAGGACCAAGATCAGTCATAAGAAACTGCTCACGAAGACGGGCCTTAATAAAGGCAATATATTCAGAGTCATTGTCGGTGATGATCATGTCGTCAACATAGAGGAGAAGAGTGCGTCCATGAGGAAAAATGTGAACAAACAGTGCGGGATCATGAGCACTAGGGGAGAAACCAGCAGCAATCACCACAGAGGCGAAACGCTCAAACCAGGCACGGGGAGCCTGTTTTAGGCCATAAAGAGAGCGCCGAAGACGACAAACCATGCCATCTGGGACAGAGTGCCTTGGAGAAGGCTGCATGTAAACCTCCTCGCGCAACTCACCGTTGAGAAAAGCGTTCTGAACATCAAGCTGAGACACAGACCAGTGGCGAAAGCCATGGCAAGAAGTGTACGCATAGTGGGCATATGAGCCACCAGAGCAAAAGTCTCATCATAATCACGGCCTGCTCCTGTTGGAAGCCACGAGCCACAAGACGCGCTTTGTAGCGCTCAAGAGATCCATCAGAGCGAGTCTTAAACTTGTAGACCCACTTGCACGTGATGGGACGAACACCAGGAGGAGAGACAAGATCCCAGGTGTCGGTGCGCTCAAGCGCATCAATCTCCTCGGCCATGGCAAGCTGCCATTCGGGGTGGTGCGCAGCATCCCGATAAGAAGTCGGCTCAAGGGCAATAGAAAGACCATAGTGACTAGGAGAGTAGCGATCAGGTGGACGACGATGGCGAGAAGGAAGAGGAGTCATCTCATTAGCGGAAGAAGGCACATCAGAAGAAGAAACATCGGAGGAAGCATCCGGAACATGAGAGCGACGAGTATAATGGAAGAGAAAGGGAGACAACGAGGAGGTGGGTGGAGGGGAAAAAGAGGAATTAGAAGAACTGGGTGGCGAGGAGGGTGGCGATGGGGAAGAGGAAGCATTAGCAAGGATGGGGTGTGGAGGAGGATCAATATGAACAGAAGGTGGTGTGTCAGGAAACAATAGAAAAGATATATCCTCCAACGAGAAAGACGAGGATGAGGGGCGTGGATAGAAGGGACGCGACTCATCAAAAGTGACATCACGAGAAATGTGCATCCGACGGCCAACAGGATCCCAACACCGATAGCCTTTATGCTCATCACTGTATCCAAGAAAACACACTCAACAGACTGAGCGGTCAGTTTGGTGCAATCACGAGGGGCAAGAAGAACATAGAAAACGCAACCAAAGAAACGAAGCACCGAATAATCAGGCGGATGACTAGACAGACACTCGAGAGGAATACCACCCCGCAGAGCGACAAAGGGTTGAGTATTGATGAGATAGGCCGATGTAGAAACAACCTCAGCCCAGAAATGAGAGGGAAGGGAAGTAGCAATCATCTTTGCACGAGCAGTCTCAAGAAGATGATGATGTTTACGCTCAGCCATGCCATTCTGAGCATGCGCACTAGGACAAGAGAATTGAGCAAGGGTGCCCTGCTCAGCCAGAACACCACGCAAGTGCTTGGAGATATACACTCACCAGCAGAGTCAGCACGAAACACGCGAATCGGAGTAGAGAACTGAGTAAGAATCATGTCTGCAAAGCGCTTATATATGGAGAGAACCTCACTACGATTAGACATAAAGTATAGCCAAGTATAACGAGAAAAATCATCAATAAAAATGATATAATACCAATGGCCCCCTTTTGAAGCAAAAGGAGCCGGACCCCAAACATGAGAGTGAACTAAATCGAAAGGTCGCTGAGATACAGACTCACTAGTAGGATAAGGTAACTGAACCTGTTTACCTAGCCTACAACCCTGACACTGTAACGATACATCTCCTGATACAGACCCTAGATGACCACGATGAACTAATGATGATAGCAGAGAGCCACAAAGATGACCAAGACGGTGATGCCACTGTTGAAAAGATCCGGTAGCAAAGGCGGCAACAGCAGGAGAACTGGCAGATGAGGTAGCAGCGAAAGGAACACAAAACTAGTCTAACTCCCAAAGCCCCTGAGAATCATGGCGGCGAGGGCTAGCCCCAACCAGAGCCTGTGTGCAATGATCCTGAACAGAACAAGAATCAGCGTCAAGAATGACGCGACAACCAGAGTCATTAAGCTGGCTAGCAGAAAATAGGTTCATGGTAAGACGAGGAACATGAGAAATATCAAGAACAAAAAAAGAAGTGGAAAGAATGTCCCGACTAGACACAGAAAGAGGAGTACCATCAGCGGTGAGAACACTAAGAGGAGAATCAAGAGGCCAAATAGAGGACAGAGTGGAAGAATCAAAGTTAGATGAAAATAAGCTCCAGAATCTAGAACCCACGGCGACGTACCTAGCTGTGTGGATGGTGGTGGTCTCGCAATGCCAGAAGAATCAGTCACAGAGCCAGCAGTACCTGTCAAAGAAGAGCCTATAGCAGCGAGCATCCTCTTGAGCCACAGAATGTCCTGGTCAGTGAACTCAACCGTAGAGGAGCCAGGGGAACCAGAAGGAGCACGAGGTCTGGGAGAAGCAGACGTCTTATGCTGACGCATATCTCTCTCCTTCGCTTAGCAGCGAGACAGTGGCCATCCGCGTCACAATAGGTGCAGTGATAGCATGGACGACCCTGTCCATGACCCTGGCCACGACTTTGGCCCTGACTCTGGGGAGTGGGTAGCAGTGGAGCAATGGACAGCGAGGGAGTCGGGGGAGCGGGCGACGACGGAGGACCTCGAGTAGCAAGCACAGAAGGAACCTCAAGCAAACCAGCAGCATGTAGGCGAGTCTCCTCAGCACGAAGCTCAGACAACACCTCAGTGATAGGGATACGACCACGGTCAAGGAGGTTAGCACGCCGGGGCTCGAACTCCTTGCGGAGCCGAGACAAGAACCCGCAGGCGCGCGATGAAACTCCAAGTCAGAATGCACCGTCTCACAACATGGGCAGGTACCACAAACAGCAGTGCGGAGAGAATCCAGTTGACGTCATGTAGCAGCATTCTGAGTATAGAACTGGTCAATAGTAGTCACCCTGCTTGAACTCATGTTCCTGGCGAACCACAGACAAGTAGAGAACATTCCCTGACGGCTAATAGCGCTAATAAAGGTGAGCCCACATGGCAGCAACAGTACCAAGACTTATAAACTCATACGCAAACTACGGGAGAACGCTGGAAGTGAGAACAACTGCAGCACGAGCATCATCATCTATCCGCTGTAGTCAGATTCAGGCGGTAGGCTCCTAGAGCATCATCAGAATACTCGTGAGTCTGCCGGGCATATGTGCCAACAGCATCATCCTTCGCCTTCTTGGCGACATCCTTGCCTGAGGGGCAGATGCAGCAACAACTGGTGGAGTCGGCCGAGTAGGGAACACAGAAACAATGGAACACGGCAGACATGAGACCTCGCCGGAAAGCACGTCCGACAAACGAAGACCAATGGATGCATATGAAAACAGCAAAATCATGATAATTGGTGCCATAAAAAATCACCGGACAGCAAGAAATCACGATGTAGCCTGACGGTGCAGACATTTTTTTTATTAAGTATGTCAGGCAGATCAGATCAGTACGTCAGGCAGTCAAATCAGTTTTTTTTAATTGAGTATGTTAGGCAGCCAAATCACTCCCGACGGAAGGTCTCAGCTGCTGGAACATGCGAGGGCCAAATCACGCCTTGATGGAAAATCCAGCTGCTTCTAGTCACGCGCGAGAGACAGCGACCCACTCGGTCGCGAAAGGGAGTGGAGAGCAAGCGAGGCCGGACGAACCCGGATCTGGGAAGCTGCGGTGGCGACGCCCCTGGGAATTGGACGAGGGCGGGCAGGAGCAGCGGAAATCGAACCGAGGCCGTCGGCGGCTCGAGCGGAATCGAGTCCGGCAGACGGACGAAGGTCGGCAGGTGCGACCTGTACGGGAATAGATCGAGGGAAAAAATCACACGATTTGCGCGTGCGGTTACCCTAAGTTAGGTCTGATATCATTTTAGGAATAAGAGCATCTCCACTCGGGTTGAGCGAATTCCGGCCGAAATCCGGACCTTTTTTGGCCGGACGAAACTCGTTTTCAGCCTGGGAACGCCGAGTTTCCCACTCGCGTTCCCAAGCCGAGTTCCCAAGCGAATAGAAAAGGCGACATATTCGGATTTTTATCGTTCCCGCCGGCGATCGGCCAAAAGGTGTTCGACAGAATTAACGCCCACAAGTTCGGCGACACAGATTATTACAGAACAGGGTAAAAAGGCTCGGCCATCTCTCAGTCGTCGATGGGGATGGGCTCCTACGGCGTGGTCGATGCGGCGGGTTCAAGCGTGGACGCCCGCCGGTTTGGAGGAGGTGGAAGCGGAGCTCGGTGTAGCGGTGGCGTCGTTAGGCGCAGGGGCGTTCGGCGCAGCGGCAGGCGTGATCTCGCCCTGAAGGATGGCCTGGCGTTGCGTCATGTACCAGGCCTTGACCGGCGAACTCATCTTCGACGTGTCCTCGCCGCCCATCAGGAACTTGAGATCCGTGTTCCTCTTCTTGGCGGCGTAGTTGGCCTTGAGGAGGGCCACCTTTTGCCCTTGGGTCTCGATCAGCTGCTTCCACCTCTCGTCGCTCTTCTCGGCCCTCTTCTCGGCGTGCGTCCTCGTGTCGGCGATGCATTTCTCGATCGAAGCCTGGAGACACTCGGCGGGAGGTCCGGCGGCTTTGAGCATCTTCGCCTTCTTCTGGCCGATCTCCGGCCTTTCGGAGGACCCTCTCTGGCAACAGAGGGAGGGTCCTCCGAAAGGCAGTGGGCCGCGGCGTAGCGCGGGGCTTGCGTACGCCGGAGAGGTGGAGTAGAGAATGTTGATGTCGACGTTGAAGGCCGAAGGAGGGCACGGCGCCGGGCAGGGGAAGACCATGTTCGGGTTGAACCTGTCGTCGAACTCGGGGGACGAGGAGTATCTCTGCCGAGCAATCGCCTGGCTCTCCTGGAAGCCGGCCGGAGAGATTGGCGAGAATCCCGCCGGCGAGCCGACGCTTGCCTGGCTCCCCCAGTGAGGATATACGGCGCCGCCATCATCGCCGACCTCGTCGCCGCTGCCTGTTTCGCCCTCATGGTCGCCTGCTCTTCCGCCGCCTCTTGTTCTTGCCGGAGCTTCGCCCTCTCCTTTCTGCCCTTCCGGTCGTCCGACGCGATCTTCTTGGCGTGATCTTTGGCCGCCCACTCGGCGCAGGACATGCCCTTCGTCTTCGTCGCCGCCGCTCTCGGCTTCCTCGCCTTCTTCTCCCCCGAAGCCTCGCCGATGTTCGATCTAGGTTTGACGAAACACTTGGGCGGCATGGCGGGAGGGAGCTCGGCGAAGTGCCGGGAGTGGGGGAAATGGGGAAGAAAGGCGAGAGGGGGAGAAAGAAAAGGGGACGAGCTTCGAAGTAGCGGGAGTTCGGCCTTCTCTCGCCGACAGAGCTGACCCACGCCCGTTTTCGCTGCGTCCGGCGTCCCCAGGGCATTCCCGAGAAACTAGGTACGGCCTGGGAAGCCCGGACCAAAGTTCGCCCGAATCCGGACGAAAACAGGTTTCTGGGTACGCGACTGGGCCGATTTTCGGCGTCCTGGGTAGCCGAGTGGAGATGCTCTAAGCAACTTGTATTCTAGAGGGGTCAAAGGCCACAATATATAGTATGCAGGAAGCCCCCTAACTAATAGGGAAAATACAATATACAAATATCTCTCTAACACTATTATTGTTTTTTGTTCGTCGTATCTTAACATATTCCACATTGCTTCCTACCAGATATGAAACCGGTGACCATGTTGGTGTATACACCGAAAATTGCCCAGAAGTTGTAGATGAGGCAGAGAGGTTGTTAGGCTACTCGCCAGAGACTTATTTCACCATTCATGCAGACAAAGAGGATGGTAAACCACTAGATAGTGGTTCTCTTGCTCCTCCTTTCCCTTCCCCAATCACTGTAAGGAATGCAGTGGCTCGATATGCTGATCTTCTAAATTCGCCAAAGAAGGTGAGTAGTTTAGTACTTCACAATATCATAGAGTTTTGGGGAAGTTAATTAAGTGTCTCTAACCAAAGTGCTATGTATGATTTCCAGAGTGCTTTGGTTGCATTAGCCACTTATGCTTCGGATCCGGCTGATGCTGAACGTCTAAAGTTCTTGGCATCTCCTGTTGGGAAGGTCAGTTTCTTTCTCAAGCTTTCTCATTTATTAAATCACTAGACTCTGATCTATAACATGTTTATGTTCACGATGCAGGATGAGTACGCTCAATGGATTGTTGCGAGTCAGAGGAGCCTACTAGAGGTCATGGCAGAGTTTCCTTCTGCAAAGCCTCCACTAGGAGTCTTTTTTGCAGCAGTTGCTCCTCGTCTTCAACCAAGATACTACTCAATTTCGTCTTCACGTAGGTAAATGATCATGTTCATACCATTTTCTCACTTTTGCTTAATAGTAGTTCTTTCCTTTCTTGTTTTACAATTCCTTCTTTTGTCCATCAGCATGGCACCGACCAGGATCCATGTTACATCCGCACTTGTGCATGAAACTACTCCTGCTGGACGGGTACATAAGGGAGTCTGCTCAACTTGGATCAAGGTAACTTCAAGGACAGTAAACCCTTATAGTGTTGTACCTGGATGTTATACGTATGATGTATATTAGATAGTATGCAAAAACACCACAGAAAGGGCACCGTTGGCAGATATTAATACATTGCCTGAGATTTCTCCCATAGAAATGTAAGTTGGGTAGTAAGGTTCAGAACATGGCGATTACAGAGCCTAGCCTCCAGGGACGGAGCCAGGATTTCACCATGAGGGGGGCGAGAAGGATAATGATCATATGCTAAAAAAAGATTGTACAAGTTTATTTCTCGACGGGTACCTAAATTCCGTTGTGTTGTATTAGAAGAAACATGTGGCGATAGAACATCGCAGTATGCAAAATCTCACTATAGTATTTATATCAAACCATAGCAATACAAACTAAAGCTTTTTTGTTCTGAATTATCCCTCTGACTATATTTCTTTTTAGATTCACCTCTGACTAAATTAGTCACTTGTCGTTGAAGCAAATTGAAAATTTACTAATTGATCTATAAATCGATCCGGTCCTCTCAATTTTCATGTCTACTTAAGCACAAGTAGGCTCCAATCGAAAATTTCTTAATTAATATTGAATGGAAAAAATAATCTCATGTTGAGTAATGATCAATGGACTAAGATACAATTGGAATTAGAGAGACGCGAAAACTACCTTTGCTTCCTCGCCTCATCGTCGCTTCTGTTATGGTCAACCGCGAGGCCGGACGGTTGCGCCCTTCTGAGTTCTAATCATCTTGATTCCATGTATCGATTTAGATGGGAGCCCTAATTATTTGGCAGCCGTCAGGTAGTGCGCTTCTGAAGGCAATCTAATCTATCGTCTGCGTGCCTGAGGCCTTCTGTGTTGCTTCATCAGGATGGACTTTTAGATACCGCATTTGGGCCTGGTCGTGCTATTGTGCTAATCTTTTAGCTTATCTTTACCTGGTGGGCTCATAGCATGTGGGCTTGAAGGGTTGATTTCACATGCTAGACATGGACAGGGGGGCGAATATGGTCAGTAGAGGTGAGAATAACGTAACTAACTAGTCGCTATCGAGGGAAAACCGGATCTTCAGAGGGTGTCTTGCCCCTGCTCGTCCCCCCTTGGCTCTGTCCCTGCTAGCCTCACAGGCCTAACATTATTTAGCTTTCAAAGTTTAACACCCAACACATAACTCAGCCTGAAGTATACCTCATTTCTTATATGTCACCTAAAACTCGCTTGCTTGAAGTCTTGAGTTAGTCAGAGCATGGTTTTTAAGGCGTTAAGGCGTCATAAGGCGATGCAGGGGCGCTCTGACGCCTAGGCGACGCCTAGGCGGGCGCTTTGGACGCCTAGGCGCCTAAGGCGGCCATTTTTTCAAGGCGGAGGGGGAGCGCCTGGACGCCTAAGCGTCGCCTAGGCGACGCCTTTAAAACCATGAGTCAGAGATCATGTCCAAGTAAAGTAAAATTGATACAACTGAGTTGAAAATAGTCCTTTACATTTATCTGAGACTGCTCTACCATTGAATAAAATTTTCAGAATGCTAATCCATCGGAAGATAACTGGGCTCCAATTTTTGTGAGGCAATCAAACTTCAAACTTCCCACTGATCCT
This sequence comes from Avena insularis, assembly GCA_023614405.1. Classification (NCBI taxonomy): domain Eukaryota; kingdom Viridiplantae; phylum Streptophyta; class Magnoliopsida; order Poales; family Poaceae; genus Avena; species Avena insularis. The sequence continues at coordinate 273,882,026 of CM042697.1, forward strand.
TCAGTGCCGATTATCATGATTGGCCCAGGAACAGGTCTTGCACCTTTCCGCGGCTTCTTGCAGGTTTGTTGTTTGATGATAGTTTTGTAACCCAACTGTTCATTGTTCAGTTACATTACTAACATAAAAATTGCATTCGTGCTATCAGGAGAGGTTGGTGCAAAAAGAATCTGGAGCTGAGATGGGCCGGTCAGTCTTCTTCTTTGGATGCAGAAACAGCAAAATGGTACACGCCAATGGACAATCTGCATGACATCAGAGATCTTGTAGGAATTTTGTAACTCCAGATGGTTCCGTACTTTAGCTGACACAATTTGGACATTGTAGGATTTCATCTACGAGGATGAGCTGAACAACTTCCTTGAGCAAGGAGCATTGTCTGAGTTGGTTCTCGCCTTCTCTCGTCAAGACCCGACTAAGGAATATGTGCAGCACAAAATGGGGCAAAAAGTAATTGAACTACAAGCCACTTTCATACAGCTCAATCCAATCACCATATCTTATTATTTGTTCGGTGATTCTTATATGTCTTATCTTTGTCCATATACAGGCATCTGAGATTTGGGACGTTATCTCCCAGGGCGGTTACATTTATGTTTGCGGTGATGCCAAAGGCATGGCCAAAGATGTGCATAGAGTTCTCCACACCATTGTTCAGGAGCAGGTATTTATCTCAAGCTTGATGTTCTTGTGGTTAAATTTACTTCATTGCCAGTATAAATGCCTCATTCCGCGTGCTTTTGATATTTCTCAAACAAAATTTAACCATTTCTGCATTACAGGGATCACTTGACAGTTCAAAGGCCGAGGGCTTTGTGAAGAACCTCCAGACTGAAGGTAGATATCTGAGGGATGTGTGGTAAGAGGCGATCTCGAAGTCGCGGAATATGCCCAGTATTCATGCACCACAATATTTATTCATCAAATTATGGAAGATTCAAGAAAATTGTATTACCGGAAGACTACTGACACGGGACTAATATTGAATGAATGTTTTAGAAGCTTCATGCTTTCCTTTTTCTTCTTCTCTTTCTTTGTAAGATTAGAGAGATTTTTGCACCTGTGTATTATAAGTTCATTTTATGTATAAGATGAGAACATTTTTTGCAATAAGCCTATGACAATGTCATGATATTTATTTCTTGCTGCCTTGTTCCTACACTTCATCTCGTTCCCTTCAGTTCTGTATTTCAATGAAACAGCAAAGTGCATGGGGGATGGCAACAAGATTGACATGTGGGAGGATGGGTGGATCCCTACTCATCACGGAAGGTGATCACAAACAAAAGAGAAAACTTGCTTACTGAAGTTGATATTTAATTGACCTGGTCACGAATCAGGACGAAGAACTCATCGACCAAACTTTCTTGCCAGTGGACACACGCCGTCGTTTTGGGGGTGTCTGATTTTGTAGCTTGGACCTGACCCAAAATGGTGTTTTCTCTGTTATATTGGCTTATTTTGCTGAATGGGAAGCTCAGTTTGTACGAAGACTTAAACACTGGACAGGGAGCCAAGTTGATGAATGAAGCCCCATCCAACACGAAACTGAACATGATGGAGGAGGCTTGACAAACTGATATAGCAGGGCAGTCAGTCCTGGAATGCCTGCTTACATAACGTCCCGGCGGTTCTGGGACAGAAGATCACCGTGGAAACCTTTGCAGTTACTTGCTGCAGTTGCTGGTACATCTGCTGGGAACGGAGGCAGATTACCAAGGGGGGATAGATGCAACCACCTGAGACATCAGTGTTGGCTATCGGCGCCCTGACGGCCAACTTCCATCCTAATATTCCCCAAAGGGCAAAGGCAAAGGTAAAACGGGGAGGATGGTCTAAACCTCCAGAAGATCATGTCAGCGTGATATTTGCTCTCTTTTTTTTTCGAAGGTCAGCAGGAGAGGCAGGCATTTTACATGGGAAGTTTAGCCGAGGCAAGTGCGCTGACTGATTTTTTTTTTTTTGAAAAACCAAGCGAACTCAACCTGGCCGAAGGGATTGTTGCAACGGCCATGTTGAGAAGTCATGAATGCGGAGGACGCGCCGGTTCCTCTTGCGCCAAATATGCGTGAATGTGGATACCTCGATTCATGAAGATGGATTGCGAGGTACAACTGGAGCTGCTTCAGTGAGAATTTTTGTTGCAGCTTGCAACCAGAGTTGATTATGTCCGGAATGCGCTTGCTGAGCCGCATGCACTGAAGCAAGGACTGCTGCTAGCTCAATCTCTGGGATGCAACAGATTAGTTCTTAGTTCGGATTGCATGAAGGTGGTGAATACGATGATGGACAGGCCACAAGCACATGTGATTGCAGTAAAATTTGCATATACTCCTGGAGAAGCTAATGCTGTAGCAGATGAAATTGGGTAGATTACCAAGTGCATCGAACCGAAATGTCTAGCTCGATGACCATCGACCCTCTATTATACCTCTGTTACTACATGGAGTAAGTCTGATCATCAATGAATAAACAGGTATAAAGTTGTCAAAAAAGAAACTTGGCCAACAATGTTGTGTTCAGTTTGAAGTTCAAGTTTCAGAGAGAGGTATTGCAGAACTTAATTTATCTCCATCCGAGGCTTGCTTCGGTGCCCCCCCCCCCCCTCTCCACCTACCCACACCTGAAATTTGAAGACCAATATCCAGACCATATATACCCGCGTATTAGTATATGATGTAGAGTAGGGTATATTCTGCTTCCCCATGTCTAGACGATGCAGGCGACATCGTTATATACACCCAGACTTTCCAGCGGATCCATGCACACATGTACATGTACACCCGTTATACCATTTGTGTACGTCTGTCTTCGAGTGGATTTGTACGGGCTTCAAACCGAAAAAGTACCGTGCAATCCTAAATATACATGCATCTATGTTTGCTAAAGCTTTGGAAGGGGGGACACCGAAGCAAAAGTGTCTCCTGAGATTTGCTAAAGCTTTGGAAGGGCGGACACCGAAGCAAAAGTGTCTCCTGAGATAACCCCTAACGGTTAGCAAATACGAAATGGGTGTTCTTCAAATTCATCAGGTAAATTTTTGCTAGAGTATCATACAATGGAACCTTTTGTACTCACGAACCTAAGTTTCTTAAAAATAGTATAGATAGACATCAAATTGATGGGAGATTCTTTATTGAAGGATGCAGCAGTTTACTGTGACCAAATCATACACAGTAAGAATGCTCAAAGGTTACCACTTACCCTAACCACAATTCTAGCTTTGCGAATTAAATCACCCTGCCAATATGTGTTCACTTCAACATTCTAGTCATCGGAATAAATTTCACTAGTCTCTAAAAGGTGGCAAGCCCCATTCAGTCGGTTTGAAATCCAATAGGGAACTGAGAACTTGGTCGGCTTCTTTGTGATATGAAACATCCAGCCTCGGATCTGGGACCATCACCGCGAACCTGCAAAGAAATAAATAATTTGCAGTTTTTACCTTGTAGCCAAAAGGTACAGTTGTTTGGGCAGAGGTAACTGTAATGGCCACTTACATTCCGGCATTCTTTGCTGCTCCTACACCTGATGGTGCATCTTCAAATACTAAGCACTTACTGGGTTCTACATTCCCCTAGAAAATAAAAAGGAGACAATTGCATTAGGGGGAAGGAAAGCTCGCACATTGTTCTGATTTCTGAAGGATGTAACAGTAACAAGGGTTCTGCAATGATCTTTACTATCAAAAAGGCTTACGGTCTGGTACGAGTCACTTTGAATTAGACGGTTTTATCCCTTCAGTTTTGAGTTATTTACCCACCGTGCCACTAGCGAGTGGAAAAACCATTTCGTTAAAGGGTACAAAATCCTGCGTCGCCGCCTGGAGGAACTGGTCCCGGTGTCCGGGGAGGGGACGGGCAGCAGCGGCGGCCCAGCTCTGCCGCTACCCACGGTCGTCTCCCGCGAGCCATCTACCGCCCCCAGAACGATCTCGTCGCGAGAAACAAGCTCACAGCCGTCCTCCTTCCTGATCCCCTCCTCACGCCTCCATCCTCCAGCACGAGCTCATCCTCAAGCCAAACCAAGCGCATTCTCAAGCCAAACCAAGCGCATCCTCAAGCATGAGCTCCGGGGTTTGGGCGACGAGGACCTATCCAGCTGATGCGTGTTCGACTTCTGAATCCGTTTTTGGGAAGGGTACCACTCACGGCGACGAAGGCGGATCCTTCTCCATCTGTCGTCTTCCATGGTGCCATTCCTTCTATGCTCCCATGGAGCCCTCCTCCCCTCTGCTCTATCTCCATCTCCTCCCATATCGACCCCTCCAAGTCCTCTTCCATTGAGGCCCATTCATGTCTCCCCGTGTTATTTAACCCTAGAACATCAACAAAATCTTATAATCCTAATCCTTTTATTCCTTTTGCAGGTCAATTTGATCTGTAGCGATCAATTCAAGAAAAAGTAACACAAGTACCTGTACCTCATGCTTTAATTTGTTGTGTTATGTTTTTGGTAATTAGGAGCAAATGTGAAATATACTATCATTGTCAGCTGGGAGGGCACGGACGGGCCTAGGCGACCGGCAACATGTTTGATTTTCTTACTGCCTCCTCTCTACAGTTCACTCCTCTCTACAGTTCAGGTGAAGATGTGGCCTGAAGCATTCGGTGTTGCAAGTAGTAGTGTATTGGTGCATGCTGGACATGTATGTGTGAGCTGACAAAAGTGTCGATTTCTGCCATGTGATTGCTCGTGTATGTCAACGAGCAGCAGCAAAAACGATCATTTAGTTGTTTGGCTCTTAGAGCATCTCCACTCACGTTCCCAGAAAGCCGATCTCAGGGCGAAAATTAGGTCCGGACGCCGAAATTCGGTCCAGTCGTGTTCCCAAGAACCTCTTTTCGTCCGGATTCGGGCGAACTTTGGTCCGGACTTCCAAGGCCATTCCCAGGATCCCGGGAACGCTCTGGGAACGCCGGACGAAGCGAAAACGGGCGTGGGCCAACTCTGTCGGCGAGAGAAGGCCGAACTCCCGCCCTTTTCTTGCTCCCCCTCCCGCCTTTCTTCCCCATTCCCCCCACTCCCGCCACTTCTCCGAGCTCCCGCCCGCCCGCCATGCCGCCCAAGGGTTTCGTCAAACCCAGATCAAAACTCGGCGAGGATTCGGGAGAGAAGAAGGCGAGGAAACCGAGAGCACCGGCAACGAGGCCGGAGGGCGTGTCCAGCACCGAGTGGCTGGCCACTTCGCAGAGGAGGAAGATCTCGTCGGACGAACGGAGAGAGAGAAAGGAGAGGGCGAAGCTCAGGCAAGAACAAGAGCACGCGACGAGCAGGCGGCGATGAGGGCGAATCAGGCGAAGCAGGCGGCGGCGGCGCGAGCGGCGATGATGGCGAAGCAGGTCGCTCCGGCGCCGTAAGCCAGGCAAGCGTCGACTCGCCGGCCGGATTCTCGCCGATCTCGTCGGCTGGCTTCCAGGAGAGCCAGGCGAATGCTCGGCAGAGGTACTCTTTGTTCGGAAGTCGACGAGTCGAGTCGAGCTCGAAGAGTTGAGTCGACGTTTAGGCGACAACTAGGCGTTGGGCATAATAATAATAAATAATAAATAATATAACAGGAAAATGAAATTATGGAGGCAAATTAGGAGATTTAGGAACATAAATAACAACTAGAGGGGGTGCTCCTCTTTGGATCCTTCTTTGGATCATACTCCTCACCATTATCAGTCATCTCAATCTGTCAAATATTGCTTGATTAGCAGCAAAAAAGCTAACAAAGGAGCAGCTGAGCAGCATAGCGCATAGCACAGCAAGCAGAACTGTAGAGGGGATGCTGGAGAGGGAGGAGCAGAGCAACACAAGGAGGAGGAGCAGAACTGCAGAGGGCTGGAGAGGGAGGAGCAGAGCTGCAGAGGGCTGGAGAAGGAGGAGCAGTGCTGCAGAGGGGGCGAAGGGAGAGGGAGGAACAGAGCGAGGGCAGCGCACGAGAGGAAGAGCAGCAGGGGCGCCGGAGCATAGGGAGGAGAGGGGCAGCACGGGAGGAACATGGAGATGGAGGCGGAGGAGACAAGCAGAGGAAGGAGACTTACCGAAGGTGGAGCAGATGAAGAAGCTTGGCGACGGCGGCGGACTGGCGGCTCAGGTTCTGTCTCCCTCCCGCTTGATTCACTTCTGGAGCGGTCAATTCCCTCTCCCCTCCCCCCCCCCCTCGATTTGTTGTAGCCCACACCTGTACGCGCCAATTCCTCCAGATTCCCCCTAAAATTGCCGCCAATTTACCTGGGCAAGCGACCGAGACGAGCGGGGCGATGACCAGGCGAGCGGGGCGACGCTTTTTTTTCCTGGGAGTGCGCCTAAATCAAAATTCCTGGGCGTCCTTCCCAGTCGTCTGCTCCAGAGCGCCCCGACGCCTGGGCGGCGTTTAGGCGTCGATTAGGCGACGACATGAAAACAAAGGAGGTACTCCTCGTCCCCTGAGTTCGACGGCGGGTTCAACCCGAACGTGGTCTTCCCCTGCCCCGCGCCTCGCCCTCCTTCGGCCTTCAACGTCGACATCAACATCCCCTACGCCGCCTCTCCGGCGTACGCAGGCCCTTCGTCGGCGATGCGCCGCGACCCACTGCCTTTCGGCGGAAGCTCGTTGCAAGCAACCTACGGCGAGGCCGACGCGCACAACCTGTTTGGCGTAATGCCGACCGGCATGTCGGCCGAGACATACATGCAGGACATGATCGCCCAAGGCTCGGCCGTCAACCCCTACTCCTTCACTCAAGAACAGTCCCGGTCCGATGCCGAACACGGCATCGATTCTCAGGATTTGGCCGACCTCGACGCCGAGGAGACGCAGGCCGAACCGACGCAGGCCGAGGACGCCAAGGTTGATGCCGTGGTTCCGGCGAAGGACAAGAAGCCGGGCACATCGGCGTCAGAGGCACGAATCAAGTGGACGGTGCCCGAGGACCTTTGTCTCGCCGAAGCCTGGAAAACGGTGAGTATGGATCCCATCACCGATGCCAACCAAAACTCCGACAACTATTGGAAGCGCGTGAAGCTAGCGTTCGACGAGCGTAGCCTTTGCGACCCGAAGTATAACAAAATTCATATGGAGCGAGGGGAAAAGGCGATGACCAACCACTGGGGGCTCATCCAGCATGCGTGTAGCAAGTGGCACAGCTGTGTGGAGGAAGTCAAACGCACACAAGCTAGCGGTGAAAACATGGACAACAAGGTATTCGCAAACACTAGCCGAAGTTATGTCAAGCTCAAGCATATCTTGACACACTTTGTCTTCAATTTTGCTCCTTCGTGCACTCGCTTTGTACCGGGACGACATGAAGTCCACCATGTGTTCACCGAGATCGAGCACTACGAAAAATGGCGGGACACTCGCCTGAGCCTCGCCAAGACCAAGGACGGCGTGTACAACCCGGAGGCCCCTCCCCCTGCTGCCGACGAAGGAAGGCCGGAGATCGGCCAGAAGAAGGCGAAGATGCTCAAAGCCGCCGGACCTCCCGCCGAGCGCCTCCAGGCTTCAATCGAGAAGTGCATCGCCAACTCGAGGTCACACGCCGACAAGAGGGACGAGAAGAGCGACGAGAGGTGCGCGCAGCTGCTGCAGAACCAAGGGCAGAAGATGGACCTCCTCAAGGCCAACTACGCCACCAAGAAGAGGAACACGGATCTCCAGTTCCTGATGGGCGACGAGGACACGTCGACGATGAGTTCGCCGGTCAAGTCCTGGTACATGGCGCGCCGCAATGCCATCCTCCAGGAAGACAACGCCGAGATCACGCCTGCCCCTGCGCCGAACGCCACTGCTATGCCGAGCTCCGCTTCCACCTCCTCCAACCAGTCGACGTCCGACGGCAAGACGCCCGACCACGCCGCAGGATCCCATCCCATCGACGACTGATGGCTGAGCCTTTTTACCTGGTTCTGTAATAATTTGTCGCCGGACTTGTTGGGCGTAATTCTGTCGAACACCTTTTAGCCGAGCTCTCACCGGCGGGAACGATAAAAATTCGAATATTTCGCCGTTTTCTCTTCGCCTGGGAACACGGCCTAAGAACGCGAGTGGGAAACTCAGCGTTCCTAGGCCGAAATCTACTTTCGTCTGGCCAAAAAAAGGTCCGGATTTTGGCCTGGGAACGCCCAACGAGTGGGGATGCTCTTAGGCCCACACGGTACTTGCTTGTGCATGTCAATGCGCAGCAAAATGCAGTGCTATTGTTCATATGTAAAGCATCCACCTCCGCAGTTTCAGATTTTGACTAGATACAGTGATGCTTTACTTGCAAGCTCATGATGATATGTGCTGATTAATTGACTGAGTGTGGGCTATATACACTTAATGTTTAACCATTATAACAGACTTAAATTTATAATCATCTGAACTCTAAACTATACTGAACTTATCTTCAGTTTTCAGTGATGACCAATGTATTATGATTTGGGGTACCATGCTGTAACCTATAAAATATTCCTTCAAATAGATTTAAGGTATTGCAGAAAAGTTTAATAAGGTCATGTCTATCCATATTACTTAGGAGTAAAACTTGTCTGTTTACCTGTCATCAGATTGTTAAAGTGCAATGGAATCAAGTGTGCCGGTAACAAGCCAATTGTTGTTATTCTTGTTGTGTTGATCTTACAACAACCTATATGCTATATTATATTCCCTCATGCCAGGTGTATGCGATTGGCGGGGATGGAACCATGAGAAGAGCTGTGGCGATCTTTGAAGATATTAAACGGCGTGGTTTGAGCATTTCCATTGCAGGGATACCGAAAACTGTGGACAACGACAAAGGCATCATAGACATGTCATTTGGATTTCAAACTGCAGTGGAGACGCACATGTGGAGGCTGTGAGTGCTGTGAATGGCGTCGTCCTTGTCAAACTTATGGGCAGGATCACAAGCCACATTGCTCTCTATGCCACCTTGAGCAGCAGAGATGTCGACTGCTGTTTGATTCCTAAGATTGATTTCCATGTTGAAGGGAAGGGAGGCCTGTTTGAGCTTGTGTATGAAAGGATAAAGCAGAAGGGACATGCTATCATCGTGGTTGCTGAAGGTTTTGGTTAGGAATGTTAGAGTACGTGTACGTACACAACTAGAGATAGACTAGGACTTTAGAGATCATCTTGTATTTCAAGTCATAGGCTTCTTGCCCTTCAAGTTTGTACGTATATATATACTCCCCATGAGGGTCAAATCAAAACACCGAAATATTAAGAATCCAATATTTTCTTCATGGTATCAGAGCGGCTAGCCTCACGGCGCCGATCCTAGGTTCTTCCACCACTTCCGCAACACGCCGCCCCCGGGGAGATTACTCCTCGGGGGCGCGGCACCCGGTCTTGATCAAAGATCTAGCCGGTTTTTTAGATTAGATTAGATCCAAATTTCGTTTTTCCAATTCTATAGATTAGATTCAATTAGCCACAAATAAATCTCTAGACCTAGATCCAAAGTTCCGGTAAAAAGCAGCGGATCTATCCAACCTCCATGGCGGCAAGTATGACAGCACACAAGTACGACGACGTGGAGCCGGCGCCGTCTTCGACAAGCAGTTGCAGATCGGCCTCCGTCGACTCCACGCAGCCAGGTTCAAGCTCGTGTTCATGCTGCTATGTTCAAGCCCGCGTCCACTAGCGCAGGGAGGGGTCACGCATGCGTACGTCTCCAGCCCGAGTCCAAGTTTCCAGGAACTAGAAGGCACGATCACACGAGGACAGTATGCAGATGAGGAGACTCAAAGATACATCTACACCACTTTGCTTGTGAGGACTAGGCGATATGCTTCGACTCACACCCAGCTACATCGACATCAACATCCGGATCTGCACTGCTTTGATACACGACTACACCGACACCAAGATCTGCACCGCTTTGACACGCGACTACATCGACACCAAGATCTACATCGCATCAAGCCGGACTACATCGACCCGAACATCTACAAGCTATACGACTACGCCAGGCTACAAGCCAAGATCTTCGTCGAGCATATCCACGGAGAAGCGACATCAACATCATTCACACGCCAGACCGGTGTGGAACACTACTACAACGACTTCTCCGACATCAAGGTTTCGACATCATCGCCGCCACAAGGGACGCCTTTGAGCGACGATCATCGCCGACATGCCTACTCCATCATCGCCGACACATCATCGCCAAGGTCTATATCTACGTGGTCTTCATCAACATCTTCGTCGACACATCGCCGCCGCCGCTATACCCGTCCACATGATGGACATACAACTACAACGCCTCGGATTACAAGAAAACGCAAGCACGACGACGGCATCGCCGCGTCCACGACTTCGACGGCGCAACAACAAACCGGCATCACAATTGTGACGCCCTACGACCGCACATATGGTTACGGCAAAACCTTGTGTGCTTGGTGGGTTCCTCCGGTCTGGCAAAACCGGTGGTCTCACTTATGACCGCGTCAAGAGACGCCTGACGACCTCTACAAGGTGCAAAACGTCCACAACTGCAGCTTCGTCAATAACAACAAAAAACGCGCAATTTTTTGCGCCTCCGGCAATGGCGGCCACACCACTACGACGACTACGACATCGACCACACCTACATCGACCACGGCTACATCACGATCGGCTACCTCGACATCGACATCAAGAACAACGTCTACAGCAACTCAAGAACTCCAGTCAACAGTGTCTGCGTCGTCACTTGCGTCCACGTCACTCCCGCTGTGACTGCGGGAGGGAAGAGAGGCACTAGAAGGGGACGCAGTCACCGCCCCTAGGTGCCAGCCATGATCATGTCCACGCAGTTGATGATGATAAGGAGGTAAAGACGACGGAAGCACAAGACTTCAAATCCAGTCGCAAGCGTCCGCTTCACTCTCGCTCCGACTGAGGGGGGATGTTAGAGTACGTGTACGTACACAACTAGAGATAGACTAGGACTTTAGAGATCATCTTGTATTTCAAGTCATAGGCTTCTTGCCCTTCAAGTTTGTACGTATATATATACTCCCCATGAGGGTCAAATCAAAACACCGAAATATTAAGGATCCAATATTTTCTACAAGGAATTGATTCCGAGGACTGATGAGCAGAAGCTATTGCAGGATGAGTCTGGCAACATGTTGTTTCTTGATGTTGGCCCCTAGCTGAAATATGAGCTGGGTAGATGGTGGAAGAGAGAAAATCTAGGAGAGTTGTTCACCGGCACGGTGCTGCAAGAGGACCTCGATGGCAGCGTGGTTGCTGCGGAATGTCCGCGGCGGGTCTGCTCGGTGTTGCTGCGAGGCGCCGTGGTTGTGGGCCAGGGGCGAAGGCGCTCGGCGGGCGGCGCGTGGTCGGAGGGATCATCGTGGCGGCGCGGGCTTGTCCGGGGCTTGTCCTGGGCCGCCAAGGAGGTGTCATGGTGGCGGCGATCTTCTGTACCTTTCATGGTGGCGGCTGCCCGGGTTTGCTCTGGTTGTTTTTCAGCAACTATCTCGCGGGCAGCGGTGATGATCCGGACGGTGGCTTTTGTCGCGGCGACGGGGAGCCTAGTTGTGGCGGCAGAAGGATTGCTTGATGATCGTCGGGATCTTGGAGGAGGAGGGGAGGTGTGATGGTTGTGCCGGTCCTTGTTGGGCGGGCGTGAGGTTTGGGACTCTTCGCTAGGCGAAAGCCTTGTCCTGGCGGCTTGCCGGAACCGACGACAATGACGTCCGTGGCCACCACATCCTTCTTGAAGTCGTCATCGAAGCGGGTGTTTTCTACTCTTCCGCCCGGGCTCTCCGGGGGAAACCCTAGATCCCTCACGGGATTGGGCGTGGGTGGCGCTCTTGTGTCGCTTTGCCTCTTGGGGCCTCGCTTTGGACGTCCACCGGACAGAGGGACCTGTGGAGTGTTTTGGTGGAGGCGGGTTCGTCTTCGGCCAGGCAGGGCGCGGCCCTGGGGCCGGCGTGGTAGTTGGAGCTATGGCTCCGATCTTTCGCCTTCGTCTGTTGCGTTGAGGCATGGTGTTGACCAGGCTTGGTCGTCGACCCGTGTGGAGCGCAGCCTCGGGGCTGGCATGTGGTGTTGTGTTGTAACGGGTTTTCTGGCCAGTTTTCCTCATAAAGGGCCAGCTCTTTTCTACTATATCGATGAAAGGCAAAGCTTTTGCCTCGTTTCAAAAAAAAAGACATGCCCTGTAATTTCATAAGAGGACTTTTATATCACAATGCGTTTCATGACAACTGCCAAAACTGAGTGAAACGAAAACACCGACATTTATCACGATGTGCTAAGAAAAGTTCGACAAACGTGTTACTCCGTAGCAACGCACGAGTATTTAGCTAGTAATTCTAATACCTCAAACCTCTTCATGGCAGCAAGGAAAATATCAGGAGATGGCTTGCCAGCCTTCACCTCTGGATCATCACCCATGACAACGTGATGCATCAGGGCAAACATTTCCTGGTGGTTCTGTGTCTTCAGTGCAAAATGACGTTTATGGGATCTGAAGATACCATAAAGGAAAGAATCATTTGTATATGGTTAAAAGTTGGTTACGATCTAAGAGCAATGAAGAAAAGAACAGCAAGGTGAACTGAAAAATTGAGAAATTACCCTGTCGCAACACAGATAGGTATTTTGTTTGCATGAAGATGTTGAATTAAGCGTAGTACGCCTGCAAGATGAATGATTCATGTATCAATTATAAGCAATATAATATACATATATTTAACCAGACATGATAAGTTTGTGCCAAAAACAGTTCAAATAAACAAGAAAAGACAACCGCATGACACATTTAATTTAGCAGCGAGTAAGAAAATCAATGGTTTTCAAATAATGATTTCCCCCTTCCAACAGAGAGAAATTCCTTCGATTTGTTCAATCAGTGATTACATCGGATTATTAACTTGAATTTCTTGTGATTATATCAACTAAAGATAAATCTCAGTGCTCCCGACATTGTTATGAAACGAAGGACAACCAAAACTAACTTCCTCAAATTCCAATCAAATTTCCATTCCTTTCAACCCTGAAATTCCAAGAAAGGTAATTCCACAGTGATTTAATATAGTGTATAATTATACTAATTCAGAACATGGCCTGTGTGCCGTCAGCGCTGGTGTATCCTAACAAGCGCATGGTAGCATATTGTCTTCGGCAGCATACATAGTGGTGGTGAAATTTTAAATCAGATGTTTAGGCAAAATGAGTTGCCAAGGCATTCCATTAATACTTTCAGTTCCTTGTTTTGCCGTCCTGTGACATTAAATAAACAAGTAATGAAGATTGTAACAAGTCATGAAAACAACCGAAGCAATTACAGCTGATTACATTAACCTGAAAAGTTCTTCTATAACTCAAATTCCTCTGATTTTTCCGTCTAACAAGTTATCAACCCAATGAACGAACTGTGAAAGACATAATGCACCTACAATCAGTTAGTCAAGTAAACCCATTTATTTAGTTGCCCCACCCAACTGACAAGTGACAAAGTTTGACACATCACATACAAATACACAACACAAGAGTATCGTTACAAGGGGAGCAACAAAGAAACAAGCAAGCCATTCTCACCAGGCAGGATGACGCAGGAGGGGAAGAGCTCCTGCAGCATGCTCTCGCGCTCCTCGAGGAACTGGCCCGGAGTGAGCAGGCTTGTGAGGCCACACTCCTCGACAAAGATGCGTGCCGACTCCGTGGCCTTCTTGCCCATCATCTTGGCCTTGAGGGACCAGTCGAACACCTTGCCGTACCTCGCGAGGATCTTCTCCTGCACCTCCGTGTAGAACCCCTCCGTGTCTGCACCCGTCCATACCAAAGGGAACACCGTCATCAGTACTAAACCACCATGACATTGACAAAGGGCATCCCGCTGTAAGACGGAAGAAATAAGCGAGCTATGCCCAAGAAGCTATGAAATCCAGCCATCCAGGAAGCTATCGACAACCCAAGAACCAGCAGCCCCTGGAAGCCAAGCAGCAAGGGAGCAAGTAGGGGACGCGGGAAGGAAAAGCGGGGAGCAGATACCGAGGAGGAGGCCGTCCATGTCGAAGATGACGTGCGAGACGGTCGCCCTGGGCGCCGGCGTTTCGTGCCCCTCGCCGGAGTCCACCGATGCCATTGGCGCGCGTGAGAGAGAGAGAGAGAGAGAGAGAGATCTGGGGAATTTCTTTGTGAGGATCTCGCCCGACCGGTGTACGCGCACTCGTGAGCTCGTCCAGCTGACTGTATTTTTTTTTTTTGAGAGAACGACAAAAGCTTTATTTATTAATGATACTTCGGTTTGTTATTAAAAAGATCGTATAATCTAGGACCTGAAACAGTCAGTTCATGCTTCGGAGCCGCGCGATCGCGATCGGACGTCTCTGACGAGCCTACACTTCTCGCAGTGTTTGTCGTGTGTACGTTTCACGGGTACGCGTAGCCGGGCGTTTTCAAACTTCGGTTACCGTGTCGATTGAGACACGTATCCGGGCGGTGCGGTGTCCGTTCCCCATTCCTTTGCCGACCACCTCGACAACGCCGGCGAGCGCGGCGATTTTGCTCGCGCGAGGTGGCCGCGCTGTCCACCTCGGATACCACCGTCATTGTATTGCCCACTGCGGATACCACCGCCGTCGCGGCCCACTGCGTACCGTAGACGCCGCCGCGCCATCCACCGCACCAACCCCACGGCTTGCTAATTTCGGTGCTCCGGCGAACGACATCGCCCGCGGATCCCCTGTCTCCGGTGAGTATCTACGCCACCCCCCTCTCCTCCCGGGTTTTTCGACAGATGTTAGTTCCGAATTTTGACAGTTTTTTTTGCGGATGTTAGCTCATCGTTTGTGGTAGATGATCCGTGGGAAACTCCATCGTTTGTGGTAGGATGGTAGTCCTTTTCCCCGATAAGCTGGTTGTTTTGTGAGATGGTAGATTCCCCCAGTGTGGGCTGGTAGATCCACTGAAGAGGATGGTAGATTTTTGATAGGGATGGTAGTTTTTTGATAGGGAAATGGTAGTTCCTTGCATGCCATGGATAGTATATCCTTATGGAGGATGGCAGTTTTTAGGGAATGGTGGTTCCTTTTGCATGCCCATGGATAGCATATGCTTCTGATGGAGGATGGCAGTTTTTAGGAAATGGTAGTTCCTTTTGCATGCCCATGGATAGCATATGCTTCTGATGGAGGATGGTAGTTTTTTTAGATAGGGGATGGTAGTCTTTCTGATAGGGAATGGTAGTTCCTTTTTTGCATGACCACGGATAGCATATCCTTCTGATAGAGGATGGTAGGTTTTTTGATAGGGGATGGTAGTCTTTCTGATAGGGAATGGTAGTTCCTTTTTTGCATGACCATGGATAGCATATCCTTCTGATGGAGGATGGTATAGTTTTTTGTTGTTATGATGATAAAGTTTGGATAGTAGATTATTTTTCACTTTTGTATGATGGGTAGTTCTTTCCTACTATGATGGTAGTTCTTTTTTCCTGTTCTGATGATATAGTTTAGATAGTAGATTTTTGTTGTTTATGTATATTTCTGAATCATATCAAGGAACTACAGTAGCTTTTTTATGCTTTTTTGGATGTTAAGTTCAGTTATATTTTAGTAGTAATGGTAAGTTGTCTTAATAGGATGTTAAGTTCAGTTATCTTTTTTGGATGTTAAGTTCGGTTATCTTTTGGATGTTAAGTTCGGTTATATTTTTTATGCTACTATGTGTCTATCGACCTGGATGTTAAGTTCAGTTTTTAGTAGTAATGGTAGATTTTTCTATTGTTTCCGATGTTAGCTCAAAATGACGAAGTCAAATAGTAACAAGAAGGGGCAGTCAGCCAGGAAACTCAAAATGCTTCGTGCAAAGCTTAGTCTGCGTCCTCGGATATCCCCAAGAACATCATCAAGGAGTGCTCCAGTAGATATTGAAGCAACACCCATGAAAAACCACGCAGCAACCGGAAATGTTAGTTTCTTTTTACCTTTTTAACATCCACACACTGTCTCTGGTTTTTGAATCACATAATTTATTTTTGGCTGACCTATTTTAATTTTTTACATTCAAGGTAAAAAATACAAGCCGTTTCAGCGCGCATCACCAATGAAACTTGTGATCTTGTATCCGAGCATGTCACCGAAACAGAAAAAATTAATCAAGGACTAGGGTTACAAAGGTTTGGTCAACATAAAGTGTTCAAAACTGCAGCCGATCTATGCAAATTCCTCATGGAGAGTTTTGATCCATCAACATGCAAGATGGTATTCCTTGAAAGAGGTTCCATCAGCGTCACGGAAGTATCTGTCAACGAAGTAATAGGTGTGCCTAATGGTGACAAAGAAGTTCAGTATGGGATGGATGCAGCAACAATAAAATTTATGACATAAAAGTTGGGAATGAAAGGCAAGAGACAACCAACCGCCACATCACTGAAGAACACAATTGCAGAAATGGAGGATGCAGACCTGAATTATCTCAGGTTGTACATTGCTTATGCCATGAGTTCCGTTCTTGCGCCAACAACCGGTGTTCACATCAGCCCTAGGCTGTACCCATCCTTGGTAAAAATCAAATATGCACATCGGCTAAACATGTGCAAGTTTGTTATACTGATGCTTGTGAAAGCAACTAAATCAAAGGTAGAAAAAGCAATACTAAAATCATGCATGCTCTACTTAATGGTACATCCCCCCTACTATCATCCATGTTTTTTACCTTTTTTGGTTGATCATGTTATCTACATTCACCAATTTAGTTAATCACTCACATAAACATGTTCCCCGCAGGTAAAATACCTAGACTCATTAGAGTTAAAATGCATGGATGTGCCCAGTGAAGGAACAAGAGTAACAGCATGGACCAATGCAATGGTGATAAAGGCTATTAAACAGGACCAAAAGAGCGATGGAACGTTCGGTGCAGCAAAGGTATTTTTCTCTACTTTTTTTTTACTTTTCTCTCTTGTAACTACATACAAAAACACTAGATTATATAACTTATCTTTTCTTTGTTTGTTTTCACTTTTTTTTGTTTCAAGCTCAAACCTGCATTCGCAAATTCAGACGTACCTAAGCTTGAGGGAGAACATATACCTTCCATTTCAAATGAGGAACTATCCGAACAAACACACGAAGAAGATGAAGAAGATGTTCCATTTAGAAGAGAAGAAGGAATTAGTAGCAATAAATATTGTGAACAAGCAGATGATGAACCACACGGAGAAACTTGTGAAGAAGAAATGGAAGGTAGCATCCTCTTTCCTAACGAAGAAAAATTTGACATGTTCATCCTAGCAAATTCACCTCGAGGATGTACATCAAAGGTGGGTTTTGTCCATTACAATAACCAATTTTTTCCTTACATGCCCAGGTTGCAAATAAATTTACTTACAAACAAAATTCTGAGCATCCTTTCACATATTACATTACAGGAAAGAGCAAGATACAAAGAAGCAATCCAGAAAGCTTGCCATGATTTTGAATCAAGCTTGCAGATGCTTGTGAAGCATCTTTCATTCAGACCAAGGAAGTATGCAAATAGAAGGAAGCAAAGGTGTAATAAGGGAAGGAGAGACAAAGAGACACTAATAGCCAGCCAAAATCAAGAACCATTTGGGGAATACAACAGACCAGATGATGATTGCAAGGTGGACGAAGAGGAAGAGCAGAAGGAGATAAGTGTGTCACTGGACGATGATTTAGTGCAGCTGAGCTTACCAGCACCACAACAGGAGAAAGAGGATGAAAGGAACAAAGGTACATTGGATGGTGATATAGAGACAGAAGGTAAATTGCCGCACCCAAGAGATGTTGCTGAACATGAGGTTGTTGAACAGCCTAAAGGTTCATTGGATGGTGACACGGAGACAGAAGTAACCAAGTGTTGCGAGACCTGTCTAATTGAACCAATGCAGAAAATTGTTTCAGTTACAAAAAAATCCATATCAAAAATGGTTGTTCTCCCACTTCATGGTACATAGCAGGACCTCAAGAAGTCAAGCACACCAGACTGAAAATTTAGTTACACGACTAGCAACTACTGTCTCAAACAAGTTGCACATACATGCAGAGCCGAGGTAAATACTTCTAGATGGGTTGGCCACCTTGTGCCAAACTTATCAGACCCCAACTGAGAATTCGATCAAACTTGCAGATCTTGCTGATGGCCAAAGTCAGGATAGCTACAAATCTAAAGATTGGGATATTCGTGGGAAGAAGTTCTTGGACTTCATGAGGACTGACATCAAGGATGCAAGGATGCAACATCCAGTATTCGAAACACCTGAATTCTTCGACCTTGAATACCACAAAGGTGCGCAAGAAGAGGTAGAATCCATCAACAGAAATCTACGAATGATGAAGCAAGAACCTATTCAAGATGTCTTCTCAAAGAAGGATGAAGGGAGTGCAAGGAAGGAATTGAAGAGCATAATTTCAGAGTTTGTAACACCAAAAACGGTGTCATTAAAAAGGAAGACAGTAACTTTTGCAGATCAGCAACCATCTGGATTAAAAATCCAGGAAAACGCCTCACCTTCACCAAGCATATACAGAACAAGATCTTTTGCGCAGGGAGAACTTGAAAATTCAGCCAAGCCCATAGTTCAAGTACAGTCGCCAAGGATACTACCTTCTGCTCAAAGAATGTCAACAAGGCTGAACATTGAAGGGTATGCAACAACTATATTGTCAACCAAAGTGCCTAGCTCTGCAGGAGAAGACTCGATGAACAGGAAATTAAACTTTGGTAGCAGCATAGAGTCGGACAGGCAGAGACAGAGGTTTGAAGAAGCATTGAAACGAGCCCCTGATCCCCCTTCATTTGACCTGGAAACACAAGAAGAGTATAACCAGCAAGAGGAAGCAGAAGATATGGAACAGCTACAAAACAATCAAGTGAACACTGTCAATAATAGAATATATGAGGCAGGTGGAAGCATTACACCTGTGCCACTTGAGCTTGACAAGAGGATTGTGAAGAAGGGGAGATTTGCAAGGTCACCATTTGTAAACTTTGAAACACAAAAGAACTATAACATCACAAAAATCACAAGAAGAGTTGTACAATATGGTGATTCAGCATGGTTTGGGGACTGGGTCCACAGAAAATGAAGGCATTATTTTCGATAATGGAATTCTATTCGCAAATCTTGGACACCTGGCAGATTCAGTGAAACCAGGCCACAAAATGATAAACACAATCGCTGAGGTACGAATCCATGTAATCGCAATGGAGAATCAAAACCCAAAAAAGTACATCATGCTGCTACGCGTAGCGGTAGGTTCCTCTCTTTTTATTTATCTTTTCAATTCACATTGGAAGAACATGTAGTTCTAACTTTCTGACATCTTCCATTCTTGTTTTTCTCAGAAGTACCTAATCGATTGCCGACACCA
Source organism: Avena insularis (assembly GCA_023614405.1). Classification (NCBI taxonomy): domain Eukaryota; kingdom Viridiplantae; phylum Streptophyta; class Magnoliopsida; order Poales; family Poaceae; genus Avena; species Avena insularis. Next base: position 273,901,316 of record CM042697.1, read on the forward strand.
TTTAAAAGATGTCAAAAGATGCTTCTAAAGAACCCCTGGAAACAGGCTCGACCACAAGGAAATAGTGAATTCCTCTTTTTTACTTTTCCACTGTATAACAAGCAAATTCACAAGACTATTTAAATTTCTTGTAACTTTTTCCCATTTTTAGGTTTGTAAAATAGCATTTTTTGATTGTTCACTATCCTTTTTTTGCCACATCAAACGCAGATTTGTTTCCCCGCCTTAGAGAAGTTCCCTCGGTTACCGAATGATTCATCCGGACACTATTGGTTGGTTGTCCTAAACATAAAGGCAGAAAGGTTTGAGGTCATCGATTCCCTCGCAAGCAGAGGCCGCGCACTATTGATGGAGTCTTGCCACTTATTGCAAATATAAAAGTTATGTGGGGCAAGGAGTATGCGGATTCAAAAGTGGATATTGCTAATTGGCCAATTGAAGTAATTGACAACCCTAAGCAAACCAATGGGTGAGTTCTCCTCTTACTTTTCTACATAGATATCTCTCCTGTTCATTTTGCTTTATTTGCATAGGCATTTATCATCTTTTTTTCATCCAAGGTATGACTGTGGATTCTTCACTCTCCAAAATCTGGAAGAGAAACATGGAAGGACGACCGCATCTTTCACGCAGAAAGATCTAACCAGGATTAGAATACTATTCACAAATCGGTTGATTCGCTTTGTGGACAACAAAGTGTCATGGTCACTATTTGTTTAAGCAACTCTTCTGCAGGTATAATTTTCAGAGAACAAAACCATACATGCTCACTTTTTATGTGTTAACTAGTTTCTTTACAGCTTATAAGTTCCATTCTTCGCACAGATACCAAACTTTCTGTAGTAACAGATATCACACTTTATTTCTTCAAGTAACTAAAAAACAGACAACATATATATAGTGCCAGGAAATTACACGTTCATATTTTTCCAAAAACAAAATAACTACTGAAATAGACCTAGGAGAGGAAATTTCTCAGGATTTGCCATCCTAACTGACAATTATATGTTTCATTTTCGAGATCAACACCAACAAAGTAACTTCTCCTCCCATACCCAAAAACAGAACCCTGAACTGGGATAACTTCAAACCTATTAGGATTATCGTTACAAGCCCGGGAATTGTAGGATGTTATCTTGCGAAGCTCTAGCTGGAAAATGTTGTAGATAGGTAGAGTGTAAGTCTTTAACATCTGTTTCTCCATTGGAAAATCAGACCATACTCTCACTGTCTTCTCCCTACAAACTCATGCGCATCTTCAACAACTTCTATCTTCTCTTGCAATTTCATGTATTGCTTAAAGAAACGAAGAAGGCTGGAATGCGGATCAATATATTTTTTGAGAACTGCATTAAATCCCTCACTTCTAGCAGTAGTTTGCAAGAATGGGAAGAATCTGTCCTGGAAATAAGCTGGAACAAATAAAGTCCTCAAGTCATAAAGATCAAGGAAATGCGGGTGATCTGCGACCCCATGTCTCTGAATCATTTATGTCCACCTTAACTCAAATTCTTCAATAGTGACACTGTGATCAATCACATCATTGAACTCAATCCTCAAATCTTCATGTTGTGCAACAAAAGGACCTAGTTTCTCCTGGACCTTTTGCATAATGTGCCATGTATAATTTCTGTGAACACTATACACCAACACCGCAAGGATAACACTTCTCATGCCAGCATCCTGATCAGTGATGATGTTCAGGGGATGCAATCCATCCATAGCGTCTAGGAACGCCTCAAACATCCAGACAAAGTTTGCAATTCTCTCATGCCTAATAAAACCACAACCCAACTAAATAGACTGCCCATATCTATTGATCCCAATGAACGGTGCACATGGCATGTTGTACTTGTTCGTCATGAACATGGTATCGAATGAAATACAATCATTATAGAACTTGTACACTTCTCTTGCAACACCATCCACCCAAAAGAGGTTCTCAACCTTGTCCTCTTCATCAAGAAGAAAAGTGTAGTTGAATTTGGGGTCTTGTTTCTGGATTTCTTTGAAATAGGCCAACAAGTCAGGCATGTCCTTCACTTGTTGCGGATCACCAATAGTAGCCATGTAGTTGCTCACTGATTTAGTGTTGTAAGGCACATTTTTCTTGCTGCCATAAACCTCACCCATGATCTCCATAATTCTCCCAGCACTGAGATTGACCTCATGAAGCAAGTCAATAAATCTCTTTTCATCCCTAGGAATCTTATTGTGAGATCTGAGGTACTTCTTGAGAGCAAATTTCTGGATAACATCATGTGTGTGCTCTTCAATAAACTGGGTCACTTCCCATCTAGCACCATTCCTTTTGACGCGCATTTTCGCCTTGCAATCTGTGAGCTTGGTGATAGTAAAGTTGTGTTGTTTTATTGGTGTAGGTTCCTCCTCAACATTTTTTCCTGTTTTGTTGCACACATATACACATTTGTCTCTCTCCCCATCTTTTGCAAATCTCCTGGACGAATCAATCCTAACCGAAAAACCAACATGTTTGCATAATGATTGTAATGTGCAAGCGTTGCCTCATCGGAGTCAAATTTCATCCCAACATGCGGAGTTTTAGGAACATACCACTCCGGCGTAGACTGGACCTCGCCATCGCTACCACAGTCCTCACTAGACAATGTAACACCTGTTCGCGCACCTGAATGAGTGTCCCGTGTGTGCCCCGAAGGTCCAGCACCTGGATGAGTTTTCATCTCTAAATCCCCTCATGGCACCCTTATAGAAGTTCCACCCCCAAATGGTCATATAGAAGTTCCAGCACCATCATCGCGGAAACCACGCATAGTACCTTCCTCGTCAATATCTCCCACTGGCTGGTTTAGGTCTAGCTCCCCAAACCAATAAGCAAAACCTTTAGGCATTTTAAGCAAAACTCCTGCATATGGCAAAAAACACAAATTACATCAACAAGTTATTTCTTTTTCATTTAGTTTTTAAACTATAATGACATCAACATTTGTGTTCCTGTTCTTAACATGGAAAAAGGAGTTGTGTGACAGTCAAGCAAAAGAAAGGAGGGATAAGTTCATGTACAAACGACAGCAAGAACTACCAGGATTTGATGTTCCCACCCCATGATCGTTCCATCTTTAGAAACTTTCCACTGATGGAATATTTTGTTGCATCTATAAAATCTAGCATGTTTTCTGTGTTTTGTGTTTTGTTAATCTTTTGTGATTGCTATTCCTTTTTTAACTACTAGAAGTTATATGATGTTATTGGATCTGGGTGATGTTCCTTTTTAACTACTAGAAGTTAATGGGAAGTTTATATGATGCTCTTCCATCTGATTTCTTCTACTGGAAGTTATATGATGGTCTTCCATCTGATTTTCTTCTACATGGAAGTTATATGATGGTCTTCCATCTGCTTAATGTTCTTTTTTTCTACTAGGAAGTATATGATGGTCTTCCATCTTTATTTTTGTACTAGAAGTTATGTGATGCTCTTTTCCCATATGTTCTTTTCATTTTACTGGTAGTTCCATACAGGGAAGAGGATGATAGGAAGATCCAAACTACAAGCTATAACTTCTTTTTTACCAGGAGATGGGGTGGGGAGAAGAGAGAACTTACAGGAGGGATTTTTTGCAGGTGTCTCTGTCGATGATTTCCTTGGATGGAAGATACATGGGAGAAGGAATTGGGATTTTGGGCGAGGTAAACTTTCTTGGATGGAAGATACAAGGTGATTGGGATTCTGGGGATGGGATCGGGGGAGTCTCTGTCGATGAATTCCTTTTCTTACTTCCATAAAGGGGGAGCAATGGCGATGGCGGTGGAAGCAATGGAGGTGGCGATGGAAGCAATGGAGGTGGGGCTGTAAGAAATTGGGATCTGGTATCCCGTAAAGGGGGAAGTAGGAGGTGGCAGCGCGACCAGGTGGGTTTCGAGGCGGTTCCCCGCGTGACCAGCGCTTCGCGCGCACGAAAACAGGAAAGCCTGGGTGAGGTGAACTTTTCGGAATCGGCTTTGTCGAAGCGACCTGGGAGCTGTCGGAGCGACCTGGGAGTAGCTTAAATCTAGGTCGACCTGGATGTAGTCACGTCCTAAAAAGATTGGGTACGTTTGTCATTAGCAAAATTTTACGTCTGCCCCTTTATTTCCGATTTTGCCTCTAGCGGTTCGGACAAATAACAGCCACTGCCACCGCCAAGTCAGTCAACCTCTTCTTTTCTCTCCCTGAAAGGCACTTCCTTCTCCTCCCCACCCAGCAATCCCGAGAAGTCATGTAACATCCCAGAATTTAGGAACCAACGAAGGGTAGATTTAGGAACCAACGAAGGGTAGATTTAGGAACCTATGAAATTGCATGCATTCATCTGTAAAAATGTGGGTAATTTTTTCGCCAAATAAAAACCTAAAGTGATCAAAGTTTCTTTCATGCTTTGAGATTAGGTATAGTCTTGAAGGATGATTGTTATAGACTTTGATATGATCTTTGTGGATGAGTGTGTTTTGGGAAATGAAATTTGAATTTAAATTTGAGTGTTGGATTTATAATGTAGAAGGATTTAGAATTAGGTTTGAGTGATTTGATTTAATCAAGAGTTAACAATTAATAACTTAAACTTTTTTAAAAAAATTAATCAATAAATGAATATTTATTCCATAATTTTATTCAATAAATAAGTTAAAAATTGTAACTTATGGAAATGATCAAGAATATTTACAATAGTAATGAAATAAAAGAAGAATCTTTATATATTGAGTAATAGTACAATCTTTATTACAAAAGAATTAAATAAAAATTACAAAAAGAATAAAATAAATATTACATGTGACTATTCTATAAAGAAAAAGAAAACCTAGACTAAAGTCTTGAATCTTCAAGTCTGGTACGTGCAAAACAAACACAAACTAAAAGAAAGAAAGTGAAGGATTAAAAATGTTTTACTCTCAGAATTGACAGTGAGTTGCACTGTGCAAAATTTCATCATTGAGTAATCTTTAAAGGGGCAAGTTTCACCAATATGAAAGAATTATATCTTTCATAATTTTAAGCCATAACTCAAATAAACAATAAGGAGGGAAAGTTTCACCAGACAAGTAAGAGTAACCAGATAAAAGTAACTTTCATATCCAGAGCATATCCACAAGGTGCAGCAGGCACACAAGAAGCACACACACCAAACTGTATGGTGTGTGCTGTCAGCACAACATCAACATTCCACACACACAAAACTACTCAACACGGCCGTGGGAGGCATCTCCAACACCATTCTCTGGTGCATACACACCAAGCATAGCAGCCCAGCTAAACCAAACCAAAGCCAAACCAGATCACACCAACCAAACTCTTGATCATATCACGAAGATGGTGACATAAGGAGGGGGTAGATCAGGTGGATAGCAAGCACAAGATCAAGCCACCCGGACCAGGAGGTGGACATCTAGATCAAGGACAAGTCCAGGAACTTGAAGTATCAGGAGGAGCATCAGATCAAGCTAGCCACAAGATCAACAACTTGCAACCCCAACAACAACCAAGTGTGGTGAGTAGAAAAGACCATCACATGATTTATCTGTCTAAGTTAGACAAGCATCCATGAGTTGTCTCATACTCAAATTCTCAAAAAAGCGCCCAAGTGGGGTGATTCCATCATTGAAGTTTTAAACACAAAGAGCAATCAGAAAACTATAAACATCCAACTAGGATCTCAGGACAACATCATTGATCACTAGCTATAAAGCTATATCTAAATTCCAGGAATGAATATAGCCAAGATCTGAACTTCTAGGCACATCTCTAAAACATGAGTATCACCTTCGAATTTAATCTTATGGATCCATATAAGTTATCAAGCCTACAATCATTTTTCCCCAACTTTGATTCAAGAAGCAGTAGCTGGTATCACTACCAGAACCAATCCATGAGAAATAACAAGATAAGGACCTAGATCCTAAACCTCAGACCAACATCATAGGTTTTAGGAATTTAGGGAAAGAAGTTCCACTTATCTCTGATGCCAAGTTAAGCTTAAGCAAAAGCAAGCTAAGTAATAGAACCTAATCTTGTGTGCCATACTAGGATGGTGTCACAAGAACAGCTTCTAAACTAAGCAGGTTAAGCATTCAACTTTCACAGTTACACTCATAGCCAAATATGAATCATTTTCCTGATACTATTCATAGGAATCATTTCTAAGAATATCCATATATATCATCACTATAAGAGACCATTAGATCTCAAGCTATATATGCACTCTTAAGCCAACAGTACAAATACAGTGACTTCATCACACAAAAATCACTGTCATTTACCAAGCAATGACAGTGGTGAGTTCTCAAACCACTAAGAATTCTCAAGTAATGATTCTAGAGCAACCTTATCATCTGAACCATATCAAGTTAACCAATGGAATCAATCTGGTAAGCCAGTAGCATCACCAAAGCTAACCATAAGCAGTAATCCACACCAAACAACCACTTAGTATGCTTAGGGATCATCAATACATCATCCAAATCATCAGATATTCAATCAACAGAGGGAAATGAACCCTAAGCAGAACAAAAAACCCTAATCAGGACATAACCACTAGCCAGGAGTAGCTATTATCAACACATAGTATAGGGTGGCCTAGCATAGAGGACACAAGGGGAAGAAGAACAACTTACTGATGAATGTTGTTGTGGGTGAGAAGAAGAAGCAGAGGTCGACGATGAGCACGGCGGCACGGGGAGCACCCCCAAGGGGGCGCTACGACCCACACCACGCTGAGGCGGCGACCCTCACCACGCCTGAAGGCGAGGAACACCAAGACCTGACACGGCAGAAAAGGCTGACAAGACAAAGACCACCCCCAAACCCTAGGGTTCGTGATGGAGCTCGTCTGGCCACCCCAAACCAAGGAATTATTAAATAAATAAAATTCAAATAAAATGAAATAAAATAAAAGAATACAATATTCAATAAATATTAAAAAATATTATTTATAAATCCTTTATTATTAAAAATGATTTTTATAATTTAAATAATGGGGGAGAATACATATAAAGCTAAATAATGCATTACATTACTTTGCATAATCATTTTGCTTCTTTAAATATTGTCCTTACCAAGCAATAATGATGTTTTTCTAGACATAGAAGCTCAAGGTCCAGTGCAAGCATCAGACTTCACTACCTTGCAATCACAAGGCAAGTTCATCACTTGCTCATATCCTTTGAAGAGTCATTATCAAAATATTTGCAAATTGTGTGTTATCATATATACTCCAGTGAAAGAAAATATTATTTTCACAAATAAAGAAATCTTAGATATCATCCTAAGTGATGATATGATGGAGCAATAGAACTTAGGGTTCTATTTGCAACAATGATGATATTTAGGGACTTAATAACCCATGACATCAGTGATTCTAGCGCCGTATATCACGCGTTAGCCATGAGATTTGGAATGGGACAGAGAAGTCAGTTGTATTTTCTTCCTCTCGCATGTAGCCGGATGTGCAGGTCATGGCTGTTATCCTCGTAGCGTGCATATTAATTGGTAATTCGTAGAGGATATGTAGCATATGGGTGGGAACCCTCAACGTCCCACGATATTTCCGCCATCTAACGGTCTGTACAAACTATTGCGTAATTCAATATGTGGGCATGGTGTACACCAAGGAGGCATGCGAGGTCGCGAAGGGGGCAATGATTGGCTTGGACCAACTAATGGGCCCCACATCATGGAACTGTGGACGGGAAAGTACGCCCGGTTGTGCAACAAGGAGTTGATCTCTCATGGATAAAGTAACGCACATCTGCAGAGTGTAAGAATTGTAACTTGTTACTCCCTATTCCTGGAAGGAGCTGCAAACGCGGTAGGAAAGGAACTCCATGAAAGTTCTGGTCAACCTGTGAAGGCTGATGGTCATAGATTTTTATAATAAAATCAATCTTTGAAGAAATATTTGCAAAAACTGCATAGTGCCAAGGACTTATAGTCCAAGGTGGTAGTTAGAGCATCAAACTTCCCACCTTGCATATAATGAACTTGTTGGGTAACGCTGTTACTCATCCTTTCCTTTGATCCCTTGCTTAGACTCTAAGGATACCGAAGACCTGCCAATGTATGCAGCCGAATGCCAAGAAGATGTGTTCTACGAGAAGCCTGGCCTGTCAGGAGGTGTGGAAGGAGTGGATTACGAAATCCGCTGCGGTGTCGATGATAACGAGTCCAACTAAGTATCCTAGTTAGTAGTAAGCGATGGAGCCGAGCAGCATGAACTATATAGAATAAGCTGCTGAACTCAACTCCTAGTTGGAGTTGCTACTTTTAAATTCCGCTGAAACACTTTATATTTTGATTTGTAAGTTGAATCCTTTTGAAGTCTTGAACTTCTGGTATTGTAATAATAATAATGTGTGAATGTTTGTAATATGGACCCACAATGTTTCTGTTGTACCACTCTAAGGGATGTGATATTTACAGAACGGTGTTCTGTGGATGTCATGTCAATGACTATAGTGTACTACGCATGTAGTGGTATGCTGGGTCACCGCAGTTGGTATCAGAGCAAATTGCTTTGACCTTAGGTTGGAAACCTAGTAAAGGGTATTACCTGTAGGAGAGTGTAGCAACGATAAAGAATTCTCTAAAAGAAATATAATGGGTATTCAAATGAGAATATTCTGTTATATGTTTTAGTGTGATAATTCTTTGTTATGATGCAATATATTATTGGTTACTAATAAAAATATTTTTCTGATATACAGAGCTATGGCACCAAAGTTTCCAAAACATACTTTGGTAAGGAAAGAGGAGACTCTTGATGATTACCAAGGATCATTCACAGACCAACTTCGTCAACTTTTAAAGATTTTTAGTTGTCCAACTAGAATCCCAGTGAACACTATAACCTATTATGATGGCCGGATGTTATCCAAGTATCGTGTGAGTATCCAACTTCCAGAGGAGCTTGGATTGTGTGCCGATTTACCTATAGGAGAAGGTGGGAGTCACTTAGCAGCATATCATGTTGCTGTTGTGGAGGCGATAGCTAATATCCGGGAGCATAAAGCCAAGGAGTTAGAAGGTAGCACATTTTCTGTGATACCTCATTATTCTATAGACTCGGAGCCTATACCGGATCATCTTACTTTAGTTAAGAAGCATCCTAAGTTAGCTTCCAAGTTTATGGATAGATATCGAACACTCATTGCGTCTTTTTATAAGACACATCAAGTGATTGTTGAAGATAAAAACGACATGTTAGAGGATCTAACTGATCCGGAAAGGAGGAAGCAGTTAGCATTCCAGTTGGAGAAGGAAGCAAGTAGTAGTGCAAAACCTATCTTTAAGGATATACCTATAGATCCTGAATCTTTTACATCATATCCTTATTCACCAAGGCCTGAACCTATATATGATCCTACTGTGGATATGAGGTATGCAGTACCACAGGGTTCAGAGGATGGTTCTGAATCAGAACTTCCTATTGAGAATTCTGATGGTTGGAGGATGGGATAATATGAAGGATCTCATGAACACCAGATGTCCATAGATGGTTCTGACGGAAATGTTGGACAATCTAGCTAGATGGGTGCAAGAATTAACCCTAGTAACAGTAGTAGAAATGCCATGTTCAGAGATAATCAGGATGAAGAATAAGATCCCGAGGAGGGAGTGTTTGAATCATCAACATCTTCTCAAAACCTAGGGAATATACATTATCCGGTGTTTAACTATCTTGCCCAAAGGAGCACCTGGGGATCAGCAGGATCTACGTATCATGTTGACAACTCAAGGAATGAAGCTCAGGAGATGCAAGTGGGAGATAATGTTGAATATGTTTCTGAAGACTTCTTAGCTGAGCTGGAGGGAGTCAATGCGCTCAGGTTGGGTAATGACTCAAGTCCTGACACTTCAGACACTGAGTATGTTCCTTCTGTAAGGCCATTTGTTCCACAAACTGTGCGACGAACGTCACGTCATCACAGTTGGACATCAAGCATGTATGATGAGCGTAGTTACTACTAGAAGTAGGCAACTATTTAGAGGTATCAAGTACCGTGTATTGTAATCCAAGAAAAAAGATAGTTAGATAAATAAGGTAGTGTTGTGATTATACCTATATGGTATATGTTGTAGTGACTTTGTATTATTATGATATTGTAATGTATAATATGTAAAATGCATATTTGGATATTCATTGTGTGACTAGTTCTGTGCGTAAAGTCGAGCTCAGAACACATGTGCATGACGTAATTATGAGTATTCACTTTATGTGTAGGACTAGAGGGTCATGGATACGGGTGTAGAAACCGAAGCTGAACAGCAGCGGATGGAACGTGAGGCCAAAGAGAAGGCCGATGCAGATGCAGCAAATCAGGGAGCATTACTACCCCCACCAATGAGACCGTTAATGGAGTAGAACTTTATGCAATGTATGCAAATGATGCAAGAGACCCAGAACAAGTTCATGGAGGAGTTGTTGGGACAAGCAAATCAGAGGGCGCCTGAAGGTGGAGGAGTAAGTCTTTCTGACTTTCAGAATGCAAGGCCGTTACCTTTTGCGTCAGCTCCTGAACCAACGGATGCAGAAGATTGGCTAGTAGATACAGAACGAAAACTGAAGACTATAGGTTGCAATGATGAGGAGAAATTGAGGTATGCAACTCATCTTCTAACTGGACCTGCAGCATCCTGGTGGGAGAATCAGTTAACCATGCAACAACCAGGAAGGGAGTACACCTAGGAAGAGTTTAAGCAGACATTCCGTGAATATCATGTTCCGGAGAGTGTTATGGAACTGAAGAGGAGAGAATTTGAGGAGCTTCAGTAGGGATATACTAGTGTCATGAAGTATATCTGGGAGTTTAGTCAACTGTCTCGTTATGTAGAGGAGGATGTTAACACAGAAGAGAAGTAGAAGAAGTGTTTCCTGCGTGGGTTAAATCCATTTGTGAGGATGCACTTAAGGTTGGCTAATAAGCAAACTTATCAGCAGTTGCTGGATGCAGCTATTACTTTCGAAGATGACTACAAGAATGTCCAAGAGGATAGGAGGAAGAGAGCCAAGAAGGAAACCAAGAGGATTCAGGCAAGTAAACCTAAACCCAATCTGGAGTTCATACCCCGGAACAAGGCCTATGGTAACAATAACAATAACAAGGGCAGTGGTGGAAATCAATCCAATCCTAGAAGGAATGTTATTTGTAACAACTATGGAATTCCAGGGCATTTCCAAAGGGAATGCAAAAAGCCTGTAGTGATCTGTTACGGTTGTGGTCAGAAGGGGCATATCAAGCCCGATTGTCTGAGCAAACCACCAGGAGGTTGGCCTACCAAAGGAGGAGCACAAGCCAGTGGAGGAAATGGACAACCCAATCGAGGAGGAATTAATGTCAAGAACAACAATGGCAAGAGGAACAGACCTACCGGGAAGCTGAATTGCGCAACCCTAGAGGAGGTGGATAATTCGGAGCATGCAGTGATAGGTACGCTCAATATCCTTACCAATCCCGGCAAAGTTCTATTTGATACTGGTGCAACTACTTCATTCATTTCTGAAGAATTCTGTGATAAATTCGGGATTAGAAGGGCAACCTTAGAAAACCCTATGACCGTAGTTATGGCAGGGGGAAATGTGATTGTACGCCACATTAAACAAGATCAGGTTATCTCGATATGTAGTTGTACATACTTTGAAGACCTTTATGTGATTCCTTTGAAGGGAATTGCAGTAGTGCTGGGGATGGACTGTATGATGGAACATGGGGCTCAGATAAATTGTGAGGAGAAAAATGTCTCAATCAAAACTCCAAGTGGAGCAAGGATAGTTTACCAAGCAGATAAGCACAGTCATATCATGGTGGATCTGCAGTTGAACTCAATGAAAGAGGTCAAATTGCAAGATATTCATGTAGTAAATGAATTTCAAGATGTTTTTCCAGCAGAGCTACCTGGAATGCCACCAGATTGGGAGATAGAGTTCACTATTGATCTAATTCCCGGTACAGCACCAATAGCTCAAGCAACATATAAGATGGGACCAAAAGAATTAAAAGAACTCAAAGAGCAAATTGATGAGTTAGTCAGAAAAGGGTTTATTCAGGAAAGTGTATCCCATGAGGAACACCAGTAATCTTTGTCGATAAAAGGGATGGTGGAAGAAGGATGTGTGGAGACTACAGAAATCTGAACAATGTTACCATAAAGGATAAGTATCCTTTACCAAGGATTCAAGATTTGTTTGATCAAGTGAAAGGAGCCAGAGTATTTTCAAAGATTGACCTAAGATCTGGATACCATCAAATAAAAATCAAGCCTGAAGATGTTCCAAAGATAGCATTTGTCTCAAGATATGGACACCATGAGTATCTGGTAGTACCATTTGGTTTGACCAATGCACTAGCAATATTCATGAATCTGATGAAGAAAATATTCATACCATATTTGGATAAGTTCGTCATAGTCTTCATTGATGATATTCTGATATATTCCAAGGATAAGGAAGAGCATGCTGATCATTTAAGAATAGCATTGCAGACTTTAAGGGAACATAAACTTTAAGCTAAATTTAGTAAATGTGAATTTTGGCTATATGAGGTAGAATTCCTCGTCCATGTGATCAGTAAATATGGAATTGCTGTAAATCCATCTAAATTTCAATCAGTACTAGAGTGGACTGCACCAACCAATGTGAAACAAATTCAAGGTTTCTTGGGTATGGCTGGTTATTATCGGAGATTCATTGAGGGTTTCTCCAAAATAGCTGGACCAATGACCAAATTGTTAAGAACGAATACACCATTCAATTGGGATGAGAAGTGTGAAGCAAGTTTTCAGGAGTTGAAGACCAGGTTAACCACAGCTCCAATCTTAGCAGTTCCAGAAACAAGGAAAGACTTTATAGTATACTGTGATGCATCTAAAGAAGGTTTGGGTTGTGTGTTAATGCAAGATCGAAAAGTGATTGCTTATGGTTCAAGGCAACTGAAACCACATGAAGCCAACTATCCAACTCATGATTTAGAGTTAGAAGCAGTAGTCTTTGCGCTTAAAGGATGGAGACATTTTCTTTATGGAGCCAGATGTGAGTTATACACTGACCATAAAAGTCTTAAATATTTCTTCACTCAAAAGGAGTTGAATATGAGACAGAAATGTTGGTTGGAACTAATCAATGATTATGATTTAACAATCAACTATACTCCAGGAAAAGCAAATGTTGTAGCAGATGCTTTAAGCAGAAAGAGTGCAGACATTCATCCTAGCAATCGGGAGCTACCAAAAGAGTTACAAATGGACTTGGAAAGATTAGAGCTTCAATTCATTAGAACAGAGGTTCTTGGAGGATTAGCTACTATGCAGGTAGTTGCAGAGCAGGACAGTGATCTTAAGCACGAAATTTTTAGACATCAAGCAGAAGATCCTTTCATTGTTAAGGAAATTCGGAGGATATCTCAAGGGCAAAAATCAGTCTTTCACCTAGGAGATTATGAGTCTTTGTGGTTCCAAGATCGTCTTTGTGTTCTAGATGTGACTGAGATTCGACATTTCATACTCAGAGAAGCACATGAAACACCATATTCTATACATCCAGGAAGTACTAAGATGTATATGGACATGAAAGAACTATTTTGGTGGAATAATATGAAAAGGGACATTGCTAAATATGTATTAGAATGCCATACTTGCCAAAGGTTGAAGGCTGAACATCAAAGTCCAGCCGGACCATTGCAACCTTTGGAAATTACCGAATTGAAGTGGGAGGAAATAGGTATGGACTTCATCACAGGATTGCCCATGACACCTAAACGGAAGGATATGATATGGGTAATTGTGGATAGACTCACTAAAAGTGCACATTTTATTCCGGTAAATCAGAAAGATAATGCCGAGAAGTTAGTAGAAGTTTACATCAAAGAGATAGTAAGTAAGCATGGGGTGCCCAAAAAGATCGTAACTGATAGGGGATCCGTGTTTACTTCAGCATTTTGGAAGCAATTACATGAAGCACTTGGTTCCAAATTAGATTTCAGCACAGCTTATCATCCAGAGACAGGGGTCAAACAAAAAGAACAAATCAGATACTAGAAGACATGTTAAGGGCTTGTGCATTAGATTTTGGAGGTACATGGGAAGATCATCTACCAATGGCAGAATTTTACTACAATAATAGCTATCAGAGTAGTCTGAAGGCAGCTCCATATCAGGTTATGTATGGAAGGAAGTGTAGTTCATCAATATGTTGGTATGAGCCTGGGAGCAGCAAAGAATTTGCGCCAGACTATATCCAGGAAAAACAAGATATCATTGATAAGATCAAGGATAGACTGAAAATAGCTCAGAGTAGGCAGGAAAGTTATGCTGATCAAATTCGAAGATCATGGCATCCAGAAGTGGGAGACATGGTATATTTTAAAGTAATTCCAATGAAAGGCGTTAAAAGGTTCGGAGTTAAAGGAAAATTGAGTCCAAGATATATCGGGCCATTCAAGATACTGAGTCAGAACAAAACTATAGCTTATGCTTTAGAGTTACCATCAAGATTGGCTCAAGTGCATAATGTTTTCCATGTGTCAAAACTTCGTAAATGTTTGAAAGTTCCGGATGATGCAATCACACATCAAGAGATAGAACTACAAGAAGACTTGACCTATGTCGAAAAGCCCTGTAAAATTTTGGAAGAAAACTAGAAAAGGTTGAGGAATAGGGCAATCAAGTATTGCAAGGTACAGATGGAACATCACCCTGAAAGGGAAGCCACTTGGGAGAAAGAAGAGGATTTAAGAAAAGCCTATCCAGAACTATTTAGGTACATCTCAACAAACTTCGGGATGAAATTTAATTTAAGGGGGGAAGTCTGTAACATCCCAGCATTTAGGAACCAACGAAGGGTAGATTTAGGAACCAACGAAGGGTAGATTTAGGAACCTATGAAATTGCATGCATTCATCTGTAAAATGTGGGTAAATTTTTCGCCAAATAAAAACCTAAAGTGATCAAAGTTTCTTTCATGCTTTGAGATTAGGTATAGTCTTGAAGGATGATTGTTATAGACTTTGATATGATATTTGTGGATGAGTGTGTTTTGGGAAATGAAATTTGAATTTAAACTTGAGTGTTGGATTTATAATGTAGAAGGATTTAGAATTGGGTTTGAGTGATTTGATTTAATCAAGAGTTAACAATTAATAACTCAAACTTTAAATAAAATAAATTTATCAATAAAATGAATATTTATTCAATAATTTTATTCAATAAATAAGTTACAAAATCTAACTTATGGAAATGATCAAGAATCTTTACAATAGTGATGAAATAAAAGAAGAATCTTTTTATATTGAGTAATAGTAGAATCTTTATTACAAAAGAATAAAATAAAAATTACAAAAAGAATAAAATAAATATTACATGTGACTATTCTATAAAGAAAAAGAAAACCTAGACTAAAGTCTTGAATCTTCAAGTCTGGTACGTGCAAAACAAACACACACTAAAAGAAAGCAAGTGAAGGATTAAAAATGTTTTACTCTCAGAATTGACAGTGAGTTGCATTGTGCAAAATTTCATCATTGAGTAATCTTTAAAGGGGCAAGTTTCACCAATATGAAAGAATTATATCTTTCATAATTTTAAGCATAAGTCGAATAAACAATAAGGAGGGGAAAGTTTCACCAGACAAGTAAGAGTAACCAGATAAAAGTAACTTTCATATCCAGAGCATATCCACAAGGTGCAGCAGACACACAAGTAGCACACACACCAAACTGCATGGTGTCTCAGGTCACAAGACAAAGATCAACAGGCCACACACACAAACTACTCAAGACCGTGGGAGGCATCTCCAACACCATTCTCTGGTGCATACACACCAAGCACACCAGCCGAGCTAAACCAAACCAAAGCCAAACCAGATCACACCAACCAAACTCTTGATCATCTCACCGAGATGGTGACATAAGGAGGGGGTAGATCAGATGGATAGCAAGCACAAGATCAAGCCACCAGGACCAGGAGGTGGAGAGCTAGATCAAGGACAAGTCTAGGAATTGGAAGTATCAGGAGGAGCATCAGATCAAGCTAGCCACAAGATCAATAACTTGCAACCCCAACAACAACCAAGTGTGGTGAGTAGAAAAGACCATCACATGATTTATCTGTCTAATTTAGACAAGCATCCATGAGTTGTCTCATACTCAAATTCTCGGAAAAGCACCCAAGTGGGGTGATTCCATCATTGAAGTTTTAAACACAAAGAGCAATCAGAAAACTATAAAGATCCAACTAGGATCTCAGGACAACATAATTGATCACTAGCTATCAAGCTATCTCTAAATTCTAGGAATGAATATAGCCAAGATCTAAACTTCTAGGCACATCTCTAAAACAGGAGTAGCACCTTAGAATTTAATCTTATGGATCCATATAAGTTATCAAGCCTACAATCATTTTCCCCCAACTTTGATTCAAGAAGCAGTAGCTGGTATCACTACCAGAATCAATCCATGAGAAATAACAAGATAAGGACCTAGATCCTAAACCTCAGACCAACATCATAGGTTTTAGGAATTCAGGGAAAGAAGTTCCACTTATCTCTGAATGCCAAGTTAAGCTTAAGCAAAAGCAAGCTAATTAATAGAACCTAATCTTGTGTGCCATACTAGGATGGTATCACAAGAACAACTTCTAAACTAAGCAAGTTAAGCATTCAACTTTCACAGTTACACTCATAGCCAAATATGAATCATTTTCCTGATACTAATCACAGGAATCATTTCTAAGAATATCCATATATATATATCATCACTTTAAGAGACCATTAGATCTCAAGCTATATATGCACTCTTAAGCCAACAGTACAAATACAGTGACTTCATCACACAAAAATCACTGTCATTTACCAAGCAATGACAGTGGTGAGTTCTCAAACCACTAAGAATTCCCAAGTAATGATTCTAGAGCAACCTTATCATCTAAACCATACAGGTTAACCAATGGAATCAATCTAGTAAGCCACTAGCATCACCAAATCTAACCATAAGCAGTAATCCACAGCAAACAACCACTTAGTATGCTTAGGGATCATCAATACATGATCCAAATCATCAGATATCCAATCAACAGAGGGAAATGAACCCTAAGCAGAACAAAAACCCTAAGCAGGACATAACCACTAGCCAAGAGTAGCTATTATCAACACATAGCATAGGGTGTCCTAGCACAGAGGACACAAGGGGAAGAAGAAGAACTTACTGATGAATGTTGCTTTGGGTGAGAAGAAGAAGCAGAGGTCGACGACGAGCACGGCGACACGGGGAGCACCCCCAAGGGGGCGTTGTGACCCACACCATGCCGAGGCGGCGACCCTCACCACGCCTGAAGGCGAGGAACACCAGCACAGCACACGGCAGCAAAGGCGGCGGCAACACCAGCACCACCCCAAACCCTAGGGTTCGGGTTGGAGCTAGTCTAGCCACGGGGGAGCTCCAGATCCAAATAGAATTGGACAGGAAGGTAGAGCATGGTCGACAACCTCGCCCTGCACCATGGCAGCGGCCAGGGAGGACCACGGCGCGGGCAGCGCACGGCGGCGGCGCCATCGACCACAGGGTTGAGGAGGAGAAGAGAGAGATAAGATCGAGAGAGTGACAGAGAGAGTGGGCTGGGATAGGCCAGGACCCCTTCGGGGTGTCGCTTTGGCTCTGCCCTACTGGGCCACAAAGGCCCAATAAGCCAACATAGTTAGCCCAAATCACTTAAGGCCGGTTTTTAAATGAGAAAAGACCAAAATGCCCCTGAATTTAAATAAATTCTAGAAAATGAAATAAAAATCCAAAAATTATAAATAAAATATTTTTGGATTCACAATAATCCAAACTATCCAAATAAACTAAAAAATAAAACTTTAGACATATAAATTTTATTAAGAATTTTGTAATATATATTCCTTATAGAATTTTACAAAATTATTGAAAGATGATAAAAATAAATAAAAATCACTTTCATTATATATTAATATTGTAGTATTTTATAAAATACTAAACAAATATTTAATATCAATTTTTGGTATTTAAATGATAATTCTCAAAGGAATTATTAAATAAATAAAAATCAAATAAAAGGAAATAAAATAAAAGAATACAATATTCAATAAATATTAAAAATTAATATTTATAAATCCTTTATTATTAAAAAGGATTTTTATAATTTAAATAATGGGGGAGAATACATATAAATCTAAATAATGCATTACATTACTTTGCATAATCATTTTGCTTCTTTAAATATTGTCCTTACGAGGCAATAATGATGTTTTTGTAGACATAGAAGCTCAAGGTCGAGTGCAAGCATCAGACTTCACTACCTTGCAATCACAAGGCAAGTTCATTACTTTCTCATATCCTTTGAAGAGTCATTATCAAAATATTTGCAAATTGTGTGTTATCATATATACTCCAATGAAGGAAAATATTATTTTCACAAATAAAGAAATCTTAGATATCATCCTAAGTGATGATATGATGGAGCAATAGAACTTGGGGTTCTATTTGCAACAATGATGATATTTAGGGACTTAATAACCCATGACATCAGTGATTCTAGTGCCGTATATCACGCGTTAGCCATGAAATTTGGAATGGGATAGAGAAGTCAGTTGTATCTTCTTCCTCTAGCATGTAGCCGGATGTGCAGGTCGTGGCTCGTAGCGTGCATATTAATTGGTAATTCATAGAGGATATGCAGCATATGGGTGGGAACCCTCAACGTCCCACGATATTTCTGGCATCTAACGGTCTGTACAAACCTTTGTCGTAATTCAATATGTGGGCATGGTGTACACCAAGAAGGCATGCGAGGTCGCGAAGGGGGCAATGATTGGCTTGGACCAACTAATGGGCCCCACATCATGGAACTATGGACGGGAAAGTACGCCCGGTTGTGCAACAAGGAGTTGATCTCTCATGGATAAAGTAACGCACATCTGCAAAGTGTAAGAATTGTAACTTGTTACTCCCTGTTCTGGGAAGGAGCTGTGAACGCGGCAGGAAAGGAACTCCATGAAAGTTCTGGTCAACCTGTGAAGGCTGATGGTCATAGATTTTTATAATAAAATCAATCTTTGAAGAAAGATTTGCAAAAACTGCATAGTGCCAAGGACTTATAGTTTGAGGTGGTAGTTAGAGTATCAAACTTCCCACCTTGCATATAATGAACTTGTTGGGTAACGCTGTTACTCATCCTTTCCTTTGATCCCTTGCTTAGACTCTGAGGATCTCGAAGACCTGCCAATGTATGCGGCCGAATGCCAAGAAGATGTGTTCTACGAGGAGCCTGACCTGTCAGGAGGTGTGGAAGGAGTGGATTACGAAATCCGCTATGGTGTCGATGATAACAAGTCCAACTAAGTATCGTAGTTAGTAGTAACCGACGGAGCCGAGCAGCATGAACTCTATAGAATAAGCTGCTGAGCTCAACTCCTAGTTGGAGTTGCTACTTTAAAATTCCGCTGAAACACTTTATATTTTGGTTTGAAAGTTGAATCCTTTTGAAGTCTTGAACTTCTGGTATTTTAATAATAATAATATGTGAATGTTTGTAATATGGACCCGCAATGTTTCTGCTGTACCACTTTGAGGGATGTGATATTTACAGAGGAGCTCCATGACCGAACAAACGGGCAGGCTGAGGAGACGGCAAGACGGGTGGCGGATTTGCGCGTGATGGGCAGCGCTGCCGTCACGGATCTGGGCATGGTGGCTCGGAGCTTCACATACAGGAACTAGACCAGGCAAATCCCGACTCCCGATCTCTCCTCCACCCATGCCGGCCGCGTCCTCCTCGCGATTTCTGACGCCTTGGTCGCGCCTCCGTGCTTCAAACCCGTTCCCCGGTCGCCTCTATAGCAAGATCGATTCATACGCCTAGCTCCCACACCTTGCCCCAATACATTGCTTAGTTCCCCTCTGCACGACGCCCGGACGGGCCAACTCGTGCCACCCCTGTCGGAGGTATCCCTTCCCTGACCAGCCGTCCACTCACGCTTTCGTTTTGCTAGGCTGCCAGAAATATCCCTTCCCCATCCGGCCGTTGATACGTCAGAAACGTATCTATAATTTTTGATGCTCGATGCTTGTTTACTATCTACTTTGCTTTTTCTATGCTTTGAGGTGTTTTTATATCTTTTTTTGGAACTAACCTATTAACAAGTTGCCACAGTGCCAGTTGCATGTTTTCTTCTGTTTTTGGTTCCAGAAAGGCAGAAAATCAATGTTCTCGGAATTAGACGGGACAAAAGCCAAAGTCAATATTTTACCGTGGGCGACATGAAGTCCAGAGGAGAGACGGAGAGGCGCCACAGGGTGTCCAAACCCACCCTAGGCGCGGGTAGGCCCAGCCCGCACCTAGGCAGGGTGTGCCCCCCTGGTCGCCTCCCAGCCTTGCCTCTTCGCCTATAAGAATCCCCCGATACAGAAACCCTAGGAACCCGATCAAAACTCCATGAAACCTTCTGTAGCTGCCGCCACTGTCGTCCCTAGACCGGAGGGGATGTGAAGTTCTTCCCGGCACCTTGCCGGAGGGTAAATCATCCTAGAGGCCTTCTTCTCCGGTATGAAGCGTGAGTAGTTCCACCTTGGACTACAGGTCCATGTAGTAGCTAGATGGTTGTATCTCCTCCCTGTGCTTTCATGTATAGATCTTGTGAGCTCCGTTCATGATCAAGATCTAATCTATTTGTAATCATGCATGTTGTGTTTGCGGGGATCCGATGGATATTGAGATTACTATGTCAGATTGATTAATGGTTTTGCCTATTTGATACTATCATGTCTGTGTTGTTTGTGATCTTGCATGCTCTCCATTGTTAGTAGCTATCTTGGCCAAGTAGTTGCTACTGACTCCAAGAGGGGATATTTATGCTCGATAGTGGGTTCATGCCTCTAGTTTGCAAGGGAAGTGACAGAAATCTCTTTGGTTGTACATGTGCTGTTGCCACTAGGGAGAAAACAACGGTCTCTTGTTCATGGAACAAGTGGATTGTTTACCTTACATACTTTGCTTAAAGCAGTTGTCTGTTGCTTGCAACTTAATACTGGAGGGGGTTCGGATGATAACCTGAAGGTGGACTTTTAGTCATAGCTGCAGTTGGATGGCGGTCTATGTATATTGTTGTATTGCCCAATCGAATCGCATAGGTTCTTTTTGTCTGGTATTGCATTGTTATGCCTTGCTCAGTTCCTGTTAATTGCCCTGCTGTAATTTGTTTACCCTTCATGCCACGTTGTTTATCTAAGGAGAGCACCTCTAGTGAACTATGGACCCCGATCCAATCTTTACCATTGATACATCTTCACACTGTTACTTGTTTACTTGCTGCAAACCATCATCACCTTTCACACCATACATTTAATCCTTTGTTATAGCAAACCGGTGAGCTTGACAACCTCACTGATTTGTTGGGGCAAAGTCTTGAGTTTGTGTTGTGCAGATTTCCACGTTGCTTGCAACACCTGTGTGACGTTTTCTTCCTCCTACTGGTTCGATAACCTTGGTTTCTTACTGAGGGAAAACTTGTTGCTGTGCTGCTTCACACCTTGCTCTTGGGGTTCCCAACGAAGCGCTCCTACATCAACTCAGGGCTGCATCAAGCTCTTTCTGGCGCCGTTGCCGGGGAGGCCAAGGACGTCTTCACAAGGGGAGTCCTCCTCAACCTTTCTCTTTACTTTGTTTTTATTTTGCTTAGTTTCTTTTGTTTGGTTTTGTTTGCCTATTTTAATCAAAAACTCCAAAAAAAATAGTTTAGTTTGGTTTGATTTCTCTTATAAAAAACACACAAAAATTAGTTCCTGCTCTACCTGCTGATGCTATTTTTGGCTTGCCCACCTTTTCCAAAATGAACTGTGCTGAGAACACCAAGTTGTGTGACTTCACTAGCACAAACAACAATGATTTCCTTAGCACTCATATTGCTCCACCTGCTCCTGATGCTACCTTTTATGAAATTAAGCCTGCTTTGTTGAATCTTGTGATGAGAGAGCAATTTTCTGGTGCTAGTTCTGATGGTACTGCTGCCCATCTTAATAACTTTGTTGAACTTTGTGAGATGCAAAAGTATAAGGATGTAGATGGATATATTATTAAGCTCAAACTATTTCCTTTCTCATTGAGAGGAAAAGCTAAAGAATGGTTGCTATCCTTGCCTAGAAATAGTATTGATTCTTGGACTAAGTGCAAAGATGCTTTTATTGGAAAGTACTATCCTGCTGCTAAGATTATATCTATGAGAAGTGACATTATGAAATTTAAACAAATTGATAATGAACATGTTGCTCAAGCTTGGGAAAGAATGAAGTCTTTGGTTAAGAATTGTCCCACTCATGGACTCATTGCTTGGATGATTATCCAGACTTTTTATGCAGGTTTGAACTTCTCTTCAAGAAACCTGTTGGATTCAGCTGCAACAAATCTCCTTGATAATATGATGGTTAATTACTCTGAATGGCACACTGAGAGAGCTCCACATGGTAAGAAGGTAAATTCTGTTGAAGAAACCTCCTCTTTGAGTGATAAGATTGATGTTATTATGGCTATGCTTGTTAATGGGAAAGCTCCTTTAGATCCAAAAAATGTTCCCTTAGCCTCTTTGGTTGCTCAAGAAGAGAAAGTTGATGTGAACTTCATTAGAAACAGCAATTTCAACAACAATGCCTATAGGAATAATTTTGGTAGCAACAACAATTATATGCCTTATCCTCCTAATAATGGCAATTCCTATGGAAACTCCTACAACAATGCTAGAAGTTCCCCCTCTAAACTGGAAGTTATGCTCAAAGACTTTATTAGTAAACAAACTGCTTTCAACAAGACCGTGGAGGAAAAACTTTTAACTGTTGAGAAGAACATATCCTCTTTGTCTGAAGCACAGTCCTCCTTGATTAATAAAATGGATACTAAATCTGAAACCATGGAAAGTACCTTTGCTGCTACTCATGCCATACAAGTTACTATTGATGAAAATGTTAGACTGTTAGCTCAACTTCATGTTAAGTGGGAAAGGGAAGCTAAAATTGATAGAAACAATAGTGTGTGCACCATCACTAGAATGGATACCACTAAACCACAAGAAGTCCGTATTTTTCCTCCTACAATGCCTAAGCCTAATGAGTCTACTACTAGTGTTTCTAAGTTTGATTTTTATATAGATGGTTGCAAAATTTCTAAAGTGATTATGTTCCTGCAAAAACTTGCTAGAAGTCCTGATGCTAGTGATATGCATGTTGCTTTCACTAAACGCATTACAGATGATCTTGTTAAGATTAAGGAAGAGAAGTTAAAACACAAAGCTTTTATTCCTAGGAAAGTAGAAGATAGTTGGGAACCCATTATTAATATTCAAGTGAATGACTTTGATCTCAAAGCTTCATGTGATCTTGGTTCTAGTGTATCTATTATGCCTGAGAAGATTTATGAAATGATTGATTTGCCACCTTTGGAAGATTGTTTTTTGGATGTCCCACTGAATGATAATGCTAAGAAGAAACTCATGGGGAATATTAATGATATTCTCATTATGGTTAACAATGCTTATGTCCCTATTGATTTCTATGTTTTGGATGTTGAATACAATGCTTCTTGTCCAATTACTTTGGGAAGACCTTTTCTTAGAAAGGTATTGAACACTTCCCTATGAGGATAGATAAGTTGCTTTTTGCTCCTCCTTTGAAAGCAAGGTTTGATGTTAATGCTTCCTCATTTGAAAATACTTGATTTCTTGCTTCTTGTGCCTAACTTAAAGGCGTTAAATAAAAGTACTTGTTGGGAGATAACCCAAGATTTTCCTTGAGTCTTGGAAGTTATTACTTCAGTAATGACCTCTCCTTATCCTTTTTGTGCCAAGAATGACCTCTAATGAGAGGGAAGTAAGATTTGGGGAGTTGCTGTCCCGAAACAGATTTCTGTCCTCCACCATAAAAATTCGTGAGGAGTCTATGTAAGTCGGAATGAGATAAAAATTTATTAATAAATCCCCCAGTATATTAGCTAACTTTCGTTAGTTCAACACTTTTTGATTTGAGTAACAGAATATGTTCGAAAAAATCAGTTTCTACCTGCTGGTTTGTTTTGACAGATTTCTGCCATTATTTGCATTTGCTTCTTATTGATTCCTTTTTGAGTTCTATTTTGGGGAATTGAGCTTTTTGAATAATTGCTACAGTATCTTGTGTTTTTAGTGAAAAGTTTTTCTGTTCCAAATCTAAACCAAAGGTCTATTATCTTTTGAAAACACTAATGTTGCTAATGAAGATTGTATGAAGGAAAAATTTCAGGTGTAGAGAGAGAATGATGTAATGAGATGAATAATGGACAAAAGCTCAAGCTTGGGGTTGCCACCCTGGTGTCACCCCAAGAAATATGCAAGAGGTACAAGCGTCAAAGCTTGGGGATGCCTTGGGCATCCCCTTCTTCATCAATAAAAAGCTCAGGTCTTTCTAGACACTTCGTTTTTATTGTTTCATGCACTGTTGTGTTGTTCTTGGAGCGTCTTAGTTTTCGTTTGGTTTGCTTAGTTGTTTAGTTTGCTTGAACAAAGTAGTTTATAACCATCGTTCTCGCTGTGTTGTTTCAAATAAGTCGATTGGTGTTGGAAAGGAGTAGGAAGTTCCTGCTTGAAAGTGCAAGAGGAGCTTGTATTGACTGTGACTTAGACTTTAGCATGACATGCTAGGTGTTGTTTTGACCTTATGTTTAGTGATTATTGTTGTAGCATGTCTTGTTCCAAACAATTGGGATTGCTTAGTGTGCCTTGAAAAAATCATGCGTTGTTTTAGCATACAAAAGCATAGTATTGTGGTATTCTCCTTTGATGATTTGTTTAGGTTGACTTGGCACATGCTTACACCATGTTGTGACTATACAAGTTACCATAACCTCTATGATCATTTAGTCCTTGACTTGTAGTACCACTCTATGCTTTTATTAGTAATGTTTTGTTGCTCTGCATGATTATGGCCATTATTGCTCTCTTAGTTGGTTGCTCCCAGTCTTTTGCTAGCCTCCACTTGTATGAGTAAGTTCTACTCATGCTTCCAACTCCCAAGAAACTAAGTTATTCCAAAGTGTCTATTATAAACTCCTACGCATGGTGTGTTACACCATTCCAAGTATATTCTTGTTTTCAGCTATCTTCCAATTAAAAAGTATTTTGTTATGTGAAACTTAGTGATTAAAGCCCTCACGAACTTGATTCACACTTTATATTCTTTGCCCCTAATAAACTTGAACCATTGTGTCATCTATGTTGTATATGCTTGCACTTATACGATGGAATTAGCAGAACCATGCTGTCATGGGGAACGTTTTCAACATTGCACTTGTACTTTGTACACAATTGATATCATGCTCTTTTGTCTATGGATGTCACTGGTGTGAAATAAAGAGGGAGCTTGTAAGTCCATGGAGTTATGTATTTTGTGTTAGAGAAACACCTAGGCCGCTAGCCTAAGCCATGCCTAATCATGGTGGAAACTTGCAGCATCACCATAATGAGCTATCTATGAAGCATCCTCAATAAAAAGCTATGCACATAGTAAATAAAAAGATCGTTGGGATACTCATTGTCTGCTTGCCTTGTCATTTTGGTTATGGGGTAGCTCCTATACCATGTGCAAGGGGTACCCTGTTGGTGGTTCTCTATGATACACATGTACTTACTATGACAAGAACTTACAAGTGAGTGAAGTTGAGTCAAGGATTTGGACCGTGGCCGTATGAAGGCTTATGATGGCACGTTAGATCTTTGGACTAATGATAATTGGCTGGTTTTGAAGAATGCTAAGGGGGAAAGGATTGCCCGTAGGTACCAAGTTAAATCTGATGGGTTCTCCCTGGGGGCCAAATTGTTCTTCCCCCAGCACACTGCCAGGATGGGACAACCTATCTCTCTAGTTCTGGATGATCAGATTGCTTCTCAGAGGGTTGATGATGGTAGCTCGTCCTCTCAGTGTGGGACTCTGATTGCTGGACAGGATCAGATGAATGGCCCTCCAATATTATCTTTCTTTGATTCTCTGGTTCTAGGTTTGGATTTTTCTCATGGTATTAATTTCGCTGCTGAGATCAAGGACAAATTTAACTCTTCGGTCCACTCTTCTGCTCATTCTTTTAAGTTTATGATGGTGGTTTCCTTTGGAAGATCCACTTTTAAACTTGATGAAGATCTTGTTGGTATTGCATTAGAAGTGGCTTGGGGGGGGGGGTTGTGGCAAGTTAAAGGTTTCTTATTTAAGGGACAGAGTTTTCTCGTTTGTGGTTACAAGTAAGCAGGTTGGTTTTCATATACTGAGATTAAGAAGGTTTGCTTTTGATCAGTTTAAATGTTTTTTCCACCTTTGGGGAAGAGGTGGCCCAAATTGGCATAGAGAATTTGTTTCCTGGCAGAAAGAAGTTGAGGAGGAATGGACCTTAGTCAGCCCCACCAAAAGGAGAGTTTTGCGTGGCTTAGCTGCTCTTAAATCGGCTCAACCTAAATCCATTCTTCAGTCTGCTCATGAATATCGTAAAAAGTTGGTTTTTGCTGACTCTTTGAGCTATTCTGCGTGTCGGGGCTATCAGGACCCAAAGGCTAGTGCTAAGATTGGTGTTATAATTCCTGAGCATTTACAACAGTCCTCTCCTCCGAAGATTGTTTTTGGTTCCAACTATCAGCAGTATGTGGGTGATATAGGTTTGAATCTTATTGATAAGGTTGGTGCTGTCAATGGTGATAATCCTTTGTAGTCTAAGCAGGGTGTCCATTCAGATATTGATCCCTTTGAGAGCATGGTGGATGACATGGTATACAGAGTTTGGAAGTGCGGTAGATGTTTAAGCATGGTACATAACTCTCATGAATGCTCTAATGATATCAGATGTCGGAAATGCTTTCATTATGGTCATATTGAAAAGAACTGCCTCATTTTAAAGCCCAATAAGGATTTAATGTGGATTCCTAAACGGTCATCGGCTGGGTTGGGCCAAAAAGAATCTGTGTCGGAGCCGTGCGTTACGCCTTCCGTAGGGCAGTCCACCTCCTCCGTGGCTTCAGGCAATAATATTAATCCTTGTTCTGTTTCTTAGAACCCTCCGCCTGGTGTCCCTCTTGTCGCTACAACTTCTTGCTCGCCGCCTAATAGATCAGAGTCCATGGCTGTGTTCGAAGTTGGTCCCAACGCCTGGCTACATTGGGGCCATGAGGTCATTGATGGTGGTGAGACGCGTCTTCCGAGGACTTACTACTTTCCTGCTGTTGATCCCCCAACTCGCCATCAAGCGTTCTGCATTGTGGTGGTTGAACCACAACCTCCGCCGCAACTGGCTGGACTTTGGAGAGAACGGGTGAGTGATTTCTTGACTGGCCCGTTGCAGCGTAATGTTCTGAATATTCAGCCTAGTCTGTTTGGAGTCGGTTTAGTGCATC